>CP124718.1:76270000-77520000 GCA_031232105.1 Capsicum rhomboideum | reverse complement strand
AATCTTAGCTCAGAGTTCATCGACCATCATCACAGCTTTCAAGCTCAGTAGAAACAAGATCGGGGAGAAGAGAGTCGATACCAACAAGAAATAAAGAGGCTTTAAGAAGAAGCAGATATTTCCAAAATGAGCCTCCTAAACTTCCATTTGCTTTTGTGTGTTTTTATTTCTTTAGCTTTAGATTTTTTCTAGTCCTGTTTTTCTCTTTGGGGCTAGGTCACTTTTGGACCTAGCCCATTTTTTGTAAATATTGACTGATTTTATTTTATAAATAGGCTTGAACCATTCTTTTGATCAAAAAAACAGATTATCTAAGACTTTTATGTCTAATCCATTCTCATATTTTAGCTTTGGACCTTCTCCAGTGAGTTAACCACATATTCATTATTTTTAGCTTTTCAGTCTTTTTTAGTTTCCATCTTACTTACACAGTACATTCCTACATATTAATCACATACTTTTATCTTGCATTGCATCCTTTCATTGATGTAGGTTTCAGCGCTAGCTCAAAGGATCATAGTCAGAAAGATTGCAGCTTCCAGTCAACAGGTGATGAGTTCTCCTTATTCGGGGACTCCAGATAGTTAGCAATCATAGTATTTCATTTTGTTCATGTGTATTGATTAGAGATAGTTGGGGGTCATGTCCTGACTACCTGTATTCAGTATAGTAGAGGCTTCATAGACAGTCAGTTAGCAAGATGTATTTAGTTCCATCTTTTCTATACTGCAGTTGTTGTAAAAATTTTAACTAGTGATGTATTGAACAAGTCCATGATCTTGCTTCCGCATAGTGCTTTTCCGTTTATATGTTTCTATTCAGTTGCTCATAAGTTATGCCAAGTGGTTCGCTTAGGCCAGAGATGGTTCGAGTGCCTATTACGGCTAGGGTGTACACTCGGGTTATGGCACACATCCTACTGATAGATCAATATTGTCCCTCTGATGGACCAACATATCCTACTGATGGATCAACATTATCCCTTTGATGGATGAATATATCCTACCGATGGATCAATATTTTCTATTCAACAGATAAAACTTCCTTCGGATTGATCAACCCATGTCTCCCTACCGGACCAGCCTACATCCCATCAATGGATCCTCATTTGTTCTACCAAGGGAATGGTATTTATATGGCTAATCAATCAGCTATCAAATGGACAATTGTCATCACTTCCATAGTGAGAATGGTACTGAAGCTTCAGGATAGTTGTATGTTCACAAACATCGTCCAAAAAGGATTGTATAAATTCCAGGAATGATTTTTCAAATCCTATTTTTTATTTTGACTAGAGTCGTTAGCTAAAGCAACAATATGTCTACTAACTTTCTGTTCGGAGGATAGGTACACATAAAGGACATCATATTCATTTTTTCGAGAGGGCCATTACATATTCATTTTTCCAAGAGGGCCATTGCATATTCATTTTTTCGAGAGGGCCATGATATCCATTATCACATAGAGATAGTGGAATCTGGCATTGAAAGATGTCCATAGTATCCGTTATCATATAAAATTGGTGGGGGATAGCATTGAAGGATACTCAAAAAAGCATTATATCCATTATCACAAAAAGATGGTGGAGTCTGGCGTTGAAGGATATGAATCAACATTCAAAGAGAATCAAGAGGGGTGAGAGGGTTGTCATGCTTGAACACTACCAAGGATAGAGAGGGTTGTCATATTTGATCAGTATCGATGAATGAGAAGGTCGTCATATCTGGTTATTACCAATGGTTGAGAAAGTCTTCATATTTGTTTACTTTGAGATGGCTGAGAGGGCTTTGATATTTGGTTACTACAAGATTGTTACTAACGATTATATGGACAGTTATATCCAGAGTATCACGAGTGGTTATAGGGACCAACCTACCCAAAGAAGTGTCCAATATTGTAAGAGCCATTTTATACGGCAGCCTAGAAGGTTGTCATATTGATATTTTTGTGGAAATTGTTATTTCCTAAGGCATGCATAGGAAAATATAGCATTACTTTTCAAGAATCAACCCATACATAAGTATGTTGAAAGAACTAGTATGTTGAAAGAACTATCTTTCCTTGGTGAATTATGTTCTTTAATAAATTCTTGTTTTAGATTTTGATGAGAGCATCAAAAAGGATGAAATTCTCAAACCAAAACCACAGGTATGGATGACTCCAAAAAAGACAAAGCACAACGTGGAACTTTTTCTTAGCAGCAAAATAGGACATAGTCCAAAGAGGAATATCAAACTCTTTAGGCGTTAGCTAAGGAACGAATTCAACCGCCCTCAAACCACACACCTGTTAGAAGGCATGTGGGTATTTTTTATACTTTCAATTTTAATTTTGTATATAGGGTATTTTTATACCCACATTGGAAGCAACTTCCCTTTTCTTCAAATTCGGGTGACGATGCACTTAGAGCTTTGGAAATTATGTCCATGTAGCTCTTAGTTATGGGTGTAAGGGTCCCTACATTTGTAATTGAGATAATTACAAGCCTTTTTACATAACTCAATTTATTGGTCACTCATCCTGAGCCAAAGAACGTCTTAGCGTAAAAAGATTACCTTCTCAATAGATTGAGTAGAACTACAAGCAACTTGATTCCTAAATCTCAGGATATGTAGGTGGTATCTATGTTGAAAACTCGATTGCATTCTGAGAATTCATATAATCCTCCTATTCCACAGCTTTCCAGTTTCTTCATAATTTAAAACCAAGATAGCCTTTGAATTCTTTGAAAATCGTTCATAAAATCGAGCATCTTGAACTACAAGTAGTCTAAATTCTCATATAAACTGGATATGTAGGAATCCTCTGTAACACCCCGTACCTTCCTAACCCTACTTGACTACATTGAATAATGTTTACTTAAGTGTCGAGAGACACAAGTATGTATTTTGTAATGTTATTGATGAGATAATTGAATTTGGCCCTCGTACATGTGATTAAACCTTCGTAGGAGGTGTTTTGTGACTTCGTGGAATATTTGTGGGGTTAAAAAACGAGGCTTGGAGGACCACCAAATAAAGTATATTAAGGGTAGAAAGTAAGTTAAAGAATAGAACTTGAAGTATCTAACCAAACCCGCGAAGAAAAGTCGAAAAATGGAATTTTTTGAAAAACTAAGGGTGGGGCGTGCCAGGCCTCTCTGGGCTAAAATTTTTAGCCCAAAGGCAGCAATCTAGCGCGCCCAAGGGCGTACCAGGCTAGTTTTTCCCACTTTTCAAAGTTGGAAATTTTCTTAAGTCCCAAGGGTGCCCGGGGACGTACCGGGCCGATTTTTGCCACGTTTCTTATACAACCACGAGCATATACATGGAATGACCAAAGTATTATATTGGTATGGTAAAATTACTCGTGAACGAATTTGGCATCAAAATGACGATTTTACCCTTTTGGTCAAAGTAGGCCATACGTGGCTAGAATCGCTTGTTTTGGGGATTGAGGCTACAAATATAAATGCCGTGAGTAACAATATCGTGGAAATGCGTATGAAATTATTTAAACATGAGAAATTATTGATTTTATTGGATCAAGTGAATTGGGCTCAAAAAAGGCCCAAAATGTGAAAGAAGACATGGGCCAAAAATGGGTCAAATGACCCATTCTTGCCTTGACCTTCTAGACCAAGCATTTAATGCTATAAGAGTGGATAAGGATGGAATTTAGGGCCTATATAAAGGGCAAAAAATCTGATTGTTTAGTCATTTGGAAATCTCATGCCTTTTAGATATTTTTCAATCATTTTTGCTCTCAAACCCTAAGAACTCAAAGCCAACTTTTGGAGCAAGATCATCATTTTTCAAGCTTGGGTAAGTGATTATTGTTATGGATTAATATATTATATGCATGGGAGAGTATGTAAATCATGTTGGTTATGCTTGGAAGTGTTGAACATGGTACTTTGTGTTTTTCGTAAAAGATGTGATATCCATGGAATTGTAACTTGAAATATGACTTGTGATTTTGATAAAAGAGCATGGTATGGATGAAATATCAACATGTATGGTGTGATTATGTTATCAAACTTGTTATTTTCATATAAGTGTAAATTATGGGATTTTGGCTGATATGTGCTATGAGGTGTATTAAGGTGACTTGATGGATTATTTGTGATGTGGTGTGGATGAGAAGGTGTAAAGGAGAAGTTTTGTGGTGAAATGTTATTGATTATCATGTATTGGTCAATGTATGGAATATTGGGGGATTATTGGTATGATAATTTCATCAATGGTTTTTTCAAGGGGGAAATGGCATGTTTAAAGGCAAACATGAAACTCATTATCGTCATATGCATTTTTAAGGTAGTTGGTGGTTAATGTAAACTCCGTTATGTATTTGTGTTGTAGAGTGACACCTAAAGAAAAAGCGGGACTATTGTATGCACATCTAAGATTGTATATTCGTATTGAGAATACAAGGCATGTAAAGTTACTCTGTCCGTATCTTTCTGCGGCAAATAGTATTCACTTTGACATAATGTATGTCCCATCCCGAAATGTGCTAAGGTATCCTATATCCAGTTATCAATGGTCATTATTATACATTTCCTACTCATTGATCAATTGTGAATCTCATGTCTCATATTCATGACTAATGTTCCAAAATCCCAATAAGGTTACGTTTCGAAGTTCCAATAGTAGTTATATTCATGTATCTTGTTCATTGATTTTTGTCCAATGGTTCCAATGGTGCTATGTTTCCAATAAGGCTATGTTTCCAACAATGTTTGTTCATATGTCTCTCACTCAATGGTTAATGATCCAAAGCTTCAAGTAAAGTTATGACTATCACTATATCAATCTCAAAGTAATGAATGAAGTAATGCATATGTGGTAAATGATCAAGTATGGGTGGTAGCTTTGGGGGTGAAATGCCTAGCTCAAGCCGATCCCGAGATTGTTGGATCAGGGGGCAGTCCTAGAGGCATAAGCCTAGCTCGGACCGATCCTGACAGGGGGCAGCTCTAGGGGTAATAACCTAGCTCGAGTCAAACCTGATGTGTTGGTATGGGTGGCAGCTCTAGGGGTAATAACCTAGCTCGAGACGATCCCGACATATACTTATTCATGGGTGGTAGCTCTAGGGGCATAAGTCTAGCTCGAGTCGATCCCAGCATAACGTCATGTTATGATAAAACCCATTGTTCAGTAGGGGCTCGGGTATCACAGGTCACAGGCAAAGATGAATAATCATAGAAGCAAAGATACAAAGAAAGTAATGAAAGCAATATACATGATTTCCAAAGTACAGAACAGTGACTTATCGATATTGGTTATGCATTTAAATTTGAGTTCATTGACATATTTACATATCTTACAGTTTTATTTGAGCCTTACATACTCAGTACGTTCTTCGTACTGACCCCTCTTGGGGGATTTACCTTACGTGCTGCAGGCGCAGGTACTAGTAGGCCTCCATAGTAGGTTGCCAGTTGTTGTGGATCATTGGTGAGCTCCAGTTATTTCGGGGCTTCTCCGAGTCATAGTTGTTCATATGTTTTGGTATTGTACATGTTGTATAAAGCGGGGACTTGTCCCGACTTTCAGTTAGTGTTGGTAAATGTATCTGTTAGAGGCTTTTTTAGACGTATGTGGGTGTATGAATGTAAGGTGGTATATGACATTTTTGACTTGCTGGCCTCAACGGCCAAGTTTCACATATGTATATATATATGTCACATGTTCCATGAATTTCATTTTTGGTATTTAAAGCTCTTACGTAATCATGGGTTTCTTATAGCTTGCATATGATTGAATAGAAGCAAAACTTGGTTCTCTTGGGCCTTGTCGGCTACGAGTGCCAATCCGTCCCAATGGGATTTGGGGCGTGACAAAAGTGGTATCAGAGCAGGTCGTTCTAAGGGTGTCTACAAAGCCGTGTCTGAGTAGAGTCTTACTTATCGATGTGTTGTGCACCACATTTATAAGTAGGAGGCTATGGGACATTTAGGATGTTGTTTCTTTTCTTCACTTCTAGATCGTGCAATAGAGCCAGTGTTGTAAGTTGAATTGTATCTGATCATGGTAATTGTTTTTCTTTGGTATAGTCAAAATGTCAATCACGAGAAGAGGTAGAGGTAAAGGGAAGCAGGTAGATATGCCTGCTGAAAAGGGAATGAGTAGACTACCACCTGACCAAGCTAGTCAAGGTGGAGAAAAAATGTTGAGATTTCATCGCGGTCTTCTTCTACTTTTCCAGCTCCAAAAGAGCCAATTGGTAGAGAAGTACCCGCAGAACTACCAATGAATGCCACAGATCAGGATCTTAGAAATGCAGTACATATGTTGACACAGTTAGTGGCAGCTGTTGCGACCCAGCTATACACGCAAGTGTACGTGATCGTGCAAGTAATAAAGTGGCTCCTTTTAGAGAGCCGGATATCGAACCCAAGGGACTTTCGTCAACAGAACCCAACTCTAGACGTCAAACTATAATTAAAAACTAGTGTTACAAAAATGACAAGAGATTTGGTGTTGAAAATTAAATGATTGCGGACTATGAACTCCTATCTTCGCTACCGTAACTTTGGTTTTCGCAAATATGCTTGAAAAATCAATAAAAAGTGAATTTCGAGGGCTAAGGCACCCTGAACGTCATCTCTTGAGCATAATTGTTATTGGTTTAAGCGCTTTGAGTTGTTTATCGTGGTTATTGATCCGCGGTTAATTTTATAACTATATTCGTCTCCAAAATATAATCTTCTACTAGAACTTAGAAACCTACCTACATCCGTGAGTGGTGATAAGCTGTAACACCCCACACTTTCGGGTTAGAATTTAAACCGTCCTTTACGTGAATAGACCCGAATCCTATGATTTCTATTAGAATATAAGTGTGAAGATTAATTTCTTAGTGTAGAAAAATCTTTGGAGATGAATTGAGATCATAGAAATCTCCTAGTTCAAAGTTGAGTGGAGAACTTTCCTACCGATTGAGTTTTAGTATATGTTTTTATATGAGTCAATTTTAAATGAGTATTTTTATTAGAATATGAGGAGTTAGGTGGCCCATAATATACCAAATTAAAGGTATTCGAGTCTTCTTTCCAACGCAACTGACCGTTCATTAATCCGAGTCCGGAGTAAAAGGTTATATGCATTTTAGTGAGGCAGTATCCCAGTGACGCGTCCCGACGTAAAAATACGTTTTTCTCTTATTAAATCAAGGGCAAACTAGTCCTTTCACCCCATGTAACTCCCCAATCCCTTTTTAATCCCCAAAATCATCCTAAACTATCATATTCATTCCTAAATCCCTAATTCCTCTTCTCTCCCAAACCCCAAACTCCCAATCTTAAAGTTTCAAGAAAGATTTAAGATTAAACTTTCTTCTCAATGTTTTCTCATCAAATTCATCGTCAAGGGTTTGTGGGATGGATCCAAGTCAAGTAAACCTTCATATTGATTTCAAGCTAGGGTTCAAGCTTCAAGACCCAAATCTCAAGCTTTCTTAAATTCTTCCGTCAAAAGGCATGTTGGAACACTCCCTATTTCAATTACTATTCTAAATTTATGAATATTATTTATTATGTGTATTATGATGGTGATTTTAAAACTAGGGTTAAGGATTTGTTATTAAAGCTTGATACGAATTTTTCCTTTTTAACTATTATCTTAATATATGATTAAGATTAATATTATGTATATTTTATTGATGTTTGAAAATAGGGTTTAATGTTTAACTTATGAAAAGCTTGATAACGGTTTTTCCCCTTTTCTTTAAGAATGAATTTTTAATCTTTAATTGGGGTTTTTGAGACTGAATTGGCTATTTGAAATTAATGAACTATTATTGATATATGTTTTAGCCATGAATTCTAGTCTCTTGAAAGCTTTGAAACTTCAAAAGGAAAATAAATGTTTTCCCCGTCCTTTATATCATTGAAAGTATTGTGCTATTTAAAAGGGTTTGAAATTGTTATGAGAATTTCAATTATGATTATGTTTATGATTTTAAAGGCGGGGTTTGGAGTCAAAAGATGTTTAATGAAAATTATTTGGCATGATAAGATTGACTTGCAAGGTTATTGGTATGACGATACCAACATGTTAATGCCTTAATGAAAGACTCCATGATTGAAAGTAATATAAATGTTTTAATTGTGCTTGAAGAGAATTATGTAGTTTACCGAGAAGGTGTAGTCCTTGTGACCAACACTGGAAACGGCGTTAGCCGACGTGGGGAGGTCCTGTCCTGAAATATGGATGACCACTGTGTACTTGCCTTGAGCAGTTGTATGCAGGTTCAATTATTTAAGGATGTTATCTCAGTCCATGCGGCTAACATGGATTGAGGCCCCGCCAGTTGGGTAGTACTGGACCCATATTGCCCGTAGGTTACTTAATGTCGGTGTAACTACATAGTTCAGAATTAAGAATTGCAAAATATTGCTTTATTTTATATTTTAAATGTTCTTTATTTCATACCTCATTTATGACAAACTTATACGGTGAAGCTCTTCAAAAATTTCTATTATTATATTATATGAACTGTTTGGATCCCTTTCCTTGGGTTGCATGCCAGTACTCATCGTACTGACTGTCCTCGGACACTACATCTTTTCATGATGTAGGTTTTGAAGCCTTTGCTCGTGACCCGGTTCAGCAGTAGATTATTCGCAGGTCAACAGTTCGTAAGTGGTGAGCCCTCCATATTTCGGAAGGCATTATGTTTATTCCCTAGAACTTCATTTTGATTTTTATGATATTTTCGGGGCCATGTCCCTGCTTAGGATTTCTATTCATAATGTTAGAGGCTTCGTAGACCTAGGTTAATTATTATTTTGATGTTACATTCCAAAGATTTTGGACTTTAGAAATCTTTTATTTTATGGGTCTAGTTTCCGCATTTATTTTTATTATGACTATGCTTATGATGTAATGCTAAGGGGTCTTATCGGGCCATTACTGGTTCGGAAAGCCCGTCACGGCCAGGGCCTCGGTTCGGGTCGTGACAAACTTGGTATCAGAGCACGGTTCAAGGTCCCAGGGTGTTTACGAAGCCGTGTCTAGTAGAATCTTGCTTATGGGTGTGTTGTGCACCACACTTATAATCAGGAGGCTACAAGGCATTTAGGATATGTTTCTCATTGTTTCATACTCTAGATCATGCAATAGTGTGCTCCTAAGAAAGTTATCTAGATTTCATGTCTGACTCTAATTCTGCTGGCTATGCCCTATCTTCGAAGTGATAAGAAGTACAAAGGTTCAAATTTCTAACGCTATGATCCTTTCCGATTGAGTCATCAAAAGTTACAAAAACTGTACCATGACTTGAGAGGAGTCCATTAGTGCATCAAAGTCTATTCATTTTAAGTGTATTCAGACCTTTTTAAGAACCTTGTTACGAATGACTTGCTTAAAATGGGAAGGTATATAGCTTATGTTGGGGTAATGTTTCCACCCAAGAGATAGTATAAATTATGGTGTTATAATAATCTACGACCAGTAAGATGATCCTAAAGTTAGAAATATAGAGTCGTAAATTTAGAAGCCATAGAGTGGGGCTAGTGATTGAATAAAGAATGTAGCTAAAGTCTACCCATTAAGTGAGTGTTGGGGTGGTATGCCCTTATGGTGATTGGCTAAGGCTATAGCAAGATTTGTAGATTTTATGGTGGATAGTAGATGAAGTGATTAGTTATGATGATTTATATTTATTTGAAATAGGGAAGGAGCTCATGATGGCTAGTTAATGTAGTAGAAAAAAAATCATTTATAGGTTGTGAATGGAAGGATAGAGTGGTTAAGGATTTATAAATTTATGCTTCAAATTGTGGTTCTTAGAGAGAGAGAGAGGCTCCTTGATGTTTATAGAATTTTGATGGTAGCTTAAAGGTATGTCTGGGTAAGTAGATATGATGTGAGAAGGAAAAATGTGCTAATATACGGTAAGGGGTTATATTTTAAGATTTAGATCGACTATCCTTATAAAGTGGGTTTTATTCCTTGATTTTTATCTAGCAGGTGTAAACGAGTATAGTATGTGAGAAGACGTGTAATGAAGATTAAGGTATAGTAGCAATGTTGTGAAGAAGAATGTGTTTGTAAGTTGCAGTTAAGTGGAATAAGAAATTTAGGTTTATTAATTTGTCACATATTTGGTGGACTAGTATTTCCTGATTTTATTTGGTAACTATGAGCTAGTATAGTATGTGGGATGTTTCATTAGCAATTCATATTTTGTATTAGTCGCTAAGTTTGAACTTTAGATGTTGGGTGTGGTGAAAAGAATGATAGCTTGAAAAAGGTAAAGTTGTCTTTATGAAAAATGGATCTAGCAGGCTGAATTTAGTGTGTGGAATAGTTTAAGTTGATACCTTATGGAAGGTTTGAATATGTAAGTTTGTACTATATATATATATATATATATATATATATATATATAAGGACTAGTGTTGTAGTAGAAAATTGTGGCTAAATCATTAGATGGCTAAGAGCCTTAAATTATAAGAATTAGGTGTACTCAGTCTTGAGTTATGAGTGCCATGTGTAGCTAGCTCATATTCTTGAATTACTTGGTATGTATAAGTCTAGGTAGTTGTTATATGGTGTTTTTATTGAGCTGAATTGAGGGAATTATAGTTAGACGATGTGATCCCTTGGTATAGTATTAAATTTTTTGTTAAGTTGTGAGGTTATGCGATTAAAGGTTTAATGCGTGCTAGTATGCTAAGGAGTGGAGAATGAATTTTTATATGTTAAGAGAATGTGGATGTGTATGCCCATGAGAGTGTAAGTTATAGGGTGATGACTATAGACGCCAGCGAAAGTTAAGATTAGTATCTCTGAAAGGGATGTCCCAGAAAGAATTTAGTGTCTTCATGTTATAATTTATCAGAGTGAATTTAGCATTCGTGTGTATAGTAATTCCCCCATTATGTAGAGTGTTGTTCTTATAGATCTAAAGAGAGAATATGTCCGCAAGTCTAGGATACCGACCTTGAGCTAAGGGGGAGATGATGAACTAAGGCAGATCTTGAATTTTTCTGATGGTGGTGAGTTTCAGGAAATAGTCATGATGTTATCTATTCTTATTTGAGTAAATTCCTCCTACAGTTTAAGAGGACATTCTACCAAGATCTTATGTATTCAAGTCATGCCTATGCCTAAGGTCCGAGTTCTTTATTCAACTTGTGTCCAAACTCCGGCCCTTGAACTAGAAGTAATAACGTCTCTCAGCTATCCAAGCTTCTAAGTATTCAAGCTCTATGTTAAGACGCTTATGATCCATAAATCCATGTGGCACGTTATGCTTAGTTCTAAGAAACTATACTCTCTATATGTTACTGACTCATTTTATGTCGTGTATAAGCCCAAAGCGATACTATGTATGCAAACTCATGACCATTCTTAGTTCCCAAATTAGAAGCAATAGCTTCAGGCAAAAATCCTAGTCATATTCCTTGAATTTATGAATCGAGCCGTATAAGCACTCGTATTTCTCTATGTGCGCAGTTCTAAGACCTCATGCCATGTTATGTCTATGTCAGAACGATCATCTATCATTCTCTATGCATCTTATATATGAAATATTCATGCCTATTGTACCTTACTTGAAGATCATTTTGGGTGTCAGGGCTCAAACAAGTATAAGTCTTGGTCAAATAATATTTCTCTCATTCCGAACCGTTTTCACTTTAGTCCTCTAGTGACTTTGCTTATGGTATGATAGTGGTGCTGAAGTAGTTGAGTAATGATTTTATTGGGAGAAAGTAAATGCTCTTAGTTGCTCTTAGTTCTGAAAATTAGTGGTGTAATTTCTCCGTCCAAAGAAATTATAAGTGTAGACGACCTGTTGCATTAGGTATAGTTGGATGGGGAATATATGGTGTGACTTCATTAGAAGTGACTGAATTGATAATTCTAGGTGTGGAAGACCCTAAAATACATGTATTAGTAGACTTGGATGATATGATTGATTTATAAAGGGGACATATGGCGTAAGGCCTTGTGAAAGTAATGAAAGTTGCTAATTTTAGGTGCGAAGGTATGTAAAGTGGGTGTAGTAATGATAGGCCTGAATATTATGATTGATAGACATGCAGACCATTGTGCTATGGGGCTAATACTCCTTGATTAAGATTTGAGGTTGTTTGATTATAGTGATAAGATGGAGTAGTATTCTTAGATGGATGTAAAGTATAGAGCTCTGTAGCTTAGGCTAATATTTTAACTCCGGGTTAGACTTTAACATGGAAGCGCTATGCATTTAAACTCAGGCTCTAGTAGTTATGTGTTTCGCGGGGGAATTGTATGTTTGAAATGATGAAGTGTGGTATCCATAGTAGAAAACATAGTTGAGGAGTGTTACTAAATTTAAGGTCTATTTGATATACCATTTAAGGTGGAGAATACCTCTATCCTTATGTCTCGTAAAAATCTTATTTCATGTCTTGTGTCAATCTTAATCAGGCCGATGATTTCCGAAAAATTCATGTCTTATGTTGTTATGATCATGTTCCATAGAACCCATGTCCAAGATCATGACTATGTCAAGTCTCATTATCTCATAATTTGTGCTTGCACGATTTGCTTGGTGTTGACATGAAGCTCCTTTTGATGCATATGTATGTTTCGTTGAGAGAGAATTCCTAATGTGAAGTTTCATCTTTTATTCAGTACTTCTAGAGCTTCAATAAGTTCCTATGCATCATTCGAGGACGAATGATCCCAAGGGGGAGATAATGTAACACCCCACACTTTCGGGTTAGAATTTAAACCATCCTTTATACGTGTATAGACCCGAATCCTATAATTTCTATTAGAATATAAGTGTGAAGATTAATTTCTTAGTGTAGAAAAATCTTTGGAGATGAATTGAGATCATAGAAATCTCCTAGTTCAAAGTTGAGTGGAGAACTTTCCTACCGATTGAGTTTTAGTATATGTTTTTATATGAGTCAATTTTAAATGAGTATTTTTATTAGAATATGAGGAGTTAGGTGGCTCATAATATACCAAATTAAAGGTATTCGAGTCTTCTTTCCAACGCAACTGACCGTTCATTAATCCGAGTCCGGAGTAAAAGGTTATATGCATTTTAGTGAGGCAGTATCCCAGTGACGCGTCCCGACGTAAAAATACGTTTTTCTCTTATTAAATCAAGGGCAAACTAGTCCTTTCACCCCATGTAACTCCCCAATCCCTTTTTAATCCCCAAAATCATCCTAAACTATCATATTCATTCCTAAATCCCTAATTCCTCTTCTCTCCCAAACCCCAAACTCCCAATCTTAAAGTTTCAAGAAAGATTTAAGATTAAACTTTCTTCTCAATGTTTTCTCATCAAATTCATCGTCAAGGGTTTGTGGGATGGATCCAAGTCAAGTAAACCTTCATATTGATTTCAAGCTAGGGTTCAAGCTTCAAGACCCAAATCTCAAGCTTTCTTAAATTCTTCCGTCAAAAGGCATGTTGGAACACTCCCTATTTCAATTACTATTCTAAATTTATGAATATTATTTATTATGTGTATTATGATGGTGATTTTAAAACTAGGGTTAAGGATTTGTTATTAAAGCTTGATACGAATTTTTCCTTTTTGAACTATTATCTTAATATATGATTAAGATTAATATTATGTATATTTTATTGATGTTTGAAAATAGGGTTTAATGTTTAACTTATGAAAAGCTTGATAACGGTTTTTCCCCTTTTCTTTAAGAATGAATTTTTAATCTTTAATTGGGGTTTTTGAGACTGAATTGGCTATTTGAAATTAATGAACTATTATTGATATATGTTTTAGCCATGAATTCTAGTCTCTTGAAAGCTTTGAAACTTCAAAAGGAAAATAAATGTTTTCCCCGTCCTTTATATCATTGAAAGTATTGTGCTATTTAAAAGGGTTTGAAATTGTTATGAGAATTTCAATTATGATTATGTTTATGATTTTAAAGGCGGGGTTTGGAGTCAAAAGATGTTTAATGAAAATTATTTGGCATGATAAGATTGACTTGCAAGGTTATTGGTATGACGATACCAACATGTTAATGCCTTAATGAAAGACTCCATGATTGAAAGTAATATAAATGTTTTAATTGTGCTTGAAGAGAATTATGTAGTTTACCGAGAAGGTGTAGTCCTTGTGACCAACACTGGAAACGGCGTTAGCCGACGTGGGGAGGTCCTGTCCTGAAATATGGATGACCACTGTGTACTTGCCTTGAGCAGTTGTATGCAGGTTCAATTATTTAAGGATGTTATCTCAGTCCATGCGGCTAACATGGATTGAGGCCCCGCCAGTTGGGTAGTACTGGACCCATATTGCCCGTAGGTTACTTAATGTCGGTGTAACTACATAGTTCAGAATTAAGAATTGCAAAATATTGCTTTATTTTATATTTTAAATGTTCTTTATTTCATACCTCATTTATGACAAACTTATACGGTGAAGCTCTTCAAAAATTTCTATTATTATATTATATGAACTGTTTGGATCCCTTTCCTTGGGTTGCATGCCAGTACTCATCGTACTGACTGTCCTCGGACACTACATCTTTTCATGATGTAGGTTTTGAAGCCTTTGCTCGTGACCCGGTTCAGCAGTAGATTATTCGCAGGTCAACAGTTCGTAAGTGGTGAGCCCTCCATATTTCGGAAGGCATTATGTTTATTCCCTAGAACTTCATTTTGATTTTTATGATATTTTCGGGGCCATGTCCCTGCTTAGGATTTCTATTCATAATGATGGAGGCTTCGTAGACCTAGGTTAATTATTATTTTGATGTTACATTCCAAAGATTTTGGACTTTAGAAATCTTTTATTTTATGGGTCTAGTTTCCGCATTTATTTTTATTATGACTATGCTTATGATGTAATGCTAAGGGGTCTTATCGGGCCATCACTGGTTCGGTAAGCCCGTCACGGCCAGGGCCTCAGTTCGGGTCGTGACATAAGCTTAACCAATTCTAGAGATTCAAGTTTTCTTCTCGTAATTGACCAAGTGTGGTGGATTAGGTACCTCTCGGTCCTAACCACATGTCAATACCGAAGAACTACTTCCCCGAGAAAGACCACACTTCATATATTCAAGTTCTATCTCTTAGTTTCTCTCTCGAGCTCACTTCGAGACAAGGAATATATTCCAATGGTGATCAAGCATCAAAATAATGAAATTTAGAATATATGAATAACCAATTTATGATAAACTCCAGCAAAAACCAATACAATCAACCCAAGAGATTCATGTTCTTGGCCTTAACCCCAATAATGAGGGATTTTAGCCACTCATAATGTCAATCAACATCCAAAAGTAAATAAATACCATAAAAATACTTAAAAACTGAAAATAAGAGGAATGGAACCTAATTGAGATGCCCAAAAACGCCCAAAATATTCTAAGGATGATGGAATGTGATACAATAACTCAAAAGCCCTATTTATAGACCCAAGTCGAGGCAAAAATCGGCCAAAAAGCGGCCCGGCACGCCCTTGGGCGCGCCTAGCACTTAGGCAGATTTTACCTCAGCAAAAAGGGTGCTCCCAGGCGGCGTGGCATGCCCCAAGTCTGCCTAGGTAAGTAAAAATTTCTCCAAAAGCGGCTGGCACACTGCCTAGCGCGCCAGGCCCTTTTTTTGTGATTTTTTTGCTTTCGTCGACTTCTCTTCGCGGATTTGGTTGGATTCTTCAAGATCAACTCTTTGGCTTGCCTCTTATCTTCAATATTCTTCACTTGTAGCTCCTCCAAGCCTCACTTTCCATGCCAAACATGCTCCAAAAAGTCGCAAATTCCACCCACAAGAGTCTAATCATATTGGTTAGCACAATATCCCATATTCCATCAAAAACTTATATAATACACAAGTATTATTCTCAAAACTAAGGTAATCATGGGTTAAAGTCGCTATTAAGGCATATAAATACGCCTTAGATCACCAGTCCAAAGTCAAGGATGAGCTGGTCCAATGACACATGAGGATGATGCGGCTAGAGTGGCGAGTCGCAGAAGACAGGATTTCCTGAAACCAGACCCTCCTATATTCACTGGATCAGATCCGAAAGCAGATCCACAGGACTTCGTGGATCAAATTCAGCAGGCTCTGGAAGTTATGCACGTGACGGGGGTAGAGACAGTTGAACTTGCTGCGTACAGATTGAAAGGAGAGGCGATATTGTGGTACGAGGATTGGAAGAAATCCCGTGATATTGGTGCAAATCCACCTAATTGGGAAGAATTTAAAACAGCTTTCCTTGATCATTACCTGCCCTATGAGATACGTGAGGCACGTGCGGATCAGTTTCTAAATCTCCGTTAAGGAAATCTGAGTGTCAGAGAATACAGCTTGCAATTTAATTCCTTGGCTCGATATGCTCCAAATGTGGTGGCTACGATGACAGATAGAGTCCATCGATACGTGGATAGATTAGATCCATATTTGGTCAGGGATTGCATCATTGCTGCCTTGAACAAAGACATGGACATAGCGAGAATACAAGCCTTCACCCAAAAAATGAAAGATCAAAGACAGAGAAGAAGGGTACATGAATTTGACAGAGGGCAGTCCAAAAGGGCTAGACCTATGGGACCATCTGCGATGTCCTAAGGAGGATCTAGGCCTCGTATGTTTTCTAGACCACGTAGACCATCGTTCTCTTATTCCATAGCAGGTGCTCACTCTCAGTTTAGAGGGTTTAGAGGTGGTCCGGCTGGGCAGAGTAGTGGAGGTCACGGATCACAGGCAGCGGGTTTTCCTCGTCAGCAGTGTCAGCACTGCGGGCGTATTCATGTCGGTACATGCCGAGTGGGGACAAATGCTTGTTTCTGGTGCGGTATGACGGGAGACATGATGAAAGAGTGTCCCCATAGGAGTATGGGTGGTATAGCACGACCGGCAGGATCGGCCATTGCGTCATCAGCATCGGTTCCTTCTTTGGGCCGAGGTGTTCAGCCTGTTGGCTGCGGTAGAGGTGCCAGAGGATCAGCCAGTACTAGTGGGGTTCAGAATCGTATTTATGCTCTCGTGGACCGACAGAATTCAGAGGCTTCTCCTGATGTCGTCACAGGTACAATATCCATATTCTCATATAATGTATATACACTGCTTGACCTAGGTTCTACATTTTCCTATGTTACTCCATTGGTTGCTGTGAAATTTGCAAAGGCACCAGAATTATTAATTAAATCAATTGAAGTATCTACACCGGTCGGTGAATATATTGTTGCAAAGAGAGTATATCGTAACTGTGTGGTAACTGTGTGCGGTCATGATACATTGGCCAACCTTATCGAACTAGACATGGTGGATTTTGATGTGATAATGGGAATGGATTGGTTGGCCTCTTGTTATACTACGGTAGATTGTCGGGCCAAGAAGGTGCATTTTTGTTTTCCGCAAGACAATGTTCTTGAATGGCAGGGTAATGTAGGGGCACCACGAGGAAGATTTATTTCCTATCTGAAAGTTAGGAAAATGGTTGCTAAGGGTTACATATGTCATTTAGTACGGGTGAAAGATATTGAAGTGGAACCACTAACTCCGTAGTCGGTTCCAGTGGTCAATGAATTTCTAGATGTATTCCCAGAGGATCTTCCAGGCTTACCCCCAGAATGGGAAGTAGAATTTGACATTGATGTGATTCCAGGCACTCAGCCTATTTCTATTCCTCCATATAGAATGGCTCCAGCAGAATTGCGTGAATTGAAGGAGCAGTTGAAAGATTTGCTGGACAAAGGATTCATTAGGCCTAGTATATCCCCATGGGGTGCACCGGTATTATTTGTACGGAAGAAAGATGGCACATTGAGAATGTGCATCGACTATCGGCAATTGAATAAGGTAACGATCAAGAACAAATATCCCCTCCCTCAAAACTAAGGTAATACGCCTTAGATCACCACCCCACACTTAAACCTTTGTTTGTCCTCGAACAATAATCACACTTCTATCCACGCGACTTTAGACAATTGACACAAAATGGGCATTCTTGCACAGCTTACACAACTACATTTATCAACTTATGCACCAACATACTAGGATATCAAACAAATAAATAACAAATTGAAACAACCTATCCTCATAAAACAACTTACTCGTTGCAAATTCATGCATGACACGTATTAGTGGATCCCCAACTTCACTAACCATGCGCCCTCACCACAACAGAATCACCCCACACTTCTACAAAGTAATTACTAACTGGGTGCATGAATGAAAGTCACTCACTCTCCAAAAGAATTCACATGCAACACAAAGATGAACCATAAGCTTGCCCTTAGTGTAATACTTCACTAATGTTAAAATGTTAAAGCTCAAGATCAAGTAGGGCTTTTTAAGGGTTGTAATGTAGGCACAGGGACGGGTAGGAACTATTTGGTCAAGAATAGTGACTATCTTTCCTGTGCTCTTTAATACACTACAAATTACATTCAGAGCACCTTCAACCGACCTATTTTTCACCACTTTTATCTTCCTAACTTTTCTTTGTTTTGCCCCATAACTTTAAGCTAGCTTCAGCATATTGGATAAGGAGTACTGTTATCACTCATAAAAACAAAAAAAAATTTATTTTTTTTATTTTCTTCCTCTTTTCTTTCTTTAACATATTCCCCACCAACATGCACAAACTTTTTCACACACCCATAGGAAATATGCTTGGGGCTTTAACTTAACTCTTTCCTTCTTCTAAACTCTTGTACTCCTTCACCTCTTGATTTTCTAATTAAAGCGCTTAGGAGTTTTGGATCAAATACTGGTTCATTGAAAGAAGAGAATTGAGCTACATATAAAGCTACCAAGGAAAAGGCTAAAGGCTCAACGGGGATAACTAGGATTATGCAAAGAGGGTAGATAAAGTAGGTCTAAAATATGGCTATCAAAGAAATGCCTATATCATCTCCTAAACTTAACATCTCTTATTTCTCTTTGCACACACCCCGGGCAAGTTCTAGACATCATTATGCACATGGAATATCATAAAAAACCTTACTCACACATGGCACATGTTCAGCTCAGCAGGTTCACCATAAAACCTTCAAAATCATGCATAAATTCAACATTACGCAACTTAGCGAGTCAACTAAGTGAGAATTAGGCGTCTCAACACTTTCTATTATATATTCGGGCATGTTTCACACGTGTATGCACAATTGTATAGCAAGCAAGAACACCCGACACGACACTACCTGACTAATTTGCTCTTAAAACGGTCGTCATCCATCCATCATAGAGCAAATCCCTTAGTCCTCTGACTAAGGCGACTCAAAAGTAATAAAAACCAAAAACAACACAAAACAACATCAAAAATCCAAAATTTAGCTAATTTTTTAATTTTTTTTTGTACGGTTCAAAGGGACTCTCCTTAGTAAAAGAACCGAAAACAAACGCTAAGGAACCCAAAATAAAAGCATACAGCAGCACACATATACATACATACAAGGAAAGTCCATCACACCCCACCCCACACTTAAAAGATTAGCATTGTCCCCAATGCGACCAAAATAAACAAAGCAAGAGTAGGATGTAAGGAGCTCCCTGGTCAGTCGAGGTAGTCGTCATCCTCCGGCCCACGGACCTCTAACGGTGGATCATCCGCCTCAGCCTCCTCATCCTCAGAATCGCTCTGGAGCTCATTTTCATCTGTGGGGACATCATCATCCACAGGTTTCACAAAATCAGGCCCAATCCTCAATAAGGCCATGGCATGCTCATTGAGAGGATAATCCCTCTCTACCTGGCTCAGCTCATCCGTCGTGGAGGGCCTACCCCCAGTCCTGTGTCGCAGCATCTCCAACCCATACATACGGGCTAAAATCTCGTCATCTCGAGCATGGCGCTCTACTAATGTCAAAGTGGGGCCGAGTGAATCCGGCGCCTTAGTCTGGGTGACATCCACAGGCGTCGTCACCAAAGGAGGATGATAGTCAAAAGTTTCTTCGGGCACTTTGAATGCTCGCATTAATTTAGTCAATAGTCCACCGAAAGTATATCGAAGACCTCCATGGAGGCGCGCTCGGCGCATAGCCGATAACAACACCGAACCTACATCAATCTCTGCATCAGTCATGAGAGCATATACCAGACAGACACGATCCCTTGTAACCTTAGCCATGTGGCTCCCCGGAATTAAACAACAACACACAATCTTAAGCCAAATCCTTGCCTCTTTGTTAAGATGGGCAAAGGGTAGACTCTTGTGATACCCTCTTTTGTGATGGCGAAGCCACCTCACTGTTGAACGTGGGCCGCACAGAGTGTGTCGAATTTCAGTATATGGAGGCCTAGCATTTAGACTGAGTATGTCTTGGGGACTAGCCCGAGTAGAAACTCCCAATAATCCAGTCAAGCTCAAGGAGTCAAGTATCACATCCGAACCTCGTACTACTACCGAGCATGTAGGTGCGTCCGGGCTCCAATTTACGTACAATTCCCTCACCAGATGGAGGTTGCAATCTGTAGGTCTGTTGAAAACAAAGCCCATCCCAACTTGCTCAAGCCGAGCCAATATTCTTGAGTAAGCCCGAGCCAGGCTTGCCCTATCAATACACTCATCGAAAAAATATTTAGCTTCCGGGTGGCTTTTGTACCAATTTTTCCCCGCACTGGAGACAGCGTGTATCCCATACTTCCGTTTTTGCCCTTTTGGGACTGGGGAGCTGCGGGCACCTTATTACCCGACCGACGTCTCTTGTGAGAGTTGGAGGCTGCTACATTAGAATCAGACATAGTACCTATAGAAAAGATCCACAAACATGTCAATTACCCATGTAAAAATAGCTAACCAACTTAATGCGCGATGACGTTGAGGGCCACCCCACACCTAGTCGCTTAGCAACAAGTCAAAATAACAATGGGCGTAGGGTACTCAGATTTCCCCCCATCACTTAATGCCCAAAACCAAGTCCCAACCATAGATAAATGCACATTCCCACACAAGGTTAGCAATCTTATAAATAGCATTAGAATGACATGCTCGTTTTACTCAAGAAGTCCAACAATAGTCATACATATTCAACACATATGAGTTGTATTCAGTGATTGTCACCACCAATTTGCTCAAATTTCACCAATAAAGATAAACCCACTTCTAATTTTTCACTAAAATAAGATTATTAACCACAAGTTCACATGCCTTCCAAGTTCATTGTAATGCCACCCCATAAACCCCAACCATATGGTAAGAAGCAAGTCATCAAACCAAGAACATATTTGGAAATTACAAACGAAATCCAAGGAAACTCCAAAATCGCATCATCCCCATAGCAAACTAGAGAGAGAAAGCTAAGGAAACATATCTTGAGAGCTTTGAATGGAGACTTGAACACAATCCCAAAAGGAGAAAACAAAGAGTCGAGCTATGTGTGGGCAAGAGTAGAGAAATAAAAGAGAAAATTTGTGAAGCTTGAGGAGAAAATCGTGAGTTTGAGTATGGAGTTTAGAAAATATTGTATAGCTATGGTGAAGAATAAGGAAAATTAGGGATTTAAAAGAAAAGGGAAGGGGGTGGGTCGTTTATTAATAGTAAAGGACTTAAAAAAATTTTGCCCAAAAAAATATAGGGAGGTAGCGGCGTGGCACGCTGCCTAGCACGCTACCCCACTACCTCCTCGAGAAAAATTTTGGGCACAGGCGGCGTGGCACCCTGGGTAGCGCGCCCAACACTTATCCTCATACCTGAGCAATTTTTCACATTTTTCACATAATCTTGGGGCTTTTTCAAGTTCCAAAACTCGAAGCTTTGCTCCAAAACATGTCCTACCTGCCCGGAACCTTCAAATACTCATCCATCCGCCAAATTTACCTTTTCTTGTGGATTCTCATACCAACATACTCCGTGCCTCTGCATAAACACAAGATCCTAGCACTACGTTAGAAAACAAAAACTGTAAAAGACATGGGTTGCCTCCCATCAAGCACCTTAGTTTTGGTCGGGGCACGACTCTTCTTTTTGTATTTTTACTTTATAAATCCTAACTATTACAACACATGCATGGGTTACCTCCCATGTAGCGCCTGGTTTAATGTCGCGGGTCGACCATACTTATCTTAGTCCTCAACAAGGTAAAGCACGTCTTCCTTCTGCTTCTCTTCTTTACCAAAATAATGCTTCAATCTCTGGCCATTTACCATGAACCTTGTACCATCCGCTTTGTTCAAAATTTCCACCGCACCATGAGGCGTCGAGCGACTTACCTCAAAAGGCCCACTCCAATTAGATCTTAGCTTGCCCGAAAACAACCTAAGTCTTGAGTTAAACAAAAGTACCAACTGGCCTAGCTCAAAAGTGCGGGGGAGAATATGCTTGTCATATCATCGCTTTGTTTTCTCCTTGTAGAGCTTAGCATTTTCATACGCATGGGCACGAAATTCTTCCAACTCATGGAGTTGAAACAACCTCCTGTTACTAGCCAACCCCGGATCTAGATTCAACTTCTTTACCGCCCAATATGCTCAGTGCTCAAGCTCAACTGGAAGGTGACACGCTTTCCCAAAGACCAAATGATAGGGAGAAGTCCCTATAGGCGTCTTATACGCCGTTCGATAAGCCCAAAGAGCATCATCCAGCTTGAGTGACCAGTCTTTCCTCTAAGTATTCACCGTCTTTTGTAAGATTTGCTTTATCTCGCGATTAGAAACTTCCACTTGGCCACTTGTTTGGGGGTGATACGCTGTGGAGACCTTGTGTTTCACTCTATACTTCGCCAATACACTCTTCACCCAATAATTAATGAAGTGTGACCCTCCATCGCCAATAATAGCTCTTGGAGTTCCGAACCTATTGAAGATGTGTTTTTGAAGAAACTTTACCATAACTTTGGAGTCATTCGTAGGAAGAGCTGCAGCCTCTACCCATTTAGATACATAATCCACTGCTACGAGTATGTATAGATTGCCATTCGACTTTGGGAAAGGCCCCATAAAATCAATCCCCCATACATCAAAAATTTCAACTTCTAGGATGTTGTTAAGAGGCATCTCATGTCTCTTGGTAATCGTCCCCATACGTTGACATTGATCACAATTCTTCACAAAGGCATGAGCATCTTTAAATATAGAAGGCCAGAAGAAACCTGATTGCAATATTTTTTGGGCTGTGCGTTCACCACCATGATGTCCACCATAAGGTTATGCGTGGCATCTCTCTAACACTTGCTTCACTTCAGCATCCGGAATACATCTTCGTACTATTTGATTAGGCCCTTGCTTGAATAAATACGGCTCATCCCATATATAAGAGCGTGCCTCATATACCAGTTTCAATTACAACAAATGCATCTCTACATGAGTATACATACACGTAAGGCTAATGGATACCTACTTGTTATTGGTGTACTTCCACACTTTGAACTTTTTCTTCCCTTTGAAACAAATAAGGGTCATCGATTTCATCATTTTTCTAGCTTACCATGTGATCTCCTCTACTTGTTGATTTCTTCAAAGGACTTTTACAGAAAGTACGTCTCTCTTTATTAACCTTCACACTTGTCGGTTTAGACTCACCATCTCTATTTTTCCCTAGTGAGGTCCTCCAAACTTTGGTTATTTCCAATGGGAACAATATGAAAAGATTAAATTCTTATACACTTTCGACAATTTCACATGACATGTAGTATAGGGTCAATTTTTCCTTCTTTCTGAATTCTATTATACCTTTCATGAATAACGCTTTGAAGAGTACTTAATCATCTACGCATGCAAATATCTACCATACCATTTCGATATAGACCAACTTTTCTGATAGAAATATTCCATTGACTTAACTAATAACTCCGGTGTTCCATTAGGTTCATAGTAACTGATAGAGTAACATACGATAGAGTAGTTATATATACATCATGAAACTTACTAATATCCCTAACTACCGGTACCTTCATCAGGAGTTGCCTCTTCGTTCTGTCGGTCTACTAGAGCATAGGTACGATTTTGGGCCCCACTGGAACTAGCTGCTACTCTCATATCTCTACCACGACCCATTGACTGAACGCCTCTGCCTGGGGAAGGAACCGATGCTGATGATACAGCGGTTGATCCCGCAGGTCGTGCTATACCATTCGCACCCCTTTGTGGGCATTCTCTCATTATGTGCCCCTCTGTGCCACACCAAAAACAAGCATTTGTCCCCAACCGGCATTCACCTAAATGGTACCTTCCGCAACGCTGACACGAAGGACGAGAAAATCCTACTGTCTGTGAACCCTGCACTCCACTATTCCGTCCAGATGGACCACCTCTAGACCCTCGAAATTGGGAGTGGGCACCCGCTGTGGAATAAGAGAATGAGGGTCTAGGCGGTAACATTCGAGATCCAGATTTTCCTGGGGACACCATAGACTGCCCCATAGATCTCGCCCTTTTTGCTGGCCCTTCCTCAGATTTTTGTATCCTCTTTCTTTGACTTTGGTCTTCCATCTTTTGTGCGAAGGCCTGAATCCTCGCTATATCCATATCTCAATTTAAGGCAGCGATAGTACAGTCCCGTACCAAATAAGGCTCTAATCTGTCCACATATCTATGTACTCTATCTTCTATCGTGGCCACCACATTTGGAGCATATCATGCCAAGGAGTTAAACTGCAAACTGTACTCTCTAACACTCATATTTCCTTGACGTAAATTTAAAAACTGATCCGCACGAGCCTCACGAATCTCGTAGGGAAGATAATGATCAAAAAATGCTGTTTTAAATTCTTCCCAGTTAGGTGGCATTGCACCAATACCACGAGACTTCTTCCAATCTTCATACCACAATATCGCCTCGCCCTTCAGTCTATAAGCTGCCAACTCAACCGTTTCCACCCCGGACACATGCATAACCTCCAAAGCTCTCTGAATTTGATCCACGAAGTCCTGTGGATCTGCTTTCAAGTCTGACCCAGTGAATATAGGAGGGTCCAGTTTCAAGAAATCCTGTGTCCTGCGACTTGCCATTCTAGCCGCATCATCATTATGTGTCATTGTGCCAGCTCGTCCCTGACTTTGTGCCGCCACTAACTGTGTCAACATATGTACAGCATTTCTAAGATCCTGGTCAGTGGTATTCATTGGCGGTTCTGCAGGTACTTCTCTACCTCTTGGCTCTTCTGGAGCTGGAAAAGTAGAGGAAGACTGCGATGCACTCTCGGCGTCAGCTCTACCTTGACTCGCTTGGTCAGGTGGTAATCTACTCATTCCTTCTTCAGCAGGCACATCCACCTGCTTTCCTTTACCTCTACCTCCTCTCGTAATTGGCATTTTAACTATACCAAAGAAAAACAATCACCATGATCAGGTCCAATTCAACTTACAACACCGGCTCTATTGCACGATCTAGCATGAAAAAAAGAAACAACATCCTAAATGCCCCATAGCCTCCTGCTCATAAATGTGGTGCACAACACATCCATGAACAACACTCTACTCGGACACGGCTTTGTAGACACCCTTAGAACGAACTACTCTGATACCACTTTTGTCTCGCCCCGAATCCCATCGAGATATGATTGGCACCCGTAGCCGATAAGGCCCGAGAGAACCAACCTTTGCCTATGTTCATTCGTATGCATATCTTCGTATGAACCTTATTAAACCTTATGCAACTATGCGGAAAACTTGAACATGGAAGCATATGCTACATATATTTATTTAGGAAACTTGGCCGTTAAGGCCATTAAGTCAGAATAGACATTCGTTTCTACATACTCGTCTCTTACATCCATATACCCACATATGTCTACAAAAGCCTCTAACAGATGCATCAGCAAGACCAACTTACAGTCGGGATAAGTCCCCGCTTTATACAATTTATATAACATCACAACAAATATACACCTATGACTCAGGGGGCTCCGAACCAACTGGAGCTCACCAAATAGCTGCAAATGATCCCCAGTCTACAGAGGAAGTCTACTAATGCCTGCACCTGCAACATGTAACGTAATTCCCCCGAGGGGGTCAGTACGAAGAATGTACTGAATATGTAAGGCTCATAAGAAATTCATCATACATAATAACAACAATAATGGAATCAATATAAGGAAACAGAAATGTGAATAAACTCTCTTTCCGTATGTGGGAAACCATGTATATTACGTTCTTTACTCCTCTTGTCTTCATCTTTTATTCATCTTTATTGTTCTACCCATGTTAGGCTATTCTGTCCCCCCTGGGATGAGATTAACCCATGCTAGGTGCTTTGACCCCTGGGATGTTATGTGAACCCATGCTAGGCTTTCGTGTCGCCCCTGGGATATCGTTAACCCATGATAGGCTTATCGACCCTAGGATATTATATTAACCCATGCTAGGCTTTCGTGTCGCCCCTGGGATGTACCATCATAACCCATGCTAGGCTTTTATATCGCCCCTGGGATGTATCGGGATCGACCCATGCTAGGCTTTTCTGTCGCCCCTGGATTCCACCCGTGTTATTGGGATCGACCCATGCTAGGTATTTTAACCCCTGGGATACCACCCATGATTACTTCTTAATTATAAACCTCTTACTTCTCTTGTTATTCTTACTTCCATTCTTAAGAGTGATTGAGATATTGAAGATCATGACATAATAGGAATCACACATATGTATATTACTTCTTCACTCTTGCTTCATGAGATTGACATCTTCACTTATGAGGAATAGATATATTAGCTTGCACATCACCTCTCTTGTTACTCTTATGAAATCTTATGAGATTGGTACTTCTACTTGTGAAGATTGATACAAAGATAATCATCATAATTGAGGACTTGGAACATGTCATGATTGGAAAATACTATTCAAGAATAAATAGGTTCTCTTATGTTATTACTCTCTTGAGATCGTTCATTTAGGAATGATAACGTTATGACATTTTTGGAACTTCACTCAATGAACAAGAGGCAAACGAATCATCATGCGTTTAAGAATAAGACACATATGAATAACAACATACGTCAACCTGAATTTGAGATACTTTAAACCTCTCGGAATTGAAACAAGTCCAATGTCAATGTGAACAACATGTTGCAGAAGGATATGGAAAAAGGAACCTTACATACCTTGTATTCTTAATACGAATACACAATCTTAGATGTGCATACAATATTCCTGCTCCTTCCTTATGTTTCTCTCTACAACACAAGTTTATAACGAAACCAACATTAACCACCAATTATTCCAAAAATCATTGATAAAATCATTATTCCAAAAATCCTCCAATATTCCCAACATTGATCAATACATGATAATCCATACATTCCACCACAACACTTCCCCTTTACACTTTCTTATCCACACCACATCACAAACAATCCATCAATTCACCTTAATACACTTCATAGCACAAATCGGCCAACATCCCACAATTTGCACTTATACAAAAATAACAAAGGAAATAACAAAATAACACCATACATGTTCATATTTTATCCACATCATGATCTTTCATCAAAGGCACAAGTCCAAATTCAAGCTCAAATCCCATGGAGCACAAATCTTATACAAAAGCACAAAGTGCCATATCCAACATTTCCAACCATAACCAACATGATATACATATTCTCTCATGCTTACAATATGTTAAAGTACAATAATATTCACTTACCCAAGCTTGGAAGATGATGATCTTGTCCAAATATGCCTTAGGGTTTTGGGGAGTCAAAGAAGCCTTCTTGAGATTTTTCTAGAAAAAGATAGAAAAAGCATGTGTGTTTCTCTTCAATAAAAATCAGAATTTTGCCCCTTTATATAGGCCATTAAGTTCCCTCCTTAGTCACTCTTTAGCATTAAATGTTGGGGTCTAGAAGGTCCAAGCAAGAATGGGTCTTTTGACCCATTTTTGGGCCATGCTTCTTTTTCATTTTTGGGCCCTTTTTGGGCCCAATTCACTTAACCCGATAAAATCAATAATTTCTCGTGTTTAAGTCGTCTAATAGGTATGACAATAATATTCCCACTCATGCTATTCATATCCGTAGCCTCAATCCAAAAACCAAGTGATTCTAGCCACGTTTGGCTTATTTTGACTATAGGGGTAAAATCGTCATTTTGGCCCCAAATTCATTCTCGAGTAATTTTATCATACCAATGTAATATGTCATTCATTTCATGTATATACTCTTGGTTGTAGAATAAACTTAGCAAAAATCGGCTCGGTACGACCCCGGATACCCTTGGGACTTAGAAATTTCCAACTTTCGAAAAAGTGGAAAACCCAAGGTGGCACGCTCCTGGGCGCGCCAACCTACTGCCTATGGGCTAAAAATTTTAGCCCAGAGCGGCGTGGCATGGTCCCAAACGCACCCCTCCTTAAAATTTTCGAAAATTCCATTTTTCGACTTCTCTTCGCGGGTTTGGTTAGATACTTCAAGTCCTATTCTTTACCTCACTTCTTACCCTTATTATACTTTGTTTAGAGGTCTTCTTAGCCTCATTTTGAACCCCACAAATGCACAATGGAAATTGCGCAAAACACCTTCTATGCAAGTTTAACCACATAACAAGAGCAAAATTCACTTAGCTCACCAATAGCATTACCAAATGCATACTTATAGCTCTCGATACCTAAGTACATATCATTTAATGTCGTCAAGTAGGGTTGGGAATGTACGGGGTGTTACACAAAACCTCGAATGCCTTCACACATGATTCACAAAATACAAACGTCACATCTTTCTCCAAGAGTGCACACATGGGACGTGCAATTTTGGAAAAATCTTGAATAAACCTTCTGTAAAATCAAGCATGACCCAAAAAACTTCGCACCCCTTTTACCGATACAGGTGGAGAGAGTTTTTCTATAACTTTAATCTTTGCCCTATCAACTTCCAGCCCTTGCTTTGACACTTTATGCCCAAGAACTATACCTTCCATTACAAGGAAATGGCACTTCTCCCAATTGAGAACAAGATTAGTTTCTTCACACCGAGCAAGGACTTTATCAAGGTTTTGCAAACATACCTCAAAAGAGTTACCAGAGACTGAAAAATCATCCATAAAAATCTCTACGAACTCCTCCACCATGTCATAGAAAATAGCCATCATGTAATGCTGAAAGGTAGCCGGTGCATTACACAATCCAAATGGCATACGCTTGAAAGCGTATGTGCCGTGAGGACATGTGAATGTAGTCTTCTCCTGATCTTTAGGATCTATAGCAATTTGGTTGTATCCGGGATATCCATCAAGAAAGCAATAATACTCCTGCCCGGCTAAACGATCCAACATCTGATCAATAAAAGGGATTGGATAGTGATCTTTCCTCGTAGAATCATTACGTTTCTGGTAATCCGTGCAAATACGCCATCCAGTTACAGTTCTTGTAGGAATCAATTCATTATTGTCATTTGTGATCACCGTCATACCACCCTTTTTGGGAACACATTGTACTGGGCTCACCCACGTACTATCAGAGATAGGATAAACAACGCCAGAATCTAACCACTTAATTACCTCCTTCCTTACTAATTCTTTCATTAACGGATTTAAGCATCGTTGGTGTTGCACACTCGGCTTGTACCCTTCTTCCATGTAAATTTTATGCATGCATAAACCTGGGTTAATACCATGGATGTCAGACATCTGCCAACCAATAGCCTTCTTTCTTCATTTTAGTATCAACAATGCCGCATCAACTTGTTCCTGTGACAAATCTGCTGCCAGAATAATAGGAAGAGTCTCATTGTCACCTAGGAAAGCATATTGTAGGTGAGATGGAAGTTCCTTCAATTCATGCTTCGGTGCCTCCTCAATTGAGGGCTTAGTTGGAGGACCGAGTGGATGATTTAAAGGTTCCCATCTTCCCTCTTTAGCATAGATGCCCATAAGATCAAGAACTTGCACCATTTCACTAGCTTCTGCATCCCCAAAAACATCTTGCCCCATCAACACTTTTTCCAGCGGATCTGCAGACAAAGTGTGGATGCTTTCAACCGCCAAATCTATAGTTGTAATAGCTGACAAATTTTCATAAATCTCTGGTAGCTTCAAAGCCCTATAAACATTGAAGACCTCCACTTTATCATGAGCTTGCATAGTTAGTTTCCCGGCTGCTACATTAATGATTGCACCTCCTGTAGCCAGAAACGGACGCCCCAAAATAAATGGGACTTTCGGGTCAGGCTCAAAATTCAGAACCACAAAATCAACGGGAAAGATCAACGACCCCACTTGAACCAGAACATCTTCAACAACACCATCAGGTCTAGTCACAGATCGGTCTGCCGGCTGCAAAATAATAGTAGTAGGCTTAGGACGACCCAAACCCAACTCCTTGAAAACCGAAGTGGGCATCAGATTTATACTATCCCCCAAATCACACAATCCACGAGCTCAGACACGATCTCCCAGAGTAATCTTCAAAGTGAAGCTTCCAGGATCCTTCAGCTTAGTAGGTAACCGGTTCTGAATGCGAGAACTAACCTCCTCAGTCAATGCAACTGTGGCATACTCTGTCAATCTACTCTTGTTTGCTACAATATCTTTCACGAACTTGGCATACTTTGGAATACCCTGCAAAATATCCATAAGAGGCAAATTAATGTGCACTTGTTTAAGTAGTTCAATGAACTTACCAAAGCATTCATCCTCCTTCTTCTTCTTGAACCTCTGAGGGAAAGGAGGAGGCAAATTCACACTATGTATCACTTTATCATCTTTGGAGCTTTTGGTAGACTCCACTTGTTCTTCTTCAATCACCACTACTTTTGGCTCCAATTCTTTCGCTGGTGCAACCGTATCCTCTAACTGCTTACCACTACGGGTAACTATAGCATTCACCTGCTTGGGATTTGGCTCAGTATCACCTGGAAGACCTCCTTGGGGCCTTGTATTCTGTGCGTTAGCTAACTGGCCAATCTGCTTCTCCAAATTCTGAGTAGCCAACTGATTGTTCCTCACATCTGCTGCTAGCTTTGCTTGTTCAGCCATAATCTGTTTTAACATGTCTTCCACGCTCATCTCTCCAGGCTTAGCACTTACTGATTTCCTTGACCTTGCTGTTGGTTGTACTGTGGTGCGTATCCTTGAGGCCTATATTGATTCTGATTTCTTCCCCAAGATAAGTTCGGGTGGTTTTTCCATCTAGCATTATAAGTATTTCCGTAGTTCTGGGCTCCACCTCCCCTTTGTGCATTACCAACAAAATTTATGAAATCTGGATTAGCACTACACAAATCGCTGGTATGATCCCCATTTCCACATACACTACACATCACAGAGACCTGTTGATGTACTGCATTCACGGGAGCTGGTTGTTGCCCCAAATTTAAACTACTGAAGTGATTGTTCATCATGTTTTGCATAGCTAAAATTTGGGCAGATAATGTTGTGACTGCATCCACATCTAGTTTCCCAACAATCTTCTTTGTAGAATTCCTTGAATTATCATTATGCCAGTCTGGATTTCCCTGCGAAATATGGTTCAACAGAGTATATAATTCATCATATGTCTTCTCTAAAGCCTGTCCACCTGCAGCTGAATCAAGTAGAATTTTTGTGTTGGGGTCGAGAGCCTCTATAAAAGTATGCACCAACACTTTATTAGCTTGGTGGTGGTGAGGACAATCCCTCAACATGGATTTGAATCTGTTCCAAGCTTGGTACAAATTCTCATCATCTCTCTGTCTGAAACTTAGTATCTCACTCCTCAGCTTTGCTGTCTTTCCCGATGGAAAGAACCTTATCAAGAATTTTCGAGCAAGATCATCCCAAGTAGTGATAGAATTAGCCGGCTCTGCATCTAACCACCTCCTTGCTTCCCCCAACAGAGAAAAGGGAAACAAAGTAAGTCTCACATAATCTGAAGACACACCCGCAGGAATATATGTGTCACTGATCTCCAGAAAATTACGGATATGCCTCTGCGGGTCCTCATGAGCAAGACCTGTATACTGTCCACTTGAATGCAAGAGTTGCACCATATTCTGTTTAAGCTCAAATCTGCCTCCAGCCGCCTGTTTGAGAATACTGGAGGTCACATTAGTGGCGAGTGGGATTGCCACATCGCGAACTGTTCTAGCTGCCATTACTTCCGGCTCACGTCTCTCTGCAGCTGGTTCTTCAATTCTTATGGGATTACCCCGTATTCCTTCGCCAGCCAGTTCGACTTGTGGGATTGGGTAGTCTGCAGCCTGTCTCCTCAATCTATTAAAATATCTTTGAGGTTCAGACTGCAGGGCTACCAAATCTTTGTTCCTAGCCAGTGTTCCGATGACATAAGACTGCAAAATAGAACAGCTAAGATCAAGTTGTCAACACATATCTGAAAATTAAAGTACAAACGTCAATAATTGAAATCTATCTATTTGAAAAGTCCCTGGCAACGGCGCCAAAACTTGTTGCGACCCATCTATACACGCAAGTGTACGTGATCGTGCAAGTAATAAAGTGGCTCCTTTTAGAGAGCCGGATATCGAACCCAAGGAACTTTCGTCAACAGAACCTAACTCTAGACGTCAAACTATAATTAAAAACTAGTGTTGCAAAAATGACAAGAGATTTGGTGTTGAAAATTAAATGATTGCGGACTATGAACTCCTATCTTTGCTACCGTAACTTTGGTTTTCGCAAATATGCTTGAAAAATCAATAAAAAGTGAATTCCCAGGGCTAAGGCACCCTGAACGTCATCTCTTGAGCATAATTGTTATTGGTTTAAGCACTTTGAGTTGTTTATCGTGGTTATTGATCCGAGGTTAATTTTATAACTATATTCGTCTCCAAAATATAATCTTCTACTAGAACTTAGAAACCTACCTACATCCGTGAGTGGTGATAAGCTTAACCAATTCTAGAGCATTCAAGTTTTCTTCTCGTAATTGACCAAGTATGGTGGATTAGGTACCTCTCGGTCCTAAACACATGTCAATACCGAATAATTACTTCCCCGAGAAATACCACACTTCATATATTCAAGTTCTATCTCTTAGTTTCTCTCTCGAGCTCACTTCGAGACAAGGAATATATTCCAATGGTGATCAAGCATCAAAATAATGAAATTTAGAATATATGAATAACCAATTTATGATAAACTCCAGCAAAAACCAATACAATCAACCCAAGAGATTCATGTTCTTGGCCTTAACCCCAATAATGAGGGATTTTAGCCACTCATAATGTCAATCAACATCCAAAAGTAAATAAACACCATAAAAATACTTAAAAACTGAAAATAAGAGGAATGGAACCTAATTGAGATGCCCAAAAATGCCCAAAATATTCTAAGGATGATGGAATGTGATACAATAACTCAAAAACCCTATTTATAGACCCAAGTCGAGGCAAAAATCGGCAAAAAAGCGGCTCGGCACACCCTTGGACGCGCCTAGCACTTAGGCAGATTTTGCCTCAGCAAAAAGGTTGCTCCCAGGCGGCGTGGCACGCCCCAAGTCTGCCTAGGTAAGTAAAAATTTCGCCAAAAGCGGCCTGGCACACTGCCTAGCGCGCCAGGCCCTTTTTTTGTGATTTTTTTGCTTTCGTCGACTTCTCTTCGCGGATTTGGTTGGGTTCTTCAAGACCAACTCTTTGGCTTGCCTCTTATCTTCAATATTCTTCACTTGTAGCTCCTCCAAGCCTCACTTTCCATGCCAAACATGCTCCAAAAAGTCGCAAATTCCACCTACAAGAGTCTAATCATATTGGTTAGCACAATATCCCATATTCCATCAAAAACTTATATAATACACAAGTATTATTCTCAAAACTAAGGTAATCATGGGTTAAAGTCGCTATTAAGGCATATAAATACGCCTTAGATCACCAGCCCAAAGTCAAGGATGAGCTGGTCCAATGACACATGAGAATGATGCGGCTAGAGTGGCGAGTCGCAGAACACAGGATTTCCTGAAACTGGACCCTCCTATATTCACTGGATCAGATCCGAAAGCAGATCCACAGGACTTCGTGGATCAAATTCAGCGGGCTCTGGAAGTTATGCACGTGACGGGGGTAGAGAGAGTTGAACTTGTTGCGTACAGATTGAAAGGAGAGGCGATATTGTGGTACGAGGATTGGAAGGAATCCCGTGATATTGGTGCAAATCCACCTAATTGGGAAGAATTTAAAATAGCTTTCCTTGATCATTACCTGCCCTATGAGATCCGTGAGGCATGTGCGGATCAGTTTCTAAATCTCCATCAAGGAAATCTGAGTGTCAGAGAATACAGCTTGCAATTTAATTCCTTGGCTCGATATGCTCCAAATATGGTGGCTACGATGACAGATAGAGTCCATCGATACATGCACAGATTAGATCCATATTTGGCCAGGTATTGCATCATTGCTGCCTCGAACAAAGACATGGACATAGCGAGAATACAAGCCTTCGCCCAAAAAATGGAAGATCAAAGACAGAGAAGAAGGTTACATGAATTTGACAGAGGGCAGTCCAAAAGGGCTTGACCTATGGGACCATCTGCGATGTCCCAAGGAGGATCTAGGCCTCGTATGTTTTCTACACCACGTAGACCATCGTCCTCTTATTCCATAGCAGGTGCTCACTCGCAGTTTAGAGGGTTTAGAGGTGGTCCGGCTGGGCAGAGTAGTGGAGGTCACGGATCACAGGCAGCGGATTTTCCTCGTCAGCAGTGTCAGCACTGCGGGCGTATTCATGCAGGTACATGCCGAGTGGGGACAAATGCTTGTTTTTGGTGCGGTATGACGGGACACATGATGAAAGAGTGTCCTCAGAGGAGTATGGGTGGTATTTCACGACCGGCAGGATCGGCCATTGCGTCATCAGCATCGGTTCCTTCTTTGGGCCGAGGTGTTCAGCCTGTTGGCCGCGGTAGAGGTGCCAGAGGAGCAGCCAGTACTAGTGGGGTTTAGAATCGTATTTATGCTCTCGTGGACCGACAGAATTCAGAGGCTTCTCCTGATGTCGTCACAGGTACAATATCCATATTCTCATATAATGTATATACACTGCTTGACCTAGGTTCTACATTTTCCTATGTTACTCCATTGGTTGCTGCGAAATTTGTAAAGGCACCAGAATTATTAATTAAATCAATTGAAGTGTCTACACCGGTCGGTGAATATATTGTTGCAAAGAGAGTATATTGTAACTGTGTGGTAACTGTGTGCGGTCATGATACATTGGCCAACCTTATCGAACTAGACATGGTGGATTTTGGGAATGGATTGGTTGGCCTTTTGTTATGCTACGGCAGATTGTCGGGCCAAGAAGGTGCATTTTTGTTTTTCGCAAGAAAATGTTCTTGAATGGCAGGGTAATGTAGGGGCACCACGAGGAAGATTTATTTCCTATCTGAAAGCTAGGAAAATGGTTGCTAAGGGTTACATATGTCATTTAGTACAGGTGAAAGATACTAAAGTGGAACCACTAACTCCGCAGTCGATTCCAGTGATCAATGAATTTCTAGATGTATTCCCAGAGGATCTTCCAGGCTTACCCCCAGAACAGGAAGTAGAATTTGGCATTGATGTGATTTCAGGCACTCAGCCTATTTCTATTCTTCCATATAGAATGGCTCCAGCAGAATTGCGTAAATTGAAGGAGCAGTTGAAAGATTTGCTGTACAAAGGATTCATTAGGCCTAGTATATCCCCATGGGGTACACCGATATTATTTGTACGGAAGAAAGATGGCACATTGAGAATGTGCATCGACTATCGGCAATTGAATAAGTTAACGATCAAGAACAAATATCCCCTCCCTCGAATTGATGATTTGTTTGATCAGTTACAGGGTGCCAAGTGTTTTTCAAAGATCAACTTGAGGTCGGGTTACCATCAAGTCAGAGTTAGAGAAAAATATGTACCCAAGACAGCTTTCCGAACACGGTATGGCCATTATGAATTTTTGGTTGTGTCATTTGGACTAACAAATGCACCAGTTGTGTTCATGGATATGATGAATAGGGTGTTTAAGCCATTTCTGGACGTGTTCGTCATGGTATTTATAGATGCCATCCTATTTTATTCAAGGTCACCGGAGGACCATGCTAATCACTTACGGCAGGTGCTACAGATTCTCCGTGAGCGTAGGTTGTATGCAAAGTTCTCCAAATGTGAGTTTTGGTTAAAATCAGTTGCATTCTTGGGTCACATTGTGTCAGATGAAGGGATACAGGTTGATACACAAAAGATTAAAGCAGTGAAAAATTGTCCAAGACCTACGACACCCCCAGAGATTCATAGTTTTCTTGGACTGGCAGGTTATTACCGAAGATTTGTGGAAGGTTTTTCCTCTATTGCTGCACCGTTAACAAAGCTTACACATAAGGCAGTAAAATTTCAGTGGAATGATGCGTGTGAGAAAAGCTTCCAAAGGTTGAAAGATAAATTAACCTCCACACTAGTTTTAGTACTTCCCGAAGGCACCGAAGGTTATGCAGTGTATTGTGATTCTTCCGGGGTTGGCCTCGGATGTGTATTGATGCAACACGGTAATTTCATAGCATATACCTCACGACAGTTGTAGCCACATGAGAAAAATTATCCCACACATGATCTTGAATTGGAAGAGGTAGTTTTTGCTTTAAAGATATGGCGTCATTATTTGTATGGAGTTCATGTTGATATCTATACGGATCACAAAAGTTTGCAATATCTCTTCAAGAAGAAGGAACTCAATTTGAGGCAACGAAGGTGGTTAGAGCTTTTAAAAGACTATGATATTGATATTCTTTATCATCCAGGCAAAGAAAATGTGGTAGTTGATGCATTGAGACGCAAGACAATAGAAAGCACTAGTGGCCAGTTGACTGAAAAGCAGGAGATAATCAAAGATTTACATCAATTAGCCAGTTTGGGGGTTCGTCTTCTTGAATCCTCAGATGAGGGAGTTATTGTGCAGAATGCAACGGAATCCTCCTTAATAGCTGAAGTGAAAGAGAAGCAGTTTGCGGATTCTATGTTATTGCAGCTAAAGGAAAATGTACAACAGAATTTGACAAAGGCATTTGATCTTACACAAGAAGGGGTACTTCAATGTAAAGAAAGATTATGTGTACCAGATGTAGATGAGCTGAGGAAATGAATTATAACAGAGGTGCATCACTCGCGCTATTATATTCATCCGGGTGCTACTAAAATGTACCATGACTTGAAAGAAGTGTATTGGTGGGGAAATATGAAAAAGAACATTACAGAATTTGTCGCTCAATGCCCGAATTGTCAACAAGTGAAAGTAGAACATCAGAAACCAGGAGGTTACATGCAATGTATCAATCTTTCAGTCTGGAAATGGGATATGATTAATATGGACTTCATTACAGGTTTGCCTCATACATTGCGGAAATTTGATTCTATATGGGTTATAGTGGACAGGCTTACCAAGTCAGCGCATTTTCTACCAGTCAAAACCACCTATACAGCTGAAGAGTATGCTTGTATGTGAAAGAAATAGTACAATTGCATGGTATTCCACTTTCCATTATATCAGACAGAGGAGCACAGTTCACAATGCACTTTTGGAGATCTTTTCAGCAGAGTTTGGGTACACAGGTGAATTTGAGTACGGCTTTCCATCCTCAGACTGATGGACAAGCAGAACGTACTATTCAGACACTTGAAGATATGCTACGAGCTTGTACGTTAGATTTTCAAGGCAATTGGGATGACTATTTGCCTCTTATTGAATTTGCTTATAACAATAGCTATCATTCAAGTATTAAAATGGCACCTTATGAAGCTTTGTACGGAAGGAAATGTAGATCACCAATTGGATGGTTTGAAGCGGGTGAAACTGCTTTACTTGGGCCAGATATTGTTCATTAGGCTATGGAGAAAGTTAAAGTGATCCAACAGCGGTTACAGACGGCCTAAAGTCATCACAAATCATATGCTGATGTTAGAAGAAGAAGGCTTGAATTCGCCATAGGTGATTGGGTGTTTTTAAAGATGTCACCGATGAAAGGGGTAATGCGGTTTGGAAAGAAAGGGAAATTGAGTCCACGTTACATAGGACCATATGAAATTATTAGAAGATTTGGGCAAGTTGCTTATGAATTAGCACTACCTCAAGAAATTTCCTCAATCCACCCAGTGTTTCATGTTTCGATGCTTCGAAAGTGCATAGGGGATCCATCTCGTATTATTCCCATTAAAGATGTCCAAGTTACGGAGGATCTTACTTATGAAGAGGTACCCATTTCTATTTTTGATCGACAAGTAAAGAGGTTGAGGAATAAAGACATAGCTTCCGTAAAAGTCCTTTGGAGAAACCAACAAGTAGAGGAGATTACATGGGAAGCTGAAGAAATGATGAAATCCAAATACCCCCATCTATTTCAAATAGATGAAGAAGTTCAAAGTGCGGAAGTGGAGTCATAACAAGTAAGTCTCCATGAGCCTTAAGTGTTTACGTATATGTATGCTAATATAGAGATGCATTTGTTGTAATTGAAACGACATTGTTAACATTCGAGGACGAATGTTCCTAAGGGGGGAAGAATGTAACACCCTTTACCTTCCTAACCCTACTTGACGACATTGAATAATGTTTAATTAAGTGTCGAGAGCCACAAGTATGTATTTTGTAATGTTATTGATGAGATAATTGAATTTGGCCCTCGTACATATGATTAAACCTTCGTAGGAGGTATTTTGTGACTTTGTGGAATATTTGCGGGGTTAAAAAAAGAGGCTTGGAGGACCTCCAAATAAAGGATATTAAGGGTAGAAAGTAAGTTAAAGAATAGAACTTGAAGTATCTAACCAAACCCGCAAAGAAAAGTCGAAAAACGGAATTTTTTGAAAAACTAAGGGTGGAGCATGCCAGGCCGCTCTGGGCTAAAATTTTTAGCCCACAGGCAGCAAGCTGGCGCGCCCAAGGGCGTGTCAGGCTGGTTTTGCCCACTTTTCAAAGTTGAAAATTTTCTTAAGTCCCAAGGGTGCCCGGGGACGTACCGGACCGATTTTTGCCACGTTTCTTATACAACCACGAGCATATACATGGAATGACCAAAGTATTATATTGGTATGTTAAAATTACTCGTGAACGAATTTGGCATTAAAATGACGATTTTACCCTTTTGGTCAAAGTAGGCCATACGTGGCTAGAATCGTTTGTTTTTTGGATTGAGGCTACAAATATAAATCCCGTGAGTAGGAATATCATTGTAACGCATATGAAATGATTTAAACATGAGAAATTATTGATTTTATTGGATTGAGTGAATTGGGCTCAAAAAAGGCCCAAAATATGAAAGAAGACATGGGCCAAAAATGGGTCAAATGACCCATTCTTGCCTTGACCTTCTAGACCAATAATTTAATGCTATAAGAGTGGATAAGTATGGAATTGAGGGACTATATAAAGGGCCAAAAATCTGATTTTTTAGTCATTTGGAAATCTCATGCCTTTTAGATATTTTTCAATCATTTTTGCTCTCAAACCCTAAGAACTCAAAGCCAACTTTTGGAGCAAGATCATCATTTTTAAAGCTTGGGTAAGTGATTATTGTTATGGATTAATATATTATATGCATGGGAGAGTATATAAATCATGTTGGTTATGCTTGGAAGTGCTGAACATGGTACTTTGTGTTTTTGGTAAAAGATGTGATATCCATGGAATTGTAACTTGAAATATGACTTGTGATTTTGATAAAAGAGCATGGTATGGATGAAATATCAACATGTATGGTGTGATTATGTTATTAAACTTGTTATTTTCATATAAGTGTAAATTATAGGATTTTGGCCAATATGTGCTATGAGGTGTATTAAGGTGACTTGATGGATTATTTGTGATGTGGTGTGGATGAGAAGGTGTAAAGGAGAAGTTTTGTGGTGAAATGTTATTGATTATCATGTATTGGTAATGTATGGAATATTGGGGGATTATTGGTATGATAATTTCATCAATGGTTTTGTCAAGGGGGAAATGGCATGTTTAAAGGCAAACTAACTGGAGCCTGCAACTAAGGTAAATTCCCCGAGGTATATATGTACAATATCAAAACATATATACACTCTGACTCGGAGAAGCCCCGAACTAACTGGAGCTCACCAATGAACCGCAAACAGCTGGCAACCTACTGTGGTGGCCTACTAGTACCTGCGCCTGCAACTAAGGTAAATTCCCCGAGAGGGGTCAGTACGAAATAAGTACTGAGTATGCAAGGCTCAGATGAAACTGTACAATGCATGAATATTTCAATGAGTTCAAATACAAATGACTAATCAATATTTTGGAAACCATGTGGATTACTTTCATTACTTTCATTACTTTCTTTATCTCAATGCTCAATGATAACAATGTACCCGGGCCCCTACTGATCAGTGGGTCTTTACATGACTTATCGTCATGTTGGGATCGAGTCGAGCGAGGCTTATGCCCCTCAGACTTGCCACCCATAAATCAATGTCTCGGGATCGGGTCGAGCTAGGCTTATGCCCCTAAGACCTGCCATCCATAAATCACTGCATCGGGATCGAGTCGAGCTAGGCTTATGCCCCTAGACTTGCCACCCTCGGGATCTAGTCGAGCTAGGCTTACGCCCCTAGACTTGCCACCCATAAATCAATACATCGGGATCGAGTCGAGCTAGGCTTACGCCCCTAGACTTGCCACCCATAAATCCATATCTCGGGATCGAGTCGAGCTAGGCTTACGCCCCTAGACTTGCCACCCGTACTTGATCATTGACCACATTTGCATTACTTTGTTCATTACTTTGAGATTGATACTTTGATAATCATAACATCACTTTGGAACTTTGGAACATAACATTGTTGGAAACTTTGAATCATTGACCAATGAGTGAGAGACATGTGAATAAACATCATGAGAAATATAACGTTACTAGCACCATGATACCATTGGAACCATTGGACAATAATCCATGAACAAGAGACACAAGTATAAGCACTATTGGAATATTGGAACATAACCTTATTTGAGCTTTCGGAACATTAACCATGAATATGAGACATGAGATTCACAAATGATCCATGAGTAGAAAATATATGACAATGACTAGTGATATACGGATATCGGATACCTTAGCACATTTCGGGATAGGACTAGTGACATGTCAATATGGACACTATTTGCCGCAGAAAGATACGGACAAAGTAACCTTACATACCTTGGATTCGCAATACGAATATACAACCTTCGATGCGTATACAATAATCCCGCTCCTTCTTTATGTGTCCCTCTACAACATAAATACATCACGAAATTCACATTAACCACCAATTACTTTACAAATGCATACCATGTCAATGAGTTACATGTTTGCCTTTAAACATGTCATTTCCCCTTGACAAAACCATTGATCATACTATTATTCCAAAAATTCTCTAATATTCCCAACATTGACCAATACATGATAATTGATACATTTCACCACAATACTTCTCCTTTACACTTTCTTATTCATCACACATCACAAATAATCCATCAAAGTACCTAAATCCAACGCATAACAAATATCGGCCAAAATCCCATAATTTTTACTTTTAGACAAGAACAAGTTAAATACCAAAAATAACACCATACATGTTCATATTTTGTCCATACCATGCTTTTTCATCAAAGGCACAAGGCCTAATTCAAGTTCAATTTACCAAGATGACACATCTTTCACCAAAGGCAAAAATACACTATTCATCACCTTGCCAACACAACTAGCATAATATACATAATCTCCCATGCATATAATATGTTAATCCATTAAAATAAACACTTACCAAAGCTTGGAATAGGATGATATTTGCCAAAGAGTCCAAAGGAATATTTGCTTTAGGGTTTGGAAGAGTAAAGAAATGTTTGTGAAAAATATCCAAAAGGTGTGAGAGCCTTGTATGATTAAAAATCTGATTTTGGTGGATTTTATGGACTTCAAGTCATCCTTAGCCACACTTGGCACTAAATGATATGTTCACTTGGTCACATATTGGAAGAATGGGTCATTTTTGCCTTTGGGCCTTATCTTTTGTTCCATTTTGGGCCCTAATTTTGGGCCCAATAACACATATCCATGTAACCCACCAAATTGCATGTATTATTCACCTTATATCTCATGTTTACATAATTCCGTAATGTCACGACAATATTCTCTTAAAAGATTCTCATTCGTCCTTTCGATCGCAAAAATAGGCATTCTAGTCGCCCTTGGTTTCATTGAACATTTTGGATCACTATTCACATTTCATGATTTGATCATGTAGGAGTATGTAGGAGTATATTGAAGTGTTTGAAGATTTACAAATTCTCAAATAACTCCAAAGAACCAAAAGAAACCATCCAAGAATCGACGTAGAATTGCATTGCGAAACGAGCGCGGGAAGGGCACATTTTTGTGTCTTGCGCCACTGCTGCAAAGCAAGCCAGTGGCGCAAGTTTTGAGACCCCTATGAATCAGGTGGCTTGCGACACACCCCCTGAAACAGGGTAGTGGCGCAAGTTTTTATGCTTTGCTGAATTTTTCGGCAATTTTTCCAACACTTGCGTATCGTCCAATACCTTATCAAAACACTATAAAATACTTACTTAGTGACCTTAATCATCAAGTAAACATGACTCCAAGTCACCAAATGAGGTTAAAATGTGTACGGGGCATCACCCAAATGCATCACGAAATCACAAAACACTTTCTATAAAAGGCTCGTCACATGTACAAGGCCAATTTGAATTTTTTTCTCATCTTTAACATTTCCAAATACATACTTATAACTCTCGACACTTAAGTAAACATTATTCAATGTCATCAAGTAAGGTTGGGAAGGTACAGGGTGTTACATGTATGTCCCATCCCAAAATGTGTTAAGGTATCCTATATCCAGTTATCAATGGTCATTATTATACGTTTCCTACTCACTGATCAGTTGTGAATCTCATGTCTCATATTCATGACTAATGTTCCAAAATCCCAATAAGGTTACGTTCCGAAGTTCCAATAGTGGTTATATTCATGTATCTTGTTCATTGATTTTTGTCCAATGGTTCCAATGGTGTTATGTTTCCAATAAGGCTATGTTTCCAACAATGTTTGTTCACATGTCTCTCACTCAATGGTTAATGATCCAAAGCTTCAAGTAAAGTTATTACTATCACTATATCAATCTCAAAGTAATGAATGAAGTAATGCATATGTGGTTAATGATCAAGTATGGGTTGTAGCTTTGGGGGCGAAATGCCTAGCTCAAGCCGATCCCGAGATTGTTGGATCAGGGGGCAGTCCTAGAGGCATAAGCCTAGCTTGGACCGATCCTGACAGAGGGAAGCTCTAGGGGTAATAACCTAGCTCGAGCTGAACCTGATGTGTTGGTATGGGTGGCAGCTCTAGGGGTAATAACCTAGCTCGAGTCGATCCCGACATATACTTATTCATGGGTGGTAGCTCTAGGGGCATAAGCCTAGCTCGAGCCGATACCAACATGACGTCATGTTATGATAAAACCAACTGTTCAGTCGAGGCCCGGGTATCACAGGTCATAGGCAAAGATGAATAATCATAGAAGCAAAGATACAAAGAAAGTAATGAAAGCAATATACATGATTTCCAAAGTACAGAACAGTGAATTATCCATATTGGTTATGCATTTGAATTTGAGTTCATTGACATATTTACATATCTTACAGTTTCATTTGAGCCTTACATACTCAGTACGTTCTTCGTACTGACCCCTCTTGGGGGATTTACCTTACGTGCTGCAGGCGCAGGTACTAGTAGGCCTCCACAGTAGGTTACCAGTTGTTGCGGATCATTGGTGAGCTCCAGTTATTTCGGGGCTTCTCTGAGTCACAGTTGTTCATATGTTTTGGTATTGTACATGTTGTATAAAGCGGGGACTTGTCCCGACTTTCAGTTAGTGTTGGTAAATGTATCTGTTAGAGGCTTTTGTAGACGTATGTGGGTGTATGAATGTAAGGTGGTATATGACGTTTTTGACTTGATAGCCTCAATGTCCAAGTTTCACATATGTATATATATATGTCACATGTTCCATGAATTCCGTTGTTGGTATTTAAAGCTCTTACGTGATCATGGGCTTCTTATAGCTTGCATATGATTGAATAGAAGCAAAGCTTGGTTCACTCGGGCCTTATCGGCTACGAGTGCCAATCCGTCCCGATGGGATTCGGGGTGTGACATCCTCATACCAGGGTCCGACCATAATTCCTTAAAATTCAAGCAAAAAAATGAACCGCTTTTGAGAGACGAATTTGTGGTCGGAAAAAATTGAGAATGTGAAATTCCCTTTGCCTAGGGTTACTTGTATCCACCCCACCCAAAGGGAGGCACAACTGTTGACACCTAATTTTTACCCTGCATAGTCTGAATTAATTTTAGTTCTTTGATTTCAAACAATTTTGAAATAATTATTTTTCACAAAGTTAAGGAATTTTTAAAATCAGTTTCAGGCTAACATTAATCATTCTTAAGTGAAACAAATAATTTCATATTTAAATATGTGGAATTTATAAGATTTTTATTTGAGAAAATATTTTTTAGAAGCAATTCTATTGAAAATGACATTTAATTTGATTTTTATTTAATACCATCTAAATTGGGAATTTTGTTTATTTTATTTCTTTAAGTAAATCAAAATTGGTGTCAAAAATGATAATTTTAATTATTAGAATTAAGAAGTTTTGGAACCAATTGAATTTTCAAATTTGTCTCAAACCCTTTATTTGTGGCCAAATTAATTGGATCACTTGTTAATTTAATTTATTAACCATTTGACCAATTTCTTAATTGTTTGGAATCATTTTAATTCAAAATATATTGGACCCTTTGCCCTTCAATTCCCAGCCAATTAGTTGGCCCAAACCAAAGAGTGGCCCGGCTCACCGCACCATCTGATCACTATACTCTTCATTCTCCTCTTCTTCAGAACACCCAAAAAACGACATGAAGCCCTTTTCTCCAATAAACAAAATGATGAACCAGAAAACACTAACGACATTGTCGTTGTTCTCACGCTTCCTTGTCCCCAAATCATTCATGGTGGCATATTGTGCATGACGAATTGTACTGGGAAGCTTCCAGGTTCTTTTCTCAACAATATCCATCCAATTTTTTGATTTTCCATCTGGATTTTCCATCATTTTTGTACAAATATAGCTCAGTCTTTATCCTCAAGGATTTGTGAAATCCTTGGAGTCCCAAATTGATGTTTGACGCTCGAAAACCCCAAATCGACCATTATAAATACCAAGCTTCCTCTCCATTGTTCAACAGGTTTTCACACCCAAAAAAGGGAAACATCCTTTATTCTTTGTTGAGTTTTGGAGAGACTTTTTCTCTAACTCTAAAAAGCCTGAGATTTTTAGTTCAATTTTATTCAATTTTGGATAGGAATTAGGAGAGTCTTCTCAGCTAAAAAAGTCCAATTAGACTCCCTGAGATTGGAATTTTTGCTAAGAAAATTTGAGGTTCTCCGGTGGTGGTGGAGTATTTACGTGAAGTTCATCATTCTAGTTTGCCACCAGAAAAAAGGTAACAAAATCTCCCTCTTTTAGGTTTGTCGTTGTTTGTTGCTTTATTTTTTTTGTTCGAAATTCGTTGAAGCTTTTAAGTTTTCTTGTCCTAAACACTTTTTCTTGAGATTTTAATAAAAAAATTCCGCGATTCTATGTCATGACCGAAAATCCCAAGGTTATGATGGCACCTAACCCAACCCAACCTTGATAGGTAAGCCCAGCACAAAGATAGAATAAATCAAAAGGAAGATCAAATAATGAACTTAAAACTCAAGATTTCAAAATAAAGTCAAGAAAGATAGAATAAATCGAAAGGAAGATCAAATAACCAACTCAATATCTAGAAATACATCTCAAAATCCCCAAGAAATAGTGTCATGAGCAAGAGCAAATCTAAAAATGACATTGAATACAAGTACACAAAGTATCTGTCTCTGAAATAAATTAAAGACATAAATAGAATAGATGAAGCTGGGAAGATTCTCTAGATGGAGAGCTCACCACAACTCCGATAACCTCAGAACTACATGAACTCTGTTCGCTAGTAGCACTGGTACCAGGATCTGTGCCAAAAGGGTACGAAAAATAGGAGTGAGTACGGTCCACTTGTACTCAGTAGGAATCATAGGTTGACCAAGCTAGAGTAGACAACTAAATCAAATAATATAAGCTGCGAGTGAAATAAACTCCCTACAAGAAGAAAAGTACTAGGCGGAGAATGAAGCACAATTACAATAATAATAGAATGAATATTAACACAGTATATGCTCCACGTATGAAAATATCCAAAGTACAACATCACAAAAATAAATAATGTCCAACGCAATGCAATACAATGAGATGGAATGAATGCAATGATGAAAAGTACTCTTTGTATATACCTTCCAAGCCTAAGATCCAGGAGAGGACCCATGGGGGGTTTGCAACCCATATACTAATCACAATCACAATCTCAATATTCGATCTTGCCAGCACTTCCCTCGGTTAAGTCATTTCACAATATCACATCACTTGCCGATAAAATCTTCAGGCAAGATTTTATAAGGTGGTTCATTTTCTTTTATAAAGAATCCAAGTTCCACAGTAGTACCCGTTTCATGAAATTGACAGATGGATGAGTATGCATGATTATGGAAAAATCAACAACTGCACTATAATTAGCTCAACAATGTATAAAATTAACTCAAGTCACCCAAATCTCAGTAAAATCATGATACAAACCCCCTCATGGCAACACAATATAGAATCAATGCAAAATATGTCCAACCCCCCCCCCCCCTCCATTCAACCCTCAACATAGCACCATAATAGTAAAAGAACTAAATAAGACACCAATGAGATCAACAAAAGCCCCCACTCGGGCATCACAATAATAATAAGCTCTTTAATCAATAGTAATAGCATCAACACAAGCCTCCACTCGGACATCACAATGATAATAAACTCACTAACTAAGGATAAAGTCAACACAAACCCCCACTCGGGCAACGTAATGATAATATTCAACCCCAAATCATGTAAACAATGAGGTTTACCCAACCCATAACATTCTTTATATGATAAGTTCTCTACCCAACTAAGTCTAAAGAAAGTTAAGACATAACCTACCTCAGGACAGCACCGCAAGCCCAAAAATACTCAACTCAAAGCCTTCCCTTTTCGAGCAGCCTCAGAATGCTCTAATCTATCAAAAGTAGCTTCTACACATAAATACAAGTCTGTTGATACCTATATTGGCATATTTTAGACCCAGGTCCAAAAATATCCCAAAAATAAAAGAATAAATCTAGAATTTTAATAGAAAATCACTTTGTCTATAGTTTAAGGGTCTCAAATCTAAAATTCCATAAAAACGGAGTTGAAATAGAGTTAGAATTCATTGAAATGTCACTTTTTCACTTTACCAAAAAAAATCCAGAATCTCAAGTTTGAAATCCATGTTTTGAAGATAATATTGCAATATAATCAATGGTAATAATCAAATACAAGTTTAGAAGCTTACCTAATTGAAAGATGACAAAATTTCCCTTTAGATTCCCTCAATAACAAACTCTTAAACCCTAAAAATGGTGAAAATAGGGTTTAAGGATGAAGTTGGGCTAATTATACTATTTTGTGAATAGTAGCACACTTTCGCGACTACCCATTGTATTCGCGAAGACCACCGGTCCATAACCACCACATTCGCATGTCATAATCAAAAAACTCAGGTCATGATATCACCTCCTTTAACTCACAAATAGGTAAGCCACACTGTAGCCCAGAACAGCGAATAACGGGGTAATGGGCGGAAGAAAAAAATAAGGACAGAAACAGTAATAATAAGTAACAAGTGGGAAATATATATATAAGTACACCATACAAGAGAGGGGGAGGTCAAAATACACCAAAATGAATCCCCAAAGACCTGATAAGGTCAATACAAGAGCCACTATACCAAAAAAAGGACTGCATAGTGCCAAAATATATAAAGTAGTCTCAGGATATACAAAATAAGACTATCACAAAAGCAAAAGGAGAAGGATCAGTTTCGGACTCTGAAAGCTTACCTAAATCTCCGGTAAACAGCACAGCTTGAGGTCATCATCAACAAAAATGACTCATACTAGGATCTACATCAGGAAAAAAGGTGCAGAAGTGTAGTATAAGTACCAAAACACGGGGTACTTAGTAGGCATAATAGGACGACTGAGCTCAATCAAAGTAAAAGCGTAAATAAAGTGTGAGTCTATGCAAAAGGGCAGTAAATGAGGGTCAAAATGGAAATGACAGGCTATGCTAAGCACCTAATATAAATACACAGTACAGGAAGTAAATATCTAGCTATAACCTAACTAGACACCCATAAGCCTAGAAGGTACACTCAATAAAGAATAAACCCAACCGATCCCCATAAGCAAGGTGGGTACAAGCAAGGATTAATGCTAATAAAGTCCAAGTATAACAATAAATAAAGTAAAAATGAACCAAGATGTGCAAAAAGTATATCGTACTCTCCTCCTCCAGCCATACCCATAAATCTTACCGGTCTTAATAGGATTCCCAACCAAAGGTCAATAATGATAATAATAAATATAGGACCCGAACTAGAACTAATGGATGAAAACAATATACCATATGCCGGACTCGAACTAGAACTACTAAATAATAATAACCCAGGTACCGGACTCAAACCGAAACTAGCAAGTAATAGGCTGTAAACTAGGTGCTAGACTCGAACCTGAACTAATCAATAACCAGTAATAATAATCCAGAGGTCTAATTCATTCAAAGTCTATTTAGTCATTTTTCCTATTTTAGAAGGCCAAGTTTAGTAAAAGAGTGTCGATTCCATTTATTACGTCGAAAATCGTGTTTTGAGGTCTGATACTAGCATGCCAAGGATACTGAAGCCAACAAGAACAATCTACTATTTAGCCACCCTAATCCCAATAAAGCATTTAACGAAGAAGTTCTATAATCAGTTAAGACAAAAGGGATGCCATCCTAAAGCAACCTTTCAGAAAAAGGTGATATGGCCCACTACAAGTCCCGAAAAGCCAATCTAAGGGAAGCATCAACCCAAACCTAAGCTACGACTTCTAAATTTAGTCTCAAGGCCCTAAGTAAGCTAAGTCAAGTTCTAAAGGATAAGCAACTACTAACTTATGAGAAACATAGGCCAAAATCTATCTAAAGCCCCCTAATCGGCTAAAATAAGTGCAAAATGTAATAAACAACTATATGAAACATAAGAACCCACACACAACTAGCATAATATTATACCAATACCATAAAAATGAAAGTCTAGAAGAAGGTAAGCCTAGCCTACCTGGACGCCGCCGAAAGCACTCGAGAGTCCTCTATAATAGAGTTTTTCCCATATGAGAAACCTCTAATCATTGCTACTCTATAAAAATAATAATCTAGGCATCTAGACAAGAATAAAGATATCCATAATGTGAAGTTTTTCTCCAGATCAAAAATCAAGCTAAAAATCACCCATGGGCCCCACTTGCAGAATCCCAAAATTGAACCCACAACAACATCCCTCAGGGTACAATGAGCTTATGCTCAGAATTTTAGCACCACCAGCTCACTAATCGTGGCCCAAATTAGCCCCCAAAGATAAATGAGAAATCAAGAACTAAGTAAAGAATTAAGAGGAAATTTGGCCAGAAACATATGAAGAAATGATAGCAAAATGCTTTCTATAATGCCGCTTACTTAATTGCAGCTCCAATTTATGATCCCCACACAAATATATGAGCTCCAATGTTAGCTATTTAAAAATACTTACAAAATGAGTTGAAAATAAAGGGGTTACCATTTATACTGCCAGGGGTCCATTCTTCGTGATCGCGAGACCTCTGCCGTGAATGCGGGTGGAAGCCAGGCTAGACCTCTGCTAGTGTAGTTGATCCACCACGAACTAAATAAGAAGCCTGGACAGGCTAGGTTGGCTTCCTCTTTGCAAATGTGGTGGCTAGCTCACAAATATGGAGGTCAATACTCCTTGACCCTCGCAATATGTCCAAGGCCTCGCGAATATGAAGGCCAATTTTGGCTTACACTGGGTACTGATGCACTAGCAAAATTCTAAGTCCCAACAAACTCTGACCAGGTGCTCGAGATTAGTTTGAAACCCCGTGCATGCAAACAATCGATGCTATCCTACCAAATTCGGTATTTCAGACTCTATGGAACCATCAAAATTTCCATCCTAGGTTATTTTGATAAAAAGTGGGTCCCATACCCAAGTTTCCATTTTTACCAAATTCCAGTCAATAGCTAAAAATGAACCCAAAATCCTCGAGACCCAGGCCAAGGGCACCCTTAGCCTAAAATAAATGTTCCGGAGCTAATGGAACTATCGAAATTGTCATCTAAGGCCATTTACCTGAAGTTTTGATCCAAGACTATTTTCTCAACTTTAAAAACTCCAAAATAGGGGAACTAGTATAAAAATCAAATGACCTGCCCGAGAACCAAGCTGTCAGTATTAGCAAGTCATAAATGACTTAGGGCAGTTATAGAAAAGCTCTAAACATGGAAAAACCACAAAAAATAGAAAATGACCAAGAGGGCTATTACATTACGGTAGACCGGTTGCGTTTGTAAAGCGTTAGCTTCAACAAGACCCAGGTCCAAAAATAAAAGGATAAATCTAGAATTTTAATTAAAAAAAAAATACTTTACTCATAGTTTACGTGTCTCAAATCTAAAATCCCATAAAAATAGAGTTGAAATTGAGTTAGAAATCATTGAAATATCACTTATTCACTTTACCAGAAAAACCCCAAAATCTCATGTTTGAAATCCATGTTTTGAAGATAATTTTGCAATATAATCAATGGATATTGATCAAATACAAGTTTAGAAGCCTACCCAATTGAAATATGATGAAAATTCCCTTTAAATTTCCTCAAAAAAAGCTCTAAACCTTGAAACTAATGAAAATGGGGTTTAAGGATGAAGTTGGGCTATTTATACTATTTTGTGAATAGTAGCCCATGTTTATGGTAAATCGATCGCATTCGCAAAGCGTTAGCTTTAACCGAACTCGGACATAGCTCACTCTTTCTCCCTCTATCGCATTTGTAAAGGATGATAGATTCCTTGTCCATCAATGTGAAAAAGGTCTGATGGTTGCACCAACAGTCTTGCACCACCTATGGTTTAAGGCTAAAATGATCTCGATTAGACCTCAAAATTTTATTGAGACCCCATGGTAACAAACCAATAATGCTACTAGGCTAATTTTCATATTCCAAACTCAATGGAACCATCTTTATCAAAAGAGGTCATTATCAGCAAATTTCATCCAAAAACCACCTTAGGCCAAAAAAAACTAGTTTCTCACTCAAACACTCAAAAATCATAATAGGGTTTCGAAACCCAAAACAATAATGTTACTAACCCAAAATCAACATTCTAAAACTGATAGAACTGACAGAATTATCACTTGACGCTCGAATCTTAGAATATTGACCAAAGTTATCTATATCAACTTAAAAGTTTCTCAAAACCAAAAACTCACATAATATACCCCCGAACGCTTGAGGATCATGCCACCCATTGTATCAACTCACAAATGCTATAAGGTAACAACGGGGAGGGGAAATATGGTCAAAACATAGAAAATTCTAAAAATCAATACGAGGGTTCTTACATTCTATTTGTTAGCATTGATAGAAATCATTAGGGTTCTATAGGTGTTTTTCACGAATTGGATCCTAATCGTTTCTTGTGAGAGGGACATGAGAAGCCTCTAAATCATTTATTTTAGCTAATATGTTGTAGTGAAGCATGTTTTGGCTTGAGATTGGCTGTGTTTGATCAAAATTGACTAATTGAAGTTTTATTTGAGTAATTTCCAGTACCTAGGTTATGATGTTGTCATTTCACCTTGTTTGAACAAACCTAGAGTAAATTGTTTTTGCCTTAATCATCTTAGTATAAATTTGTTAATGTGTGTCAAGATGGAATTTTTCAAGTTGAATTAATGTAGTTTCAACATGTTTATCACATAGAAATAGTAAAGGTGGAGTCTTTGATCATGTGTCTTGGTATAGCATAAAAGTTTTTGACTCGGATAGGTAACGTGAACTTTATGAAGTAAAGCTTACATTTTCTAATTGCACCTCTATACTTGGTAATTCTTATGAGTGTTAAACTTCTGTTAACACTTGAACTTGTAAGAAATAAGCCTTCTTTTAGCTTTCTTTTGGTCATAACTAGTTCTAATCAACATATTTTGTTTAGTTTTCTTGATACATTCAAATCAATGGATTTACTTTCTTGTGCGATTACCTGGAATTTTGTCTTCTTAAGCTACATGGTTTGAGTTTCTTTTACAAGAAAAATAGTGGTGACCTAGCATAATTATCCAAACTATTTTTTAGAGTTTGTTTCTCCTTAAAACAAGCTGGTTGATTTTCCTTGAAAAGTGCTAGGAAGCATTCAAGTATCTTCTATGATTTTTCCTTATAAGCGTACTGACCTGGATATTTATTTATTTCTTAGTGATTTTGTGATGATTGAATTAGATTAAAGGGTATTACTTTCTCCATTTCTTTGACTTATGCTATCTGAGGATAGAATCTCTTTCAAATTCTTTATCTTTTCTTTGCATGAACTATTCCTTGCGATAAGTCCAAATGGAATCCCTCACATCCTCCTCTGTTGGGTCCAAATCTAACATCTTGAGTCAAATCCTCATCATTTGGAATGAATTAGGAGTTGTCACACGTTAAAGAATGTGCAGCACATGGGCTAAAGCCTAAAATAGTTGCAGCAGCCAAGCAAAGTCCAAAAAATGGATTTTCTTGGATCAAAAGTCCAAAGGGAGTAGCACTAATAGGGCTCATGCCTATCAGTCTAACATTTGGATATTTGGGCAATAGCCCAAGTCATATTTAGACTTGTTCTTGCTTTATTATTATTTTGTTATTATTTGCTACTAACTTTAATATTTTTTAACCTATTTGAATCCCAAGAGTTGCTACTTTTCATAAGCAATTTGCTATTTGATACAATTCTACATGTTTAAATTAGCCAGTTAATTAGAACTGTCTTTTTGTTTGGATTTTTGTTTGAACTTGTAAAAATGAGATATCACTTCACTGTTCCTTTCGAAAGGAAAGATGATTTTGTTTTAAGTATTGCACTTTTGCCTTTCTTTTAAATTGGATTCTTTAAAAATAGACTTTTTCTTAAATACTTGATTAATTAATTCTCATTTCTTTAAGTTAGACAACTGCGAGTTAGCGAATACTCTTGGTGCCTTCACAGCCTTTCAAGTGTATTAATAGGAACCTCTTTCCTGGATTTCTTGATCTTTGAAGATTTTTTTTTGAATCTTTAAAGATTTTCTAAGGTTTTCTTAATTTTTCTCTTTTTAATAAATTAAGTGGAGACTCTTGCTTTCCTTAAAAATTATTTTGAAATTTATACAAGTTTTCAAAATGATTTTTTGAAGTTGACACCATTTTCCTGTAAAACAATCCCCATATGGTGAACATCATAGAGGAGAAAATACAGCACATAAGGTACTGCAATCCGGCTTCTTTTATCCTACCCTATTCAAGGATGCTTCGACTTATGTAAGGGTTGTGATCAATATCAACTGATGGGAGGAATTTCAAGGAGGCATGAGATGTCTTTGAATAATATTCTTGAGCTAGAGATCTTCGATGTGTGGGGTATTGACTTTTTGGGGCCCCTTTCCTCCATTCTTTGGCAACCAGTACATTCTTGTTGCAGTTGATTACGTGTCAAAATGGGTAGAGGTCGTGGATCATCCTACTAATGATGCCAAGGTGGTGGTAAAGTTTGTGAAAAAAAACATATTCTCAAGATTTGGGACCCCAAGGGTGATTATTAGTGATGGAGGGACGCACTTCATCAATAATTGATTCCAAAATTTTATGGCCAAGTAAGGGGTAAGACACAAGGTTTCTACAGCCTATCATCCCTAAATGAGTGTCTAAGTTGAGATATCTAACCGCAAGGTGAAGAGAATTCTATAGAAGACCGTGAATGCACAGTGGAAAAACTGTGCGATCAAGCTAAATGATGTGTTATAGGCTTATAGAACTGCATACAAGACACCTAATAGAATTCACCTTATTGGCTGGTTCATGGTAAGGCTTGTCATCTTCCAGTGGAACTTAAAACTAGGCATATTAGGCAATCAAAAAGCTCAATCTTGATTTAAAGTTGGATGGGGCAAAAGAGAATATTGCAACTACACAAGCTTGAAGAATTCCACTTGCATGCTTATGATAATGCTAAACTTTATAAGGAGAAGACAAAGAAGTATCCTGACAAGCACATCTTACCTTTCTTATTTTAACCAGGTCAAAAGGTGTAATTATTTAATTCAAAGTAGAAGTTTTCCCTGAAAAGCAAAAATCAAAGTGGTCGAGTTCATTTAAAGTGGTTAGAATGACTCATCATGGAATGGTTGAGCTATGGAGGGCTGATAAGAGTGCGACATTCTTAGTTAAAAGACAAAGAGTGAAGCACTATTGGGCAGAGGATGTAGGTAGGAAAATATAACAACCGTAGTTGTGATTTTTAGATTTTACTATGTTTTGACCATTTGCCTTTCCCCGTAGTTGTTGTATATTATTTATGAGTTGTGGGGTTGGTTGGCACAGTCGTTGATGCGTTCGGGAGTGATATGAGTGAATTTGAGACTTTTAGAGGCTTTAAAAGTGGTAAGTTTGACTTCGATGAATATTTTGTTATTCGAGTGACGGATGGTTGGTCAGTTCCATTAGATCTAGAATATCAATTTTGGAATGGTAGCATAGTTATTTTGGGGCACGAGCCTTTATATTGTGTTTTGTGTATTTAGATGAAAACTAGTAAAATAAGCTTAAAAGGGGTCCCGGGGGCTAATTCGTTGAAAACAACCTCTTTTCAAAAATACGATGGTTCCATTGAGTTCAAAACATAGAAATTAGCCTAGTAACATAATTGGTTTATTTTTATAGGGTCTTAAACGAATCTCGAGGGTCCATTCAGAGATATTTTTAGACTTGTTAAATTGTTGGTGTTGATATCTGGTGCCTTGTTTGCGTTCATGGGCCTCCGATCACATTCACAGAGAAGGAACATTTTGATCATCGTGAATGCAATAGAAGGACCATGTTCGCAAAGGGTAATCGGGGATCGGGTCGGGTTCGACATTTTTAAGTTAGCGATCGGGTCGTCGTATTCGTGCAAGGGAGGCCGTGATTGCAAAGGGAATTTTAATGCCCCGGTTAATGTTGAACTTTGCAATCGCGAAGTGTTGATCGTGATTGTGAGGTATTGTTCATCAAAATAATGGAATTTCCCATTTTTGTGATTTTCACCATTTTTCATCTTTGAGACCTCGGGTAGTGGCGATTTCAAAGGAGATTTTCACCGAAATTGTGTGGGTAAGTTCCAAATTCATATTTTCTCATTTGGATTTTATCTTCAAAATAGCTTTAAAATCATGATTTAAAACTTGGATTCTTGGGGGTTTTACCTGGTAAATTATAAAATTGGTTTTTCTTCGATTTCAACTCATTTTTAGTTGGATTTCAAATTTAAACTCCTCTTAATATGGGTAACATGATTCTTAAATAAAATTCTAGATTAACTTTTTTTAATTTCGAGCCAAGTTTTGAACTATTTATGGACCCGAAATAAATTAAGCTAATGTGTGTAATGTTTGACTCCTTTTGACATGTAGATTTTGTTTTTGATAGATTTAGTCCATTTCAAGACCATTCGTGAAGGGAAGGCTCCGCGCTGAAGGGTCTAGGCTTGGATTTTGGCTTTTCGAGGTAGATTATGGGTTAACCTTCTTCAGACTGAGCTAAATAGTTAACCATTCATGTAAACCATGCTATGGGTTGGAGATTTAGTCGAGAGATTGTGTTTTGAGATTGTTATTGTTATCGTGTTATCCATATGGGGGCTTATATACATATTATTATTGAATTGAGAAATTATATTTGTAGTGATGCCCATTTGGGGTCTTGATTTGATATTATATGCCTTAATTGTGCATTTATTTGCCTTATTATTGTCCTGATGCCTAAGCGGGTGGCTTAGATTGATATTATAGGCCTTATTTGAGCATTATATGCCCCTATCATTATAGTGATGCTCGAGTGAGGGGCTTGGATTTATATTATTGATATCTTACACGACTATTTATTCCAGTGGTGCCATGTGATAGCTTATATCATGAATTATTGACATATTGAGTTGATTTTGATCTCATTTATACTTTTATTGAATTGATTATAATCTTCATATTGAATGGTTGTGAGTATTACATCCTCATTTCATCCATACATATTCATGAGATTGGTAATACTGATAAACACTGATTTTGAAAAAAAATGAAACACAGTACAAAACCTTTGATCGGGGGATGTGTCGGAAAGGTGATTGAGATATGAGATTGAGATTGTGAAAGTGTATTGGTTGCGAACCCCCCATGGGTCCTTTTCTGGGAGCTTTATCTCGAAAAGTATATACGAGAGACATGTGATGGCTTATATTTTCATAATTGCATTGCATTGCATCATTTGTACTTCTATTTACGTTATTGTTACCATGTATTTAGCTTTTCATATATATTCGTGTGTAGGTAATATTATATAGATATTATACTTGTAGATTTATTAGGTGATACAGTGTGAGCTACCATTTGAGAATTTTTCTGTATATAAGTTGAAGCATACTCAGAGAATTATTTACTTGTTTAGTTTTCTACTTTGCTCAGTCGGTCTATGATACCTACTGAGTACAAGTGGACCGTTATCACTCCTACTTATGTGCCCTTTCGATGAAGATCCCAGCACCAGTGTGACTTGCAGAGGTTGATTTGTGTTGTGGGAGACTGATTTTTCAGGTACTGGTGAGCTCCAGCATTTTGGGGCAGATTTTGGACCTCATCCTATCATATCTTGTCTTTATTTATTATCAAAGAAAGATTCAAGTATTTCAGATTTCAGTATTGTATTGGATGTTCTTCACACTTATGACACCAGTTTTTGGGGATTGATTCTATTTCTTTTGGATATTTCAGTTTTACGAGTATTATTGCCTGACTTCGCTCTAGAAGTCTCGTACTTATGCTATCTCTTTCCTATTTCAATTTTCAATTCTATTGTGAATTTTTAGCTTACCTACCAAAGCTGGGTCGGAGTAGGTGTCATCATAACCTCAACTTTTGGGTCGTGATAGCAAATGAACTCATTTGCCATATCAAACGATTGATTTAAGGTGTGTCGTACTGCTATATTAAATCAAGCGCTACTCGGGAGGCAACTCGTGATTGTATTGTAATAGTTTAGGAAATAAAAAAATGGAAAAAAAATATAAAAAGATGTATCATGCCACGACCATAAATAAGGTACTTGGTGGGAGGCAACCCACCTTTCTAACATATTTTGATGGTTGTGTAATGATTTGTGGATACTTGGAGGTCAAGGCAAAGTTCGATAGGTGAAAACGAGACAAAATTAACCCAAGCACGACAAAGCCAGGCCTGGCATAGTGGCAGGCACTCAGTACCAAGGCCAAAACTTCAGCAAGCCTTAGTTGGCGCAGCCACAGGCACTTCACGCCAGGGTCTAAACTCATCCCTGGTGAGTTTGTTGTAGCAGCAGGCTTAACACGCCAATGGGAAAACATCAGCCAGCCTCAGCTAGTGCTACTGCAGCCACATCACTCTAAAGGCTAAACTTTAGCCGGCCTTGAAAAATTGTGGGTCCATGGATCTACCTGACCCAAGGACCCTTAATAAAATGCCTACAAATTGAAGAAGTTGGTTGAATCCTGTCTTAAAATTCATGGGTATGTTTTAATAGAGTAGCATAATGTTGTTATTCTTCAATTATTTTATGATTTTTGAGTGATAGGTGTTAAGGGGTTCAAGATTGGGATTGTTCTCAATTGTGAATTTGCTAAACTTGAAATCAAGAATTTGTGATGGGGTGAGTTTGAAAAATGATTCCATGTGCTAAAATTGTTAAAATTGTGATGGAAGAATAATTTGTAAATTGGGGAAAATTGCTTGAACTTCAAATTCTTTATTTTGCGTGAACTTGTTGTTATGGGATGCTTGAAAAAACCCTAATGGTGCATAATGTGATAACTTTGTTGATATTTGGTGAACATTGGATAATTGTTGAAGTTTGTTGATGCTTAAAGATGATGTTCACCATGACTAGTTTGTAAATAAAATTGCAGGGGCGAAACATGAGTCTGAAGTGGTGATCTTGAATATGTAAATTGCATAAAACTTGGTGGATAGTTGGATATGGTGCAATAGTTCATAATAATTATTGACAATAGGGGAAGTCTGACTACCCTACATGTAGTTATTGACAAGAGGTAGCTATTGACAAGATGCTAGTGAATTAAGTGTGGAGTCAGTCCAACACCGCCAACAATTAATTAGATAGCCAATTTGACTCATGGGACAGATTTTGATATTCCTTTTTGGTTGACAGGTACTATGGCCCCTAAAGCCGATAAGGGTAAAAATGTGGTAACCACAAGCAAGGGTGCCAAGAGAACAAGGAAAGGAGAAGCTGTAGAATCATGAGAACACAACGGGAACCCGTGAGAAAGTATGGGGCCAAAACTACTCTGCCACATAGTGTGGATTGGTTTGCAAATCAAAAGGAAACCAAATATTTTCCTGAGTACTGGGTTGACGAAGGGCATCTTACAAGAAAGTTTCCCACTATTTGAGATGTTATTCATTGAATAGGGTTATTTTCAAAGCCAGCAGAATGCAATCTCACCATGATTCATAAATTTTATGCTAATTGGTATACCACACAAAGCAAAGTAAGTTTGAGGGGAAAGCTCATACCTTTCTCTACAAAGGAACTCAATAGATTCCTTGGCACGCCTCTTGACACCAAAGAGTTACATTTTTAGTTGAAGGAAACACCGCCTTATTGTGAGATCTGACATATCCTTTGTGGTGAGCACTCGATAGCCCATAAGGAAAATAGTGAGAAGGGTAAGCACAGTACCTTCAACTATGCCTACTTCTCGAGAATTGTGAGGGTCTGGCTATAAATTATGTGTGCTTCACTTCTTCCAGCCAAATGCACTACAAAGGTTACCAGAGAAAGGGTGATATTAGTCTATATGCTGATGAAAAAACTCTCCATCAATGTTTTTCATGACCTAAAAATTCAGGTCATGATGGCACCAACTAAAACCCACCAGTAGGTAAGCCAAACCCCATAGCCCAAAACGACAAGCAACAGGCTAATAAAATGAATGAGCAAATAATGACAACAGTTGGGCCAATATAAAGATAAACACCAATAGTAGGGTCCATAAGAATATACATATAGAGTGAAGAAACAAAATATACAAAATATCCCCTAAGACCTGGTATTTGTCGGTACATAAGCTACTACAAACATCAGGAGTATGATACAAATACAATATGTATAGAAATATCTCTGAATATACAAAATAAAGATCAGTCCATAAGCAGAGGGAAATGGAATAACTCTGATTGTGTCACGACTCAATTTCTCAGGTCATGATGGCACCTACTATAACTCACCAGTAGGTAAGCCAACTCGTAGTCCGGAATGACTAGTAACGGACTACGAAGAGAAATAAAGAAAACTGCGGAATAAATATAATAAAAAGACTAATAAAATTCCAAAACCTGGTGGCGCCAGTACAAGAGTTTCAAATACAACAGGAGTACAAGTGAAATACAGGAAAAGTATATATAGAAGTCGTCTCTAATACAACATAGAAAATAGTCTAACAATAAGAGGGAGAATAGGGATACTCCAAAACACCAGGAGCTCACCCCGAATCTCCTATCCATAGCTGATCCGCACGATACATACATAAACGGCGATAACTCGTATTATAACCTCCAGGCTACAGAAGTGTATCATGAGTACCAAACACGTGGTACTCAGTAGGCATCGGCCAACTGAGCCACAGAAATAATGTAAGCATAAAATGGCATGTAAGGCATGAATGCAACTACAGGCAACTATCCAAGGAACTAGGCATAACAGTGTTAATGGAGCAATAAGTATAACTACCCTATACAGATAGCACTCAGGAACTAAAGTGCAATACCGTATATCTCAGGCCAATGCACGAATAAATAGAGAAAGAAATATACATAGCAATATACAAGGCCAAAAGATACATATACAATATGAATGGATAAAGGAAGAGAGGGATATACGGTAATACCATACATATATATATATATATATATACACATACATATAGGGCTAACTCAAAGGTAAATACCTGAGGGAGTCAACCTAACATCTCGAGGATCATAACCAAGTAAGGGAGCTAATACCAGCATCATCAAGTCTCTAACCACAGGGTGACTAATCATGGGGTAATCCAATAAAAATACAATTCACCGAAATAAAGAAAGGAATCAAAAACATACCGTCAATCTCGAGTACCAGTCCATAACCAACCTGCCACGAACTAACCATAATAACCAATAATAAAGTAATCGACTAGTCCGAGAAAACAAGTACCTAGCCTGACCCCCATAAGCCCGAAAGGTTCACGGAAGCACTCAATAAACAGTAACCATAACCTGTACCTATACAGGCCCTCATAAAACCGATAGATACAGACGCCAAACAATCATACTGGTAATAGGCGATGCATATAAATGAATGAATGCAACATAACCATAAATACCATGCCTGAACCAAGTGTCATAATGTTCCAAGTACCATAATGTAACAAGTGTATACACCTCTTCCAGCTCAGTAGCTCGCAAAAGGTAGGACCTACGGCGACCATCCTTCTCAGGCACTGCGGCTCTCGGATGAAGGGGCCCATATGGGATTTAGGATATTCGTATACACTGCCTGGTCCTGAAAAAGAACTTTCTAATCATCATAATCCATCTAATTCGTCCAGTACCGGAGGGAGATATAAGTATAAGTGCACGAACTCGAACCGTGACTAAAAGAGTGTACATAGTATAATAAATGCATGAACTCGAACTGTGACTAAGGGAATATACATAGTATAATAGGTGCATAGACTCAAACCGTGACTAAAAGTGTGTAAGTCTGTAAATCCATTTCCCGAGATCAACTTTGGAACTAAATCATCATAATAATATAGAAAGGGTCGGAATCTTCATCGATCGAAGTAAATAGTAGTGGTAAAATAAGTGGATTAATAATGGACCGGAATCAACCTCAGTCTACATTCCAAAATATCATTTTTAGTTCCAAAAGCTCATATTTCATTAAATAAGGTGGTACGATTCCCATTATAAAAGACTCAATTTTAAAAGTGAAAAGTGGGAATAGTTCTCTTTTTAGAAAAACAGTAGTAAAATCAAGGTTTTGGTTGGAATCGTACCACTAAGTGAGCATGAATGCGCCTTACAGTATGCATGCCATCACCAGTATCCAAGTAACACAACTATAAGCTTCTAAGCATCTATAAACTAGAATCATGTCCCCTTTAGGGATAAAATACTCACTTGGAGTCTAACTGATATCGTAACCACGACCTCGGGCCCAATAATACATAATCAATAATAATAATGCCTCATAACTAGGGAAACTACGATAATTGAGGTCGTGAGATCACTAAAGAATCTAATCGGGGAAATACCTCCCAAATTACTAAGTCAAATGCTAAATCTTATACTAAGGAATCCTTAAAATTAAACTATGGTTAGCATGCTTATAATCGAGGGTAATAGGATTCTATAGCCATGAAAAGTATTTACACTAAGGTTCGGATCATATTTCTACCCCAAATTTCCTAAATGGGCTAAGTCATGTTATACTAGTCATAAAGATATCCTACCATCCCTAACAATTATCTACACATCAATACAAGTAGAACGAGACCCATATTGCTATATAAAACTCCAGGAAAAATTTGGGTGAAGAACGACTTGCGAGGCCCGCAAACGAAATCCAAAATTGAATCTGTCACGAGGTCCCTCGAAGGAAAAGGAATGTGTACTCAAAAGTTGAGCACAAACGGAACGTAAATCGAGGTTCAAATTAGTCCCCAAAGTTAAGGATTTAAAGACCTAATTTCTAAGAATTTACAATGAAATGGAACGGAATTCAATGGGTAAAATGATGAATAAGGACCAAGGAGTGTAGAGCTAACATACCTTAGCTTCAATGGAAGATTTTCCTCATTTTCACATGACCTATGCTCTCAAGAATGGAGGAAAAGGGTTAAGAAACGGGGGAGAAAATTGGGTGAAGAGGGTATTTAATATCCCCCAAGTGCCGCTAAAACAGACACCTGGGTACTTAAGCGGCTGCCACTAAAGCGGACACTAACCGCTTAAGCGGTCACCGAGGGAAAGGGTTGAAGTCGCTAAAGTGGCACCCCGTCACTTAAGCAAAGTTCGCTTAAGCAGACAAGGGAGCGCTTAAGCGATCCTCAGACCACTAAAGTGGCTCAATTGTCGATAAAGAGGCACTTTGACCGCTTTAGTGGTCACACCAGATATCAAGCACCATATTTTACCTAAGTCCAAATTTGACTCCGACCGGGTGTTTGGGATTCGTTCAAAACCCCATGCGGGCAAACCAACTATGCTACCATACCAAATTCGACATTCCAGACTCAATGGAACCATCAAAACTTTCATCCGAGATCGTTTCGATTAAATGTGGGTCTCACACCTATAGTTTCATTTTTCATCGAATCTACCCAATATCCCAAAACTAGTCCGAAAGCCTCGGTACATGAACCAAGGGTCCCACTAGCCTAAAATCAATGCTTCAGAGCTAATGGCGCTGTCAAAATTTTCATCTGAGAATGTTTACTAGTAGTTTTGGTTCGAGACCAATTTCTTAATAGCGAATGCTCCAAAATAGGGAAATGAACCTAAAATCCAAACGAGTTTTCAGATGATCGAACCGACAATTTTGGTAAGTTATAAATGACATGTAGCCGATATGGGAAGGCTCGAAATATTGAAATGCACGAAAATTGAGAAAATGACCTGGAGGGTCATTACAATATCCACTACTAAAAGGACTTTCGTCAAAGTCAATGGATAGAAAGAGCCTGAAAGATCAAAAGGATGAGGTACTGGGCCCGCATACCCCGAGCATGACTCCCCAGACAACCTCAAAGAAGAGACAATGCTTCCATGGGATTTTGCCACAGGTATCCCTTTATCAACCAACTTCCTTACTTCACTTTCCAAATAACCAAAACTTAACTTCAACAACCAACAGCCTTCAACTGAACCGAGAACGACTGATGCAAGCAAACCCAAACCATGACACTCTAACAACACACCAATACAAGCCTAACCAGGCAGAAGATCAACCAATCTAAAGGCAAACCAAGGCATGAATTATGCAACCAACTCCAATTCCAAATCTAACCTTCTATTGCCTTTCCAAACCTACTACCTACTTCAAACCATACAAAATATCATTCGAGTCTTGTCCGCGCATTCACATCATACTGGCCTCAAAAGACTGAAGCTGATATACTGAAAATCCATAACGACAAGCATACAAATAAGCCCATAAGGTGCTATATGGACACACAAATGGAGATGACCAATGCCTGTGATATGTAGCCAAAGCTACAACTAGTCCAAATGATTCTCAAAACTGAAAGTCAGGAGTCCAAAGCACAAACCCACAAAACTAAATGATCTTCCCCAGAATGCCCCACCAACTGTGGGTGAAATCATGCTAAGCCTAACTCGAGTATGCTTCCCCTACTGAGTAGGCATACAGAATTTTTGGTGAGAACTGAAAATCTAGGCCAACTGCGGTAACAACCAAAACCATGTGCCGATGAACCAATCTTTGAGTATCTAATAAGTACAATCTAGATGAGCTAAAGAAAACTGAACTGGTAGGCAATGATTAGGCTTAGTCAGCCTATATATAAATGCTAAACTGAAGCAAATCTAGAAAAGGGGATGCAACCAAATTATGCAACCCATAGCTGAAATCTCAACACCTAAGCTGGACCGCTCGATCTCAACTGCCCAAATCGATCCCAATGATGAATTAGCATCCACATGCTAAAATCTATCATAACTTCCAAGTCGTCATCCGAAGGCATCAAAATCCAAAACTGGAGTCAACAATCCTTCACTAGTGTCAAATACCCACATCAATCTCACTATCAGAAATCGAGCATATACTCAATGGTCCTCGCAAGGGCTGAAACTGTAATATCGCCGAGGATATAGTCATGACAGAGAAAGACCACAACCTGAAGATACAAAGAGCCAACTCAACATCGGCTGAAGGGCATAATCCATCTAAGCATAACCAAGCACTCACCAAGGGTGAATAAAGCACTAAAGGCACCCAAATCTCAAGCAAGCCCAAAAATATGGACTTAGCCTAAATCTGGTCAAACCAGTACCCAAAACATGGCAACAAATACTTGTTCTCAATAGACATCTACTTTAATTACCAATAACTGATGCCTAATCACATATCACCAAGCAGAAGCATCTCACGAAGCTATATAAGGCCGAACATGAACCAAAATGAGAAATTTTCTAAAATCTCATAATTTATACCAACTTTAACTCGGCTGAGCCGTGAACCATATCGCAGAAAGAATGGAGTATCCAACTCCACATCTATACCCAGATCAAAATGATCATCAGGAGACAAACCCAATAAATTAGAAAGTAAGCCTTAGACTTTCCAACATCCGAAACAGGCAATAGGACCAAATTACCAATTCTAACTTAATACCGACATCAAGGTCAAAATCACTACCAGGCGATGAACTATCCCAATTCGAAGAACTAATCTCTAATGCATCATCAATAAGAAACTAGCTATGGAAGAAAACCGTTAATGCTAAAATCACAACATAGCCATGGAAAGATAAATTTACCTTCACTTCCTCTCTATAACTGATCTAACCTCCTTAATGAGAGGGAAAAGCAACCAATCTAGGTTCCAAGCCAAACGGGCAAGAATGGCAAGGAGAGAAAAATACTAACTAGATAACACTAGTCTAGCCATCTATCAAATAAGAGTCAATAAATGCCAAAACAATGACTATGATATTAACAACATAAGATGCAGGTGGTACCAAAAATGTAAATCAATAAAAGTACCACTCTAGGGCCATAACAAGGCCAATATGCCAAAGAAAATGGGACTCGAACCCAAATGCTACACCCCTAAGGAACCTACAATATTGATCCACTCATCCACTAATAAAAGAAACCATCTACGGGGGTAGTCACATATGCATAAAAACTACACCAAAGCATACAACAACCAATATAAAAATACCAAGGCATATAATCATCGATGGGTGTGAAAAAACCCAACGAAACTCAAATAGAAACTAAAGGGTAGAAAATCAAATGCGCACTTATAACAGTGGAAATCTAAAATCATAAATTTGATGTGCCCAAAGGAGTACGAATCTGAGCATGTCATAACTCGAACTGAGCGTCTGAATGGCCAACTGAGGCACTAAGTGCACTATCGCTACCCAAAGGTGCCACAACTCCATAGGACTGATCTATATGAGTCGAATAACTGATAATCTCACGCCGAGGACACTCTCTGGACTAGTGACCGATCTTTCTACAATCGTAACAAACCCTTAGAGCTCTACCAAGGCTAGAAACATGAGCTGACCCCAACTGGCTGACTGACTCACACTTGAGGCACTCCCTAGACCAATGACCAATCTCACCACAATTAAAACAAGCTCCTGGAATACACTGATGTACTACACCTGCAGATCCAGAACAGCCGCCACGACCAGACAACCAAGACTGAATAACCCTTACTGCTTGACCAAAACTCTGTCCACTGATACCACCACGATCTACCTAAGAGTTATCCATATGCTGAGGTGCTACCTGTATGGATCTAATAGGTGGCAATTGATGCTGACCTCTGCTGGAAAGATCCCGACCTCTGAACGAAATAGCACTAACACTGAACTGCTGACATGGCCTTTTACTGCTACCTCCATATGTCTCAAAGCAAGCCCTCTCTGTAGCCCTCGCATGATTGACAACCTCAGAGAAAGGAGACTCAACTGCTATCAAATGCTCCAATGCCAAACGAAGTGGTAAAGTGAATCTTCTGATAAATCTCTGCACCATCTCATGCTCAGTAGCATATAGCATATATATCTGACTAGCCCACTCGAGAAACCCAACCTCATACTTGAAAACTGATAAGGAATCTTGTTGAACACCAAGAAACCTAACTCTGGCCAGATAATCACTCACTGTACAGGAAATACCCTTGACTGTGAAGCATCCATAAAAAAGACTAAGAATCCCTACCATAAAATCCCAAAAAGCTGAGGTGGTCGTGAATTCTGTCGGAGCTTGGGCTGGCCCCACAACCTCTGTCTGATGCTGAAAATCCTCTCAATTAATTCTTGACTCCCTAGACCATCACTGGATAAAAATTCTAGCAACACGCACAGAAGTACCATCCGCATCCGTTGATAACCTCGTGGCATCTATCTGGGAAGAAATAGAGTCAAATAAAGTACTAGAGGTTCATAGAAATATGGACACACGACAGGGAGTCAAGAATAGAATTTCCTAAGAATGTCCTATAGCCTCTCTAAAATAGGATACAGACATCTCTATACCGATCTGCTGAACTCTACTAGACACTTAACTATTGTACAACAACACCGGTAAACCTATGCTCTGATACCAATTTATCATGACCCAATTTCTCAGGTCATGATGGCACCTACTATAACTCACCAGTAGGTAAGCCAACCCGTAGTCCTGAACGACTAGTAACAGACTACGAAGAGAAATAAAGAAAACTGCAGAATAAATATAATAAAAAGACTAATTTAGTCTCAAAATCTGGTGGAGCCAGTACAAGAGTTTCTAATATAACAGGAGTACAAGTGAAATACAGGAAAAGTATATATATAAACCGTCTCTGATATAACATAGAGAACACTTTAACAATAAGAGAGAGGGTAGGGATACTCCAAAACGCCAGGAGCTCACCCCGAATCTCCGATCCATAGGTTCTCCGCATGATACATACATAAACGGTGAAGACTCGTACTATAACCTTCAGGCTGCAGAAGTGTAGTATGAGTACCAAACAAGTGGTACTCAGTAGGCATCGACCAACTGAGCCACAGAAATAATGTAAGCATAAAATGATATGTAAGGCATGAATGCAACTACAGGCAACTACCCAAGGAATTAGGCATAACAGTGTTAATTGAGCAATAAGTATAACTACCTTTCCTGACAATACTCAGGAACTAAAGTGCAATATAGTGTATCCCTGGCCAATACATGAATAAATAGAGAAAGAAATATACGTAGTAATATACAAGGTCAAAGGATACAAATACAATATGAATAGATACCAAACATATATATATAGGGCTAACTCGGAGGTAAATACCTGAGGGAGTCAACCTGACATCTCGAGGTTCATATCCAATTAAGGGAGCTAATACCAGCACCATCAAGTCTCTAACCATAGGGTGACTAATCATGGGGCAATCTAACAATAATATAATTCACCGAAATAGAGAAAGGAATCAGAACCATACCGCTAATCTCGGGTACCAGTCCATAACTAACCTGCCACAAACAAACAATAATAACCAATAATAAAGTAATCGTCTAGTCTGGGCAAACAAGTACCTAATCGGACTCTCATAAGCCCGGAAGGTTCATGGAAGCACTCAACAAATAGCAACCATAACCTGTACCTATACAGGCCCTCATAAAACCAATAAATACAAGCGCCAAACAATCATACTGGTGATAGGCAATGCATATAAATGACTGAATGCAACATAACCAGAAATACCATGCCCGAACCAAGTGTAATAATGTGTCAAGTACCATAATGTAACAAGTTTATACACCTCCTCTATCTCAGTAGCTCGCAAAGGCAGGACCAACGGCGACCATCCTTCTCCAGCACTACAGCTCTCGAATGAAGGGGTCCATAGGGGATTCGGGATAATCATATACACTGCCTGGTCCCAAACCAGGACTTCCAATAATCATCATAATCTATCTACTCCATCCAGTACCAAAGAGAGATATAAGTACTCTAACCGTCACTAAAAGAGTGTACATAGTATAATAAATGCACGAACTCGAAACATAACTAAAGGAATGTACATAGTATAATAAGTGCACGAACTAGAACAGTGACTAAAAGTGTAAGTCTGTAAATCCATTGTCTGAGATCAAGTTCGGGACTAAATCATCATATTAATATAGAAAGGGTCGGATCTTCATCGACCGTAGTAAATAGTATGGATTAATAACGGATTAGAATCAACCTCGGTCTAATTTCCAAAATATCATTTTTAGTTCCAAAAGCTCATATTTCATTAAATAAGATGGTACGATTCCCATTATAAAAGAATTCATTTTAAAAATGAAAAGTGGGAATAGTTCTCTTTTTAGAAAAACGGTAGTAAAATCAAGGTTTTGGTTGGAATCGTACCACTAAGTGAGCATGAATGTGCCTAACAGTATGCATGCCATCAACAGTATCCAAGCAACACAAATATAAGCGTCTATAAACTAGAATCATGTCCCCTTTAGGGATAAAATACTCACTTGGAGTCTAACTGATATTGTAACCATGACCTCGGGCCCAATAATACATAATCAATAATAATAACACCTCATAACTAGGGAAACTACGGTAATTGAGGTCGTGAGATCACTAAAGAATCTAATCGGGGAAATACCTCCCAAATCACTAAGTCAAATGTTAAATCTTATACTAAGGAATCCTTAATATTAAACTATGGTTAGCATGCTTATAATCGAGGGTAATAGGATTCTATAGCCATGACAAGTATTTACACTAAGGTTCGGGTCACATTTCTACCCCAAATTCCCTAAATGGGCTAAGTCATGTTATACTAGTTATAAAGATATCCTACCATCCCTACCTAGCATGCAAACTATACTATACAAAATCTCATAGAGAAAAGTAGACCGAAGCCTACTTCGATGCCAAACCGCAAATCTTAAATCGTCCCCAATTTGCCCAACTTTGCTCCGCGATCTCGAAATACCACCATGCTATCAAAACAATCATCTATACTTCAATATGAGTAAAATGAAACCCATATTTCTATATAAAATTTCGGGTTGAAATTTGGGTCAAGAACGGCATGCGGGGCTTGCAAATAAAATCCAAAATTAAATCTGTCATGAGGTCCCTCGAAGGACAAGGAATGTGTGCTTAAAAGTTGAGCACAAACGGAACGTAAATCGGGGCTCAAATTAGTCCCCAAAGTTAAGGATTTAAAGACCTAATTTCTAATAATTTACAATTAAATAAAACGGAATTCAATGAGTAAAATGATGAAAAGGACCAAGGAGTATAGAGATAACTTACCTTAGCTTCAATGGAAAATTTTCCCACGACCTATTCTCTCAAGAATGGAGGAAAAGGGTTAAGAAACGGGGGAGAAAATCGAGTGAATAGGGGATTTAAAAGCCCCCAGATGCCGCTATAGCGAACACCTAGCCGCTTAAGCGAATGCCGCTAAAGCTGACACTGACCACTTAAATAGTCATCGTGGAAAAGGGTTGAGGCCTATAAAGCGGCACCCCATCTCTTAAGCAACATTCGCTTAAGCGGATAAGAGAGCGCTTAAGAGGTCCTCGTCAAAATGTCCAAGGCTGCTAAAATGGATTGATTTTCACTAAAGCGACCACCGCTAAAACGGTACTTTGACCGCCTTAGCAGTCACACCAGATATAAGGCACCAGATTTTAGCTAAGTCCAGAATGGACTTCGATCTGGCGTTTGGGATTGGTTCGAAACCCCGTGCTTGCAAACAAACTGTGCTACCATTCCAAATTCGACATTCCGGACTAAATGGAACCATCAAAAATTTCATCTAAGATCATTTTGATTAAATATGGGACCCACACCTATAGTTCTATTTTTCATCGAATCTACCCAATAGTCCAAAATGAGTCTGAAAGCCTTGGGACCTGAACCAAGGGTCCCCCAGCCTAAAATCATCTTTTCGGAGTTGATGGAGCTGTCAAAAATTCTATCTCAGATACTTTGCTAGCAGTTTTGGTCCGAGACCAATTTCTTAACATCAAAAGCTCCAAAGTAGAAAAATAAGCCTAAAATCCAAATGAACTGTCCGATGACCGAACTGACAGTTCTGATAAGTCATAAATGACATGTAGCTACTTTAGGAAGGCTTAAAACATTTGAATGCATGGAAATCGAGAAAATGACCTGGAGAGTCATTCCAAATTGTCAAAAGCTCACCCCCAAGTTTTCGATCAAAACGTTCTGCATGAGGTAAGCGTCAGTGGTGAGAACTCATATTAGGATCTACATTAAGGAAAAAAATGCAGAAGTGTAGTATGAGTACCAAAACATGTGGTACCCAGTAGACATCATAGGCCAACTAAGCTTAAATAACATATAAATACAATAAAATGCGAATATAACCTAAGTCTAATAGTATAAAGGTTGTAAGCAGAATAACCATGTGACATGGATAAATAAGCGAAAAAATTAAGTAACAGGCTACTAGAACTATGCGAAGTTATCTAACTACAACCTAATAGGGCTCCCATGAGCCCGTAAGGAAAAAGTATCAAGTAATGTAACCTGGTCAGCCCCAATAAGCACGGTAGGTACAATCAACAAATCATAGTAGTTAGGGGTAGTTTATAGAGAATAAATGACTGCAAAAGTGTAGTACATGAAGCAGAAAGAGACTCATACAATGAAAAACTTGGAATCTACCTTGGGCCACCCAACATCTACCTCGGCGTATCCAATGCATCAAGTGTAATCACTCCCAGAATCTTAAATTAGGGATAACCATAAGCTAAAGAGTAAAAGGACTAGAATCTTCCTCGGATCGAGTTTTAGATGGTAGTGCAATCACTTTTAGAAAGATCATTAGTGAAAAAATATCAATATAAGCTGATACAACTCCTTCAAGCTCAAAAAATGTGATAAAAAGTGGGGGCAAATCCAGTAAAACTAAAGATAGTAGAAAGTCCCTCTGTACCATATCAAACTCATAGTATAAGAAAGGATAAAAGTATACATGTCAGCCTAAAAATAAGAGTACGAGCACAGATATATACATAGTGGGGTAGATAAGGAATGTGATAATAAAAGAGATACCTAAGGTAAACTAACCAATAAGGGGATCACTAAGTCAACCCAAAAGTCCCAAAAAATCAGACATAATGCAAGCCGACTACCCAAACTTAGATTAAGGCTTCCAATAGTAATCCTTAAGCTATCAAGCATTCAAGACGAAGTCCCAATAGAGAAATAACCACCTATACTAAGGATTTACGGTGAAATTCTACCCTAAGGCTCCTAAGTAAGATAGTTGATGCATAAACACCTAGATAAATACATCTCCAAGTCCTAATATCCCATCGATAATTAGGAAATCATCATATGTAGTACCTTATTCAAGCCAAGTCTAAGAGAAGGTAAGACGTAACCTACCTGGATGCTGAACAATACGCTCTCAATTAACTACACCGGAGTTTTTCTTTCTGGAAGCCTCTGACTACTGCCATACTAAAAAAATAATGACTTATACATCAACAAAAAAAGACAATACCCATATTGAAATTTAATACTATGAGCTAAAAAATGGGTCAACAATCGGCCCATGGGACCCACTAATACAATTTTATAATTGAAGCCATCACTAGGTCCCTCGCATGTCAAGGGTCACATGTTCAGAATTTGAGCACTATAGGAGCCCAAATTGGTGCTTCAAACAGTCCATAAAGTTTGAGAAATCCAAGACCCAAAACTAAGAATTTATACGATATTTGACAAAATAAATAATGGGAAATGGTCATGGGAGGTGAAATTATCATACTTGAACTTAACGTGATGATTTTTCCCAATTTCTCAAAGCTCTTAGGTTCAACAATGGTGGGAAGAGACTTAAAATAGATTCAAAATCATATAAGAAGGCTTTCAATATTGCCAGGGGTCCTTTCTTCGCGAACATAAAAGTCCATCGGGTCAGGCCATTGCAAACGCAATGGTCCCTTCACAAATGCGAAGAAGGGCCTGTCCTAACTCCTATTGACCCTTCATCATGAATACGATACGTCAATTATGATCGTGCAGGTGAATAAAATTGTCCTTCATAAATGCAAAGAACACCAGCTGCCTGCACTAAGTGTTGTGCACCAGCAAAAATTTCCTAAGTTGGAATTTCTCTGAATGGATTCTCAAGATTCATTTGGAACCCCATAAATGCAAATGAGATATACTACCTTACTGTAAATGGCATTTCAGACTCATAAAATTAACAAAATTTCTAATGAAGGTCGTTTAGATGAAATATGGGCCCCACACCCATTTTTTTTATTTTATCTAAAATCCACCCAATAGCCCAAAATGAGCCCAAAAGCCTCGAGATCCAAACCAAAGGTCCCCTAGCTTAAAATCCATTTTTTGGATATAAAAAACAATTGGAGTCTCATCTGATGTTGTTTACCATAAGTTTTGATCGAAGTCTTATTTATAAACTTTAAAAGCTTCAAAATATGAAAATTAGCTTAAAACTCAAACAAACTGCCCTCCCAGAAATTCATAAATAACCTGTAGCAACTGCAAGAAAACTCAAAATACTGAAAATGAATAAAAATAAAGAAAATGACTTGGAGAGTCATTACAATATTGGGGCTACTTTGAAGGATAAAATGGAGCAGTCGAGAAGCAACCAAAAATGGAGGTACTATTATGGAAACCTGTTGACCCAATATCTATGCCAATATAATGTTGCGGAGAAGGATGTAGATATTCATTTACCCTTTCTAGGAATGTAGTTTGGCAAAAGATTGATGTTACCAAGACAAAGGAGCATGATATATTTGGTGAACCCACACTTACCAACACAAGTGTCAGGCTTGAGATGATAGTAAGAGAGGATAGATATTTGTCATGGTTGAATTGTAGTTAAATATTGGATTTTGACATATGACCGATGAGGAGATGGTAACACTCAGGGAGAAATACCCATTGATAGAGAGTTATATGATAATGTGCAAGAAGGGCCCAGCCTTTACTGAGTCATTGGATAATGACAAGCCTATAGTCTAGGCTACAGATGAGGAGGAGTGATACGACCATTGTTAGCTTGGAGCACATTAGAAGGGGATTTCAAAAATGGATGATAGCTTGGAGTTTGGAGAAAGCCATGGATCAACACACAAGGTCATGAGCAATCAAGAAGGGCCCTTGTGGGTTATTTCTAAAATAGTCACTTTTGGGCTATTTGTTACAATAGGAAATTTTTGTAAAGGCAATAACTTTAAATAGTTGCCTGAGCCATTTTCATATTTAGATTTTGGATGATTGAATTGTCTTGAATAGACTTGATATTTGGTGACTCTAGGTTAGGGGAGTGATTGGGTTCAATTCCAATGTTAGCTTAAATCGAGCGATTAGGGTGGATTCTCGAGTTGCTTGTATTATCATCTTTGCTTAATTGATCATTGAGTTATTATATTACGGATTCAATTTGGTTTCTCGTGCATTTGACTGAGTTTTCTTCTTCCTTAGTCTAATTGTGAATTCACTTAGGCCTTTCTTTCTTTTATTCTCATCTTTTTTTCTAATCTATCCCTCTATCTTTAGTTTGTGTTGTTTGATTTTTGTTTTCAATATAGATTTTGATCATCTCGAATAAGATTGTTATCATTTTTGGTATCAGAGCTTAGGCTAAAGGATTTTTTTAGCAATTCTTAATCATAGCTCATAAATTTGAAAATTTAAAAAAAAGAGTGTCAATTTTGGAAATTCTAAAAAAAAAAAATATTCTATTTGTGTTTTTGTTTGAGTTTCCAACACTAGATTTGTGCTTCTCTAGTGTGTAGGGGTCTAGATTTGAAATATAAGTTGATTTGGAGGCGTTTTAAAATTTACCATTGTTGAGCATGCAAAAGCTTGAAGAAGGTGAATTGGGTTGGTTTGTTGATTGGAGTTAAATTGGAGTTCTAATTGTATTCGAGATTGTTCTCCTTATCAATTGGAGCTTGAATCTGAAAATTGGAAGCAAACGGAGTTAAAATTCACTAGGGTCAATTTTGGAGTTCATCATATTCATGATTTGAAGAAATTGCAAGTAGGTTTAATTTTCAGGAGCAACTGGTTTGGATTGGAGCTTAAAAATTATTGGCGTTAGTTCGTGGTGTTTAAAGGAGCTCGTGTTTAAAAGTTCATGTCAAACGGAGCTTGTGTGATTGAAGTTGAATTTTTGAATATTCATCATGGTGTTCATATCTTGTTGAAAAATTCAAAAAGTTATGTTTAATCCAAAAATAAAGGAAGTAGAAAGTGTAAAGGTATTTATGGGCCCACAGGAGTACAAAAAATATCTAAAAAATTGAGTCAAAAAAATTCAACACTTTTTTCAGTGCCCAATCAGACACTGTCAACTGGCAAAAGGACTCGCAGGTTGTTAGCATGAGTAATCAGCTTCCGTGTAAGCAGTCGCCAGCCTCAATGAAATACGGCATCCACGCGTCCGAGCCATTTTAACATCGGCTTCCGCGTGGCTTATCTCTTTTAGCCGTTTCCAAAGTAGCTTCCTCTTATCCAAGTGGATCCATACTCCAGCCAGTGACTCCACAACCTTCCAACTGGCTCCAGGTGATGTTGTTCAGCTCCAGCGCCCCTCCAACCCTCTTTTGGGGCAATTTTCAACTATTCTCTTCAATTTTGAAGCATCCTTCAAGCTTTTCTCCATGAGTTTCAACCAAACTTCTTCCCAAATATTTTTTTAGTCCAAATCTTGGTAAATTTGTTTCTTTTTGATTAATTCTACCTGAGTCTCAAGGATCCATTCCTTCACAAGGATAGATAAACTTGAATTGATTGAGTGGAGCTAGTAAGACTATCAATTTGGGAAAGAAGCCGCAGAAGGTGAGTTGAGAGTTCATATATAGAGTGGTGCGAGGTTTTTATTACTAAATTGTTTTCTAGTTTTGCAGGTATAAAAGGAGGTATAAGGAAGAATGCATCCACAACCTTGGAAACTTTTAAAGGCGAGTTTTATGAAGGTTATGATTATGATCATGAGCGATCTGGTGGTGAGAACTACTACTCTAGAGATGAATGTGAAATGAATGGGGCTTATGGCTCTTTTGATGAACATGAAGGGGTAAAAGTATCTTATGATGAATCCAATAGTAAAAATAAAGGGTATGGGGGATTTCATATTACACACCATGGTGATGAAGACGATGTGAGGTATGATGCTTTCTCCCATATGTCAAATGAACCCTTTGAGGAGGATTGTGATAAAAAGGAAAGTTGTTAGGATGAATTACCTTCCGCATCTTGTGCTACATCCTATCCTCGTAGAGGGGGTATAGATGTGTGGGAGAAACCAATTTGAAGACGTCTTGTGTATCATAGGCGAAGAATATTCTCTACTTCTTGGGATGCAAGAACTTGTACTTCTTATCCTCATTCCAATGTGACTAGTTCTCCATATGGTAATGATATTGGAGGTAAGATGGAAGGATCAATGGGCCATGGGAGTAGAGTAAGCTCAATATTTCAATATATGCATGACTCAAAAAGGCAAATTCTTAGAACAAAAGTGCCTACTTTTGGTGTTGTGGAGTTTGATCTTGTACTTGATGATTAATGCCTTATACATGTCATATCTCATGAAGTGGTGAAATATTTTGGGTTACCTTTACATCTAATTCAAGATATTATTCATGATTCAAGAGCGTTTTGGATTAATCAACAATTAAGGGTACTCATTTCACTTGGGGAGTATCAAGAATAGGTATGGTATGGTGTGGGCATATTGGATACTTGTAATATTCATTTGGGATTTTCTTGATTCCAAAATCATAATGTCCCATATGTGCGTGATTGGATGAAGAAGAATCCAAATGAAGCCAAAAAGGCTACTCCTAGTAAACCAAAGTAGAAGTTAAAGGTGAAGGTATTTCCAACCCTTTCCAAGGAATCCTTGGCACTTGTCATAACTCCCATAAATATGAGAGAAAAATAATGAGAGGAGTAAGGGTATGAAAAGTGACAACAATTCTAGAGAGGAAAAAGAAGAGGTTGAGTAGAGTGGTGTGAGAGAGTTGTCACAACCTTATGTAACTTTTCTTTCTCCAGTTGTATTGATATATGTGTAGGTGTCCTTAGAAGAAAGACTAGCAGAATACCTTAAAATGTGGAGAATCAAAAGGTGTTAAAACGCTTCCCAGAGGAGAATTTATGCTCCAATATTGAAAACCAAGGTGAAGACAATTATTCATGTGAGCTACGAGGTAACAAAGCTAAACCTTACACTTTGTTGAAAGTAAAAGATCAATGTATGGCTAGCATCCAATTGAGTGTAAGTGATAGCTTGTTTTGTAAGATCAATTTGTGTCCACCTAGTGTTGACACTTGTGCCTTGTATGATAGTACATTGTCATGTGATTCTTTGCCATGTTTTGATAATGTGCATGTTGAGAATGTGGATACACTAGTTGATCCTATTGATGACCAAATTGATTCTTCTAGTAAGATCAATTTGTGTCCACCTAGTGTTGATACATGTGCTTTGAATGGTAGTTCATTATCAAGTGATATTGGTGTTGATCAACTAGATTTTGAGTGTGGTACACTACTTGAGAGATCTTGTGATGTGATTATTGAACCTCAAGTTAGTGGTAATATTGATGAAGTTGATCAATTGAGTAGGAGTGACTCTTTGAGCATATCTTTTGTTGAAAATACTATTTGTTTTGCTCATAGAGATCATGTGCTTCAAAAATGATATTTGTCTTTTCTAAGAGTGAAATTACATGTTTTAATTCTCCTTCTTTGATTGATCATTTTCTCTTTAAGTATAATATTTTATTTGAAAATGACGAGATCACTCTTAGTGAAGTGCCTAGTGGTGTGAACCTTGATAGTGGTATAGTTCTTAAAGGCTATACTCTTTATGATAACCCACTATGGTGTGAATACATTCCACTCAAAGATGGAAATCTCTTCTTGGAAGATGAGAGTACTCATATGGGGAAGGATTGTAAGGAGGAGGAAGGTGGTATTTGATTTTCTATTACTCCTTCATCTTTGTGAATTCCAATTCTTGATAGTATGATCAATGATATTAAGTCTAATAGTGATCTTACATATGAGTATACCTCAGATGAAGTTGTTTATGAGTCACATTTCTTTACTATCTATTTGCATATGATGATACTCATATTTGTGTGGAGAGTACATTGAATGTTGAGAGGCGTAAAAATTGGGCAAATGGGTGTTTCCTTGACTCCATTTTATGTTATCCTTTTCCATTTGACCCCAGTGATGGCTGTCATTATGATATGATGCTTGGTCGTAAAGGCAATCTTGGTATGAGTGAGGTTGTTGGCTTGCATGGTGGTAAGTATAGTAGTAACATTTCATTTCTATTATGTGATTATTGCTTGGTGTTATTACTTGATCTTATGGGTTTGAATGAGATATATTTGCAAACTTGTACGGGAAATACCTTTGTATTTGACCCTAGTGATGAATTGGGAGTAATCCCATTCTTGAAGATAGATAGTGCATTTAGTGGAGTCATAACTTGGGATGACCTTGTTTATGACATGGCACTTAGTTATGTGGGCTATCATGTGTTACTTAACTTAAAGGGGAATTTGTGATTTTCTAAATGTAGAACCATTGAGGACTTACATGTGTAGTTGCCTAAACACCATGGTTCTTTTGATTCACCCCTTTATCAATCTTTCCTATGTAGTCAAGTATCTCTTGTTTTGTTGGGTTACAAACCATTTGTGGCTCATTTTTATGCTTGGATAAATGTTAAATGTGTGCACCCTTGGCATGGTGATAGAATGGTTATTGGTAATACTTGTGCTAACCCTCATGCTTTGAGGATATTATGGTTGCTTGTCCTGCTTATATGTTTTCAGGATTTGGATTCAAGAATGAATCTTTTTCAAGAAGGGGAGAATGATACGAGCACGGTTAGCTTGGAGCATATTAGAAGGGGCTTTCACATATGGATGATAGCTTGGAGCTTGGAGGAAACCATGGAGCAACAAATACACAAGTCCATGAGCAATTAAGATGCCATTTGGGCAATCAAGAAGGGCTTTTTTGGGCTATTTTTTGTAATACGCTATTTTTGTAAAGGCAATAACTATAAATAGTTGCCTTAGCCATTTTCACACTTAGATCTTGGATGATTGAATTGTCTTGAATAAACTTGATATTTGGTTACTCTAGGTTAGGGTAGGGATTGGGTTCAATTCCAATTGTTAGCTTAGATCGTGTAAATATGGTGTATTCCTGAATTGCTTGTGTTATCTTCTTCGCTTGATTGATCGTCGAATTATCATATTATGGATTCAATTTGGTTTCTCATTCATTTGATTGAATTCTCTTTTTCCATGGTCTATTTGTAAATTCATTTAGGCCTTTCTTTCTTTTATTCTCATCCCTTTCTCCACTCTATCTTCAATTTGTATTGTTTGATTTCGTGTTTCTTATATCGATTGAGATCGTTATCAAGGAGGATGACACAGGATTGCCTAGATGGCAGTGGATGCTACATATGATGTTGAGGATGGGACTTTGTGCCTGACGATGATGACGATGCCTCGAGGCCTAGGAAGTTCTTTCTCTCACTCTTATTTTTGCCTTATTATAAACACTGGGGAAATTTCTATTATTTAAGTAGGGTGGGGGGAAATGGAATTTCCTTGTTCGTAATTGCTATACCCTTAGTCGGGCTTGTCTTCTCATTTGTCTCATTGTTTAGTTTGTATTTTTATTAAGTTGTATTCTGGTTTGTGTTGGATATTACTGGATGGTTATGTTGGATATTATTTTCTTTGTCATGACTGTGTGGTGGAGCATTATGGATGGATGGTAGGAACACATTATCATTGGAGTATTATTTACCTTTTCTTTTCTTTTTCTCTTTATGATGGGTTCCTTGGCTTTTGTTTTTGGTTCTTTTCCCGAGGATAGTCCTATTGAAACAAGTAGCTTTTTTAAGGATCATGTCAGTCTTAGGTAGTAACTTTTCCTGATGATGGATGGATAACGATAGTCTTAAGGGAAAACAAGTCAAAGGATTTTGTAGGATTAGAAACTGCACTTTTTGAACTCTTGAGACTCCACCTAGGTAGAACTTAGATGTCATGGTTAATTCACTCTAGAATGCATGAAAAAGGGAAAACCTTTACTAAATACACCTAGGCTCTTTAACATGACTAAAGAAAATTAAAAGATAGGCTTAATTATGTGTCATGACCCAAATCACGGATTGTGCGGGCACCTACCTAACCTCACCCTAGATAGGTGAACCCTTACTACCCAACCATTTATTTCATGCGGAAGATAAAATAATTCTTACTTCAAACTCTTTCAATTCGGTTAACTCATAACACAATCTGTTCAATACAATTGATAAGTAAAAGTAATGAAAAAAATAATCAAAAGTAAATCCCCAGAAACTAGCCTAAACCAGTACAAGAGCACTAAACAAGGTACAAGAAACTCCAAGACCGATATCCATGTAAGAGTAAGAGGACAGGAGCTGCTGCAGACTGATCTCCATCGCTGCTGTAGAAAACCCAACTGGCCTGCACCACGGCTATATCCCCAGACAAATATATAGTAAGTGTAGTATCAGCACAACCACACGTACTGCTAAGCATCATTGGCCGACCAGGGTTAGAAACACATAATAATAATAGCATATAAAAAGAAATCATGACTTCAACCTATCACTTTTAGCATCTCCGTGACCTACCCAACATTTAACAGTTTTGTATATCTTTGTCCTTTGATAATCATTTGATATCACATAGCTTGTTCAACTCCATATAGCCTTATTTCCTGATTTAGTACCGATAGTCCTACCGATTTCTCTATATAATTACTTCGGGACCACCGGGGGTAACTTGATTTTCTTATCTGCAAACTAGCATGGCATGTCTACATATGTATATTTAGGTATATTTACTTAATCGTGTTCCCTTGTTCATAGGTAAATCGGGTACGACAATTTCCCCCATTAACAGATTCCCATGATCCAGACAGTCACAATATATAGATAAGATTATATATCCGATGTATATGATAATTGTATGTATACAATATGCACCACCTCTCTTCCCCTTCTCAACTCATCATCATCAACATCATGATATAAACATCATACTCAACATCATCAATATCAACGTCAATGGCAATAGCCTTTTGAATATCATGAGCTCAATAATATCATCATCACTCTCACCTCAACATCATGGACATCACGATTTTAATATCATCATCATCACCATTATCAACAATATCGTGAACATCATGATCTTAATATAATAGCCTCATGAACATCATGAGCTTAATAACATCGCTCATTAGCATCAATGTATATGATTATGCAAATGCAATCACAAATCACAAGTAGTGCTCAAAAGTAATCATAGATACTCAATTCACATATAAGTACAGAGCCAACAAGCCTCACGTCCACGATATCAAATCACTCTCATCAGTTCTACCCTTTAATTATAGGGTTGGAGTTCATTTTATAAGCATGTATATATTTATCTATATCTTTATATCTGTATCAATATAACCTCTACTAGTCACAAGTGTTCAGTGTGTTCCTTATTAATGTCCCCAATCCAGACACTAATAGCTACCCTTTTTACCCTACTCTTGGGATTCGGTCAGTCCATTCCAGGATACTTGCTCTACCACGAACACTGCTATTGTCTACCTCACGAGCAATTCATCTACTAAATTAACCTTTTTATGACACTCAACTTAAATAGTGTTACTAATAGGGTTATAACTTTGCATTTACGCCTCAATACCACCTCTTAATGCGGGTCACGGACTATCCTAATTGTTGTAACCACCTAATTAACCTTTAGTTCGCTCCTATTCCCCTATTATCATGATTACCCCACACAATACTCAGTATATGCATGTATTCGTTCTACCAATGGTAATTCTTACTAAATTTAGCCAATTTTGTGCCACAATTATGGCACCAGCTCAGTACAACAATGAGTTACTACAATATTAAAGCCTAACTGAATTTAAATCGTTTCGTCCATCCAAACACCATGCCCAAAGGCCTAATATCATGATCCCACCCACTGGATCATGTGGCCTCCTACCTACACCTACCCCAGATAGGAGAACCAGGAATACCTCATCACTTAATCAAATGCGAAAAGCTAAAAAATTTCAAAAGTAACCCTTAAATTTATAATCAGAATAGCAACTTGAAGACAACTATAATTATTCAATCTACTCCTTATACAATTTCAATCAATACATCTGATACGTAAAAGAAATACGGAAAATAAGCAACAATGAATACCCAGAAACTAACCTAAACCGATACAAAAGCACTAGACAAGGAGTAGAAACATCCACGACACAACATCCATGCAAAATGGAGAGGGCAGGAGCTGCTACAGAGTAATCGGCATCACTGCTAAAAAAACTCCAACTAACCTGCACCATGGATATATCCTCGATTGGAGGTATAGTAAGTGTAACATCAGTATAACCACACATACTGGCAAGCATCATCGGCTGACCATGGTTAGAAACAAATAACATTAATAATAAATACGGAGAGATCATAGCATCAAGTAAAGTGTTAGTTTCTATACTCCAAGTTATGAATTCATTAACACCACACTTTTAACATCTCTGTGACCTACCTGCCAATTAACATTTTTGTATATCTTTATCCTTTACTAATCCATAATTATCACACAGTTAATCCCAAATCTACGAAATCTTATTTCCTAACTTAATACCAATAAACTTATGGCCTTCCCCTACATAACTACTTCGGGATTACAACAACCGAGACAATTGGTAATATCAACATCCTTACAAGAAAAGGCACTACAATAAACTTCACGTTTATAACTATATACATAGGAAAATAAGATTTATACATAATCTAAAACATACATCATATTCACACTTTGTTGCAATGACAATCACAATCATTAACGTAATTGGTCCACTCAAGGAATCATAGTATCTCAACAAACAACCAGTCCAACAAGGAACCATGATACATCATCAACGTAACTCGGTTCACTCAAAGGACCATCAATAACATATAAATATAAATGTGCATTCAAATGCATATGATGAATGTATGTAAGTCAGATGCAAAACTTCTCTTCCCCTTCTCAACTCATCACTGTCATCCACATCATACAATACCAGTGTGGTACTCAACCTATATTACATCATATCATATTTGAACCAGTGTGTTACCCGACCCATATCACAACATATCATATTTATATCGGCGTGGTACCCGATCCATATCATCAGCATCATAAACATCATGAGCTCAGTATCATCATCATCATCTCATCAATGTAAATGCAAGATGCAGTCAATAATTATAAGTAATGCCTGAAGGAAAAATTACAAATAGCCAATCGAAATCAGATGCAAGCAACAATGATAGAAACAGAACTTACAATTAATGACAACCAAGTAATGCAGTCAATAATCATAAGTTTATCATTCTAGGTACAACAATTATCCACTAACAGAGGACATCACAAGTATGCCTGAAGGCCAGTTTACCACTTTCTCAATTGAGCATTATCAAACTCAATCATAAATCACAAACATGTCCAAAGACCAATCAATCAAGTATCCATTTCAGGAGAACACATTCTACCAAGATTGGTATTTATACTTTAATTCATCATCCTTTTCCAAATTGAACCTGTAATTCAGTTACTATCTAGTAACACTTACATTCAACTCATAACTAAGTTTTCAAAATGTTGTCCGCTTAAGCCAATTATTCAACTTACGATTCTAGCACTTGCAAAACTTAACCTTAGTTTCTTAAGTTATATCGTCACATTCTTATATAACAACCGATCCTCCTAACTATCTCCTAGCAAGAATGTCTGCTACTTTGACCATACACAATATTGGGTCCACCCCTTTTTAAGATATTAGAGACTAGCTTTATAGATTAGGAGGTTACCTAGTTCTTCTGTTATTGTTCACATTCACATATTAAATCTATAACCCATTAAACAAGTCATACAACCACAAACACCCATCAAGGGATCCACAAAAAAGATAATAACACACAATTATCTTATTAATACATTACTTTCATGTTTTATCCACATAACCTCTACTAATTCACAGATGCTCAATTTGGGTGACCCCGCTAACCCCCTAATTATGTCGCTTATTTGTACTTTCAAGTCTAACACTCTTTACCTAAACCATTTAGACTTGACCCTTCTACTCCTACACTTAGAAATCTATCAACCCATTTTGGGATACCTTACCTTTCCACATACCTTGCTATTAGGCTACTAATAAATGGTCCCGTCTACTTAATCAATCCTTAACAATACTCAACTTGAGTAACTTCACTGTTATAGTCTTTACTTCGCACTTACACCTCATTATCACCTCTTAAATGTAAGTCATGGGTTATCTTGGATAACCATTAACCACCGACTTGAACCTTAATTAGCTCTCCTCCGCTCTTTTTACCGTACTTACCCCATATTATACTTTAAATAATTACATTCATTCAACTAATTATAATTCTTACCATATTCTACCAAAATCATGCCACAAATATTGCACCAGTTGAATACAATAATAATTCATGAAAATATTTAAGCCCAACTAGATTCTTATAAATTTCATCCATCCAAACATCGTGCCCAAAGGCCTAATGCATGATAACTCCCGACATTACTATCTAAGTTATATGAATCTAACCCAAATCTAATTACTAAAATAATAAAACCATAAAATACTTCGTAGACAAACCCTGTTGCTACTGAGAGGAGGAGGTTGTCACGCATGTGCTAAGCATATTCCCGCATCGGGTTCCTGCCGCATGTGACTCTAGCCGCCCTCATAAAGTGAGGCCTTTGGAATCTCCTAGCTATGGAGGTAGGTTTTATTCAGAGCATTTCTGGTGGGGAAAAACAACCTCGGAGGCTGAAAAATAAAAAATGGGTTTTAATGAATCTTGGGATGGCCACTGCCGGGTTATCACTGCAGCAGTTAAATTATCATTGCAGCGGCTAACCGACCGCTTCAGCGGTAGGTTGAAGACTTGTCCATTATCTTTTGGATTCTCAGCCCAATTACATTGGGTCCCACTTTTCCCCAAGAATTAAATTCCATCAAGTCCAGTAAGAGTATTTTATTCGTTATAAGATTTTTCTGGAACATTTTTCAACATAACAACATTTTGGGTTGTTACACCTAAGGCATGAAATCTCTCAATATTACTATTAAATTACATGCATCTAGACTCAATCTACTACAATTTAACCATAACTTACCTCATGGACACAACATGTTGCTATTGAGAGGAGAGAGTCATCCCGCATGTGCTAAGCATCTTCCCATATTAGGTTCCTATCGGGTGTGCCTCGAAACCACCCTCTCTCCTGACTATGGAAGCGGGGTTTATTCAGGGTTTTTTGGGGGGAAGGAGACTATCTAGAAGAGTTGAAACAAGAGAGGGTTTTTTAAAGAGTTTTGGTTGGCTACTGCCGGGTTACTTGCAGTGGTTGACTTACCACTGCAGCGGTTAGTTTATCGCTGCAGTGGTAAGCAGCAGGCTGGTTCAACTCCTTTTTAATTCTTGGCCCAATTACGTTGGGCTCCATTTTTCCTTTCGAAATAAATTGCCTCAAGTCCATTAAGAGCATTTTATTTGTCGTAAAAAATTTCTGAGGCATTTTCACACTTAATGACATTTTGGGTCGTAACATTGTGAAAATCCATTCAATTTGGTTATGCGTGAATATGTAATTGTAGGAAGCCATTTTTTAACCGTGGTGCCATGTGAGGTGAGGTTTTTTGTTATTTCTTGCATATCTTAACATCTAGAACTTGCCCAGTGTGTGTGTGATATTATACTTTGTGTCAATTTGTTGGACATGATAAAGACATTTCTTTAGTAGCCCATTTCTTTTAACCTATATTTGAGCCACCTTTACATTATCCCTAGTTAACCCCTTTTGAGCAATATAAGCCTATTACCCCTTTATTGGATAGTATCCCACATGAATTTGATCCAAAAGATTCTCTAATACACTTTGAGATGAGAAACTTAGAGGAAAAAATAGGAATGAAAAAAGTGGTTGTAAAGGGATGAAGGTGTGGTAAGAAAGGAAAGTAGAGAAAGAGGTTGTCCTTGTGAAATAGTGATTTGTTTGTTGCTAAAGTAAGAAAACACAAAAAGAGAAATAAGAGAGATGAAAATAAGAAAAGTCAATAAAAAGGAAAATTAATAAAATATCCTTACTAGCAATAAATAATTGTAAGATAGGGTGGTGTAAATGAAAAAGGGGGAAATCTAAAGGAAGCGTGATCATGAATTGAAAAAGTGTGGGTAGATAAAGAAAAGAGCGGAAAAGAGTAAGTGTACGTCTTAAAGTACTTAGAGATAGTAGTCACTAATTACCAAATATTTTTTACCTGTCCCTCGACCGACATTTCAACCCTTGAAAGTCCTTCGATACTACTTTTTTGATGCTTGGTTGATTAGACATTACACTAAGGGTAAGCTTATGATATGTTTGGTATGCTTGAAACGTTCTTTGGGATAGTAAGAGCTTGTTTCGCTAATATGCCCCTATTGAATTCATTGATTTTGTGTGAAAAGAGGTACTACTAAATGGTGAGGGCACACAATGGTAAGAATTTGGTGTACTATGAATTGCATTGTTTGCACATGATCATGTTGGCCTTGATTTTTCTAAAAGAGTCGGTTATAGAGGTTGTGTGGCTTCAAGTGAAGTGTCTTTGAGCTTACCATTCATGTACATATGCATGATGAGTGAATTATGGGTCATGATTAAATTGTATAGTTAACTTAGGTGTGAGTTGATAGATTCAATTAGTGTTTTTTTAGTGAAATCGTAAAATGAATATAGTGAGTTGTTTGAGGATGAACAAAAGCTTAAGTGTGGGGTGGTGATCTTAGGCATATTTATACGCTAGCTTGCTGCATTTTACCCATATTTATCCTTGATTTGAGAATGATATTCGGTTATAATTGCTTGTTGTGATTGCATATTCTTGATAGTGAGCTAACTAATACGATTAGATGCTTTGTAGAAAAATATGGTGGAAATCAAGCCATGTGAGCAAAAAGAAATGTTTGGAGCTTTTGGAGCAATCGTGGATGAGTTTCTAGGTAAAATCAAGCTGGTGCATTGAGTGGGGAATTGCCCTAGAGCTAAAACTTTAGCTGGACAAAGCTGGGGCCCCATGCAGGGAGCACTACTCCAGACGGCCATCACTAGAGCTATGGCAGGTGCCCTACGCCAGCCCAGCCTCGACTGGAAACTTCTTTTATTTTTTTACACCAAAATCAATTAGGATTAGGGGTTAAATCCCACTAATATATATATACCCCTTCCACGTTTTTATTAGGGTTACTCACCTTTTAGCAAGCATCAAGCAGACAAAGATATTTCACCATTAGGTTTCTTTTATTCTTGATTTTCTTAGTCTTTAGTTTGAATGAATACATTGAATTCTTGTATTCTTGCTTAAATATGAGTGACTAAAACCCTTTGTTCTGGGATTACGGCTATAAAGCAAGAATGTTTAGCGGATAATTTGAATTGACCAAGTTAGTTTATCAAATTGGTTGTTCGTATTTTCTTGATTTTAAAATTTTAATGATTGGCCACCATTAAAATACATCTATAATCTTATTGTGAACCCGGAAGAAGAATCAATAAGACAGAACAATGAAGATAGTGAGTAAGATCTTTTCTTAAAGCAAATAAAAGAATTGATTTGCGGGTAGAATAGAAATATATCTAAAATGCCCTATTTGATTACAAAATGGGAAAAGCTAATTCATTCGCCTATTATTCTTGATCATAAGAATATAGACATAGAATTGTATGTGAATAGACGGTTAGAGGTTCAGAAGACCCCGAAAACCAACAACTAGATAAACTAATTAGTCAAGGAAATCGAATACTTTACATGATTGCTAAATAAAGTCGTAACCTTGGAATGCTTTACTCATAGTGATCATAACCTTTAAATTACTCTCAAGTTATTACTTTTGTTCATAGAATTAATTAAAACTCTAAACTCTCTCTCTCTCTCTCTGTGATTACTTTTCACACTTGATCAAATTCACAGTATCTGATTTAACTAGAAGTTGCTAAATCACAAGTCTCTTGGGTTCGACATCCAAACTAAAAATCCCTATATTACTTGGACGACCACGTACACTTGCGTGTTAGTTGGGAGTCGCTAACATATTTACTAAAGTTCTTTTGCATTCTTTATTGAAGGTGTGACATGTGTAGTCCAACTTTTAGATTTTGAAATGTGATGTTGCCACCTTGCAATTTACTCCATATTCAATCTCCAATTTCACTTGCATTCATCATTCGTGTACTGATTTCTTGCAGAGGTGTTTATGATTTGGTTAAAAATTGATCCAAATCAAAAATTGTATCAGATTGATTAAATAAATTGACTTTTATTTTAGTTTTGTTTGGGACTTAAGTTATTTAAAAAAAGATAATATTTGATTTGGTTTGATTTTACTGAAAATAAATCAAACAAAAAAATCAAACCGAACCGACAAGTTATATACATAAATTTTATAATTATATATATACAATATATATTTTTCATAATTAATTTTAAATACTTTGTATACATTTTCTTAAAAACTTTATTTATCTCTAATAGGCTAATAAATTTTGCACCTTAAGCTCATTTACTAAGAGAAATCACAAATCCAAACTCACTTATTCAAAGAAACAACTATGAGATTACCTATATTTTTTGCATTTCTTATCAACGTTATTCACTTGATTAAAGCTTATAGATATTAAGAAAATTTATCCATAATCTAAAAAATTTTAATAGCCACCTTAATAAAAGGTTAATAACAAATTATAAGTTGAAAAAAAAATTTCTAGCCTTTTTTTTATCCCTCCCCCGGAGCTCCCACCCTTTTTGCTCCCTTGGTTACTCTAACTCACAACCTCCGGGTTGGAAGTGAGGGGTGCTTACTATCTGATCAACTCCCTCTTGTCAAATTATTTTCTAACAGTAGGAAAAAAAATAAAAGAGAAAAATATCATTATATTTCTTATAAACCGAACCAAACTGACAACAATTAAACCAATAGATATGAATTAAATTAAGGTTATAACTATTATAATATAATTTTATTGAATATTTTTGCTATACTAGATGATTTTATAAAATAAAAATAATGAATTTTGCAAAAACTCTTGCCACATGAAGTTACGAGTGAAACATCGAAATAAATTTATTTCTATGTATAAATAAAACTTACATGCTCACACATACATAAACGCCAATATTTTTGTAACACCCCGTACTTTTTCGAACCTATTTAATTACCATAACATTTATGGAATTATTTAAACATGAAATTTGTTGAGGTATTATACATTAAATTTGCTGGGCTAAATGAATCTTGTGCCATTGGGCTTAATTGAAGCCCAAAATGATACAAAAGACATGGCCCAAAGATGGCAAATGACCCATTCTTCCTTTTGACCAAGTAAACCATCAATTATTGACTAAGTGTTTGGCTAAGGATGACTATGAGGCACTATATAAGGCACAAAAAAATCAGATTTTATTCAACCAAAAGACACATGCCAAGTCTAGAATTTTCCCAAAGATATTTCTTATCTCTCAAACCCTAAGGCAACCATCTCTTTGGACAAGATCCTCACTTTGCAAGCTTGGGTAAGTGTTTAATCTTGTGATTTAATATATTATATGCTTAATATGGTGTGTAAATCATGTTGTTTATGTTGACAAAGTGGTGAGAAGTTCACTATGTGTGAAACATTCTATGTTTGCTTAATCGGTAAAAGGTTTTGCCTTGTAAACTTGGAAGTGGACTTGTGGTCTTGAAGGAAGTGAATTTTATGGATTAAATATCAACATGTAAGATTTGGTTATTTCCTTAACTTGCTTTCTCTTTGTGTGTAACATTTGGGATTGTTGTTGTGAAATTGTACATGGAACCGGTGGCGTATTGAAAGGCAAATGTAGTTTTGGTGATGTTTATGTACGTTGTGAAACCATGTCTATTTGTTGGCATCTAATATAACTTAACATATAAAAAAGAAGCTTATTTATGACCATGTACCATTCATTGCGAAAAAAGACCCGAAAATGACCCCCGGAGGCTGAAACGGGCATCTGCCTTCACGGGTGGGGCACCTGCGGGCGTAGATGCCAACGCAGGTGGCCCTGTACCAGGACAATGGTCACCTATGGACGCACCTCAACCACCTGCGGGTGCAGGTGGCTTCGCAGGTCAGCCCAGAAGTTCGTTTTGCATGTTTTTGCATCTCTTTGACCCCCCAAAACCCCTATACCCTTCTTGGATGCAATTATCAACTTATGGTACCTTTTAAATGACTTTAAAGGCGTGTCCCAAAGGTATTTTTAATGGTATCAATTATGTATTGTTGTTAATGTGTTATTGTGAAAGGTATTTAAGTGACTTGAAGGAGAAAAGGTAACGTAGTGTTGAAGGGGAAGTGTAAAGTATAACTTTAGTGTGAAATGCTATCGCATTATGATGTCTTGGTTAATGTGTAGTATGTGGTGGTTTTGTTGGTATGGTAATGCAGTGAATTGTATTGTGAAGGGTGAAATGACGTTATGGCAGTCACGTAATTCATTGTCATCTTATGCACTTGTAATGTAGTTAGTTGTTAACGTGAGCTCCGTGATGTACTTGTGTTGTAGAGTAAAATGTAAGTAAGGAGATGGATTATTGTAATCACATATAGTACTGTATATTCATATTGGGAAGATAAGGTATGTAAGGTTACTCTTTCCATATCCTTCTGCAGCACATATTGTTCACATTGACATTGTACTTGTTCCATTCCGAAGTGTGCTAAAGTATCCCAGTGTAACACCCCGTACCTTACCAACCCTACTTGATGACATTGAATAATGTTTACTTAGGTGTCGAGAGGTATAAGTATGTCTTTGGACATGTTAAAGATGAGAAAAATTGAAATTTGGCCACGTATATGCAATTAGACTTTCATAGGAAGGGTTTTGTGATTTCGTGGAGCATTTGTGTAATACCTCGTACACATTTTAACCTAATTTGGTGACTTGGAGTCATGTGTAATTGATGATTAAGATCACTAAGTAAGTATTTTGAAGTGTTTTGATAAGGTATTGGACGATATGCAAGTATTGAGGAAGTGGCCGAAAAATTCAGCAAGGTGCTGAAACTTGCGCCACTTTCCTGTTTCAGGGGGTGTGGCGCAAGCCCCTGATTCAGAGGGAAAGGAAAACTTGCGCCACTGCCTTGCTTTGCAGCAGTGGCGCAAGGCACAAGTATTTTGCCTTCCCGGGCTCGTTTCGCAACGCAATTCTACGACGATTCTTAGATGGTTTCTTTTGGTTATTTGGAGTTCTTTGAGTGTTGTGAAAGCTTCAAATACCTCAATATATTCCTAAATACTTCTACATGATCAAACCATGAAACACAAGTAATTATCAAAAATGTTCAAGGAAGCCATGGACGACTAGAATGCCTATTTTTGCGATCGAGACGACGAATGAGAATCTCGTAAGAGAATATTGTCGTGATATTATGGAATTATTTAAACATGATATATATGGTGAATTATACATGAAAGTTGATGGGTTACATGGATATGTGTTATTGGGCCTAAATTTAGGCCCAAAATGGAATAAAAGACTTGGCCCAAATGGGTCAAATGACCCATTCTTTCCATGACTACTCAATTATTGCTCCCAAATGGCTAAGGATGACTTCAAGGGCCTATAAAAGGCACCAAAAATCAGATTTTTATTCTTCAACACACACAACACATTTTGAGAATTACAAGATATTTTCTTTTTGGTTCTCTCAAACCCTAAAGAACCCTAAGCCTTTTCTTTGGTGAAGATCATCCTATTCCAAGACTTGGTAAGTATTTATTTTCATGGATTCACATATTATATGCATGGGAGATTATGTATATCATGATAGTTATGTTGGCAAGGTGGTGAATAGTGTATTTTTGCTTTTGGTGAAAGATGTGCTATCTTGGTGATTTGAACTTGAAAAGAGACTTGATGTCTTAATGAAAGAGCATGGTAGGGATAAAATATGAACATGTATGGTGTGATTTTGCTATTAAACTTGTTATTTTTCTAAAAGTGTAAATTGTGGATTTTGGTCGATATGTGCTATAAGGTGTATTAAGGTAATTTGATGGATTATTTGTGATGTGATATAGATAAGAAAGTGTAAAGGAGAAGTGTTATGGTGAAATGTATTGATTCTCATGTATTGGTCAATGTATGGAATATTGGGGGATTTTTGGAATAATAATTTCATCAATGGTTTTGTCAAGGGGAAATGGCATGTTTAAAAGCAAACATGTAACTCATTGATATTATATGCATTTGTAAAGTAATTGATGGTATAATTATGATGTTGTGATGGTGGAGAGTGGAAGGTATGAACTTGGGGTGACATATGGTCAATGTTGGGTGTGCTGTGGTATTATTGATATGACCATGCTGTAAATGGTGTTGTAGAGAAAGAAATAACGTGTTAAAGCCAAACATGTGACTTATTGTTATTGTATGCATTTGTAAGGTAGTTGGTGGTTAATGTTGGTTCCATTATGTACTTGTGATGTAGAGTGAAACGTAAAGAAGGAGCGAAATTATTGCGCTCACATATTTGGTTGTGTAATTACATTGGGAAGATAAGGTATGTAAGGTTACTCTGTCCGTATCTTTCTGCGGCAACTAGTATCCACATTGACATTTCACTAGTCCTATCCCAAAATGTGCTAAGGTATCCTTTATAGTCATTGTCATATATTTCCTACTCATTTATCATTTGTGAGTCTCATGTCTCATATTCAAGGTTAATGTTTCAAAAGCTCAAATAAGGTTGTGTTCCAAAGTTCCAATAGTGGTCGTACTCATGTATCTTGTTCATTGATTATTGTCCAAATCGTTCCAATAGTGTTATGTTTCCATGAAGGCTATGTTTCCAAGAATGTTATATTGCCAAGTTATTCATATATCTCTCACTCATTGATTATTGATCCAAAGCTTCGAATAAAGTTGTGACTATCATTGTATCGATCCCTCATAAGCAAAAGTATCAATCTCTCACAAGTAAGGGTATCAATCTCTCACAAGTAAGGGTGTCAATCTCAAAAGTAAAGAAATGAAGTAAGAATAAAGTAATGCATATTGATTGTGTTCATGGGTGTTATCCATGGGGTACAAATACCCGCATGATGATGATAGTTTATCCATGGAGTGCAAACGCCCACGTGATGATGGCCATTTATCCATGGGGTGCAAGAACACCCGCATGACGATATGATCTTATCCATGGGGTGAAAGAATACCTGCATGACAATGATATGTTATCCATGGGGTGAAAAGAACACCTGCATGATGTGGGCCCAGAAAGTGTATGAGTGATGTAAAAGTAAAGTAAAGGCAAGAGAAAGAAAGAACGTAATGTACATGAATTCCAAAAGTATTGAATAGTGACTTATCTACATTGTGATTTACCTATATTGGTTATGCATTTGAACTTGAGTTCTTGACATATTTTCATATCTTACAAGTTTCATATGGCCTTACATACTCAGTACATTCTTCGTACTGATCCCTCTTAGGAATTTACCTTACTTGATGCAGGCGCAGGTCCTAGTAGGCCTCCACAGTAGATTGTCAGTGTTGCAGATCTTTGGTGAGCTCCAGTTAGTTCGGAGTTTCTCCGAGTCACTGTTGTACATGTGTTTTAATTTTGTACATGTTGTATAAAGCAGGGACTTGTCCCGACTTTTAGTTCATTTTGGTCAATGCATTTTGTTAGAGGCTTTTGTAGACGGATGTGAGTGTATAAATGTGAAGGTACATGTCGTTTTGACTTAATGGCTCAGAAGGCCAAGTTTTACATATATAGCTATGACATATGATTCCATGTCTATGACTTCCGCATAGTTGCATAAGTTGTAATAAGATTCATATGAGGTTATGCATGCGAATGTTCTTGAGCAAAGATTGGTTCTCTCGGGCCTTATCGACTTCGGGTGCCAATCTGTCCCGGCGGGGTTCGGGGCGTGACACCCAGCTCAGGTTGATATATATTGTTATTCACATATTTCTTATTCTTAGACCAATTATGATTCACATGTCTCTTATTCATTGACTGAAGTTCCAAAGCTCTCATAATGTTGTAACTACTAAAAGAACTATCTCAAAGAAAGTAATGATGTAAAGAGAATCTATTCATTCTTTAGTAGCATATCCAGTAATGTTACATTCTAAAGTTCCAATGATGTTATGACTACCAACGTATCAATCTCACAGAAGTAAAGAAATGAAGTAATGTATCGCTCTTATAATGAAAGAACAGAAGTGATGTATAATTGTTTGAATAATCTTGAGTAACATCCCAGGGGCGACAGAAAAGCCCAGCATGGGTTATCATAATAACATCGCAGGGGCGACAAAAAAGTCTAGCATGGGTTATCATAATAACATCCCAGGGGCGACAGAAAAGCCTAGCATGGGTTATCATAATAACATCCCAGGGGCGACAGAAAAGCCTAGCATGGGTTAATCTAACATCCCAGGGGCGACAGAAAAGCCTAGCATGGGTTAATCACATCCCAGGGGTTAAAATACCTAGCATGGGTTAATCTCATCCCAGGGAAGACAGAAAGCCTAGCATGGGTAGAACGATAAAGATGAATGAACGTAAAGGCAAAGAAAGTAACGAATGTAATGTACATGGTTCCATACATACAGAACGGTGGTTTATCCATATTAATGATTCTCTTATATTTGATTCCATTGAAGTACTTATGTATCATGCAGTTTTATATTGTCTTACATACTCAGTACATTCTTTGTACTGACGTCCCTTGGGGGACTTGCCTTACTTGCTGCAGGCACAGGTGCTAGTAGACCTCCACAGTAGGTTGCGGGTCATTTACGGATCATTTGCGGATCATTGGTGAGCTCCAGTTGGTTCGGGGCTTTCCGAGTCATTATGTACATTTGTTTTGGGTATTGTATAAACCAGGGAAGTGTCCCAATGTAGGTTGGTTATGTCTATGTATCTGTAGAGGCTTTGTATATATTGTGGGACAAACGAAGGAATATAAGGAATGTATGCTTTTGACATGGTGGCCCTAACGGCCAAGTTTCATAAATGTATATATCATATGTTTTCCATGACTTCTGCCATAAGCATCTTGTATCTACATGTGATAGTGATGTTCCTTGAGTGATATGCATATGAGTGTACATGAATGACGATTGGTTCTCTCGGGCCTTAACGGCTTCGGGTGCCAGTCCGCCCCGTGGGAATTCGAGGCGTGACAATTTTTTTATTTATGATCTTCATCCTTGTAATTGTTTATATATTTTAAATCATATTATAAAAAAAAGAGAAAAATATCATTATGTTTCTTATAAACCGAACTAAACTGACAACAACTAAACTGATGAATAAGAATTAAATTAAGGTTATAACTATGTAATATGTAGCAGATGTGAAGTATTCAACATAGAAAACTTATCAATAAAACACATTTAACATGCCATTAAATTATTTTAATTACAAAATAAAAATATATACAAATTATACTTCTTTAATTAAAATTATTACTTTTATATTTTAAGTTTGGGCTGGGCTTAGTACAAGCCTTATTGAACTAGGTATTTTTTTTTTATGATATATAAGCAAGAATGTGTGATGCTTTTTGTAGTCCTCATAAGGCCTTGTTTGGTATTTACTAAAGTTCTTTTGTATTTTCCAATGGCGTGACATGTGTAGTCCAACTTTTAGATTTTGAGATGTTTTGCTATCAACTTGCAATTTATAATAAATAGGGGCAACTTTTGAGATGTTTTACAAGGCCCATATTCAATCTTCAATAATCTCACTTGCATTCATCATTCATGTACTGACTGTTAGTAAAGGTGTTTACTATTAGGTCAAAAATTGATACAAATTGAAAATTGAATTAAATTGATTAAACAAATTGACCTTTATTTGACATTAGCTTGGTTTGGGACTTACCTTTTTGTCACGTCCCGAATTCCAACGAGGCGGACTGTCACCCGAAGCCGTTGAAGCCCGAGAGAACCAATCTTCATTCATATACACCCATACGCATGCTACACAATAAACATCACCACCTCAAATAGGTATAAGAGGCCAATAGCGGAAGTCATGGAAAATACATGATAACTATGAAACTTGGCCGTTAGGGCCATCAAGACAAAAACATACGTTCCTTACATTTCCTTCATCTGTCCCACAACATCTACAAAGCCTCTACAAATGCATAACCATAACCAACCTAGAGTCGGGACAAAACCCCGCTCTATACACATATATAATACCAAAATAAATGTACATAGCGACTCGGAAAGCCCCGAGCCAACTGGAGCTCACCAAGGACCTACAAATGATCCGCAACCTACTGAGGAGGTCTACTAGCACCTGTGCCTACAACAAGTAAGGTAATTCCCCCAAGGGACGTCAGTACGAAGAATGTACTGAGTATGTAAGGTTATAAAAAAAATTGCATCATACATTACGAAGAATGTACTGAGTATGTAAGGTTATATAAAAAATTGCATCATACATGAGTGCTTCAATGGAATCAAATATAAGAGAATAGTCAATATGGATAAACCATCGTTCTGCATATATGGAACCATGTACCTTACATTCATTATTTCCCTCGCCTCTATTGTTTATTCGTCATCACTTATATCATATCGTACCCGGGCCCCAACTGATCAGTGGGTCTTAACATAACATAACGTTATGTTGGGATCGGCTTGAGTTAGGCTTATGTCTCTAGAGCTACCATCCATAAATCAATATATCGGGCTCAGCTCGAGCTAGGTTATTACCTCTAGAGCTGCCAGCCATAAACCAATATATCAGGTTCGGCTCGAGCTAGGCTCTTACCTCTAGAGCTACCCCCTGTCAGGATCGGCCCGAGCTAGGCTTATGACTCTAAGACTGCCCCCTGATCCAATAAATTCGGGATCGGCTCGACCTAGGCTTATGCCTCTAGAGCTACCACCCGTACTCTTACAACCAACAAATGTGCATTACTTTATTTCTTACTTTTGAGAGATTGATACGTTAGTAGTTATAAAATCGTTTTTGAAACTTCAGAACGTAATATTGTTGGGACTTTGGGACAATGTCCCTAATTATGTGACACATGAATAACGATTGGTCAACGAATGAGAAATATGTGAATCAATATATGACAACCTGAAATAAGATACCTTAGAGCATTTCGGAATGGAACAAATACAATGACATTGTGAACAATATGTGTTGCAGAAGGATACGGTGAGAGTAACCTTACATACCTTATCTTCCCAATATGAATATACAATCCTATATGTGAACACAATAGTCCAGCTCCTTCCTTACGTTTCACTCTAGAACAAAAGTACATAATGGAGCTTACGTTAACAACCAACTACCTTACAAGTGCATAAGACGACAACGAGTTACATGATTGCCTTATAACATCATTTCCCCCTTTACAATACCATTCACAACATTGTCATACCAACAATATCACAACATTCCATACATTGACCAAGACATCATAAACCAATAGCATTTCACCCCAAGTTTACCCTTTACGCTTCCTCATTAATACCACATCACAATTAATCCATCAAGTTAGCTCAATACGTTTCATAACAACATATCAACCACAATCCCACAAGTTATACTTATAGAAAAATAACAAGTTAAGGAACATAACCACATCATGCATGTTGGTATCTCATCCATACCATTCACTTTCATTCAAACCTCAAGTCGCCTTTTAAGTTTAAATCACAAGGATGGCACATCTTTTAGTAAAAAGCAAAAGTGCACTACTTACACTTTTAGACATAACCCTCATGATCTACATACTCTCCCATGCATATAATATATTAAATCATAAGGTTAAACACTTACCAATACTTACAAAGAGATGATCTTGTCCCAAGAAATGGTTGTCTTAGGGTTTGAGAGTTGAGAGAAAAGTGTAGAAAAATCTAGAAAGGGCATGTGTATCTAATTGAATAAAAATCTGATTTTTCCAATTTATATAGCCCCTCATGGACATCCTTATCCACACTTGGTCCAATAATTGAAGTGTTTTACTTGGTCAATGGTAGAATGGATCTTTTCCATTTGGGCCATGCATTTTGGCTTCATTTTGGGCCTCAAATTGAGCCCATTAACACATATTAACTTAGCCCACCAAATTCAATGTGTAATACTCCAATTACTCTCATGTTTAAATAATTCCATAAATGTTACGACAATATTCAACTCACGAGATTCATGTTCGTAGCCTCAATCTCAAAAATAAGAAATTCTAGCCACACATGGCTTAATTGAACATAATTTGATAAAATACTTGTGACGAAGAATTAACCCCAACTCGGATGCCAAACTCGCTCAGGAGTAGTCCTACTACGATGTAATAATAAGAGTCCTCTTTATAGACTAATAATCGTAGAAGAAATTTGGCAAAAAGCACCCCGGCACGCTCCCGGGCGCCCTAGGGACTTAGAAAAATTTCAGCTCTGGAAAAGGTGGCCAGGAGCGGCCTGGCACGCCCCTGGGCGCGCCCCCTTGCTGCCTATGCCAAAAATATTTCGGCCAAAAGCGGCCCGGCACGCCACCTGGCGCGCCCCATGCTTAATTTTGTATTTCGACTTTTCTTTGTGGATTTGTTTGGATTCTTCAAGTTCCAACCTTTTGCTTGCCTCTTATCTTTAAGATCCTTTGCTTGGATGTCCTTTAAACCTCACTTTTCACCCCACAATTGCTCCACAGAGTCACAAACACCTCCTACGAGGGTCTAATCACACTTACTAGAACAATATCAAATATTCTATCTAGGGTCGGAAATGTACGGGGTGTTAGAGTTTTAAAAAATAGATAATATTTGGTTTGATTTGACTTTACTAAAAATAAATCAAATAAAAAACTGAACCAAACCGACAAGTTATATGCATGAATTTACTTCACTGGGTATGTTGTTGTTGTATAAATAATTTTAAATACTTTGTATACTTTTTCATAAAAATTTTATCTATCTCTAATAACCTGATAAATTTTACACCTTAAGCTCATTTACTAAGAGAAAATCACGAATCCAAACTCATTTATTCAACGACACAACTATGAGATTACCTACATTTTTGGGGGGAAATTACATAAAAGTACATATAGCAAATATAAATTACAACTTCGTAGCACAAAAGTTACATTTCAATTTCATAGCCAAAAATTCTCACAAGGAGTTTGGTCGACTTTTACCATCTCAGATAAACGGCGAGTAGCGAAAATCGTAATCGGAGAAATGGGTGGAGCAAATTGTCGGACGTCTTCCTTCCTTTGAGTACAGCCGTACAATGATGGTGATGAAAGTTAATTTCGGTGAGATCATCACCTATACGGGCCTAGGCTCCCCCGAATCATAACATTCAACAACAACTGTGTCAACTTTTGCTTAACTTGCAACTACGGTGGAGAACCGGCAGCAGATCCATTGCCGAAGAACAAGAAGTCCTAGGCATTTGATACATCTCTAAAGTGATCCCTAAGATATATCCTTGAAACGACATGAATTTCTACACAATCCACCTAAAAAGGTTCTTTACTTTGAATTTTTTATCTTCTTTTGGGTTTGGTCTAAAAAGATAGAGTTTAATGCATATTATTGTATAGGACCCAATATATAAATTTATACACTTTTTATAAATTTATATGATTGTATAATGATATATAATGGTGTATATATACAAGTATTCAACAAATATACATAATTATACAAAGTTATACATACATATATACAATGATATACATAATTATACAAAGTTATACATATTTATATATAATGTTAAAACAATGTATCTACATCAATGTATCTACATTGTATATGTGTATAAACATAGACTATACTTATTTATAATAGGAAAAAAAACCTCTATCTATTATTAAATCTCCATTTCAATATCAAAATCATCACGATAAAAAGAGAATGAAGAAGAAAAGAAATTTGTAGGTTCAATAATAATTCCAATCTAGAACTCAGATCTGAGTTCTCGTCAATCCATGGAGTTGAGTATGTAAGGAATAAAAATGCTGATATGCTTCATTTTCTCCATTTTCCCCTTCCTTCACGTCATTACTCTCCCTCTATTTTTCAATCATAACTCTCTCACACAATTGGAGGAACTATGGGTCAATTTCATACCCATTGTGCTGACAACTATAAAGATTACAGCTTTACACTTGATTTTTTCTATTTGTTCTTGTTTTTTGACTTTTACTTAAGAGTTGAAACAAAAATTAGAAAATTGATCAAAAAATTAACAATTTTTTTTTAATAAAATGGATAGAAGATCGAACCTAATCAGATATGAGATTGGGAGGAGGTAGAAAGAGAAACTAGTGAGTGATTTTTAGATAGAGAAAGCAAGAGATATTATTAGATGACAATTGAATTGGTTTCAAGTCTTAAGTGTATATAACTCGTGTGGCCTTTCTGTTGATGTGGCAACTTTTTAGCATAGAGAGAAAATTGAGAATGGTAAGGAGATGAAATGGGCTAGATTAAAAAGTAACATTTTGGCCTATACAATTGATCCATTTTTGATAATATAATATACAGTGGACGAAATTTTGTAATGTAATATTAGTAGTTACACTTTTTTTGTAATTTTTCCCTTTTTTTTTTTTTTTACATCTCTTATCAACTTTACTCATTTAATTAAAGCTTATAGACAATAAGAAAATTTCTCCATGATCTAAGAAATCAATAGCCACCATAATAAAAGTTTAATAACAAATTATAAATTGAAAATTGATGGAATTTTTTTGTAACTGTAGGAAAAAAGATAAAAGAGAGGAATATCATTATGTTTCTTATAAACCAAACCAAACTAACAACACGAAACTGATAGTTATGAATTAAATTAAGGTTATAACTATTATAATATAATTTTATTGAATATTTTAGTTGTACTAGATAGAATAAATGATTCTGTAAGATGAAAATAATGAATTCTGCAAAAACTCTTGCCACATGAAATGACGAGTGAAATTAAAACATAATAAACATCAAAATAAATTTATTTATATTTGTAACGAAGAAATTACATGCTCACACATACGGAAAAATGCTCATATTTGTTTATTTAAGATCTTCATTGAATTGTAATTATTTAAATATTTTAAATTATATTATTTTCTAATTCTTCAACCAAAAAAATTCCTTTCTCATAATTTTTTTTAATTTAAAATTATCCAATTATATGATTATAAACTTTAATAATTATGAAAATTTATCAACAAGACAAATTTAACACGTTATTAAATTATTTTAATTACAAAATAAAAATATACACAAATTATATTTCTTTAATTAAAATTATTAATTTTATATTTTGAGCGTGGGCCCGGATTTAGCATGGCCTAACTAAACTAGTGTAGATATATAAAAGGTAATCATACCTTTGATCAATTACCTTTGTTTAGAACAAAAAAATAGAGAATAACATTAATTGAAATCAAGATAACACATCAATAAATAATAACTTTTCAAGTGAAAACAAACATAAATAAATCATCAAAAAATTAAAAATAAGATAAACAAAATTACATACAAAGTAAAAATTTTGTAAATCAAAAAATACTATACAATAAAAAAAACTAAAGAAAAAAAAGGTTTCATAGGGACAAAGCTAAACCTCATATCAAATTAAAGGAATAACAAAGTTATTATTCAAAACCTTAAAAAGAAAGTTTGAAAGTTATAAACCAGGAAAAAGATGTATAATAAAGAGAGAAGAAATTGTTGCTAACAAAGATAAATTGCTTTAGTATATCTATTACTACTAACAGAGAATATAATAAAAAAGAAATCTCAAATAGCATGAAAATTAAAGAGAGAGTCCTTTGTACTGATAAATAAAGAATTTTTTTAAAAAATATGTACCTTTAACGGATATTAAGGAGTTGCCGACAGAAATCTCAAAAAAAACAAAAAGGGAAAAATAAAGGAATCAATGAACATAAAATGCTTTATACTTGTGCATATTATAAAGTGATAGAAAGGATACCAAAAGGTTATACATGAATGCATATTAAGATATTTAAATAAGAAGATAATTATAATGAAAGGTGAAAAGTTGATTAATTGAATCTAAACATTTTTTGGGCTATTTAAAATAAAATAAATAGATAAATAAAAAATAAAAAGTCCAAAAAAGGGAGTAAAAAAATAAATAAGATTCTTGTCCAAAGAGAGGTGCCATATTTATCTAATTAAGAAGATAAATACAATGAAAGGTGAAAAATTGATTTATTGAATCTAAATATTTTTTGGGGCTATTTAACATAAAATAAATAGATAAATAAAGAGTAAAAAGTCCAAAAAAGGAGGAAAAGATAAATAGGATCCTTGACCAAAGAGACGTGCCACATCACTTCTCTGATTGTTAGCTTTATATTATATATTGATGTTTTGGCTATTTTGCCTTTGATTGAAGAATACATATGACTGATTAAAATATCGTCTTTAGATCTAAATATTGAATCATTAAAATTATTTCCTTTTCAACATCTGAATGTGCACAATTTAGTTATTCGTAAACATAATAAGTATACAATCCTAATAAAAAAGTAATTAAATATTAAAAATATATAAATTTAATAAAATAAATTATTATTTGGAAAAATAGCTGAAACATTTATGTATGTTCGCTAGTAATAGTAAAGATGGTATGTAGTGATGGTGGTGGTAGTGGTTGGTGTTAGTAGCTAATAATTGGTGATACTTGTGGTCGTGGAGGTGGTTGGTGTTGTAGTGTCTAGTGTGATGATGACGGTTGGTAGTGGTAGTGATTGTGATGGTGAAATTGGTTGATGTTAGTAGTTGACAGTGTTGATGGTTGTGATTGAAGAATGTGTGGTTGTTGCGATGTGTTGGTCGTAGTTGACAACAGAACTAGTTGTGATGGTGAAAGTGATTGTTAGTAGGGATTGATCACAATGGTAATGGTTGATATAGTGATGGTGATTTCAATGTTAGTGAAACAATTGGACCTAATTGGACAATTTGAGATTTGCACATAAGAACAATATGCGTAAAGATCTTGCAATTCAACTAATACAAAATAGAGAAAAATACTTTAAAGAGTTTTATATTTTTATTATTTGAAACATTAATTTGACATGTTTGTTTGCAGTTAATTATTTAAATTATCTTATACTTGACCATTTGGAGTGGAAGAAGATTTTGTTTAGCTGAATATATTTTATTAAAAGATCAATTTTGTTGAATTCTTAAAAATTTTCATGTTACCTTATTATAAAAAAAATCATTCATATATAAGTTTTATTTGTATTTTAGATAATTTATTTTTTTAACAAATATAAACAATTAAAATATTATTTTGTTGAATTGAGATTTTAATAATTTTATATCAATATAATGTTTAATTTCATATGCACATTCAGATATATTAAAAACAAACTGCCTTATGCATTCAATGTTTACATCTAGATATAATATTTTAATATTTAGATGTGTATTCGGATATAGACATCTAAATCTGATTGCACATCTTAATATTCATATGTGTATTCAGATTCAAACGTTTTAATCTTAATGAAAACAAATTAGATGCAAATAAATGAGACCTAAGTTTCTTTCCTTTTTTGTTTAAAGTCTATTTTGTTAAATACTTTTTGACTGTTGAGCCTTCACCGTGCATGAGATTTAAAAATATGTTCGTTGCAGAGTTTCAAGCATTAACTCACACCAGATACACATACATCTATCTCTACTTACATCTTATTTCTGATAGCAGGTCATTGATGGTGGCTTTGCACGACATGGAAATTAAGCATGTCTGATGGGAGACTAATCAAGTAGCTGATATGATAGGAAAATTTGGCATCAGATTTTATTCCACTTTTTTATTCGTAACGAGGGAGAGATAGAATGGAGTTCTTTACGAGGTTCAAAATAAAGGAATAAAAGAACTTTCTCTATGGTCTCCTCTACTCAGTTAAGTAGTTAAATGTCACGCCTCGAATTCCAACGGGGCGGACTGGCACCCGAAGCCGTTAAGGCCCGAGAGAACCAATCTTCATTCATGTACACTCGTATGCATGTCACTATCACATATAGATACAAGATGCTAATGGCGGAAGTCATGGAAAACATATGATATATACATGAAACTTGGCCGTTAGGGCCACCACGTCAAAAGCATACATTCCTTACGTTTCCTTCATATGTCCCACAACGTACGTCTACAAAGCCTCTACAGATACATAGACATAACCAACCTACATTCGGGGCACGTCCCCATTTTATACAATACCAAACAAATGTACATAATGACTCGGAAAGCCCCGAACCAACTGGAGCTCACCAATAATCCTCAAATGACCCGCAAGCTACTGTGGAGGTCTACTAGCACCTGTGCCTGCAGCAAGTAAGGTAAGTCCCCCAAGGGTGTAACACCCCATACCTTCCCAACCCTACTTGATGACGTTGAACAATGTTAGGTGTTGAGAGCTATAAGTATGCATTTGGTAATGTTAATGTTGAGGAAATTGAAATTTGGCCTCGTACATGTGGTTAACCCTTCGTAGGAGGTGTTTTGGGAATTTCGTGGAACATTTGTGGGGTTCAAAATGAGGCTAAGAGGACCTCTAAACAAAGGATATTAAGGGTAAGAAGTAAGTTAAAGAATATGATTTGAAGTATCTAATCAAACCCGCGAAGAAAAGTCGACAAACAAAATTTTCGAAAATGTTAAGTATGGGGTGCGCTAGGGAGCGTGCCACGCCGCTCTAGGCTAAAATTTTTAGTCCAGAGGCAGCAAGCTGGCGCGCCCAAGGGCGTGCCACGCTGGTTTTGGCCACCTTTCAAAGTTGGAATTTTTCTTAAGTCCCAAGGGTGCCCGGGGACGTATTGAGCCGATTTTTGCTACGTTTCTTCTACAACCATGAGAATATACATGAAATGAGTGAAGTATTATATTTGTGTGGTAAAATTACTCGTGAATGAATTTGGCGTCAAAATGACGATTTTGCCCTTATGGTCAAAATAAGCCATACGTGGCTAGAATCACTTGTTTTTGGGATTGAGGCTACGAATATAAATTCCATGAGTGGGAATATCGTCGTAATGCGTATGCAATGATTTAAACATGAGAAATTAGTGATTTTATTGGGTCAAATGACCCATTCTTCTTTTGACCAAGCAATAATTGAGCAAAGGACTCAAAGGCCTATAAAAGGGGCATAAAATCTGATTTTTAATACACAAAAACACACATGCTTTTTCTCTCTTTTTTCTAGAATTCTCAAGAAAGTTTCTTTGGGGCTCTCAAACCCTAAGTCATCTTTGGAGTAAGATCATCATCTTCCAAGCTTAGGTGAGTGTTTATTTTTATGGATTAACATATTATATGCATGGGAGAGTATGTATATCATGTTGGTTATGCTTGGAAGTGTTGAACATGACACTTTGTGTTTTTGTAAAAGATGTGTCATCTATGGAATTTAAACTTGGAATATGACTTATGGTTTTGATAAAAGAGCATGATATGGATAAAATATCAACATGTATGGTGTGATTATGGTCCTAAACTTGTTATTTTTCCATAAGTGTAAATTATGGAATTTTGGCCGATTTGTTGTTATGAGGTGTATTGAAGTGAATTGATGGAACCATTGTGATGTTGTGGTGATGTAGAAGTGTAAAGTATGAATTTGGTGTGACATGTTAGTGGTTTATGATATTGGTCAATGTTGAGAATATTGTGGGATTATTGGTATGATAGTTTTGTAAATGGTATTGTTGGTGTGATAGTTTCACACATGGTATAATCAAGAGGGAAATGACATGTTAAAGCCAAACATGTAACTCATTGTCGTTGTATGCATTTGTAAGGTAGTTGGTGGTTAATGTAAACTCCATTGTATATTTGTGTTGTAGAGTGAAACATAAGGAAGGAGCGGGACTATTGTATTCACGTATAGAATTGAGTGTTCATATTGAGACGATAAGGTATGTAAGGTTACTCTGTCCGTATTCTTCTGCAGCACATATTGTTCATGTTGTCATTGTCCTTGTTTCATTCCAAAATGTTAAAAGGTATCTCATTTCAAGTTATCATATGTTATTATTCTCATGTATCACATAATTATGGACATGATTCCAAGTTCTAATAATATTATGTTCCAAGGCTTCCAATAATGTTACAACTTCAAAAGTATCAATCTCATGAACATAAAAGAATGGAGTAATTCCAATAAGGCTATGATCCCCAATGTATCAATCTCATAAAAGTAAAAGAGAGAAGTAATGCGATGAAGTAATGGAAAAAGTAATTCCCTCATGGTTACTTTATATATTCCCTCATGGTTACTTTATATTTTCCCTCATGGTTACTTTGTAATTTTCCTTATGGTTACTTTAACATTATTTTAAAATTACTTTACCCTTACCTTATGGTTACTTATGCTTCTTTGAGTGCGGGTGATAGCTTTGGGGGAAAAAGCCAAACTTGACGCCGAACCTGCTTCCTTGTTTTTCGGGTAGTAGCAGGGGGAAAACTCAGTGGGGCAAAAGCCAAGCTTGACGCCAAACTTTATTATATTTACTGGATCAAGGGGGAAGCTCAGTGAGGTAAAAGCCAAACTTGATGCCGAACCTGCTTCCTTATTTTCAGGGTGGTAGCAGGGGGGAAGCTCAGTGGGGTAAAAGTCTAGCTTGATGCTGAACTTGAGACGGTTATATATATATATATTGACGGTTGCATATTGACGGATGCATTGCATATTGACGGTTGCATATTGACGGTTGCATATTGACGGATGCATTGCATATTGACGGTTGCATATTAACGGTTATACATTATTGACGGTTCTAACTATTAACGGTAACGGACATAAAGGTAAATGGAATAATGAACGTAAGGTACCTATTTCCACACATACTAAGCGATGATTGATCCACATTGACTATTCTCTTGAAATCAAGTTCCTTGAAGTGTTTAAGTTTCATGAAGTTTCTTATAGCCTTGCATACTCAGTACATTCTTTGTACTGACCCCTTTGGGGGACTTTCTTTATTTGCTGCAGGCACAGGTGTTAGTAGACTTCCACAATAGGCTACGGGTTATCCGCGGATCATTGGTGAGCTCCCAGTTGGTTCGGGGCTTTCCGAGTCCCATGTGTATATTGTTTTGGTTTTGTACTTATTGTATAAAGCGGGGACTTGTCCTGACTACAGGTGGTTGTGTTCATGTATTGGCTAGAGGCTTTGTAGACATATGTGGAAGGTTAATGTAAGAGATGTGTATTCTGTTTGACTTGACGGCCCTAACGGCCAAGTTTCATATATTGTTAAGTTTTCCATGACTTCCGCCTAGTTGTAAGAAGTATAATAAGATTCATACTAAAATATGCTTGCGAGTGAATATGAGCAAAGATTGGTTCTCTCGGGCCATATCGGCTTTGGGTGCCAGTCCGGCCCGAATGGGATTTCGGGTCGTGACAAAGGGACGTCAGTACGAAGAATGTACTGAGTATGTAAGGCTATAAGAAACTGTATGATACATAAGTACTTCAATGATATCAAGTACAAGTGAGTATTCGATATGGATAAACCTCCGTTCTGTATATGTGGAACCATGTACATTGCTTTCGTTATTTTCATTTGCGATCATTCATTCATATCATGATCATTCATATATGCTTTCATTCAAGTGATATACGTTCATTCAAGTAATATACTTTCTTTGCTTTTATGTACATTACTGTCAATATATAACCTTCAATATAATATATATCCGTCAATGTAATACCATCAATAATAGATGAAGCAGGTTCGGCATCAAGCTAGGCTTTTGCCCCACTGAGCTTCCCCCCTGATCCAATAATCTCGGGATTGTCCCTAGTTAGGCTTTCACCCCTTTGAGCTATCACCCATAAATCAATGAAGCAGGTTCGACATCAAGTTTAGCTTTTACCCCACTGAGCTTTCCCCCTGATCCAATAATCATAAAGTAACCATATATGCATTACTTCTTTGCATTACTTCTTTTCTTTACTTTTGTGAGATTGATACATTGGTTGTCATAACATTATTGGAACTTTAGAACGCAACATTATTGAAACTTTGGAACCATGTCCACAATTATGTGACACATGAATAACAATTGATCAATGAATAAGGAACATGTGAATAACAATAGATGACAACCTGAAATGAGCTACCTTAGAACATTTCGGAATGGAACAAGTACAATGACAATGTAAACAATATGTGCTGCAGAAGGATACGAAAAGAGTAACCTTACATACCTTACCTTCCCAATATGAATACACAGTCCTATATGTTATTACAACAATCCAGCTCCTTCCTTACGTGTTACTCTACAACACAAGTACATAACGGAGTTCACATTAACAACTAACTCCCTTACAAGTGCATAGGACAACAATGAGCTACATGACTGCCATATAACGTCATTTCACCCTTCACTACACCATTCACTGCATTACCATACCAACAACACCACACAACATGCCACACATCAACTAAGACATCATAAACCAACAACATTTCACACCAAGTTTATACTTTACACTTCCCCTTCAATACAATGTCACATTTACCTCACTACGTCACGTAAACACCTTTCACAACAACACATTAAAGTCAATCCATAATTGATACCATTCAAAATACCTCCGGGTTACTCCTTTAAAGTCATTCAAAAGGTACCATAAGTTGATAATTGCATCCATAAAGGGTATAGGGGTCTTGGGGGGGTCAAAGAGATGCAAAAACAATCGAAACAGAGCTCTGGGCTGACCTGCGAAGCCACCTGCGCCCGCAGGTGGTTGAGGTGCGGCCGCAGGTGACCATTGGCCTGGTCCAGGGCCACCTGCATTGGCATCTGCGCCCGCAGGTGCCCCGCCCGCTAGGGCGGGTGCCCGTTTCAGCCTCCGGGGGTCATTTTTGGGTCCTTTTTCGCAATGAATGGTCCATGGTCATAATTAAGATTATTTTTTAATATTTTAAGTTATCTTGGATGCCAACGAACAACCATGGTTTCACAACACACATAAACATCACAAAACTACAGTTTTCCCTTCAATACGCCACCGGTTTCATGTACAATTTCACAACAACAATTCCAAATGTGATACACAAAGAGGAATCAAGTTAAGGGCATAACCACATATTAAATGTTGATATTTAATCCATAAAATTCACTTCTTTCAAGACCACAAGTCCACTTTCAAATTTATAAGACAAAACCCTTTACCGATTAAGCAAAAGTAGACTGTTTCACCCATAGCGAATTGCTCAACACTTTAACAACATAACCAACATGATTTATACACCCTTTTATGCATATAATATATTAATCAATGAGATTAAACACTTACCCAAGCTTGCAAAGTGATGATCTTGTCCAAACAAGTGGTAGTTGCCTTAGGGTTTGAGAGTAGAGAGAAAAATATCTTTTTGGTGGAAAAGTCTAGAATTTGGCATGTGTGTTTTATTGAATAAAATTTGATTTTCTTGGCCTTTTATAGTCCTTCATGTCATCCTTAGCCAAACATTTAATTGTGTTTACTTGGTCAAATCTTAAGAATGGGTCATTTTCCATTTTGGGCCATGTCTTAGGCTTAACTTTTGGGCCTTAAATTGAGCCCATTAACACATGATTAGTTTAGCCCAATAACTTCCATGAATAATATACCATCTATCACAACTTAATTAATTCCATGAACATTAGGGTAGTCGCGTGAGTTCAGAAATGTACGGGGTGTTACATTAAAGCTCCTCGTTTTGAGACATTATGGCTTAGGGGTTAACCCCGATAGCAAAGAGTCTAACTCCTTCATATGAATGTCATATACTGATCCCCAGCTTATGCTTTTAATGCTTTCAATAACGACCATTCTAGCCCAACTTTTGCACAAAACAATCCATATTTGTAATTACACTTTCAACTCTCAATATATGTACTTTCTAGAAAAAATAAATTCAACTCGTTTTTGAAATTAGTGAAAGTGCGAGAAAATAATAAAATTGATGATATTGAGAGTTTTAGGAACAATTGAAGAAACCATTATACTTAGATGAAAAGTGTGTCCAAATTTACAACAAGATCATACATTAAGTAGGCGTTTGACCATGAAAACTAAATTTTTTTTAAGTTGGAGTTGGAGTTAGAGTTGTATTTGGCCATGAAAATAAATTAGAGTTCTTTTGACTTTTTGTGGGAGAAGTTGAAGTGAAAAAATTGAAAACAAGTTCACTTTTTCAAATAGAATTCCAAATTGTATTTGAAATTCCTATGACCAAACACTACAATTTTTACTAAGGACCCGTTTGGTCATAAAAAAAATTCACTTTTTTTCGAAAATTTATTTTACTTTAGTGAAAAAAGTAAAATTTTGTGGTGTTTGGCCATAAAATTTATTTCACTAAAGTGAATTTTTTTTCCGGAAAAGTGAAAACAAGTTCACTCCTACTTCTCTCACAAAAAGTAAAAAAAAACTCTAATTTTTTTCATGGCCAAACAAACTCCAACTCCAACTCTAACTTCCACTCCAACGTCAACTCCAACTCTAACTCTAACTTCCACTCCAACTTCAACTCTAACTCAAAAAAATTTAATTTTCATGGCCAAACGCCTACTAAAGTGAAGTAATTTTTCAGAAAAAAAGTGAAAAAATTTCACGGTCAAATGGGCTCTAAATTGTCTTTGAGGGTAAATTGACCAGTTCAGGGAGTATTTCATTTTGCATTGCAAGTGTGGAGGAGAATGGGTAAACTACATAAATAGCCTTCATAGTGGGTGACTTTGCTTTTTTGCCCCCCATAGCAAAAGTGCTACAAAACTACCCTTCCTTCTTTTTTATGTATGGAACAAATACATATTTGCCCTTCTATATATCAAATATTTTCAAACAGCTCTCCATGCTCATTTATCTTTCAACTTCAATTTTTTTTTCTCTGTTTTATCTTACCTTGATTTTTTATTTTTATTTTCTCTTCTTTTTTTTAAAATTTTTCTCAACCTTTACTTTTTTCCTTTTTTCTTTTTCTCCTTTCAACTTCTATTTTTTTTTTCTCTTTTTAATTTTTCTTTGGTTTTTATTTTTTCTTTTCTCCTTTTTTCTTATTTTTATTTCTCAACCTTTAATTTTCTTTTATTTTTTATTTTGACTTTTTTTCTTTATATTTTTATTTTTTCTCAACCTTTTTTTTTCCTTTTCTTCTCTCAACTTCTATTTTTTTTTTCTTTTTCTCTTTTTCATTTTCTTTGATTTTTTTTTTAATTTTATCAACCTTCATTTTTCTTTTGTTTTTTATTTTTTCGTAACCTTTATTTTTTTTCTTTTCTTTTCTTCGATTCCTTCCAAACAACAAGTCACGTCCCTTAGGCAAGAGTTGACACTACCACATTGTGTCTTGATTTATGAGATGTTCTATTACTCTTTCCTTAGAAGCAAGATTTAACCTAAGGACATTCAAACAACAAGTTACGTCCCATGGTCAAGAGTTGACACTATCGCATTATGTTTTAACTTATGAAATGCTATATAACTCTTGCCTTAGAGGCAAGACTTAGCCCAATGACTTTCAAACAATAAGTTATGCTCCATGGGCAAGAGTTGACACTACCACATTGTGTCTTGATTTATGAGATGCTCTATAACTCTTGCCTTAGAGGCAAGACTTAGACCAGGGTTTTCAAACAACAAGTTATGCCCCATGGGCAAGAGTTGACACTACCATATTGTGTTTTTATTTATGAGATGTTCTATAACTTTTGCCTTAGAGGAAAGACTTAGCCCAAGGGATTTCAAACAACAAGTTATGCCCCATGGGCAAGAGTTAACACAACCACATTGAGTCTTGATTTATGAGATGCTCTATAACTTTGCCTTAGAGGCAAGACTTAGCCCAAGGACTTTCAAACAACAAGTTATGCCCCATGGGCAAGAGTTGACACTACCACGTTTTGTCTTAATTTATGAAATGCTCTATAACTCTTGCATTAGAGGCAAGACTTAGCCCAAGGACTTTCAAACAACAAGTTATGCCCTATGAGCAAGAGTTGTCACTACCACATTCTTGCCTTAAAGGCAAGACTTAGCCCAATGACTTTCAAACAACAAGTTATGCCCCATAAGCAAAAGTTGACACTACCACATTGTGTCTTGATTTATGAGATGCTCTATAACTCTTGCATTAGAGGCAAAACTTAGACCAAAGACTTTCAAACAACAAGTTACGCTCTATGGGCAAAAGTTGACAATACCATATTGTATTTTTATTTATGAGATGTTTCATAACTCTTGCCTTAGAGGCAAGACTTAGCCCAAGGACTTTCAAACAACAAATTATGCCCCATGGGCAAGAGTTGACACTACCACATTGAGTCTTGATTTATAAGATGCTCTATAACTTTGACTTAGAGGCAAGACTTAACCCAAGGACTTTCAAACAACAAGTTATGCCCCATGGGCAAGAGTTGGCACTACCACGTTGTGTCTTGATTTATGAGATGCTCTATAACTCTTGCCTTAGAGGCAAGACTTAGTCCAAGGACTTTCAAACAGCAAGTTACGCCCAATGGGCAAGAGTTGACACTACCACATTATGTTTTGACTTATGAAATGCTCTATAACTCTTGCCTAGAGGCAAGACTTAGCCCAATGAGTTTCAAACAACAAGTTATGCCCCATGGGCAAGAGTTGACACTATCACATTGTGTCTTGATTTATGAAATGTTCTATAACTCTAGCCTTAGAGGCAAGACTTAGCCCAAGGACTTTCAAACAACAAGTTACGTCTCATGGGCAAGAGTTGAAACTACCACATTGTGTCTTGATTTATGAGATGTTCTATAACTCTTCCCTTAGAGGTAGGACTTAGCCCAAAGACTTTCAATAAACAAGTTATACGCCCCCATGGACAAAAGTTAGGACTATCACATTGTGTCTTTGATTTATGAGATGCTCTATAAGTCTTGCCTCTAAAACTAGACTTAGCCCAAGAATCTCCCAAAAAAATAAATTACTCCTCATGGGCAAGAGTTAACACTATTTCATTATGTCTTAATTTATAAGATACTCTATAATTCTTGCCCTAGAGGCAAGACTTAGCTCAAGGGTTTACAAACAATAAGTTGATGTTCTATAAATCTTTTCTTAGAGACAAGACTTATCCCAAAGGACTTCCAAATGGCAAGTCACGCCTTTATGTTTCCTTTGATGTCAAAGAAAGAAGATCTTTTTTGCGGATTATCCAACTTTCTATTCATTAGCAAAATATAATAGAACCTGAGAAAAAAGAAAAAAGAGAAGGAAAAAAATAAAGATTGAGAAAAAAGAAAAAAAAAAGAGAAGAAAAAAATAAAGGTTAAGAAAATAAAAAAAAAGAGAAAAATAAAAAAAATAAAAAAATAAAAGTTGAGAAAAAAAATGAGAGGAAAAAATAAAATAAAAATAAAGTTTGAGAAAAATTAAAAAAAATGTGAAAAGAAAAAAACAAAAAATTAAAAAAATAAAGGTTGAGACAATGAATTAAAAAAAGAGAAATAAAAAATAAATAATGTTTGAGAAATAAAAGGAAAAAAATAAAAAAAGGTGAGACAAATGAATTAAAATAAGGAAAAAAAGAGAAAAGAAAAAATAAAAGTCAAATAATAGTAAAAAAGAAAAAAAAAGTTGAGAGATAAATAAGCATGTAAAGAGTAACACAATATTTGAGGTGTAGAGGAATAAAAATATACTTATTGTATACATAAAAATAAAAAAAGGCTAGTCTTTAAAGATTTTTCTTATGAGGAATAAAAATACAAAGCCACCCACTATGAAGACATTCCACGTAATTTCCTCGAGGAGAATACTGATTTTTTTTTTTTTTTTCAAAATAAGAGGGAGCAAGTGTGCAAAAAAATAATGTTTTGGTGCGAAAAGAAGTGCTTCACTGCTTAGGCAATAATGAAGGCCGTCAATGACGAATGAGCCCATTATCGATACAGCTCTTCTATTGTATATGTGTATAGTAAACGGGCATCCGACAAGGTTTCTCTCTTTCTGTGATCTGCTCCATTTTTCCAAATATATCACTTAGATTCTCCGATAGCAGAGAAGAGAGAAAAAGTTGTGGATTAATATCTATTTTTTTTATAAAATTTATATAATTATATATGTTCCCATTCTTCATTGAAACTAGCTGGTTGATTTCACATCATTTATCTGCCAAGTTTTCTGATCTTTCGGAATTCGCTAATTGGGATTCTGTGGTTTATTTTGCTAATATATATATTTTCCAATTGTCGAGCGATAGGGTTTCTGCGTCAGGGTATGAAATTGACGTTTGAAAGAAAGAGTAAGGTGGTCGGTCTGTTTGATTTGAATTCAATACTGATTTTGTTTTTCCGATTAATGAAGATTGGGATTTTGTACTTTGTCCTGTAGGTCTTGAATTGGAAGAGGCACATACCTGTACATTGTCATGAGTGTTTGGATTTTGATTGATGGGGTTTGATATAATAAAATAAAAAAGATAAAATAAACAAGTTTTGAAGTTTGTTGACTTTGAAGGCTGGGTGCCAATCAGTCTCGGCAGAGACCGTCATCGGCTGGGCCGGCCGGTGGTTCGGGAATATGGTTTTTCCTGCGCCCTAGTCCACCACAGCCTTACTCTCTCCAATACCTTCCTCAAATGGATTTTGTCAGCCGCCATGCCTCTGACCACCAAACACCTTCTGAATCCACATCCTCCTATTCTGCTCCACCCTCTCATGCCTCTGAAGAGCCCGAATACTTGGCCCGTTACATGGTTGTTAAACACTCATGGCGAGGTCGATACAAAAGGATTTTTTGCATATCAAATTTCACTTTGATTACACTGGATCCAGCTACATTATCAGTCACTAACTCCTACGATGTTGGGAGTGATTATGATGGTGCCGCCCCTATTATTGGGAGGGATGACAATTCAAATGAGTTTACCGTAAGTGTGAGGACTGATGGCCGTGGCAAGTTCAAGGCTATGAAGTTTTCTTCCAAGAATAGAGCAAGCATTTTGACAGAGTTGCATAGAATAAGGTGGAATAAGCTAGGAGTCGTGGGAGAGTTCCCTGTTTTGCATCTAAAGAGGAGGACTTCAGAGTGGGTTCCTTTTGTAAGTCTTTTTCCACCTTGTCTGATTTTATAGCTAGCAGTCTTATGGTATTAGCTGTAGATAATTGTTTCAATGATTGATGCTTTGACCTGAGCCTGTTCCCTTAATTATTTTATCACCATCAGGTGACTTATGTGAAAAAATACTCGTCCTATTGGTGCTTGGTAAAAATATTATATCTTACTGTGAGAATTCATACAGGGAACAATAAGATTAGTTAAAACAAAGTGTTACCTATCAGAATGTACTTATCCGGGAAAAAGGTAGTGGAATGTTGTTAAAACACCAATTTTTAGTTGCTTCTGCAGGATCTTTCACTACCCTCTATATCTTTAGTGCTCATTACTGATTATTCTTGCTGTTGGCTTTTTAAGTTGTTTTTGACCTTTCCATTAATATTTGGCTGCAAGTGTATATTATTAAGGTGGGAAGTCCTGAGAAGTACATGTGGACAACTTATTTGCTTCAGGGTAAATTGACTAGTTCTAGTATATTTCTTAAAAATTTTGCAACAAATATCTGATTATACTGTTTTTTGCGATAATATCTGATGAAAGGATGTGTCTCTAGTAGTGCTTATATGTTGGACTGAACCAGGAAAGTAGACTAAGGTACTGGAGTTTAGTTGAGAACAGCACTGTTTGACATGATTATGATGCATAGTTGAGCTTAAGAAATTGTAAATCTATCTTAATTTTGGCTTATGTCAATCCACTAGCATCTATCAACTTGTACAATTATTACCCGTAACCAAGGGTGTGGCCTAGTGGTCAGTGGAGTGGGTTGAGAATCATGAGGTCTCAGATTCAATTCCCAGCGGAGGCAAAAAAACACTAGGTGAGTTCTCTCCATTTGTCCAAGCGTTGGTGGACAGAGTCCCGGTTCCTGTGTTGGTGCAATGTAGTAGGTACTTGTGGATTAGTCGTGATGCTCACAAGCACACCATACAACAACAAAACATTCCCAGTGTAGTTCCACAAAGTGGGGTCCGGGGAGGGTAAAGTGCACGCAAATCTTCCCCACCTCAGAGGTAGAGAAACTTATCCAATAGACCCTCGGCTGAAGAAAAAATAGTCCAAAACAACCCCGAAAAAGAAGTAACGGAAGTACAAGAAACAACAGATAATAACAAAAATAGCAGATAGTAACAAAATTGAAACTACAACAAAATAATACAATAATTGAGGTACAAGAAACAACATATAGTAACATAAATTGAATATTACTTCTACTATAATGGGGATTTGAGTGGGTAACTGTTTCGATTGTGATGACTGATGAGATGGGGTGTGTATGGGTGCGGCCAAAATATCCTAGGATGCAAGCACCAATCTACTTCTGGCATAAAGAATATATCTTGCTTCAAGCTTACAAATCAAGCCCATTAACCTATAGGGCGTTGCTACTTTCTACAATGGATTGTAGTCTTCGAAAATTTTCTCTTTGCGTGTCTCTTTTCCTTCTCTTTTTTCGTTTCTTTTGGTTATTACAAGATCCACTGATTACTGGAGCATATAAAACATATGCTAGTGTAGTTGTCACTATTGCAGGCCCCTGGCAAAGTGACTGAAATATTGGAAAAACTTCAACGTAACTTCCTATGGGACTCAATGGAAGGCATTAGGAAGTTTCATCTTGTGAATTGAAGAGTTCGTCGCATCTCCAAAGGAATGGGGAGGGTTTGGAGTGAAAGATCTCAAGGTGTACAATAAAGTTTTGTTAGGGAAGTGAATCAGAGATTTGGGATGGAGGAAAATGTTTTTGGAGGGGGATGGTAGCGGATAAATATGGTATAATGGATGGTGGATGGAGGACAAGAAACATTGTAACTCCGTTTGGGTGTGGTTTGTGGAGGGGTATCATGAAAGGGTTGGAAGATTTTTGTGGACAGATCTCTTTTAAGGTTGGGGATAGCAGTATGATTAATTTCTGTGCACATAAGTGGTATAGGGAGATCAAGTTGAAGGAACCTTCCTAGTTTATATCGCGTTTCTTGCCAGAGAGAGATGATAGTCCAACAAATTTGTAGGTTTCATGAGGGAGTTATTCACTGAGATTTAAGATTCAGAAGGAACCTTCATGATTGGGACATGGAAGAATTTCATAATTTTTTAGAGCTTTTATATGTGCTAGACAAACCAAACAACTTGTTGGATGTATGGAGGTGGCAGGAGAGTGGTGACGACTTTTTCACTGTTAGCTCTTTTTATAAGAGGTTGCTAGTGAGAGAGGAAGGTACCTTCCCCTATGACTCCATTTGGATCCTAGAGCACCAAGGAAGGTTTGTTTCTTTGTATGGTTGGAGGCAAGGGGTGTGATATTAACAGTGGAGAAAGTGAGAAAGAAGAAAATCACCCATGTTAGTTGGTGCTTCATGTGTAAAAGTCTCGGCGAAAGTATAGATCATCTTCTTTTGCACTGCAAGGTGGCTAGTCGGTTATGAAGTTACCAGTTTCAAAAAAAAAAAAAAAAGGTGGCTAGTTGGTTATGGAGGGTGGCCTTAAATTTGTTTAGGACGCAATGGGTCATGCCGGGTGCAGTGAAGGAGGCTTTCCGAAGTTGGACTCATAAAAGGGGGAAGGAAAGCCCGAGAGCATGTAGCGTTGCCCCCTTAGCAATCATGTGGGTCATTTGGAAAGAAAGGAACAGGAGGGCTTTTGAAGGGGTGGAACTTGATTTTGTAAAATAAAGACTAGTTTTTGGTCCCTAGTTTACTTTTGGTGTACTTGCGAGGTCCCAATTTGTATAGAGGATTGGACCTCTTTTTTTGAGAACCATATTTTGGTGTAGGTTCTCATCTTTTGGTATATGTATACAGGGTTCCCCCCCAAATGTTAATAAAATTATTTACCTTATCCAAAAAACAAATAAATGTCCCATTTGCTATCCCAGTTGGCGATACATTCTAGGCAGTTATTCTGCATTTACTTGGAGTCTCAGGTGTTTGGTACCTGAATGTGTGACACATTCATATCTTCTAATGAGTAGGAGGACTTAGTTCTCTGCTTATTACCATTCTTGGCTGTATGTTATAATGTTCATTAATTGAATTACAGAATGCTTTGAAGTTGTACTTAATGAAATTATTTATTGAATTTCCTACAATTGCAAAGGCTTGTCCATTGACGAATTGTAAAAAATAATCATTAATTTTCTTTTTGTTTTGATGTTTCAAGAGTTGGCTCATCTCCCAAAAATTCATGCTTGAGGCATTAGTGGCAGAATATATGCTATTAGCTTTCTCTTTCACCATGTTGTAAGGAATTAGTGGCAGGTGGTTATGTGCTTTCATTTTCAACAGTATTTTGAGTCCTTATTTCTGCTCTCTGCTTCTAATAGCCTAATCTTGATGTATAAACCTACAGAGAGGATTAGGGTATTTTGGTCATTGCTGTTTAATTCTCTTTATGCTTTGGCAGTATTGATTTTGATGATCTGCTTTCCTATTTTCTGTTTGCCTTCTCTGTGTCAACTTGATGAGTTAAGTAATGTGTACACTAATACTGGAATCTTTGTATGATAGAGACTACTGGTTTCCTATCTTTGTATGTGTACACTAAATACTTTTACTTGATCCAAAAAAAAAAAAGAGATTGTAGTGGTTGTATTTCTCTCCCTTCTCCTCTTTTCTTCCAAACCCTGCCCCGGTACAGAAAGTAGACAATGATAATTTTCCCTTTCCTCTTCGGGCGGTGCAGAAGTTGAAAATTACTTATATAGGAGTTGAGCTTATTGAACTAAAAACTGGAGAACTTCGTTGGTGCTTGGACTTCAGAGATATGGGCTCTCCTGCAATTATCCTATTATCTGACCCTTATGGTAAGAAAAATACAGATCACGGAGGTTTTGTTCTTTGCTCACTCTATGGAAGAAAATCTAAAGCTTTCCAAGCTGCTTCGGGAACTACAAATGCTGTCATCATATCAAATCTGGTAATAAAGATGTCCTTGCATTGCTCTCCAAGTCATTAACTTTTGGCTCTGGATCAGGATGATTCTCATCCAATGAAACTTTACTTTCTGAACCATGAGTCATTTTCATGCTCTAGTCATACTTTTATGATGTTTAATTTGCTAAATATTTTGATCAGACTAAAACTGCGACATCCATGGTGGGTGTGGGTTTAACTGTTGACAGTTCTCGTGCTCTGGCTGTATCTGAGTACATAAATAGGAGAGGTATCCCTTGAGAGAATAGTTATACATTTACTCTCGCTTTCTTTTTGTGAAATCTTTGCACTCACAGAATGTCTATTTGTTTGACTACATTAATGTCAAATTCAGCTAAAGAGGCTGTTGGGGCAGATGAAACTCCTTGTGGAGCTTGGTTAGTAACGAGATTGCGCTCTGCTGCTCGGGGAACTCTGAATTCTCCAGGAGTAAGTTTGTCTATTGGCCCAAAAGGGGGCCTCGGAGAACATGGTGATGCGGTATCTCGTCAACTCATTCTCACAAAGGGCTCACTTGTGGAAAGACGACCCGAGAACTATGAAGTAAGCTGGATATTCTTTTGTTTGCTTCTTTTTCCAGGAATTTTATGTTTGAGACTCTTCTCCTTTTCTGATACAAATCTTTATTCTTAATCCCCTCATCTCGTCCCCTCCTAGCAAAAGAAAAAAAAAACTTATCTATCATTTGAAAAGTTTGCGCCTTGCGTGGTCCAGTAGCATACTTAGATAAAGCAAGACAACTAACATATCAATCAACTACTATCAATCCCGTACAATTGGTTTTAGCTATATTAATCTTTTGTAGCTATTTTGCTTTGTTTAGGTCCATTTTTATTTATTACTAAATAATGTCTTTTAAGGTAAGATTTGGAGTTTTCTAAAGTTAGAGGTTCTTCTCTAAATGTAAACTTATCCAAACACAGGACATACGAGTCACTTAGTAGAATAAAGACTGCTGAAAAACAACTAAGTTTTAATCAAAGTTAGTTGGTGTCATCTATATGATGAATCCTTTGCTATCAGTGTATTGTCTATCGGAAACAACCTCTCTACCTTCCCAAGGTAGGGGTAAGGCTACGTACACACCACTCTCTCTAGACCCCACTTTGTGGGAATACACTGGGTATGTTGTTGTTGTTGTTGTTGTTTAAGAAACTAGTGTTTTAGAGACAACTGTCATCCCATCTGATTTAAGTTTTCCTTGTCCCCTATTTTCATCTTCAATATTACATTGATTCACCTATCAATCGGTGTATTTGGATTATTTAGGGCATATCTAGACCTAATTTGTATTTGTGTCAAGACCCAATTTACCGAAGTGTGATTGGAACCCAACACCCACGTTAGGCGAACCAAACAGTTAAAATAACATTCACATTGGCAATTAAAGTTAATAAGAGTATCAGGGAAATCAAATAGATAATGAAAATCATATTCTGATGCAAGTGCAGAAATCTTTAAAACAACCCCAAGGACCTGGTAAAGATTAGTTATGAGCTACTAGGAATAAAAAGGTACATCAACTATATCAAAGTCGATGCATAAACTTTCTGAATATGAGAAAACAGTATAAGAAAACCTTTAGCTACTGAGAAGAAGGTTGGTAGCTCATTCCTGGAATAGCATCAAGCTCTCACTCACGTGCTCTACTGGTGTTCGGATCCAAATATGGCAGGAAAGGAAGGGGTGAGTACAGTGAGAACTCAGTAAGTACTATTGATTGCCCCATGAAGTAGTGGCAAGAGTGAATATGAGAAGTACTCTTCCAAAGTATATCATGTGCATCCTAACAGAGACAAAAACACTAGGTGATTTCTTTCCTTCTGTCCTAGTTTTGGTGGATAGTTACATGGTACCTGTTGCTAGGGGTGTTCATGAACCAAACCGAACCGCGAAGCAAACCAAACCGATTAAAAAAACCGACATTTGGTTTGGTTTGACTTGGTTTTAAATTTCAAAAACCAATACTTAATTGGTTTGGTTTTGATTTTACTCTTAAAAAACAGACAAAATAACCAAACCGAACCGATAAATTCTATATATATATATTATAATTATTTATATATTATTCATAAATAAAATATAAATATTTTGTTATATTTTAAATTTTAATCATGAACTTAGCTTTATCCATAGCACTTCCAGTCATGTCTCAATCCAGTTGGCAGTACCTTATGAGATTCTGAACGATTTTCGCACTTTGAATGTCAAATTATACTTGTTGTGAAGCTAATATCTTGTTGTGTATGGGAATCCACAACTGAGTTTCATTAGACTATAGATAATCACTTGTTTTGAACTTTCTTTTTGGTCCTATTGAGCAAGAAATTTATCTGTTCACCTTTTGGGTAGTTTATTATATCATTTTCTTATATGTAGTTTCTAAATATTTTTTTTGGGGAAGTGTTCATACGGTGTCTTGTCAATTTAAGCTGTTGTTTGTGGCTTTGCCCAAGTATAACAATGAAGGGTTAAGGTGAGAAGGGAAGCTTCTCCAACAGAGTTGTTAGTGTACTTTCAAGGTTGAGACACAACACTTGGTTGAAATCTCATATGTTGGATTGGATTTTTTTTTTTTTTTTTTTTTAATTCAACTTTTATCATTAGCTAGTTATAAACCGAAAAAACCTAACCAAACCGACGGTTATTTTTTTGTTGGTTTTAGAAATTTAAAAACTGACTAAGTTAGTTTGGTTTTGCTTTTGACCAATAACTGATACAAACCGACCCGTGAACACCCCTACCTGTTGCTGGTAGGATGTGACGGGTATCCCGTTGAATTAGTCGCGGTGCGCACAAGCTCGCCCAGGCGCCATAGTTATCAAAAGAAAAAAAATCATGTGCAAGTAGTAGTGTATAAGCAACCTTCTTTGCTTTCTTCAGATTTCCTTTTGTGAAATTATTCAATTTTTCCTGCCTTAAGTTTCAGTTTTCTGCCATAAATTTGACTTTTTGCTTGTTTTAGTGTTAGTTTTAGTAAACATTAGATTGTTACAAATGTTTTTGAAGTGACTTTCTTGGTATCTCCTGTTCACCCATTGATTTTTTGTTAGATAAGTTGCACATGTTGATCTTTATTCACAGTTAGTGCTCTTTCATTTATTTTAGACTCTTTGTTGTCCTAGTGTTAGTTTAGTAAACTCTCCATTGTAGCAGTTTATAGATTATTCTGGCTTTGGTGAATGATGGTAGAGTAAGAACATGTCCGCAGGTGGGGCTGGGACTGGGGTCAAGGGTGACAAGGCAGCTGATAGGTTGAGAGGCGGTCTTGGAACATATGGACTTCAACGGGAAAGTCTATTTAGTGAAGATTTTCAAGAAGCTGAAGATCAAGATAACTTGTGTCCAGGAGACCAAATCTGTGGGAACTAAGGTTAGAAACATTGGTGAGTTTAAGTGTTGGTACTCTGGGGGCTTGAGGAATAGGAATGGAGTAGGCATCTTAGCTAGCGTTTGGCCATAGATTCTCAAATATTTTTGGGAAACTAGATTTGGGTGAAGTTTGGATTGAAGTTTCAACACGTATTTGGCCATACTTTTTAGTAAACCTATTTCACTCTTTTTAAAGAAACCTGAAACATGATTTATACCCATAAATTCTAGAAAGTAAAAACAATTAAAAATACCTGTAAGTTTGACACAAATAATCATTTTTATAATGAACTAGATAATACATTATCCAAAAATCATAACACGATATTTTAATAAAACAACTAATAATATAATTACTAGCTATTGAGGGTGGGATAACAATCCCGGGATAACTAATCCCGAGATAACTTGTTCCCCAACCAAACAAGCCCATCTTAGAGATTAAGAGAAGTACTACAACATTTGGAAAGTGCCTACAACATTGATGGCCGTAGTTGAGAAGTATTACAACACTACTGGCCACAATATGGATTGCTACACTTATTCCTACAACATCCAACTTTGTACCAATGGTGCCAAAACCCACCCAAGCCTCTCGGGCCCAACTCAACCATGCCAACAAGTCCCAAATCATAATACCAACCTATCCAAAGTCTTAAAACATGAAACGAGGTGCAATTACTCAAATAGGTTGTTTCTATTTGCTACTTGTGCTCTGATTATTCTAATTTGGTTCTTATGGGACATTATATTCGTCTTGTGTGGTAAAAAGGTGCCACCAAAACTTAAAGGCAAGCTCTACAGAGTGGTGGTTAGACCAACTATGTTGTATAGGGCAGAGTGTTGGACAATTAAGAACTCTCACATTTAGAAGATGAAGTTGCGGAGATGAGGATGCTGCGGTGGATGCGTGGGCATACTAGGAGCGTTAGGATGAGAAATGGAGATATCCAGACAAGGTAGGAGTGTCCTTGGTGGAGGACAAGATGCGGGAAGCGAGAATGAGATAGTTCGGGCATGTGAAAAGGATATGCATGGATGCCCTAGTGCAGAGATGGGAGAGGTTGACTATGGATGGTTTCAGGATAGGTAGAGGTAGCTGAAGAAATATTTGGGAGAGGTGATTAGACAGGACATGACGCTGTTGCAACTTACTGAGTACATGACCTTAGATGAGAGGTTGTGGAGGACACAGACTAGTGTAGAAGGTTAGTAGGTAGTACGACGTTGTCTTGCTTATCCTTCCATACGGGTAGTCGTAGTATTTCTCCTATTGCTTCTTATCCTTCAGTTTCTGTTACTATCCACTATCTCTTGTACATTGAATATTGCACTATTTTTCCAGGGAGCTTTTTCATGCTTCCTATCGTATTTTGCCGTGATTTCTTCACTTCCGTTTTTTTTTTGATAACCGTGGTGTCCGGGCGGGCCAGCTTTCGCGCATGTTAGTTCTTTTTTAATCTGTTTTGATATGCTTTTCTTGAGTGAGGGTCTATCGGAAACAACCTCTCTACTCCCAAGATAGGGGTAAGGTCCACGTAAACTTTACCCTCCCCAGATCCCACTTGTGCGATTACACCGGGTATGCTGTTGTTGTATCTATATTTCCACAACATTCATCTTGTGAATATGCCCCACATTCACATCATATAGCATCGTGGGTTTTACAGTCGTTTCATAGGCCTTCAATTTTCTTAGTTATGTTCCTATTGCACAATCATTCCATAGTGTTCCTCCAATTCATCCATTTTAGTGTAATCATATGTGCTGCATCTTTCATCTATCACACTATTATACCAAAGATTGAGTCTGGATATATGAAGTGCTTGCCTTTAGTTGCAACAATCTTGTTTAATCTCATTTCACCTTCTCATCTTGTGGAGAAACTTGATGTGCATATTTTCTGTCTACTTCTTTTTAATTCGTAAACCTCTACTCTCTAGAGTACTTCACAGTTTCAAATTTTATTGATTCCCTTGCTATTCTCGTCTGTTAAAAAAATCATCTCTTCTGCAAATAGCATGCACTGTGAAAACCTCATCCTATTATTGGCTAGCGCATTAGATCATTCATAAAATAGGGTATACATAGGACATGGAAGATTAAGTATACCTGTGATCAGTGTTATCAAAAGCGCAAATAAAAGCGTGGGCTCCAATTAAAAAAAGGCACAAAGGGAGAAAAAATACAAATATTTATGTTTAGTTCAAGACTAATAATTACAAGCATGAATGACAAATATATGAACAAAGAAATTGCCATAACAATTTTTTAAAGTTACTATGGTATGAACAGTACTCCTGTAAGTACAGTAGACAGGATTGGAAGGCAATTTCTACTTGCATTCTGGAACATATGGCAAAAGAGAAACAACAGATGTCTTAATGAAGGAGAGACATTATCTTACATGTCAAATCTGGATGTTCGGAGAGCCTTTTATTTATGGCGTAGAGCGAGCATTTTTATCGGATCTTGTCTCTATGTTTTATGTCTGGTAGAGGGGAGAAATCTATGTCCTGCTTGATCTCCTACTTTAGGAATCTGTTCTGATGCTCATTTTGTTTGATTTTATAAAAATAGTTATTAATACTTTCTAACAAATGCTTGCAGGCAGTTGTTGTGCGTCCTCTATCTGCCGTTGGTGCCCTTGTTCGATTTGCTGAGGAGCCCCAAATGTTTGCTATTGAATTTAATGATGGATGCCCAATTCATGTGCGTCTTTGTGGCTTTGCCAGATGTCAATTTTGTTTATTTACTTGTGTTAGTTAGACTTTTAGTCTTATGTCCTTTTTTTCTTCAGGTATATGCTAGCACGTCTCGTGATAACTTACTTGCAGCAGTTCGTGATGTTTTGCAAACGGAAGTAAGTGGACATGCTCTTCTTGGTCATCAATATTTTTTGCCCTTTCCAAGGGGTCGGATTGAATGCATTCTCACACGTTTAGACATCATTGAATGCATGGATTTGCTTAAGTCGTATCGCTTTACAAATCTTGTTTATATAGTGGTTTGTTTTGTGTAGCGCCAGTGTCCCGTTCCGGTGCTACCAAGGCTAACAATGCCTGGTCATCGAATTGATCCACCATGTGGCAGATTCCACTTAAAATTTTCTGCTTCACAGCAACCTGTTGCTGACTTGGAAACTGCAACTATGCATTTAAAACACTTGGCAGCAGCTGCTAAAGATGCTGTGGCTGAGGGAGGATCTATTCCTGGATCAAGAGCAAAACTATGGCGCAGGATACGAGAATTTAATGCATGTATTCCATATGGTGGAGTACCTTCTGGTATTGAAGTACCTGAGGTGACGCTAATGGCTTTGATTACAATGCTTCCGGCTGCTCCCAATCTCCCACCAGAGTCACCATCACTGCCCCCACCCTCTCCTAAAGCCGCTGCTACAGTTATGGGTTTCATTGCTTGTTTGCGTAGGTTGCTTTCATCAAGAAGTGCTGCTTCTCATGTGATGTCTTTTCCTGCTGCTGTTGGTCGTATAATGGGTCTACTTAGAAATGGGTCTGAAGGAGTAGCTGGTGAAGCTGCAGGCCTTGTGGCGGTACTTATTGGTGGTGGTCCAGGGGAAACTAATATGCATACAGATACAAAAGGGGAATGGCATGCAACAATAATGCATACCAAGTCTGTGCTGTTTCCTCAGCAATGTAATCTTATAATTCTGGTAAATCGGTTAAGGCCTGTATCAGTGTCACCACTATTGTCGATGTCTATTGTTGAGGTTCTTGAGGCAATGGTCTGTGAACCACATGGAGAAACAACCCAGTATACAGTGTTTGTGGAGTTGCTACGTCTAGTAGCTGGCTTGCGCCGCCAGCTGTTTGCATTGTTTGGACATCCTGCTGAAAGTGTGCGAGAAACAGTAGCTGTCATTATGCGAACAATTGCTGAAGAAGATGCAGTTGCAGCAGAATCAATGCGTGACGCTGCTTTGCGAGATGGTGCACTACTGCGGCATTTGTTGCATGCACTCTACCTTCCTGCTGGTGAGCGACGTGAAGTTAGCAGGCAACTTGTGGCTCTTTGGGCCGACTCTTATCAACCTGCTCTTGATCTGTTATCTAGAGTTTTGCCTCCAGGACTTGTTGCTTATTTGCACACTAGATCCAATGGGGTTCCAGTTGAAGGTGTACCTGACCAGGAAAATTCATTGTTGAGTAGGAGACGCAGACGGTTACTTCAGCAAAGGAGGATTCATCCTGGGAAAGGGATCACATCTCAAGGGCATTCCTTGCCTTCTGCTGTTAACTATGAAGTTAGTGAGCAAGCTCCTGTAAGTGCTGTCCCTTTCAGAACTTCTGATGGTTATCAAAGGGCTGCTGTTGATTCAATCTCTGGACAGGTGCCACCCATGCACTCTTCGGCTGGGAATGCAGGTGAATACTTCCAAGGTGAACTGTATGCCGCTGCTGTTCCTCAAACTGATCAGTCACCAGCCATTCCTGCTCCTGACGGTCCTTCAACAAGTACACATTACTTGGTTGAATCAAATGTTGCAAATGCTGTAGATTCCGATGTTAGTACAATTTCCCAGGATACAGGCCTTCCAGCTCCTGCACAGGTAGTGGTCGAAGATGCACCTGTGGGATGTGGAAGGTTGTTACTGAATTGGCCAGAATTCTGGCGAGCATTCAGTCTTGATCATAACCGCGCTGACTTAATTTGGAATGAGCGGACCAGGCAGGAATTGAGAGAGTCATTGCAGGCCGAGGTTCATAATCTAGATGTTGAGAAAGAACGCTGTGAAGATATTGTCCATGGAGGTGCAAATAGAGACTCAATAACCGACCAAGATAATGCGCCTCAAATATCGTGGAACTACAGAGAGTTTTCTGTTAGATATCCTAGCTTATCAAAGGAAGTTTGTGTAGGTCAATACTATTTGCGTTTACTTCTTGAGAGTGGCACAAGTAGGAGGGCACAAGATTTTCCCCTGCGTGACCCTGTTGCTTTTTTCAGAGCACTGTATCACCGGTTTCTATGTGATGCTGACACTGGGCTTACCGTGGATGGTGCTATTCCTGATGAATTGGGTGCTTCTGATGATTGGTGTGATATGGGAAGATTAGATGGTTTTGGAGGAGGGGGAGCCTCTTCCGTCAGGGAGCTCTGTGCACGGGCCATGGCAATTGTTTATGAACAACACTACAACACAGTTGGCTCATTTGAAGGCACAGCACACATTACAGTTCTCTTGGACCGGACTGATGATAGAGCTTTACGGCACCGTCTTCTACTTCTTCTAAAGGTGCATCTCGTTTATTTTATTATTGTATTTCTATTCAATGATTGTCTTTAAATAACACCACATGTCCAGGAAAGGAAAAGACGATTGGTTTTTCTAAGATTAAGGTGTACAAAGAAAAACAGCATATGCTGTTTGTTGATCTTTAAATGACACCACCTGTCCATCGAAAAGAAAGAAGTTGCTTCTTCTAAGTATAAGGATAAAAAGGAAAACAGAAATTGACGTTTGTTGGGCTAATCATGGTCCTAGTGACAAAAGATATAAAGAACCTTCAAGACCCATTTTATTAATGGGAAAACTTCTGTTGGATACCTTGATTCACTTGAATGATGAAAATTTACTTTCTTGTTTCAAAATCTAGAGTCTTTTTTCGGAAAATTTGGTCAAGTTGAAAAATTGACTATTTGAAGTTGACCCTCAAGTAGAAAATGCCTGGGGTCTTACGGCTTATTGAGGCTAATGAATATAATTAAAGGAGATGACACATTTCATGTGGTTAACTTAACTACCTAATAGACGAATGAAAACACGTGCAAAAGTTTCTCCAAAATTTGAACTGGAAGTGTCTAATTGGAATACTTTATTAGGAGTTGAGGTGTTCAATTGGAACATAACTTCCAGACCCATTGTTTTTAGTTATATGTTAATTTGACTAGCACATTATCTTAGTGATAGTGGAAAAAAATTCGAGTTGGTTGAGAGTTGGATTTTTCTCCAATCGGTTGAGAATAACATTGTTAGTATAACAGTGTCGAAACATTTTAGGTATAAACTGGGACAAAGTATTGATTTAGTGCTACTGCATTCTGCTGCAATGGTGCAGAATGCTAGAGTTTAAAATCTACCTGATATTTGGTTTATGGATATTTTTGATAAAATGAATCAAATGCTTGACAAAAAATGTATATCACTAGTCTTGTTATTATTATTATTATTTTTTTGAAACTGTTAATGTTGTATAGACTTGTTATTATTATTCACCACACTACATTTTCATTACTATACCGTGGACAAAACAACCCCTTACAGCTTTGAGATTGATCAACTGTTCTAGAAGGCGAAAAGTATTGTTCCTTTTCTTTTTCATGACACACTTTCCTTTTTGGTCTGTCCCATAGAGAAATGACACATTTCTATATTAAAGCCATTAACTTTAAACTTCACATTTTACCCTTAATGAGATGATTTATAGTCACCGAAATGTGTATGCATGTTTTATACCACAAGTTTCAATAGTCCTCCCTCTTTTAAACTTCGTTCCTAGTCAAACACCTTCTCATAAATTGGGTCTGAGGGAGTACTATATTTTATGACCTTATTTCCGAGATAATATTTAAAAAGTAGAAACAATAACATAAGCAGAAGAAACAATTCCAATTGTTTGTTAATCGAATATAACAGATGTATTAGGCGATCCAATTGAAATACTTGTTCACTATGTAAATAACAAATTCCTCAATAGGACTTCGGAAATTCATCGTGTTTGGATATAAAACGGAAGCACTTCTTCTGTGGGAGAGCAAAGCTCATTCACTTTCTAAACTAATTTCTGACGCTGAAGGATATAGTTTATGTTTCTTTGATCTTGTGAAATAACTGTTCTTCAAACACACTTTATATTTGAAAATGAATTTAATGCAATTGACAGCTAATGTCATATGGTGAATAAACAAAAATAAGCTATCTTAGCTGCAGGGGCGGCTCAAGCACATTAGTGGCCTAAGGTCGAAATCGAACGGAGGCCTTAATTTTTTTTAAGAAAACTTAATATGTTTTTTTTTTTAATTAAGTCTACTGTTTTAGTTTCTTGAGATGCAAAGTTGCTAATAATTTTGTAATAATAGATTTCTTCTAATAATTCTTTTTCAATTGATAATATAACCAATGCATTTAATCTTTCTTGAGACATAGTACTCTAGATATATCAAATTTCTTCTAATAATTCTTTCCTTTTATATAAAAGGTTTATTTTTTCTACAAATAATATTAATATTTTTTTTTTAAAAAAACTTATAATCTATTATTGCTAAAAAAATTAAATGAGGCCCCTCAAATTTGGGGGTCTAAGGCGGTTGCCTTTTTTATTAACCTGTAGAGCCGGCACTGCTTAGCTGTTGTCATATGATATGTGTAGTGAAAAGTGGGTAATTTTTGCAGGTACTATGCTACATGAATTATGATGAATTGACTCCTGAACTGTTACTTGGAACTCCATTTAGTTGTGGAGAGAATCTATATGGTTATATAAATCACAGAAGCACTAGTTTTTTCTTCACCTTCATGTCTGATCAAAATATTATTTGGCAAGAGTATAGCTTTGAGAGTGTTATTTATTCTTTTAATATTTCCCAACTAGCGCAGGTTTTGATGAAGGTTTTGACTAATGTAGAGGCATGTGTCTTGGTTGGAGGCTGTGTACTGGCTGTTGATCTACTAACAGTAGTTCATGAAGCTTCAGAAAGAACTGCTATACCTCTGCAGTCGAATTTGATTGCTGCTACTGCTTTTATGGAACCATTAAAGGAGTGGATGTTTCTTGACAAGGATGGTGTGCAAGCTGGACCAGTGGAGAAGGACGCTATTAGGAGACTCTGGTCAAAAAAGGAAATAGATTGGACCACAAGATGTTGGGCTACTGGGATGCCAGACTGGAAGAAGTTGCGAGATATTCGTGAGCTTAGGTGGGCTTTGGCTATCCGAGTTCCTGTTCTCACTCCAACCCAGGTATCACAATGCTTTCATTTTGATACAGTTAAAAACTTATGTTTCAATTTCCCACGTCCCATTTTAACAGTGAATAGAGTTGAAAAGAACTTCGAAATTCTGCAACACTTGAACTGAGTGCTCTTGAAGTTGATAATGGATTCTTTTTCAATTTGATATTTTTGTTGTATTGATGTTAGTAGGCGTTAACTTCTTACTGTAATATTAATTAAGATTGTGATGAGTTTTTTGTGGTTCAAGTTGTAATGAATACTTTAGCGGAACCGTTACCTGAGAAACTGGCGACATTTTGTAATGGCCTGATAATGGAGGGGTCTCACTTTGGGTTTGGAAGAGCTTTGCATTCTGAGAAAGTGATTAAATTTTATTATGGACTAGAAATGGATGAGGAATATCAGTTTGGGGTTGGAGAATTAATTCTCGCTTGAATTTATGCTAGATTTTCAGTAAAACAAGCTAAGGTGTATGTTCTGTTGGCTATGTTGTCTTTTATTCAAGTGATGATGTACTATGATCTTCTTGGACTTGAATTGTTTGATTTGTGCGTAATCACGGAGGAAACAGTCAGACCCTCTTTTTTGCATGTATGAAAATATGTCTATGTACGTGTATTGGGATTTGAGAATATAGTAACAGTTGGTCACATCCTTCTAATTCCACTACCCATTTGATCATTCAAAATGGTAATGGCATTCCAGGTAGGAGAGGTAGCATTGAGCATATTACACAGCATGGTTGCGGCACACTCAGATATAGATGATGCTGGAGAGATAGTTACACCAACACCTAGGGTCAAGCGAATCTTATCAAGTCCACGTTGCCTTCCACATATTGCTCAGGTTAATATATTTGATTTGTTTTGGTGCGCTTTTCTATAGTAAAGGAGTCCATGGTTATCATTGTGGTTATATTTGACCAAAATTTTGAAGTTCCATCTTATTGTGTGGATTTGGAAGAACAACAATTACTACACCTCAGTCCTAAACAAGTTGGATTAGGAACAACTGGCCTCTAAAATATATTCTGAAAGCATTGATGGTGTAACTGTTGCTTTTTCTACTTCATTTATCTATCCTTCCCTTCCCTTTTTTTGCAATATTAGTTAGTGTGTGTGAATTGGTATTTATTTGAATGTCTTGATTCTATTCTTCTTCTTAATCATGGTTTCTTCTAGTGGAAATATGAGAAAAGTTTCTAAAGTTGTGGAGAAGGATTGTTTAGATACAGGTGATACTATTTCTTTAGATTTTTCTCCTTGATAGATAAGATATTGGATAACTTAATTTTTTGTTTGAAATAAAGAGATTTAGGTTGCAGATTCCGAATATCCATCGGAATGCTCAAAAGGCAATGTGAAGGTGTAAACAAACAATTTGAACAGCTCTATCTCTGTTTACATAACAACTATGACACTTGCATTCAATATTCCTTAATGCCCTCTTGATGCACGATGCTGCTCTGTTCAATTGTTTTTTCTCCCTCTTTCCAATATCCCTATGATCAATGTAAAAGGTTTTGCAGAGATGTGTATATTTAATCATATTCTTCTATCCAAATTGGATTACCACAGCGAAACAACTGACTGGGGCATGCATTTTCAGAATAAGGATTGACACATAAGATTGAACAGTTGAGGTTCTATATTTAATGATCCTCGAGTCACTTGCTAATAGCGCTTGAAATGGGAGTGGGAAAGAAATAATTGAGAATTAGCTGTTTTTTAAATGTTGTATTCTAGACGAGAAGCTTGATGCATGAAAATGCTCGGAGAGAGATAGGCAAGCTGTAGCTGTCAGGCTTCCAAAGTTTTCTCACACTTCCAGGAATAAGGTGGAGGAAATGATCCTTCTAGAACTATGTGTCCTGACTGGTCCTGATTTTATTGTTGGATTAAGTTATATTTGGAAATGCAAAATTCTTTCAGTTCATCCTCAATGAAAGAGGTGGTTCGTGCAGAGTAGGCAGTAAGTTAGGAAAGTCAGCATGGTCAACTACAACAACAACAACAACATACCCAGTATATTCCCACCACGTGGGGTCTGGGGGGGTGGGGGGGGTAAAGTGTACGCAGTCCATACCACTACCTCATAAGTGAGATAGAGAGGCTGTTTCCGAAAGACCCCCGGCTCAAGAAACCATAGTGTAGACAAGAAATAGTAAGGGACAAGATACGAAATGTAAAACCACATCCAATAATAATATAAACAGGACCCACCAATTAATCCAACAAATAATAACACACTATGAAGTAATACAAATACTCTAGCTACAAGCACTACTAATGCAACAAAATTCTCATATCTACTAACACTGACACCCCTTTCCTACTACCCTTCTACCCTAATCCGCCTCCTCCACACCTTATCTAATTGAAAGAATTTAGACCTGAACTACTATTCAATGTGAAAATTATCCTTTTTATAACGGAAATAAGGGCTTTAAGCTTCACTTACGCTTGTACCAGATGGAATTTCTCTTATCTCATATTCATTTCTGATAGTATTCTTAAGTGTCAAATTTGGATCACACTTTTATATAGTGACATGGGATGTTCTTTAACTTCCTGCCATTTGATTCTTCTTTTAAAACGGCGATTTATAGGCTATGCTTTCTGGAGAACCGAGTGTTGTAGAAGGTGCTGCTGCTTTGTTGAAGGCCATTGTTACTAGGAACCCCAAGGCAATGATAAAATTATATAGCACTGGAGCCTTTTACTTTGCTCTAGCTTATCCTGGATCCAATCTCCTCGCAATTGCTCAGCTGTTCTCAGTGACTCATGTTCATCAAGCATTTCACGGAGGGGAAGAAGCCGCCGTCTCCTCTTCTTTGCCTTTGGCAAAACGCAGTGTTTTGGGTGGGCTTTTACCTGAGTCCTTGCTCTATGTGCTGGAACGTAGCAGTTCTGCTGCATTTGCAGCAGCAATGGTTTCTGATTCTGACACTCCTGAGATTATTTGGACACACAAGATGAGAGCTGAAAATCTTATCCGTCAGGTTGTTCAGACCAACAGAATTGTGCTGTACCTTCCTTGTACCTTTCCAAGATTGTGAATTGCTGCTAATCTTTAACTCTATCTCTGCAGGTCCTTCAGCATCTTGGTGATTTTACGCAGAAGTTGTCACAACATTGCCATTCTTTGTATGAATATGCTCCTATGCCACCTGTGACATATCCAGAGCTGAGGGATGAGATGTGGTGCCACCGTTATTACCTTCGTAATTTATGTGATGAAGTTCGTTTTCCTAATTGGCCAATTGTTGAACACATCGAATTCTTGCAATCGCTGCTGGTTATGTGGCGTGAAGAGTTAACTCGGAGACCCATGGATCTTTCTGAAGAAGAGGCTTGCAAAATATTGGAGATCTCGTTGGACGAGGTATCAAGAGATGATGCTCCTAAAAAACAATCAGAGGAGACAGTTAATATTTCTAAGCAGATTGAGAACATTGATGAAGAAAAGCTCAAGCGACAATATCGAAAACTTGCAATGAAGTATCATCCAGACAAAAATCCTGAGGGGAGGGAAAAGTTTCTGGCAGTGCAAAAAGCTTATGAACGGCTGCAGGTAGTTGCTTGCTCCTAATTTAGCGTTTATGCTAATGATTTTCTGTTTTACCAAATTTTCCTTCTGAAACCTAAAAAAAGGGCAGCCCGGTGCACTAAAGCTCCTGCTATGCGGAGGGTCCGGGGAAGGGCCGGACCACAAGGTCGTTGGACCCTAGGCCAGGAGTTGTTTGATATGTTTTAGTTTCAATCTCCAATTCCATTTTTCTATAAGCTGGTTGTTTCTTGCTTCTAGTTTTGACAATATTTTTGTTCTTGCGATCTCCTTTAAATCCACATGTATATTTACTTCTATCTTCTTTTCTTTCTTCTCTCTTAAACACTTTGGTCAGGCTACAATGCAAGGACTGCAAGGTCCACAGCTTTGGAGACTATTGCTTCTATTGAAAGGACAATGCATTTTGTACAGACGATATGGAGATGTATTAGAGCCGTTCAAATACGCTGGTTATCCAATGTTGTTAAATGCAATCACTGTGGATAAAGACGACAACAACTTCCTTTCTTCTGATCGAGCATCTCTTCTTGTTGCCGCATCTGAATTGCTATGGCTAACGTGCGTTCTGTGGGTATAATTGAATTTTTGTTTTCTATACTACCCCCTTTCAGCTATATGAAAAATTTTCATGCTTTTTAATGTCTCAGGTGTGCATCTTCTTCACTGAATGGTGAAGAACTTGTAAGGGACGGAGGAATACAACTTCTTGCAAATCTTCTGTCCCGTTGTATGTGTGTAGTTCAACCAACTACTCCTGCAAGTGAACCATCTACTGTCATTGTCACAAATGTGATGAGAACCTTTTCAGTGTTGAGTCAGTTTGAGAGTGCCAGAGCTGACATGCTTGAATTTTCTGGCCTAGTTGATGATATTGTACATTGTACTGAGCTTGAGCTTGTACCAGCTGCTGTTGATACTGCCCTTCAGACAATTGCTCATGTTTCTGTGTCCTCTGAATTTCAAGATAACTTACTTAAGGCTGGTGTTTTGTGGTACGTGAAACTTTTTGATTTTCACCCTTTCCGGATGAACTGCATAGATAACCGGAATCACTGCTTAGAAATGATTAATCATGGTACTTTCTGGATAGTGTCAAAGCTGTTGTTTTATGGCCATTACTTTTTACCTAATCCTACCTCTATTGTAGCTTTTCGTTTCCACTTTCAGGATGAGCTAAACAGGTGTTGCGACTGGATGTACTTTTAATTTTGCCTTTCTATAAGTTATTTTCTTTTGAAATCAACAAGGATTTTGAAAACTTTTTTAAGGAATCACATATTTATAAATTGTCGTATGGTAATATTTGACAATGAGTGATTTCTGTGATGGTTCCTTGCCATTTACAGAACAGGAAACTCTCAGCTACTGCTTTATCTTTAGCTTTGTGAGTTAATGACAGGTTATTAATCATGCTTGCTCGTATCCTATCCGTTTCATGTAGTATGTGTCCATTTTCTGAAATAGCACTTTGCTTTATTTATATGCTTCCTAAATATTAATTTGCTAATACCTTATGCAATTAATTTATCACCAATTCCCCTTGTTTGTTTTTGAAATGTTAAGTATTATTAATGTCAAAACTACCATTAGAAAAGTGCTGTTAATTCATCCAAAAAGAGAGAAGAAAAAAATAAACGACCAAAACCCCAGGAAAAGTAAGCTATACAAAAGATTCTATGAACTGCAGTAGGGGTTTGACATCATCTATCCATTCCACTTTACACCAATCAAAAGTATACATTCAGATTTGATCTTCACTATATTGCTGTTGTTTTTGCTTCAAAACATCTTCTATTCCTCTCCCTCCTAACGCATGCAGTTAATAGAGTTCCAAGCCGTGTTCAGTTTCTTAGATAAGCCCTTTTTGTACCAGCATAAAAACAGATCAGCCGGTGAATTAGACATATGTCCCCTTTCAGGTTAAAGGACAATGCAAAAAAGATTCTCCTCCATGTTCTCAATCTTGCCCAGGAGATCCTTTTTCCTGATTTCATAATTCTCAGCTGCCTCTTTAGACCACTCTTTCACTATCAATTTCAACAGCTTCAGGTTTTTAGCAAGAATGAAGTCCGGACTACCTTCTACAATCAAGGAGGACCACCAACTCTCCACCATATCCACAATTTCCTCTTGTTCAAGCAACCAGTTGTGAAATTTAAAACACCTGATATTCTTTGCGTTATGATTGTTTTGAGTATCAGAAAATAGCAACTATTTTGTACTCATTACATTTCGAGTTATCTAAACTATATTACTACTCCAGTCCATTTTTATGTGGATGAATCGACTGGTGAGGTATTGCTGTTTCTATAAATTTGAATTGAATTAATTGTCTGGAAAAATAAAACACGAAAAATTTAAGAATTTTATTTAAGAGTCTATCTCACAGTGCTTAGATTTATTAAATTACTTACCTAATAAATCACAGAATCATATTGATAGAAATAAAAGTAAAATTAAAATAAAAAATCATACTCAAAACCATGAAGCGGGGATCAGAATTGAAACAGAGGTTGCGACTCTACCTTCCAATCCTATCAAAAGCCTCCCCTTCTATCTTCCTCTCCTACTGTCCAAGGCGCCCTCTCCACCCTTAAAGTGAACCATGAAATTTGACTTTTAAGGTCCAACTTGTCACAGGATGGACATCTTCATGTTGAATTCTTTATACCTTTCTTTTTAAGTTATGATTTCAGTAACACATGGTATTCATTTTCTCATGCTTGTCTGCTTTAGGTACCTGTTGCCATTGTTATTTCAGTATGATTCTACTGCAGAAGAGACAGACAAATCTGAAGCTCATGGTGTCGGTGTTAGTGTTCAAATTGCAAAGAATATGCATGCTGTACGGTCAGCTCAGGCTTTGGCAAGACTTAGTGGTTTGGGTACCGATGAGAATCAGATACCATATAATATGGTTGCAGCTGATGCGCTTAGAGCTTTGCTGACACCAAAGCTTGCCAGTATGCTGAAAGATGAATCTCTCAGAGACTTATTATCCAAACTAAATTCAAACTTGGAGATCCCAGAGGTGATTGCCGCAGATCTTAAGTTCTCTTGCTGGATCTTTCTGTTGCATGTACAGAACTGAGTTTTTTCTTTTTCAGCTTTCTTGAGTATGATTAAGGGCAACTTTTTCAAATGGGGGTTGCTTCTGCCTTATTGTTATTCTTCATTTGTCTAGAGCGAGGAAATTCAATTTCTCCTGCAGAAAGTAACAAAAAGAAGGCGTGAACAATAGACAATTCTGATAAAGATTCATACTTAAACACCATTACTCTTGTTTCTTATTCTTATTCTTATTGTAAAGAGAGTTTAAAAATTAATATGGGAAAAAGCTCTTGGATACAAGTGGTACATAGAAAATTGACACACTACAAAAAACATTGTTCTCCACAAAATGCACCCAATTACTCTATACTAACAGGCAACTCGTAAGAGTTATGTCCTAATTTGTAGAAGAATATTTTCTACCCCTTAAAGGCTCTTGAGCCTTTTTCCTTTTCTTTTTTTTTGGTTTGACAGGACTTTTCTTGAAAAACTATCTCTGTGCATGTGAAAAATTGCCATTTAATGAGTGGCATCTTTTGATGGACTTGAAATGTTGTTTTCCATGTTGCTTTCACAAACTCTATTGTTCATAGATTGTTTATTTCCTCCTTTTCCCTCTCTATTTTATTTCCTTTGAGTTTCAAAATGATCATTCTAATTTTCTTGGTCCATCTCAATTTGCCATTGCTTCCAAATGCAGATAATTTGGAACACTTCAACCCGCGCAGAGTTGTTAAAGTTTGTCGACAAGCAGCGTGCTAGCCAGGGTCCTGATGGTTCATATGACATGAAAGATTTGCAGTCCTTCGCATATGAAGCATTGTCGAAGGAACTTTTTGTTGGAAATGTATACTTGAGAGTGTACACTGACCAACCGGATTATGAAACTAGTGAACCTGAGGTCTTCTGTGTTGCTCTTGTTGATTTTATATCATGTCTGGTACGGAGTGATGCTGCAGTGGGATCAGATACTCCTTCAACCACTGGGACATCAGAGTTCCAAAATGATACGACTAATGGACCACAAAATGAAGAGCAGCTGTCTAATGATGATTCAACTCCTTCAGATGTGAAACAGATGAAGAAAGACGAAAATGAATTGGTTAAGAAATTCCGCTTTGCTCTAACTGCACTCCAGGTACACATAGTAATCATTTGTCCTATTTAATATGGTGATCTGATGTTTGACATATGCTATTCTTTCCTCAGAATCTCCTGACAAGTAACCCAGATTTGGCATCTGTTTTTTCTGCAAAAGAAAAATTATTACCAATTTTTGAATGCTTTGCTGTTCCTGTTGCTTCAACAACCAATGTCCCTGAACTGTGTCTGAGTGTCCTGTCACGTTTGACAACACATGCCCCTTGCTTGGATGCAATTGTATCTGATGGATCCAGTCTGCTCCTTCTATTGCAAATGCTTCACTCCTCTCCTAACTGTCGTGAAGGAGCTCTCCATGTTCTGTATGCTTTAGCTAGCACACCAGAGCTTGCATGGGCAGCTGCTAAACATGGTGGAGTGGTCTACATTCTCGAACTTCTCCTGCCTTTGCAAGGTAATTTGTTTTCCTGGCATTCTCTTCTAGATCAATAACCTAGACAGTTTTAAAATATTGAATAATGTTGTGCAGAAGTTCCTCTGCAGCAAAGAGCAGCTGCTGCGTCATTGTTGGGGAAACTTGTTGGGCAGCCAATGCATGGACCTAGGGTTGCTATAACTCTGGCTAGGTTTCTTCCTGATGGCTTGGTATCTGTCATCAAGGATGGTCCTGGTGAAGCTGTTGTGAGCATTCTTGAACAAACGACAGAGACTCCAGAACTCGTGTGGACTCCAGCAATGGCTGCTTCTTTGTCTGCCCAAATTGCGACCATGGCATCAGAACTATATCGTGAACAGATGAAAGGCAGTGTTGTTGATTGGGATGTACCTGAGCAGGCAACCGGCCAACAGGAAATGAGAGATGAGCCTCAGGTATTGATTGATACATGCAACATTTGGCACCATTTTCTATAACTATTCTTTTTTTTTTAATGGAGAATTTTTTATTGTAATGTAGGTTGGAGGAATCTATGTTAGATTATTCTTAAAAGATCCAAAGTTTCCTCTTAGAAACCCGAAGCGGTTTTTGGAAGGACTATTGGATCAGTATCTCTCATCAATTGCTGCGACACATTATGATGTCCAATCTGTTGACCCCGAACTTCCTCTGCTTCTATCTGCTGCTCTGGTGTCATTATTACGCGTGCACCCTTCACTTGCAGATCATGTTGGATTTTTAGGATATGTGCCAAAACTTGTGTCTGCAGTGGCCTATGAAGGGAGAAGAGAAACAATGGCCATCAGGGAAGTGAAAAATGTGGACTACTCCAAGGAAGCATATGAAGCTGATAGTAGCTCAAAGCAGCCCCCTTCACCAACGCTACAAGAGCGTGTGCGTCTAAGTTGCTTGCGTGTTCTGCATCAACTTGCAGCAAGTACAGCGTGCGCTGAAGCTATGGCAGCTACTAGTGTTGGGACACCCCAGGTATGTGCTTTACCAATGCATAACTTAGAATAAGTTGATTGTTTTTTGTTTCTCGGTTTCTGATGATTAAAATACATAAACAAAATACTTTGCTGCAAAGTCCTGCTTTAACTATCATTTGAGCCTTTGGTGGCTCTCTCAGGTTGTTCCCCTTTTGATGAAAGCTGTCGGATGGCAAGGTGGAGGTATTCTAGCTCTTGAAACATTAAAACGTGTAGTCGTTGCTGGTAACCGGACTAGGGATGCGTTGGTTGCTCAGGGACTCAAGTGAGTACCTAATTTAATTATGTAAATAGTTTTCATACTTAGATTTGTACAAATTAAAAATTAGTTTTCTATATCTTGGAGTTGGACTAATTGCTTTTCAGAATATATTGTGGTAATTTCTTGTCACAAATTTCACTTATCAAAAAGATATTTCTTTTTCACAGATTCTGTTTGGTTCTGAAAGTAAGTTGGATACTTGTTTCTCATAGAAAGCTATAAGCAATGTGTTGGAAATGACCGAGTCTTGATCAAGTTCTATTTTATGAAAGTGTGCTTTATGATATGTTGTCGTCATTTTTTCTTCTGTTACAATAGATCCCCAAAGGAGTAAGTGATACGTAGTCCACCTAGTGCAGCTTTGAACCAATGCTATTGTTAGGTTTAGCCAAAAGAAGATAGAGGAGTGAAAGTTAATTTTTGTACTTAGGTTTGTACAGATAAATTAGTTTTCTATATGTTGGAATTGCACTAATTGCTTTTCAGAATATAATTGTGGTAATTTCTTGTCACAAATTTCATCTATCTTGAAAAACATTCTTTTTTCACAGATTCTGTTTGGTTCTGAAAGTAAGTTGGACACTTGTTTCTCATAGAAAGCTATAGGCAATGTGTTGGAAATGACCAAGTCTTGATCAAGAATTATTTTATGAAAGTGTGCTTTATTATATGTTGTCGTCATTTTTTCTTTTGTTACAATAGATCCCCCAAAGAGTAAGTGGTACATAGTCCACCGGGTGCAGCTTTGAACCAATGCTATTGTTAGGTTTAGCCAAAAGAAGGTAGAGGAGTGAGCCTACTTTAAATTGGTGTTCATCCATAGACATTGAAAGGGGATGGGGTTAAAAGAGGATAAGCCGGTTTAAAGTGTTCATTCATATCATGTAATTGTGAGGAAACGATAAAAACAGAGTTTTTGGGAACAACTAAAAGTAAACACGATACTACTGAAAGTTGATAACTGCTGACGGGACATGGAATTTCTCTTCTCATGTCTTAGCAGTGTTTTGCAACACACGAGGCGACAAAAAACACTTCACGGAGGCGAGATGCGATCTTTTTGAAGTGAAGCGCCAATTAATACAAAAAAAACAAAATATTAAATTTGCATGTATAAATTACCAAAACCTCAAAAGCAATAACATATTAGCAAATATTTCAATTCAAAAACTACCACCACCAGATGATGCCATTGAAAATTACTGTGTGAAGGCAAAAAAATTAGTATCTTAATTATTATGCAACAAAAACTGAATTGAAAAGAACAATGAAAAATAAAAAGAAATGAACCAAAGAAGGAAGAAACAGAGGAGAAAGCGGAGGTTCTGTTCTGCCAGAAGGAGACTGCCTGAAAAGAGAAGAAAACAGAGGAGAACACAAAGGTTCTGCTAGAAAATACTGCAGGGAAAAGAGAAAGAAAAGAAAGAAGAAAGACAGAAAAGAGAATACCTGAAGGAAGAAGGGCTGCGACTTGCGAGTGAAGAGGACGAAGGGCCGGGACTGTAAGAACCAAAAGGAACAAGTGCTGTGCGACTGGGTCTGACCAAAAACCCTCGATTAAGTTGTGATTTTTAATTGTTGTTATTTTAAAAGAAAAGCGACGCTTCAAGTCGCCTCATCGCCTCATCATCGCCTCAGTGTTGCCTCGTTGCCTCTCGTCACCTTTCTCTCCTCTTCTTGCCTCAACCCAGAAAAGCGAGAATCTCATGCTTCGCCTCGCCTCACACCTTAAGCGCTGAGGCAAGCACCTTTCAAAACATTGTGTTACCTCGTTTTCGGGAGCAGTAGTCTCACGGTGACTGGCTAAGGACATCATCATGCTCTGGCAATGTATGTGCTATTGACATAATGTTAAGGCATGCTAAACAGCTAATCAATATCATATAATAACACTGAATCTACTAGAAGTATCAAATCATGTGAAAACACATCCTAGGACCCTCACAGTCAACTCTAGATACTTCAAAGTTATCAAATCTAGCTCACGCTTGCCCACTCACATGAGCTAGATGGTTTAAATGCATACAAACAACAAATATAACATGCTTTAAAGGAAAAACAAGCACACTTAGAGATTAAGTCTCACTTGCCTCGAAAACGGCAACCTGTACTTCACTTGAAATGCTCAAACTGAACCAAACGATCTCCAATGGCCTCCATCTATTCAAAATCATGTTCAGAGCGATCAAAAACCTCAGAACTCCCTATCGAAGTCAAAGTTTGATAGATCGGGTCAATTTAAGGTCAACCCTCGCTGAATGTACCAAACACACTCCAATGGACAGTCCTCACCTAGAGAAGTCCAAATGCATGCTCAAAGTCAAATACTGGAGAGAAACTACACATATACAGAGGTTTGATTCATTTTCAATACCTGGTAAAATCACCACCCGATCAGTGGGCTCAGAATTTGATAAAATTTATGTTTCTATGAAGTCCGCGACTCAAGGATTCCAAATCCATAATCAAAATCTTATTTTGATTGGAAATCGATGGTCAATTGAGCATTTTTCCGAAATTTATCCCTAAGGCAAGAAACCCACTAAAATTCCGTGATTTTGGAGTTAGATTCAAGATCCAAACATGTTATAATGATCAAAGATGGTCTGAAAATGTACCTCAATGTTGTTCACCTTTTTTCCCCAAGTTATGCTCTAAAAATCACCTTATATGTTTGCCTCTACTGAGATTTGAACCTAAGACCTCATCGTTTTCAATCCACTTCATTGACTAAGTGGTCACATCCTTGGGTGCAAGATTGGCAAAATCTGAACTGTCCTTAGTAGGTACTTTTATGGTTTGCTTGGCACTTAAAAAGTATCCTTTGTTTATCATTTAGAAATTTCGTGGGTTTTATGTTTTGTTTTTTTATTTTGGATTTCATTCTCCCTCTCTCTTTTACTTACGCTCAAATTGCTTTCTATAATATAGGGTTGGACTTGTTGAAGTACTCCTGGGCCTTCTTGATTGGAGGGCTTCAGGAAGAAATGGACTTTGCTCTCAGATGCAGTGGAATGAGTCTGAAGCATCCATTGGCAGGGTGCTTGCAGTTGAGGTCAGTGTGGCTTATTGCTGTACTTGATTTGCATGATCCATAGTCTACTTTTTCTTGTTTCAAGTATCTGGGAGTACTTGCCGTGTCATCTCATAACAGTCAATGTCCTGTGCTTAACGATTCTGTCCTTTTTGGTTCATGTTTTGTAACCTGTAAAAGTCAACTCGTGATAAGATCACTGTGGAATGAAATTCTTAGTTGGTAAATAAAGTTCTAGCATTTGAGGGTGAAATCTCCCTTCTGAATATTGTAAATTTCTTTGTGGTGTGATGATATTCTGGTTTGTAGCAGTGCTAGTTATTAATTTGTGGTCACGGTCTGATTTGTGCTTATGAGTATGATCAAATGTTTGCACATTTTTATGTATTTCGAGCTTATAAATGAACTGACATGTTCACAAATAAAGTTTGACTCAATTTGAGTAAAGCTCCAAAATCGGCTCATCTGTTTAGTAAGCAAATCATGCTCAATTCAACTTTCAAGCTCGATTATCAATAACGGGAAAAACTTGTCATGGCTCGTTTATAGTACATTTAACTTGGGTTAATTACTTTGAGAAAATAAATTATTTATTTGATCTAGTTTTTTCATGCATCATTTTTACTTGGTAGGCATTTCCATTTGCCATGATATTTAGCATGTAATGTATGCTGTTTGTATTTAAAAAAAATTAAGAAAATACCGACTCATCTACGAGTCACCCAAACCAAGCCTAGTTCGATATCAGTTAAATTTCCAGTGGCAACATAACTTAGCGGAGGTCACACTTTAACTTGAGCCTGTTTATTAAACAAGCCTTGAGGCAAGTTCGAACCAACAAATCTCAGTTAGATCTGCTTGTATACAACTCTTAAAGCATGATTAGTTTTTTTTATATGTCAATACGCCCTTTCGAAAGCCTTTCTTAGGACTTTGATCTTTCACTATTGCAGTGTTTTTGAGAGCGTGAAGTGACCAGGACTCACTTTGCTTAAAGCGTGAAGCAAAGTGCTCCTTCCTTGAAGTGAAATACAATTTGTAATTTTAAAAAAATAAAAACATTGCGCAGAGACAATACATGTAAGCAAATGTTCAATTTAAAAACTAAAAAGTAGACAGCACAAAATTTTTCATAGGACAATTAAATTCAAAACTAAAACATAAATAGATCAACATCCTATTCTCCTACAAGATTGTCAAAATATCTAATTCCATCATCATCATGATATTTCTCCTCTTCTTCTTTGTCATCATCTTCATCAATTAAGGATAAACTTGTAACTACTTCTTTTCCCCTCCTATGTGAGCTTGAACTTGAAGTACTCCCTCTTAAGCCATAAATACTCTCCCCAACTCCACTTGCCTCCACAGCACCAGCTCAAGTGAAATTAGAATCCCCATCAAATACTTCTTCATCTTCATGATTTTCAGGGACTCCAATTAGCCATTTATTAGCCTCACCAATATTATCCAAACAAATTGGATCAGTTACATTGCGAACGTTGTTACGTCGCCTCAATATTCTATTGTATTTAATGAACACTATATCATTAGGCTCTTTAGGGCGAGTCTGTTCCTCTTCTTGGTATGAATCTGCAAATAAGTTGTAGCAAGTAATTAGTAGGAGTTAGAACAATTGAGATATAATATAGTTATCAATATACTAAATCTTTCTTGTTACATGTCAAACACACTCCAATTTCTCTCACATCTGAATGAGCTACAAGTTAGACATAGAACTTTGATAGCAAACTTTTGAAACTCTGGAGTGGAGGAACCATAATGCTTCCACCGTTCAACCGTAGAGGTAGAAGTTTAGAACAAATATTTGGAAGTCAATAAGTATAAAGAAATAACTTAAAAGTTAAAGCTATAAAGGAACATAGAAGCACTTACCTGCCCGGTGCCTCATATTTCTTTGTCTAATAGCCATTGGACGTACAAAAAGTCCCTTAGCGTTCTTGTAAGTACTAAATTGATCGGTAATTTTATCTTACTCAGAAGCACCAGGGATCAACTTCTCAATAGAATCATAGAATTCCTTCACACTTCTTCATCTAGTAAATCCCTCACTTTGTCATCATAAAGCAGTTCTGGTTTTAAACATTCCCAGCTACATGCAAAGGTCGATGAAGTTGATCCGACCACCTTTTATCAATGATCTCAAAGACTTTTATATTTCAGTTCGTCATCAAATGCCTTTTGAATAGCCTAGTTAGCCCTACCCATATCTTCATAAAGGTAGCCCAGTGGTTGTTTTGCTCCCCATCGGCCCCGATCCATCAAATGAAGTACTTAATAGAAGGACCACTTATTTTGAAAGCATGATCAACATTATTTCAAAAGGTAGGAGAAACCATAACATGTGCAGCTTCTCTCCAGATAGCTTCCTGATAACCCCCAAAATACGAAAAGAGAAAAAAGTACGAAAACTAAAGAAACGATAAAATCAAAATACAAAAAGCTAAAGGATAGAGATAAAGATAGATAGATAGACACAAGAAGATAAAGAAGAGGGCAACCTATGGATATATCAAATCCAAGACCTCCCTTTTGATTACCTAAAAACACCTATCTCTTACGATGACCAAGAGGGAATCGTAACGCCCTCGAAACCACCGTCTCTAAACAAAGGTCAACATAAGCTTTTCCAAGCTCTCATGCTCTCTCAAGAGACATAAATTCAATATTCATCAAAAAAGTAGGAAATGAAATGGCTAAGCCACCTATTTATAGTATTTGCCTTTGCACAAATAACCTATTACAAAAATAGCCCAAAAGTGGCTATTTTGGAGATAACCCACAAGGGCTCTCTTTATTCCTTGTGCCACGGTTTCCTTTGGTTCCAAGCTATCCTCCATACGCGATATAGCTCTACTTAAAGTGCAAAATGGACCCTCCACCCACGTCCTTGTTTCCTTAAGCTCTTTGGGGCTTGGGTCCCTTGTTGTTGCCAAGCCAAGAAAAGGTTGACGCCAATTTGGCTTGTATCATCCTCCCCTTCTTGAAAAGGATTCGACCTCGAATCCAAACCTTGCAAAAGCATAGGGAAAACAAACAACAACAATTTCCTCTTGGCATGAGGGTTAGTGTTAGCAAAATCAAGTTTATCACCACGCCAAGGGGAACACACTTAACATATAACCAAGCATCAAAATGATCGATCAAGGGTATGTAACCCCACAAAGTAAAAGCTACTTGGCTTCTCAAAAGACTTTGACAAAGGGGAAGGTTAAAAGGACCATGGTAATTAGACAACCACTCATGATAACCCACATTGGTTTCATGTTTCAACAAGCACACAATCTCTTTTAATTCAAGAGTCACATGATAATCCCTAAAGCTAAGTGCAATGTCATGAACAAGATCATTCCAAGTTAAGACTCCACTCAATGAACTAGCTTTCTCCAAGAATAGGATTACTCCCAAACCATCACTGGGGTCAAATACAAAGGTATCCCCCCCACAAGTATAAACATTGCCAAAGGCAAGTATAGAGTAAAGAAAGGTATCACGCAAATTGATTTCATCCAAGGTGTCCTCAAGGGCTAGCTCACTCCTATGCTCAAGAATAGGAACACTCAAAGAAGAATAAACAATTGGTAAACAAAGGACACCTTTCAATGCTTCACAATCCTTCCCTATAAGAGTATTCTCATCTTCCAAGAAGAGATTTCCATCTTTAGGAGGAATGTGGTCACACTATAATGGGTTGTTGTATAGAGTATAGGCCTCAAGAAAGGCTACATCGTCAAAATGATCCATACCACTAGGTCTATCACTAGGAGTGTTTTCAACATCTTCAAACAAAGTAAACTTAAAGAGAGAAGAATCAATCCAAGAGGGAGGATGGGAACATGTAGGTTCATTCTCAAAAAGACAATTATCATTTTTCGAAGAAGTTTCTAACACATGATCCCTATGAGCCGCACAAGTATTAGGATTGTCATCAAAAGGCATGCTCAAAGGGTCACTCCTATTCAAATGATCAACGTCATCAACATCATCACTAGCTTGAGGTTCACTAATCACATCACAAACATGCTCAAGTAGTGGATTAAATTCACAAGCAAGTTGATCCACACAATCTCCACAAGACAATGTACTATCATTCAACACAAAGGCTTCAACACTAGGTGGACTCAAATCGATCTTACAAGAAGAGTCAATTCGGTCATCAATAGGATCAATTAGTGTATCCACACTCACAACATGTACATTATCAACACGAGGCAAAGAATCCTTAGGATCACATATAGACAAGCTATCACTCACACTCATTTGGCTACTAGCCACACAGTGATCTTTCACATTTACCATAGTGCAAGAGTTAGCTTTGTTACCTTGAAGCTCATGAAGAGATTCTTCTTTACCTTGGGGTGAAAATCCCTTACATTCTTCGGAGACATCTAAGATTGCCCTCATCAATTCTTTAAGGGTAATCTCCTTTTTGGGTGCTTGTGCTCCTCCATTCGCCATGTTTGTACCCATATAAGAATCCTTACCAAGAGAAGGATAAACAACAAGGTTGGATTGGGTTTGTGGCAACCCCCTCACTTCACTCCTCTCAACCTCTCCTTTTTCCACTCTTGGGTTACCACTTTGCACTCGCTTACTCCTCTCAATCTTTTCTCTCTCATTGTCATTGGGTGAAACACCAAGAACTCCTTTTGAGGGAGTTTGCTTCTTCTTTTGGGATGTGTCTTTGATCCTTCTATACTCCTTTTCATTAGGTCCGGGGTAATGATATCTCATATGTTTCTTGAATGTTTCCCAAGAGACAAATGGATTTTCATATACTCGTTTGTAGTAATTCTCCCAATAGATGACAAGTCTCCATTCAAGGTCCTAAAGGCCATTTCTATCTTGCTTTCTTTTGAGTAGTTGTAGATAGAGAAGATTTCATCCATCATGAACTTCCATTTTTCATACTCTTCTCCACTAGACTCCATAAACAAGGTAGGAAGAGTAATCTCGATGGAATTGAGACTCATATCATTTTTCTCATAGCCGCTTTGGTTCCCATATCTTGACATTTGTTCATTATAAGGAGACACATAGGATATGGTATTCCTAGATGGGGAGAAGGCATTCGACATGCTTCCTTAGTGTTCCTTGTACCTACAAAATAAGCAAACAAGTTAGTAGTAAAGCTCCTCACCAACACTCGTAAGTTTCTCACCTTTGTATGCCTCACAATTGGATCGGCTAGTGTTGAAGAGTGCTTATACTTCGGTGGTACACAAGGTATCGATTACTACTTTTGGCCGGAGTGGATTCTTGTTTAAAGAAAGATGGACGACTCGATTATAAACAAAAGGACTTGAATCAAGAAGTTAACTACGAAATAAAACTAGAAAGGCACACAAAGAAAATGAACTAAGAAAGAAAACGGACTCAAGGACTAATCAATCAACTAAGTAGATGAATTACTAGTTGTTTATTAGTTTAGGAATCAAAAATTGAAGTAAGGAATCAAGAAATGAAACTAGACGATGAAACTTGTGCAAAATGGGATTTTGGACCTTTGAGGTGCGTTTGGTCGACCTGCTCCCGCAGGTGATGACCTGCCCCCGCAGGTGGCAACACATGTCAAACCAGTGTCATCTGTTTTGGCCATCTGCCCCCGCAGGTGCTCCACCTGCTGGCGCAGGTGCCCTGTGCAGACCAGCTGAAGCTTTCGAATTTTCAACTTTTTGTGGGCCCTCTTGATTTCTCTTTCCTAGTACCTTCCGTTTTTGGAATGTTCTTTGGTACTAACACTTTTTGCTTGATTCTTTTGGCTTCTTTTGGATCTAAAAACACCTTTTTGAATATTCTTTTTCCATAAGATATGAATTTCATGAAGAACTCTAAGAACATGGATGAACTTCAAAAATTCATATCTTCTTCGTTTTAGCTTGGAATTCAATGAAATTTGAAATCTAGGCTCTCTTTGATATGAGGAACAATCCCCAATACTCCTTTACCCTCAATTTCAAGCCAAAATTTTCAGATTTTCAAACCCATTTGAATCTTCTTCAAGCTCCAAACTCAAAAATGGCGGATTCTCCAAAACTTCTCCAGATAGCACCAACTTTTAGATCTAGGTTCCCTTCAACGTAGAGAATACTTTCCAGCAATTTTTATCCTTCAAATCAACACAAAAAGGGATAGATCTAAAAACCTTGACAATTTTTATCCTTCAAATCAACACAAAAAGGGATAGATCTAAAAACCCACTTTCAAGTTTCTTCAAACTCTAGCTCAACAATGGTGTTTTTCTTCAAATCTACTCAAATCAAACACAAATTTTCAAATTCTGACTCTAATAACACCAGAGGAAATAAATCTAGTGTTGAAACTTCAAAAATGACTCAAAAACACAAAAATATTTTGGGATTATTGGTAAAAACTTTTTTTTTTGTGATTTTTTTTTTCTAGATAACAAACCCAAGATTAGAATCGTAAGAACGAATCTAAGCTCGGCTTTGATATCAAATGATAACCCCCAAAATACGAAAAGAGAGAAAAAAGTACGAAAACTAAAGAAACGATAAAATCAAAATACAAAAAGCTAAAGGATAGAGGTAAAGATAGATAGATAGACACAAGAAGATAAAGAAGAGGGCAACCTATGGATATAGCAAATCCAAGACCTCCCTTTTGATTACCTAAAAACACCTATCTCTTACGATGACCAAGAGAGAATCATAATGCCCTCGAAACCACCATTTCTAAACAAAGGTCAACACAAGCTTTTCCAAGCTCTCATGCTTTCTCAAGAGACATAAATTCAATATTCATCAAAAAGTAGGAAATGAAATGGATAAGGCACCTATTTATAGTATTTGCCTTTGCACAAATAACCTATTACAAAAATAGCCCAAAGTGGCTATTTTGGAAATAACCCACAAGGGCTCTCTTTATTCCTTGTGCCACGGTTCCTTCGGTTCCAAGCTATCCTCCATACGCGATATAGCTCTACTTGAAGTGCAAAATGGACCCTCCACCCACGTCCTGGTTTCCTTAAGCTCTTTGGGGCTTGGGTCCCTTGTTGTTGCCCTTGAAATACAAGCCAAGAAAGGTTGACGCCAATTTGGCTTGTATCACTTCCTTTCCAAATTTACGGTGTACTCTGATGAAATGAACAACCTTTTCAAATTATTCCTTTGCCTGTAATCCTATTCAATGTCAAGAAAGTAGTGGCAAATCTTGTCTTGCCAGGCTGCACCAAACTTGGCAAATCTTGTCTTGCCAGGCTGCCCGAAACTTCTTTATTGTGAATCTCTTCACCATGTTCAATAATAAAGGTCTTTGAACAATGTAAGAATGCACCCTTGGTCCCTAACTGCATGAATGAAAACTGTACTGAAGGGTATTTCCTTGAAAATGTCACTGAACATCAAATTTATACAATGAGCTTCAATAAATGAGCTTCAGTACAACAAAGCAGAAGGTATGGTGGGTTGGGAGTGAGGAATTTGAAGTTGCAAAATGAAAGCTTACTTACTAAATGGTTTGGAGATATAACCAGGTAGACCAGGCTCTATGGAAGGAGGTGATACAACACAAGTATGGTCAAGAGAATCAGTGGTGTTCAAATGTAGTGACGGGTACTTATGGGGTTGGTGTATGGAGGACTATCAGAAATCTTTGGATGGCTTTCAAGGATAACACAAAGATAAGGGTCGGCAGGGGAGATAAAGCTCTGTTTTGGAAGGAAGATTGATGTGGCCAAGGGACATTACAGAGCTTGTACCCTGGTTTATTTTCCATATGTTCAAATCCGGACAGCAAAATACAAGAAGTATGGTCTCCACAGGGTTGGAATCTGGTTTTCAGGAGATTACTCAATGACTGGGAGATAACATGGGTTACTGATATGTTGGCCTTGATTGGAAATTTTCCTGGCACCAAAATGGAAGCAGACACACTGATCTGGAGACATCATTCTAATGGCCTATTCTCTGCATCGACATAGCTTCAAGATGCCTTCTGTGCAAAGAAACTCAAGAGACTAACAAGAACCTTTTCCTTCACTGCAAAGTAACAACAAAGATTTGGGCTCTGTTCACCAATTTAGCCAGCCTGATTGGATCATGCCTGAACATACAGCAGATCTTCTAAGTTGCTGGATTAGAAGGGGAGGTAGCAAGAGTCAAAAGAGGTGGTGAAGGACAGTACCAGCCTGCATCTGGTGGATTATCTGGAAGGAAAGAAATCAGAGGATTTATGACGGGAAAGAATGTACAATATAAAAGATTAAGTGGAAAGTAATTACAACTTTAGGCTTTTGGTGTAAAGAACAGAATATAGAAGATGAAATCCACTCATCCAACTAGTGGATTTCATAGGATCTTTGTAAGTATTTCCGTCTTTTTTTGTGTAATTTAGTTTGTTGTTTTTGGAGGTGGCCAGCATATCCTTAATGCTGAGGAATACAGAGTTACCAGTTTCAAAAAATATGCAGGTACACTCCCTTCAATATGTCACTCGCTTTAACATTTTCCCTCGCATTGTTTGTAACAACTTTAAGAACATTCTTTGCTCTAATGTTCTCTTTTGTATTCTCAAAGAAGGAGAACGTTTTGATGGAATGTGGAGGAGTCGCTATCATCAATTGATTTAGTTTTGGAGAATTCACCGACACATCAATGATCATTGTTCAATTTCTTGCTGTCCACTATCCATCATAATGGAACATCCATATTTGTTCCATTCTACTTTGTGATCCTCCCACAATTTTTCTTTTGTCTCTTCCACTTCTTTAACTATAAGGACCTCTAACTTCATGATAAGTGGGGGCTTCATTCTTAGACTAAACTGGCCTATGGCCTCAATAAAGGCTCTAATATTGTTGGTATCAATAGTGTTGGTATAACTGACACAATTGAAGGGGAGCTCTGCATCATATATCCATCTTATAAAAGTTGTAACTGCATGATCCCTTCAATCTCCTTGGCAACATTTTTAGGATTAACACTTTTCCCTGCCCCATCTCCATGCTTTTGCGATGTTGAGTCCCATATAGGTGGGATGAGGAAAAAATGGTCTCCTTATATGGACTTGGGCAATTCTCCTCCCTTTGAGCTAGCTTTTGGGGTTGAGTTAGACCCAAGATCCATTCTTTACATGGTATCAGAGCCAAACCCATGCCTATCCTAATTCTTCGTTCACTGATGTTGGGCCCACATATTATATTGTCCACGCTCTAGTTAACGATGTCTGGGCGTGTGTGGGAGTGTTAAGAGTCTGTCACGCCCCGAATCCCAACGAGGCGTGATTGACACTCGTAACCGATAAGGACCGAGAGAACCAAGCTTTGCTTCTATTCGTACATATGCATGTCATAAGAAACACCATTACCACGTAAGGACTTTAAAATACTAAAAACGGAACTCATGGGACATGATATATATATATAAAAACTTGGCCGTTGAGGCCATCAAGTCAAGACATCATGTGTCACCTTACATCCATACACCCACATACGTCTACAAAAGCCTCTAACAAATGCCTTTACCAAAACCAACTGAAAGTCAGGACAAGTCCCCGCTTTATACACTATGTACAATACCAAAACATATGGACAACTGTGACTCGGAGAAGCCCCGAACTAACTGGAGCTCACCGATGATCCGCACACAACTGACAACTTATTGGGGAGGCCTACTAGTACCTGCGCCTGCAGCAAGTAAGGTAAATTCCCCAAGAGGGGTCAGTACGAAGAAAGTACTGAGTATGTAAGGCTCAAATGAAACTGTATAATAAATAAATATTTCAATGAACTCAAATGCAAATGAATAAGTCACCATTCTGTATGTTGGGAACCATATGTATTGCTTTCATTACTTTCTTTGCTTTATTACCTCTGTGCTTATTCATCTTTGTCTGTGCTATACTTACCCGGGCCCCAACTGATCAGTGGGTCTTTACATAACATAACGTTATGTTGGGATCGGCTCGAGCTAGGCATTTGCCTCTAGAGCTGCCACCCATAAATCAAAATATCGGGATCGGCTCGAGCTAGGTTATTACCTCTAGAGCTGCCACCCATTCCAACATATCAGGTTTGGCTCGAGCTAGGTTATTACCTCTAGAGCTGCCCCCTGTCAGGATCGGTCCGAGCTAGGCTTATGCCTCTAGGACTGCCCCCTGATCCAACAATCTCGGGATCGGCTTGAGCTAGACATTTTGCCCCCAAAGCTGCCACCCGTACTCAATCATTAACCACATATGCATTACTTTGTTTATTACTTTGAGATTGATACTTTGATAGTCATACATCACTTTGAACTTTGGAACATAACATTGTTGGAAAACACAACCGTATTGGAACCATAACATTATTGGAAACATTGGAACAATAATCCATGAATAAAAGACATGTGTGGGAACACTATTGGAACATTAGTCAATGAACATGAGACATGTGAATGACAATTGATCAATGCATAGGGAACATGTGATGAACCATAATTGATACCCGGAAATAGGATACCCTTAGTTTATGAGAGATTGATACTTTTGTAGCCATAACATTGTTTGAAGCTTTGGAACAATAACCAATGAGCAAGAGGTATGTAAGTAAACATTATTGGAACTTTGAAACATTAGCCAATGACTATGAACCATGTGAATCACCATTGACCCTATAAGGAATATGATATGGCAACTTGAAATGAAATACCTTTGGACATTTCGGAATGAAACAAGTACCATGTCATTATGGACAATACGCTGCAGAAGGATACAAAAAGAGTAACCTTACATACCTTTACTTCCAAGTATGAATATACAAGCCTATATGTGAACACAAAAGTCCAACTCCTTCCTTACGTCTCACTCTACAACACAAGTACATAACGGAACCAACATTAACCACAAGCTACATTCCAAGTGCATAAGACGACAATAAGTTACATGACCATCATATAACGTCGTTTCACTCTTAAAAATACCATACTCTGTATTACCATGACAACAACATCCTCACATTTCACACATTGACCAGGACATCATAAACCAATAACATTTCAAACCAAGTTTACCCTTTACACTTCCTCATTAACACTACGTTACCTTTTCTCCGTCAAGTCACCCGATAGCTTTCACAATAACACTTTAACAACAATCTATATTTTATACCATTCAAAATACCTCCGGGATACTCCTTTATAGTCATTTAAAAGGTACCATAAGTTGATAATTGCATCCATAAAGGGTATAGGGGTTTCGGGGGGTCAAAGGGATGCAAAAACAATAAATTCGGAGTTCTGGGCCGACCCGCTAAGCCACCTGCGCCCGCAGGTGGATGACCTGCGTCCGCAGGTGCTCCAGGCTCGAGGGCGGATGCCCATTTCAGCCTCCGGGGGTCATTTTAGGGTCCTTTTATGCCATGAATGGTCCATGATCAGAACTAAGCTTCTCTTAACATATTTTAGATCATATTAGATGCCAAAGAACAGACATGGTTTCACAACGCACATAAACATCACCAAAACCACATTTTCCTTTCATTACGTCACCCATTCCATGGCCAATTTCGTAACAACAATCCCACAAGTAGTACACATAGAGAAAACAAGTTAGGAACATAACCTTATCATACATGTGAACATATCATCCATATTATTCACTCCTTTCAAGATCTCAAGTCCATTTTTAAGTTTACAAGGCAAAAACCTTCACCGATTAGGCAAACATAAATTGTTTCACACATAGTGAACTTCTCACACTTCACCAACATAACCAACATGATCTACACGATATTCCACACATATATTATAATAAACCATGAGAGTAAACACTTACCAATGCTTTCCAAGAAGTAATCTTGGCCAAAGGAATGAAGCTTAGGGTTTGTGTGAGAGTTAATGTTTGAGATAATGTTAGAAAAGGCATGTGTGTCTCTAATGATAAAAATCTGATTTTTCTTGACTTATATAGTCCCTTGACAATCATTCTTAGCCACCCACTTAATGGTTTACTTGGTCAATGAAAGAGCAATGAAAGAATGGGTCAAAATCCCATTTTGGGCCATGTCTTTCTTATGATTTTTGGGCCTCAATCCCATTTTGGGCCATGTCTTTCTTATGATTTTTGGGCCTCATTTGGGCCCAATGGAACAAGACCCATTAATGCCCAACAAATTAATGTATAATTCATCAAATCTCTCATGTTTAACTAATTCCATAAATGTAAACGTAGTCGTATAGGCTCGGGAATGTACGGGGTGTTACAGAGTCCCACATCGGAAAAAGGATGAGTGATTGGTCTCCTTATATGGACTTGGACATTCCTCTCCTCATAAGCTTGCTTTTGGGGTGTGAGTTAGGCCTAAGACCTTATTTTACATAATATCAGAGCCAGACCCATCCCAATTTATGATTACCGATGTTGGGCCCCCATATTAAAAATAGTCCACTCACCAGATGTCCAGTCCCGGGCATAAGGCAGGGTGTTGAGTCCCACATCGGTGGGATGAGGATGGTCTCCTTATGTGGACTTGGGCAATCCTCCCCTCATGAGCTATCTTTTGGGGTTGAGTTAGGCTCAAGATCTATTTCTTTACATGCGGGGAATACAATATATAGGATCTTTACTCTTACCAGTAGATCCACAACTTGAAAACAATGTTGGCCCCCTTCCTCATTTTTTAGGAAGCGACAAATTATTAGCTTCACCATCTTCCATTTTATCATCCTGGTCAGCAAGATTATGCACTTGTTGATGTTGCATTTGAGTTTTAACTCAATATTTCTATTCATGAACTTTTCAAGTCTTCCTTACCATGTGTCGGGCATTTTGGACAAGGTGTGACGTTGGGATTACTACCGATGACATGAAGTATGTGACGACAGATTTCTCCTTCAGAAATCTTGGTACGAAAAAGACAGTTCACTGAGATCTTTCCGGTCTCGCTCACTTTATGTGCATAAGTCCGGGTCTTTCTTTTTGATCTTGTGATGCCATTTACAATCTGTTAAGAGCAAAAGAATTAAAATTCAGCTACTTTAATTGAAAAAAATCCACTTTATGAAGATTTTAAATTCAGCTATATCAATTGCAGTCTGGTAAACTTAAGAGCAACAAAAGAACTAAAACAAAGACGAAGAAGAAAAAAGAAATAACAAGAGAAGAATAAAAGAACACCTCAGCGGTTTGAGGATTTTTAGCAGAGAAACAAGAAGAAGAAGAAGAAATAGAAGGAGAAAAACTGGTGCAGCAGCATTTACAGATTGGACAGGATCACCCTCTGTAAATGTTGCTGGTTCAAAACTGTAAATATTGCTGCACCATTTACAGATTGGGTAGGATCACTGCTCTTCATACCTTTGAAGTGAGGTCTTGTCGCCTCGTGTCGCTTCTCACTTTGAGGGATTAACGACCGCTTCTATAACACTGCACTATTGCATGTGGACTTGTTGACTGCACATTATTAGAGAGGTATATCCTGTGTGGATCGTGCACTTGCAATTGAACTGTTGATTCTCTGAAGAATCTTATTGCTGTAAAGACATGTTTAACCTTCCCTGCTCTTTGCATGTTTTTACCATTTGTATATTTCTGGATATCCCATTACTAACTAGTGTTAAAATTACTTATCCAGGTTTTGCATGCTTTTGCCGCAGAAGGGGCCCATTGTACTAAAGTTCGTGAGATACTAAATGCTTCCGATGTAAGTCTAAACACATAAACAATTTGTGCTTGTCATTCCAGTTTGTTATTGTTCACAACTTTTTCAAAATTCCGAGGCTTTCCCCCATGTACTGAACTCAATTGTTCAATTCTCGGATGTTACCTCTGGACTTGTTAAGAAAGAAGATATTTATCTAGAATAAGAGGAAAGGAACAAATATTGACTTTTTGCTATAAGGTGAATTTAGAATCGTTTGGAACATGCTTGTGCACACCTAATAAATCTTTGGACTCTCAATCTTTAAAGTATTTTAGTGAGTCCGGTATGGAGTCTGACCAAGTTATTTAAGTAGAGAAGAATGAAGGGAATGCTCAGAAAGAAGAGAAATTGAAAGAGAATACTACTTGGTTATTCACTCAAGCTATTGGGTTAAAATAGCTAAGTTTACTTGTTCTAAGAACAGAAAGAACATAAAAATATACATAATTACAGGAAGTAATTGATCCTATAATACAATAACAAAATTCTTGCACTCACTCTCAAGTTGGTGCATACAAATCACATGTGACAAGTTGGTTGCATATATAATTTGTTTCTGTGACCGCCAAATGGCTTGGTAAAGAGATATGCAAGTGGTTCATTTGACCTAATGAACTTCTGAAAATGTCTCCTGAAAGTATCTTTCTCTGACGAAATAAAAAATCAATTTCTTTGTGTTTGGTCGTCTAATGAAACACTGAATTAATTTGATGCAATGTGAAGTGCATCCTGATTATCACACTCAAGTTCCAATTGGCCGATTTTTTTAAATTTCAGTTTTGTTGTAGTTGTTTGATCCATATGAGTTCATATGTAGCTATTGCCATACCCCGATATTCTACTCCTTCACTAAATCTTGCAACTACATTGTGTTTCTTCTCTAGACACCAAATTTCCCCCAACTGTAACGCAGTATCCAGAGGTAAATCATCAAAGGGTGACCCTGCTCAATCTGTATCAGCATATTTAAGCAACAGTTTGCTTATGTTCTTGATCTTTATAAAGCAGTCCTCTTCCTCATTGCTGAAAGCACCTCCAATGTTCCTTAGTGTTTCATAGGGTCCAATTCATTCGGACTCAAGTCTTTTCCCTACCCCCCCCCCCCCCCCCCCCCTCTCATCAGGGATATTTCCTAGTAAACCCAACCGCTACACAATGTTGTACACCAAATTGCTTAAGCCACTCCTAAATTAGGCACACATTTCCCAAAGCTTTGTTCATGAAGTCATATATGACTTGATATAGTAATCAATTCACTATTCTCGATTTTTTATGAGAATCATTTGCTAAAAGTGGATTTCTTCCCATGTTTGAAGACCTCAGTCTTACATTACCAGGGCGTAACGTTTTTATCAAATTTTCGAGGCAATTTTATTCCAAATTTCAAAGATCTGAGCATCATTTTCCTTACGAGAACAAGTGCGCTTAGTTGAATTCTAGATTTTTTCAGCAGTATCAAGCAATAAATATTACTGAGAGATTCGGTGTGCATAGTGTTCAAAAGTTATGTCATAACAAAGGATTATCAATTCCATTGATCATAGTTAGAGTCAGCCACAACAAATGCTTTCTTTTCTCTACTAATATGCCCAAGCAATTTTCTGCATTTAATAAAAAGAAAGCAAGATCTTGACCAAGCAAGATATGTACCAACACCATCCAATTTACAGCAATGATTTGTGACCGAGAGTAATAATCTGTTGTTTTTGTATTACCCGTAGTTTGAACAAGCAATAATCCTTAGTGTCAAATCAAAAATATTCTGGATTACAGTATTTGTCTTACAAGAGATAGAATCAGTGCTGGAACTTGCGGGAAAATCACTTCCTGATCTGGCTACCCCGGGATTTGCGGGAAAAATGCTCGGAAGAGGTCTCATGCGTTGTTTAATGTCGTAGATCTGACACTTTTGTAGGTGCGTGGAGGCGCGTTGGCTGCTTTCCGGCAGTGGGGTTTTTTGGTTTGGGTAGTGCAACAGAGATAAGCCTCCCAGGGGTACCGATTTGTGTATAGGACCAATGGAGGGTGGCGAACTTGCTCAGGACAGAGACAATTGCTGGAATTTTTTTTTTTTTAAAGAGAAACTTAAAACTCAAGTTTCAGCCTATGAAACCCTAATGCTGCAGAGGGTGCACCGACTAAAAAAGGCAGCCACGACTCTGATACAATGCAATTTCAAGAAAAAGAAGTCTTCTTTGTACTTCTTGATGTTTCTACCTCCAATGAGAATGGTTACTTATACAATGAGTCCTAAGACTAAATTAGGAAACTCGGTATTCCCCTGAATTGTGCTTATACTATCTCATTCGCTTTTTACCTCCAAAATACATAAGAAAGTTTATTTGCTACTTATAAGACAATGCAACCCCCCGACCAAAATGGACGTGAGTACATATGGAAAAGTACTCACATATGTCATAAGGCCACATAGAATGGGATAAGACAGTAAGAAGAAACATGACATGGAAAAAAAATAATATGCAATTTAAAAATCACAAACAAGTTCATTTCTATAAAGCAATCATAACTTATGCTTTGAACATACTTTAAATTTTTTTTGGTGGGAGTTCATTTTGTTACCGACAACCACCATGTGTGTAATATGGAGTTCGATCTTGGCCCGATCGGCTAAGCCATCTCTCCATATTGCCGGTGTGGCTCGAAATGTCATATTTTGCTAGCAATAAGTGCAATACATAGATCCTACTAAAGGAAAATAAGGAATTGTCCGAACCAACGAAACTATCCTTGTTCTACGTCGGCATCCATAGTTACATGGATTTGACACTTGGACAAAACAAAACACCATCTCAGTTAATTAAATATAACTCCTAAAACATTTATCATATAGTTTGACACCTTTGACCCTTTTCATGACATTTGAATTAAATCATTTCATTTGGCTCATTGGCCCGTAATATACTTTTCAATTTGAAATAATCTAGCATTGTCGTTAAAGGAGAAGTCATAAAAACATGTAGAAGTACTTTGGGAAACTCAATCGAATAAATCATGGACATTTGAAACATTAGAATGCTGATAACCGTGATGCGAGGCAAAAAGAAAAACTTAATTCTTGACATTTAGGTAAAGTAATTGAATGGATAGCTTATAGCCTCTTGTCAACCACAATTATACACCATCATTTTTTTTTCAAACTGGTAATTGTATTCTTCAGCATTAAGGGCTATGCTGGCCACCTCCAAAAGCTTACAGAAAAGAAAATTAAGGAGATTTACAGAGAACCTATAAAATCCACTAATTGGATTTCCTCTTCTACACTCTATTCTTTACACCAAAAACCTAGTGAAGTAATAACCTTCCACTTAATCTTCTGAATACTGGATTCTTTTCCTTCAAAGATCCTCTGATTCCTCTCTTTCCAGATGGTCCACCAGATGCAAGCTGGGACTGTCCTCCACCATCTTTTCTGGCTCTTGCTTCTTCCTATTGTAATCCAGCAGCTAAGCAAGTCTGCAGTGTGCTCAGACATGATCCAATTAATTCCAGCAATGGAAGTGAACATTGTCCAAACTTGTGCTGTTACTTTGTAGTGCAAGAAGAGACGGTTGTTGCTTTCTAGTGCCACTTTGCATAAAAGGCATCTTGATGCTATGTTGAACCCCCTCTTTTGTAATGCCTCATGTGTCAAGCATGCTTTCCTAGCTACTAGCCAAGTGAAACACTTTACTTTAGTAGGGGCTACACTCTTCCAAATAGCATTCCAAGGTCCAGTTGATCTGCCTGCAGCTTCATTCAATCCCTTCTTGTATACCCTGTTAACAGTGAAATTTCCATCATTGTGGTGCCTCCAAATAAGACTATCCGGATCCAAGTTAGTGCCTGGGAAGTCTCCTATTAAATTTAGGAGATCTGCTACCCATGGTATTTTCCAATCATTTAGGAATCTTCTGAAAGTCAGGTTCCACCCGTGAGGAGTCCACACTTCTTGTAGTTTGTCATTTAGATTCAAGCTTATAGAAAATAGTCCAGGGAAAAGAGATTGGAGAGTTCCATGACCACTCCAGTTTTCCTTCCAAAAAAGTACCATGTCTCCCCTGCCAACTCTAACTTTAGTGTAAGTCTTGAAAGTCATCTAGAGATTCCTGATTGACTTCCAAACCCCAACCCCATAAGTATTAGTCACCTTATTAGTGCACCACTGCCCCTCCAGACCATATTTATGTAGTATAATCTTCTTCCACAAGGACTGTTCTTGGTTAAATCTCCATAGCCATTTCATAAGCAAGCTCTTATTATGAAGCTTTAGGTTTCTCACTCCCAGACCTCCAAAACTTTTGCTTTGCTGAATTGTGATCCATTTTACAAGGTTGAAGCTCTTCTCAATCTTGCTTCCTTGACACAAGAAATCCCTCCTCAGCTTGTCTAAATTTTCACCACCTCACCAGGGATGGGAAATAAAGACATTACATATGTTGGCAAAGAGTCTAGAACTGCATTAATCAAAACTACTATACCTCCCAGGGAAAGGTACTGTGATTTCCAAAGAGCTAGTTTTTTTTTTCTGTTTTCTCTATTATTCCATCCCATATACTCACAACTTTGTGTTTAGCAGCCAAAGGCATTCCCAAATAAGTAGTGGACAACTCCTCTGTCCTGCACTTCAAAATATTTGCTAGAGCTTGAATTTGCTACACCTCTTTGATCAGGAAAAATGTTGCTTTTTCTCCAGTTAACCTTCAACCCACAGCAAAGCTTCAAATACAACCAGAATCACTCTAAGGAAGCAAATTTGTTCTTCTTCAGCTTCACAAAAAACCAGTGTCATCAACATATAATAAGCGGGTCACCTCCATAATTTCATTGTTCGTGTTTTTCATGGTAAAACCCCTTATCCAGTTGTTTGCTGCAGTTTTTCTCATCAGACTGTCTAGTCCTTCCATAGCTATGATGAACAGGAAAGGGGATAGGGGATCCCCTTGTCTCAGACCTCTTTCAGCTGGAAAAAAATGTGCAGTTTCTACATTTATCAGAATGGAGAATCTGGTAGTTTTAATACAGAACTCTATCCATTTAAGCCACCTACTCTCAAATCCGATTTGTGTGAGTGTGTTCAATAGGAAACTCCAGTTAAGGTGATCAAAAGCCTTTTCTATATCTAACTTGCACATAACTCCTCGTATATCTCCTCTAATCCTAGTGTCAATGCACTCACTAGCAGTTAGTGCAACATCCATTATTTGTCTCCCTTTGATGAAGGCCATCTGGTGATTGCTTATAACCCTGTTTATCACCTTCTTTAGTCTCTCAGCCAACACCTTTGCTATGATTTTATAGACCCCAGAGATTAGACTGATGGGTCTAAAATCTCTTAGATCATTTGCCCCAACCTTCTTAGGAATCAAAGCTACAAAAGTAGCATTGAAACTTTTCTCAAACTTATGATGAGAGTGAAATCTGTGAAATGTCTGCATCAGTTCATCCTTTATTGTTTCCCAAAGAGCTTGGAAGAAAGCCATGATGTATCCATCTGGACCAGGGGCTTTATCTGCATGACACAATTTTATCCCTGCCAATACCTCTTCTTCTTCAAAAACTCCTTCAAGACTATTTCTTTCCTCTGTTGAAATGCTCTGTACTACATGAAGGTTCAAAACAGGTCTCCAATTTTCTGATTCTTTGTAGAGATCTTGATAAAATTCCACAATGCAGCCCCTAATAGTCACAGGATCATTGGATTGCTCTCCATTAATCAACAGAAATCAATAGTGTTGAGTCTCTTGTGTGTAGTGGCTATTCTGTGAAAGAACTTAGTGTTCTTATCACTACTTTTGATCCACTGGACTCTGGATCTCTGTCTCCAAAAGATTTTCTTCATTTCTGGCCACCTCCTCATACTCCATAGCTAAATGAGCCTTTATCAGCTGCTCATCATCATTTAGGGGTCTGTTCTCTTGGATGGTTTCCAAGCTCCCAATTTGATCTAAGATGTGACTTTTCCTTGCCTTCCAGTTCATTCTATGCTCCTTGCTCCATTCTTTGAGTTTAGACTTTAACAAGCTTAATTTTGTTGCCAGGATGTGGTAAGGAGTACCAGACACAACAAAAGAACACCACCATTCTTGGATTTTTTCTTTGAAGCCTTCTACATTCAGCCACCATTTTTCAAACTTAAAGTATGACCTCCTGAAGTTTTCATCTCCACAAGTCAAAAGAATGGGATTGTGATCCGAACCAAGGCTAGGAAGAGAACTTTGCCTAATCTGAGTGAACATTTCATCCCAAGGAAAAGAGTACAGAAACTGTCTATTCTAGAGGAATTCCTGTGATTTCCCCCTCCTCTCCAAGTGTAAGATCCCTCCAAAAGAGGAGTGTCTATGAGTGCCAGCTTATTTATGCAGCTGGAAAAATCAGACATTGCTCCAGATAAGTTAGCACAATTAGTTTTCTCTGTAGGGAATCTTCTTGTGTTGAAGTCTCCACAAACCACACAAGGCCCCTCAGACAAGCTCTTGATTGCCCCTAGTTCTTCCCATAGATCCCTTCTTTCATTCCTATCACAAGATGCATAAACAACAGTGAGAAACCAGTTTAATCCCACAAAGTTTGCAAGTAATCATCTGGCTGCCACTCTCTACTCCTTCCCCTCTCCAAGCCCTTGAGTCCCACATGATAATAATTCCACCCTTAGTCCCTAAAGCTTCCATCCATACTCCCTCCCTCCATCTATTTCCCCCCAATTGTTGAATATATTTACCCACTGTCCCATTTAGTTTTGTCTCCACCAAGACAATAATATCTGCTCCCTCCTGTTGAATTCTACTTCCAACTAATTTCCTTTTCTCCTCCCTGTTCAACCCCCTAACATTCCATGCTAGAATTTTTAGCTTCATAACAACTGAATGGATTGTTGCCTCCCTCTGCTTTTTGAATCACTTTTTGGTTCTGTATCTTTGAATTTTACATCAAAGATAAGATTTTTGAGCTCCTTTGGAACCATCTGTTTGTCAAGATTTTCTATTGCTGGGACTTCCTTCTCTCTCCTTTGATCAATTTTGAGCAGCAGTGATGTGGCCTCTTCTGTGCACCCCTCGAAAGCAGCCCCAAATTCTTGACTAAGTCTGAGAATATTTAGTTGGACCCATAAGTTTGCTCTTTTTCCTGCTTCTTTGCTACACTCCGATGCGACAGAACAAATTGGAGTTGGATCCCCTAAAAGAGTTATCTGATTCATATTGCCTTGGTCTTCTATCTCTCCTTCACTACCTCCCCCTCCCCCCCCCCCCCCCTTATAGTTGAATTTACCTCTCCTGCATGCAATTGAATTTCTGCTCCCAGATGATTGATTTCCTGTTGTTCAAGCAATCTCTCAGCTTCAGAGGCTAAGCTTTGATCGACAAAGGCCAAAATCTCTCAGCTTCAGAAGCTAAGCTTTGATCGACAAAGGCCAAAGATATGTCTTGGGTTTCTGAGGTGATGGGCCATAGGTTTATTTCATCCAAAAAAGGCTCAGTATTTTTTGGTTTAGAGGTTCGGCCCAAAACCTTTGGCCCATCTGAGATTTGCTGATTTGAAAAGTTAGTGGGTTCCACCGACACGTGGGGTTTTCCCCCCAAAAAGGCTACTTTCAACTTTATAATTTAAATTGCTCTGACCCCTTTCCCTATCCTCGTCTTGTCGAGACCCTATGAGCCTAGGGATTTCTAACGACCCTTTACCTCTAAAGAAGCCCCCTTTTCTCTGCCTTTCTCCGGCTGGAATGCTATCATCCCTTTTCCGGTAGGTGGGTGGTGATTCCACCCAAATAGGTAGTGAAAAGACAAAATTCTCGTCGGCGATGTCGATCGATGCCGGAATTTTGGTCGCCGGTCCTTTTACACGAATTCTGGCCCATCTCTAGTGATTCTTCAGTTCTGTTTCTTCTTCTGTTTCGAGCCACCCCCCACACCTTTCACCTATTTTCTTCATCACCAAACTGGACCAGAGGTGGAGGGGAAGCCCTAGCAGACGAATCCAGCACCAATCGAATTGGTGACTCGCAGGGAAAGAGCCAACAGTCGGATTCCCATCAGGATGTGTTCAGCTTCCTTCCTAGAATGGAACTCAAAAAGAAAGGTTACTCCGTTCATGTCATAGACCGAGACTCCTTGTGCTCCCTTCCAAGTTTGCTGAGCCCATCGCCTCACCTCATTTCTGGTGGGAGTGTCCTCTTTGCCAGCGAAATATCCAACTAAGCACCTATTCAAAAGGTCGTTCTCTGCAAGATGGACTTTTGCCTGTATCACTTCTCCTTCCGCAGAATCCTCTATTTTTGAAGCTATCTCTGTTTCTGTTTGTGTCCATTTTCCTTTTCATAGCATCTCCCTGTAACTTCCTTTCCCCTTGTTTGCAGCCTGGTCTGCCTCCCCGTTGTATTTATACACTTGTTTGGTGATTGGATCTCTTTTAATGAAGGTATTTATTTTGTCTGCAAGTTTCCCCCACCCAGCATTAAAAGCATTTTCTGGAATGATAATAACTGTTCTGTCTGTCCCCTTGATTGTAATCAAAGATAGAAACCTTCCATATTTGTTGGCTTTCAGAGAAAGAAAGATATTGGTGAAATAGTCTTTGCATTTCCAAGTTTTCAAATATTCCCCTCTCGTTTCTGATGCTTCGTAAAATCTCTTGCAAATCCAGAGGAGAGCTTCTTTGCTCAGCACCATCCTCCTCAGATGGTATCTTCCACTTTCTACCCAGTCATTCAAAGTCTCCGCTCTGGCTTTTGACTCGGTGATGTCGTAGGATTTCCCCCCCTGAACGAAAATAGATCCTATTATCCATCATTTTGTGAGGAGAGGATGGTAGATGTAGAGAAAAAAGGAACAGAAACTGAGTGAGAAGAGAAAGGAAAGAAGGAAGAGAGTGTTTTCCTGTGGAAGAAGTCCACCGGAGACGGAATCTCAAAGTCCAAAAGGGACTTTAAGTCAATGCCTCGAAAAGAGTGCCTGAGAACATTTTTGGATAAAGCTTTAATGTTGTTAATTGACCTAGGATAAACTTTTAGTATTATACACCATCATTTGGAAAGCTATATGGATATGTGAATCCATTTCAAAGGCATGAAATTATGTGATGGAAAGCGACCCTATGGAAGAGAGTTTAGACAACAGACCTCAATTTTGTTCGTTACATAGTCGCCTAACCAGCTCTACAACGTCAATCTACAACATAGTAAACCATTTTGGTCAATACTAGCAAAAGAATCCATGTTTTGAGTCACTTAGGCATTTCATCAAGCACCTAGTGTGCATCATTCCACACATCCTATATCAACGGTGTTCCTTTCATCCAACATCCCCTCCTTAATGCCCACAATGGCACTACAATCATGCTTAGGTAATTAACTTCTTTCAGCACATACATGTCTAAAAATTAACTCCCAATTAACTATCCACTGTTTAATCACTCCCCCAATCTCTACAACATTCGTCAATCTTAATCCAAGAACTTACGACTTCCAATCACCATCCCTCAAGTCTCAACATTTGAATCGTAATCACAATATCATTAATTAGTCATGAATGAGTTTAGGGGCGTAGACTTACCTCTAGGAAGAAATCATAGTCAAATCCTTCACTTGGAGTTCTTGAGGAGATTTTTTCAATACTTATGGGTTCCAGGAGTAGGTGCTAATTGTAGTGTTAAAATGATGGGTTTCTACACCAAAGTAATAGGAAATTCTTGCCTTAAATGTGGGAGGAGTTGGAGGTGTAGAGAGGGGAGAGAACCTTCAAGACTTGGCCAAAACATATGCCCTTTGTCTCTCTTCGAAACTATAAAAATAGGGGCAGCGGTCAACCGTTGGCCATGGTTAGGGCTTGTCCTTGAGCCCCAAATTCAACATACTGGACTTGGTCATGGTGAGGGACCGTTTGGGCATAGTCACGGGGGCTTTTGGCACGATTGGAACTGTTGGCCATGGTCGGCTCGGACTCAGTTGGCTCTAGGCTCGATGACCTTTAATTTGATAGGTAATTCACCACATAACACTTTATATTCTGGGAGATATATGCTTGTTTGAAGTTGGACCTTGTGCGAGGTCATTTGAAATATTAGTCTGTATCGTAGCTTCCAACCCGACATTGTGCTAGAACTTTCCTTAGACCTTAAATCACTTCCAACACACCTCCTACACCTATTATCATGACCATGTGATACAGTCCTAGTCCGTAGCCTCCTTTTGCACGCAAAACATTACTTCTGGTGATTGTTGTCATACTTTAAAGTCTTAAATCGTTTCACGCTTTTATCCTTTGTCCAAATTATTTCCATATCTGTCCTAGTCCGTTTAATTAATTTTTGACTTTATAATCCTCGGGTGTCCCCATGTTCCAGATTTCAATGTTTTCAAGCTTCGAATTTACGGGGTCTTACATTATCCCTCTCCTTGTTGGGCTTGAGATTGAGTTACATGTGGAAATATTTAGTGTGGGGGGGCATTCTTTTGGCTTGGTATTTAGAATTTAGCCCATGTTTTTGGAGTTGAGCAAAAATGATCAATTTTTACTTAAAATAAATATTGAAGACCTTTTTACCCGCCCCTCACACAGTCACACACTCTTTACTCATTTTCTTGTCCACACTCTATATAAGCATGAACAACTCATTCCATTGGGATATTGGGGAAATTATCTAAAGCATAGAGTCACATATAGATTCTACTGGAGAACATACCTAACCAACCCAATTCCACTCTTCATTCATTTCCACTGATCATTTTCTCTAGAGAACCTCATCACTACTCCTACATAGAACCATTTTTCCCATATTACCATTTTCCATTTCTGGATTGCAAGACATTTGCATTTTCATCAACACCAGCCCATCTGGGTTCATGGCTACAGAGAAAATATCGAATTTGAAATAATATTGTCATAATTTATGGTATGTCTAACTAATACATGTGTGGTGGTAAATCACATAATAATGAATATTGGAGTCCTAAAATTAGAATTCTAAGATTCAAAATTGTGTCCTGAAGTTGGAATTTCATGGCTCAAAATTCAGGACATAATGTCCTAAAGTTCGAAATTCACAGCTCAAAATTTAGGACATGATGTCGTGAAGTTCAAACTCATGGAAGTTTGAAATTCACGATTCAAAATTCAGGACAATATGTCCGGAAGTGCAAATTTCACGGTTTAAACTTACGGATACTATGAAGAAGGCTCTGACATGAGATCAGTTGAGACCTTTGTGATCTTGGCAATCTACACTTTATCCTTTTGTATAAGTATCCAACAGTTCGAACTCAGTGTCCTAAGGTTCACATGTAACAGTCCAAACTTCAGGACATAGTGTCCTAAAGTTCACTTGTGAAAATGCAAACTATTTCCTGAAGTTATCTATCTTGTGATAATGCAAACCATAGCCTGAAGTTGGCATATGGGGGTGAAATTTCAGAACTTTGATTTTTTTCAACTTCAACTCAGGTATTATCCAAGTGCCTTAGTCATTTGCTCATGAGTACAATCACGTCCAAGTGTCTCTTGTTCTATTTCTTTTTACTGATAATCTAATACGAAGATCGTACAAAAGAAGGTTCTTGTATGTATAAAATTGTTTGATATAGAGAAAAAAGATGCTGAAAGCAAAGAAGAAAAATACAGAGTAAAGTCTTTTCTTAAAAATTTGAATCAGTTTAAGAAATTAAGTCATTATCCTAGATTTAGACATTTATTAGAAGCAGGCGGCTGAAGAAGAGAGGAAGAAGAAAAGCAGTACTATTGTTTGGAGGGGTAACTTCGTCCACATATAATTTACTAACAAAACATTGGGCATTTTGTATATACTTTTAAAAAGTGGCTGAAATTGAAGGAGTGGTGTTAAAAAAATGGTTGTTTGTGCACTTTCCGTGAGTTACATGTAGTCTGAACCAACTGTTACATATCATAAGTAGTGTTAAGGCATTGTTGTAGGTTGGATCTTCTAATGAAACCAAGGTATATATGCTAATTAGTTTTTGTGATCAAACTTTAACATGCAGGTTTGGAGTGCTTATAAGGATCAGAGACATGATCTGTTCCTCCCTTCAAATGCCCAATCTGCAGCTGCTGGAGTTGCTGGTTTAATTGAAAATTCCTCATCCAGGTTGACATATGCACTGACAGCTCCTCCAACACAAATTGGTCAAGCAAAACCTTCTGTCGTGACAACATCTGAATCAAATGGCAAGCAGGATCAAGGTCCATAAGATGAAAAGTCTGACATGATACGTACATTTGATGAAATGTTTCGGTTCTAAAATTGTGCTGCTCTTCTCTGGTTGGCACTTGTTAGGCATGCATTGTCCTTCAATAAGTAGAAGGATTTAATATTCTTTTGAAAAAAGAGCCTCAATATGTGATGCTCCCCCCTCCTCCTCTCTTGTTTTGCATCTTGTGTACAGTTTCTTCCCACCCCTTCTAGCTTGCTCTTATTTTGATGTCCTGGAAAATATGGAAGAAGTCAAATTAAAAGCAGCTGTACAGGATTATCCAATGTATAAGACTAGCAAAACATCCTGTAAATTTCTTATAGTACTAGTAGAGAGTTGATTTCGGTGAGTTTTTTGTAGTTCTCAATTGTTTTACTTCTGAGCTGATTCCCGATCTTTTTAAGTTGAACATAAAATTTATGCCTTCCATAGAGATGCCATGGTTGTAAATAACTCCAACTTCATATTTGAGTTTTCACTTACTAGTAAGATAATTGTGGTTCTGCGTTATTTTGTATTGATTGGAGTTGGTTGAATCCAAAACCTTTGAATGTAGCAATAAATTCTCAATTGTTTTACTCCTGTGCTGATTCCTGTAAATTGTTTTACTCCTGGCTCTATAAGAAAACTTGATTAACAACTCTACCGTAGATTGCAGGGTAAATTCTTGGGAATCCAAAAACCCACACACATCATACTGTGTTTGAATTTTAGTCTTTTTCTTACATTTAACCAAGCAAATGGGAATATCGTAAACTCTGTGTGGCCGTCTTCTCTTTCCTTTTTTCACTGTAAATCGGGCTGAGACAAACAAAACTTTTTTCAAAAGCATAAAATCTTGGTAGTTGTCCCTATGTTACCTTTCTTTCTGCTGGCAATGCTTTATCTATAACATCAAATGTCCATAACATGAAGTCATGGCTGAGTTTTACTAAGTTTGATAACATGCTAATGATCTTGAAGAACTTTTTTTGGACAAGGTAACTAACAGTTTATAAATCATCAACACAAAGTGTTGGGAGCCAAAAAGGAGTGCTTACATCAGTGGATCCAAAACCCAAAACAAAAAACTAGAGACAAAAAAACAAAGACAACCTAGACCCTATATCATCTCATAAGGACCCTAGGATGTCTATAATAGATATTGTATCATCTATATACTCTGATTTGCACCAATAACAGAACATAAGAATACAATTCATCTTAATCCTTTGTAAGGAGCTACTAGTATCTTCAAAACACCTAGAATTCCTTTCCTTCCAAATTGTCCACCAAATTGCTGCAGGGACAATTCTCCATCTATCTTTGTTTGTGCTGCTATTACCCTCTGAGTTCCAGCTCATCATTGCATCAGATGTTCTACCTGACACTGTCCACCTTATACCTCTAAAGCTTGTGAACAAATGCCATAACTGGCTGGTCATTTTGCAATGTAAAAACAGATGGTCGGCTGTCTCTGGATTTTGCCCACAAAAATAACATATTGAGCACAAATGAAATCCCCTTCTTCTTAGATTCTCCTGAGTTAAAACTGAGTCATTCACCACCAACCAAGTAAAAATGGCCACTTTATATTGAATTTTTACTCTCCATATTAATTTCCATGGCAATAGATTCAGCTGTGATGACACTTGATTCAGATCCTTGTAAGCAGAGCTTACTGTAAAACTGCCTTTACTATGAGTACTCCACCTGAGTGTATCTTCCCCTACATGTACTCCATTGTATTGATCTAATTGCCATAGAAATCTGCCAATGTGTCTATTTCCCAGTCTTGCATCAGTCTTCTAAAAGTCAGATTCCATTTCCGTGTGGACCAAACTTCATTCAAAGTGGCACTTTACTGTTGGTTCAAGTTGAAAATGCCGGGGTATAACTACTTCAAGCTGCCGTTTCCCAACTAGTTGTCTTCCCAAAACATTATCCTCCTACCATCTTTAACATTGAAACTGATCCTTTGTGCAAATTCAGGCCACAAATTCCGAATTGATCTCCACAAACTAGTTCCATAGGGGCTGGTCACCCCTTTGGTCTTCCAAAATCCCTCCTTTCCATATTTAGCCATCACCACAGTAGCCCATAAAGTTTGCTCCTTCTTCGGCAATCTCTAGAGCCATTTCATCAGGAGACTTTTGTTTTGATTCTTCAGATTTCTGATTCCCAGACCACCTTGTTTTTTTGGAAAGGATTAAAGTTTCCCATTTAACCAGATAGATCTTTTTCCTCTCACTGTTTCCATGCCATAAAAGATCCTCCTAAGACTATCCAATCTTTCCTTCACATTACTGGGAAGAGGGAAAAAAGACATCAAATAAGTAGGTGGCGCATCTAATACCGAATTAATCATAACCAGCCTTCCTCCGAGAGATAAGTACTGAGATTTCCACCTAGCCAGTCTTTTTTCACATCTTTCCAAAACACCATTCCAGATGACTTTAGATTTGCTTTTGGTTCTCAGGGGCATCCGTAGATACACAGTTGGAAAACACCCTATCTCCCCACCCAAAATATCTGTCAATTGTTGTATCCCCGACACCTCATTTACTGGAAAAATCTGACTTTTCCTCCAATTGACGTGGAGGCCAGAAATTGCTTCAAATAGGACTAGTATATAACTCTCAAAGCCTTCATCTGCTCCTCTTCTGCCTCACAAAAAGTTAAGGTATCATCTGCATACTGCAAATGTGTAATCTCCACACTTTCTGGTTGCTCCTTAGGCACATTGAAACCCTTTAACCAACCGTTACTCTGCGCAATCTTCACCATCTTATTCAGCCCCTCCATAGCCAGAATGAAAAGGAAAGGAGACAGAGGGTCACCTTGTCTCAATCCTCTTTGAGAAGGAAAGAAACCTTCAGGCGATCCATTAATCAGAATTGAAAATTTAACAGTGCTCATACAAAATTTTATCCATCTAATCCATTTGCCTCCAAGCCCCATTTTCTGCAAAATTCCAAGTAAAAAGTTCCAATTTAAATGATCATATGCTTTCTCAATATCTAGCTTGCACATGATGCCCGGAGCACTTTCCCTTAATCTGGAATCGAGACACTCATTAGCAATGAGAACATCATCAGTAATTTGTCTTCCCCTCAAGAAAGCCATTTGTTGTGTATCTACTAGCTTGTACATCACCTTTTTCAATCTTTCTGTTAGGATCTTGGATATCAATTTGTATACACTCCCTATTAAGCTGATGGGTCTGAAGTCTTTCAAATCCTTAGCTCCATCCTTCTTAGGAATCAAAGCCACATAAGTGGCATTAAAGCTCTTTTAAAAAAATTCATGGGAATGGAAATTGTTGACCTTTGCCATGATATCGAACTTGATAATTTCCCAACATTTGACAAAAAATCCCATAGTATAACCATCAGTCCCCAGAGCTTTATCCACTACACACAATTTTAATCCATCCAGCACCTCCCTCTCTTCAAAAGGTTTCTGCATCTCCTGCTTTTCCTCTGGACTAATCGCATGTTCAAAGTTCATGTTATAGGCTGGTTTCCATTCCTCAGTTTCAGAATAAAGATTTTGATAAAAGGAAATAATTTTCTTTTTGATAACAGTCGCCTCCTCAATTTCCTCCCTGTCAACTACCAGTTTGTCAATATGGTTATTCCTCTTATGAGCATTTGCAATTCTCTGAAAAAACGTAGTATTTTTATCCACTTGTTTGATCCACAAAGTTCTGGATCGTTGTCTCTAGGCTATCTCTTTCCTCTTTGCAAATTCTTCAAATTCCATACAAAGATTAGCTTTCTTGATTGCCTCTTCTTCATTTAGACTTCTATGTTGTTGGATAAAGTCCAAATTTGCAATGTGGCTGAGTATCAAATTTTTACTATTCTCCAAATTCCCGTAAGTGCTAGCACTCCAGTCTTTCAGCTTACTTTTCAGAGCTTTTAGCTTAGTAGCTAAAATATAATCTAGTTTTCCTTCAACTTCAAAAGAAACCCACCAATCCTTCACCCTTTCCGTGAAACCTTCAGTCTCCAACCACCAACTTTCAAACTTGAAATAAGATTTGGTATGTTCCCATCTGCTACTTTGTAACACAATTGGAGTGTGATCAGAGACAATTTTTGGAAGAGTCTCTTGTTTGATATTGCTGAATATATCACTCCACTCCGACAAATAGAAAAATCTATCAATTCGGGAGGAAGTTTCCAGATTATTCCCCTTGCTTCAAGTCTAACTTCCTCCTTCCAGGCGCGGATCAATCAACTCCATATCTTCAACAAAATCAGAAAACTCATTCATGTATATAGAAGTTTTAGAACAATTCCTTTTCTCTGATGCAAATCTGACAATATTAAAATCTCCCCCTACCACCCATGGCCCTGAAAAAAGACCCCTTGTAGCCCCGATCTCCCCCCAAACTTCTTGTCTCTCCCTGTTACAATTTGGGGCATAGAGCCCTGTCAAGTGCCACTTGAAATCCCTAACTTTAGACTTGAAGCTGTAAGTAAGAGTGTAGGAGCCAACCTCCACCACCTCCCCTTCCCATATTTTACTATCCCACAACATTATAATTCCTCCCCTAGTGCCACTAGCCTCCAATTGCCCATATCTGACTCCCCTGTTCCCCCATAACTTCTTGATTATCTCCCTATTATTTCCTTCCAATTTAGTTTCCTGGAAAAAAAAAATACATCAGCTTTCCGTTTTAAAACTAAACTATTTATCCTCCTCCTCTTGTCCCTACAATTTAAAGCCCTCACATTCCAAGATACTATTTTAACATTCATCATGTTCCAGTTGCATTTTCCTTCCCCCTGATTCTTGCCCCTGTGCTCTGTAATTTCATGTCAATGTTCAACCCCTTCAACTCTTGCATGCCTTTTATTCTAGGGATTGCCTTTACTCCTGATGCAGGTTCCTTCACCATTGGATACCTCTTACTGTCAATCTTCATGAGTAATGCCATTGTTTGAGAATTTTTGTTTTTTCTTTTAAAAAAACTAACAATCTGCTAATTAGCCGAAGTTTGGAGAGTTCTCTTGTTTACTAGGTTGGTATCCTAGAATTGCATGGCGAGGCCCTACAAATCGACAAAATTGACTTCCATTCAACACAGCTAGTTGTCAGTTGTAAAATGTTTCTCCGCATCCATTCTTTTTCCAAAACAACTACTTCCTAGTTTCAATTTGTTTGTTTGGTTTTTGCTTTGACACAAAGTTTAAAAAGTAAAGAAGGCTTTTGAATTGTGTGGTCGTATTTTTATTTTTTTTGAAACTGGTAAGGTTGTATTCTTCAGCATTAAGGACATGCTGTCCACCTCCAAAAAAATAGTAGCAGTTACAAGTTATCTATTAACTCTACTATTTGATCAATATCTACTATACACAATTGTTTACATCAAAAAAGTAAAGATACAATGCAATTCCATTTTACTTTATGAATGGAATTGGACCTATCTTCAAAACATCTGCCATTTCTTTCCAACACACTAACCATCATATGCATGATAGAACTAATCTCCACCATCTCTTCTGATTCTTTCTACTCCCCTCTTAATCCAGCAACTCAGTAGATCTTGGGTATGTTCTGGCATGGTCCAGCTGTAATCTGCTATGTTGAGGAAGAGGTTCCACAGCTGGTTAGTAAAACTGCAATGTAAGAAGATGTGCTTGTTTTCCCACCCTGTAGTGTTACACAAAAAGCATCTGGGAACTAGCTGTCTCCCTTTCTTCTGCAAAACTTCCTGGGTTAAACATGCTCCCTTAATCACTAACCAAGTAAAACATTTTACCTTGGTGGGAATGATACTTTTCCAGACATAGTTCCAGTCATAAAAAGTCCCCCCCCCCCCCGCCAATTGTAGACCTCTCTTGTATGAGCTGCTAACTGAGAAGTTCCTATCTTTGTTGTGTTTTCACTACACCTTATCTGCATCTATTGTGACAATGTTTCTTCCTTCTAGTTTTCCCAATAATAAGGCCAGCAATCTTTTGAAGGAAATGTCCCAGCCCTGCACTGATCAACACTCACTTATTCTAGCCTTAGTGATTCCACAAATTTAAAAAGATTTGGGAATTGCTCCTTAAGTGGTGATTGATCAATCCATCCATCATGCTAGAATTTTATCTTGTATTATTTCCTATCTTAATGCTAAGATTGGCTTCTATCAATGGCCATAGATTTCTGATGGTTCTCCAAACCCCCATACTATAAGGTTCAGATACAATGTTAGAGCACCATGGACTAAGTTCACCATTCTTTGTCACAATTGCTTCTCTCCGAAAAGCCCTTTCTTCTTTAGTGTATCTCCATAGCCACTTCATAAGTAAGCTCTCATTCTGTAATTTGAGATTTCTGACCCCCAGTCCTCCTCTTCCTTTGTTCAGCAGTACTGTTTTCCAATTAACCAGACAATAATCCTTCCCTTCTTTGTTTCCTTGCCATAGAAAGTCTCTTCCAAGCTTATCAATTTTTTTCACAACTTTTGATGGTATTGAAAATAGGGAACATCACATAAGTGGGCAATGCATCTAGTACAAAGTTGATTAGTATCAGTCTACCACCTAAACACAAGTATTGAGCCTTCCATCTGGTTAGTTTCTTCTCTGTTCTTTCCAAAATGCCATCCCATATCTCTAAGGACTTATGTTTGCTTCCCAGAGGGATGCCCAAGTAAGTTGTAGGCATTTTCTCTATTTTGCAGCCAAGAATGTTGGCCATATCTTAAATTTGGTGAACCTCATTAATTGGGAATAAACTGCTCTTCCCCCAATTAACTTTCAACCCTGCTACAGCTTCAAACAAAACAAGGATCACTCTAATGTAACTTATTTGTTTAGCAACTGGCTCACAAAAAATTATGGTGTCATCTGCATATAATAGATTAGCAACTTCTATCTCCCGCCCTACAGTGCACCCAATTTTAAAACCTTTGATCCTGTTTTTTGAGCTGTTATTTTCATCATGCTGTCAAAATCTTCCATGGCCATAATGAAAAGGAAAGGATAGATGGGATCACCCTGTCTCAAACCCTTTTCTGATGCCAAAAAACCCACAGGTTCTCCATTTACAAGCACAGAGAACCTGACTGTTTTAATATAATATTCTATCCACTTCACCCATTTATTTTCGAACCCTATTTGCCTGAGAATATTAAGTAAGAAAGCCCAATTCACATGATCATAAGCTTTTTGAATATCCAATTTACACATTATGCCTGGGACCCCACTCTTCATTCTTGAGTCAATACATTCACTGGCTATGAGTGTTGCATCCATTATTTGTCTACCTTTAATAAATACCATCTGATGTTTGTTGACCAATTTATCTATTCTTTCTTGAGCCTCTCTGCCAGTAATCTAGCAATAATCTTATAAACACCCCCAACCAAGCTGATTGGTCTGAAATCTTTCAACTCTAAGGCTCTGGGCTTCTTTGGGATCAAAGTAATGAATGTTGCGTTGAAGTTTTCTCAAAGATCTGATTTGAATGAAAATGTTGGATGATGTTGATGATATCTTCCTTCAGCAAGACCAAAAATTCAGGAAAAACACCATCGGGAAACCATCTAGACCAGGTGCTTTCTCCATAGCACACATGTTCAAGCATTCCAATATCTCTTCCTTCTCAACGGTTCTTTGTAGCCAAACTTGTTCTTCATCAGTGACCCTTGAAGCCTCATGTAGTCTAAACTCAGGCCTCTAATTTTTCGTCTCCTTATACAGATCTTTGTAGTAGTTTTGCACAGCCTCCTTAATACTATTCAGATCCTGGATAGTGACACCATCCACTTCTAGTTGCTCCATGGAATTGAATCTCTTATGGGAGGTTGCAGTTCTGTGGAAAAACTTTGTGTTCATGTCTCTGTGCTTTAGCCATTGGACCCCAGACCTCTGCTTCTAGGAAATTTCTTCGTTTTTGGCTATCTCTTCAAATTCCATGGTCAAGTATGCCTTTTGCAACAATTTATCATCTGTGAATGGTCTCTGTTCTTGAACAGTTTTCCAGTTTGAAATTTGATTTAGAATGTCTTCTTTTCTTTGTTTCCAGTTTCCTTATTATTTTTGTTCCACTCCTTCAACTTTACTTTCAATATTTTTAGCTTTTCTGCAAGTACAAATTCAGGTCTGCCATTCACCCTAAAGGACACCCACCATTCTTTTACCTTGTCCTTAAAGCCATCCACTTCTAGCCACCAAATCTCAAATTTAAAGTAAGACCTTTTCCACTCCCAGTTCCCACAGGTCAGAAGAATGGGATTGTGATCCGAGGCTAGTTTAGGAAGACTGCTTTGTTTAATGTGAGTGAAAATTTTCCCCCATTCAGTACAATGAAGGAATTACCTCTTCTCCAAGTAAAGATCCTCCAGGATACACCAGCTCCAAATTTGCAATGCAAGATGAAAGATATGAGAATGTATCAATATGTCCTTTAATCTTGTTGTATTAAACATGCCACATGGAAAGTTAGAATTAAAGAGTTGTCAAAAAAGAGAGTTGTCAAAAAAGGAAAGAGATATTCTTTTTTAGATGGACTTAAAAAGAAAGACAAACAAATTAAAATGAAAGGGGGTATTATACAAAGGCTGAAATTACATTGCACAAATAACTGGGTCGAACCTATAGAACTCACCATACTAAAGGGCTCGTTTGGACATGATCTCATAGTATGATTTGAACTTAGGTTGATTTGAAGTTGACATTTATTTGGACATGAAATTTTGATTTCTTAAGTTGTATTTTTCTTATAAATAAAAATCTCATAATTTGTAAAAACTATCAAAACTTTCCAAATTCTTTATATAATCTTACCAAATTAGCAAATCATAGTTCATAAAGAAGGTATTTGAAATATATTAAGGCATCGAATTAATAAATCACATATCTCCATGTTTCTTTTATAAATAAATATTTGCGATTACATTATAACTTTTAAATATACATAATTTTACAAAGATTGACTGGTCCAACAAATCAGTATTAGTAATAACTAGCTATTATTTGATAAAATCCTCCCACACGGTACAAATAATCTCTGCACGCCGAGCATGATTTTTTTTTTTAAAATTTTTGAAAAATTTAAAATTATGGATCTTTTTCTATAAAATATAAACTTATATGTCAAGGTTTATATTTACAAAATTTTGAAATTTCAAATTCAGATTTTTGAAAAATTTGTGATTTAAAATCATGATTTGAAGCTGAAGTTAAAATTTTGTGCAAATTTCATGAACAAATGCTGATTTGAAATCAGGATCTGAAATTTTACGATCAAATGCCTACTAAAGAGAGCATATTCTTTTTTTTTTTTTTGGTAATCAATGGTTTGTGCTAGTCGTGACATTAACAATGGCTAGCTAGAATGAGAGATGATGAGAAAACCAACTCACAAATCGCATTCCAAACCTGAGTGACACTGCTGCCCGTATGTTCTTGTCTTAGGCCTCCCTACTCAATTCTATACTTTGGCTCTTCAAATGCTTATGGGTTGATGCCTAAGTCTTTAATTTCCTTTATAATTATAATTTATCTCCTTACGTGCACTGCAATCATTGAATCTTCAAATTCAGAAAAAAAACTTTGATTGCCCTTGCATCTCTTTCTTTGAGTTTCAATACTAAAAAGCTTATATACTGATGAAAAAAACCATGAAAAAACCTTGTTGTATTCAGGGAGTAGCCTCCTAATTTATACAGAGTTTTTCAGCGAATAAATATCTTCTAGATACAAAATATATGGAAATATTACCTACCAAATTTACAAAATAAAATTTCCTTCTTTTCCTATGTACAGTTGCACCCAATACTTCCCCTCAAATTGGAGCGTGCAAACGACAAATGCCCAACTTGAAAAGAAGAAAAGAAAATAGAGGATGTCCCAAATAGCAAGTTCAAATTTCCTGTGATATGATAAGATGCACCACTATTGAGCAATCAATGATCCAATCTATTGATATGTGTGTTTAGTGTACTGATACGTTCCTGTAACACACTTATATATACCTTACCAGACAGTTTGTCATTGCCAAATGGGGAAGTTTCAATCAAGGAATTAAATCACTGAACCTAGTCGAGTATCAATCAAGCAAAGAAATTATTGATCAAGTACTGGGGATTGTCCGTAGCATGCACTGCCATGACAGTAGGCTACTACTGCTGCATTTCTTGTTGTTGTTGCTGTTGCGTTCCTTGTTGTGGTTGTGGTTGTTGCCGTCCACCACCACGATCAAAGTTGTTATTTTGTTGTCCTATTCCACACCCCTTTCCGCATGCTCGACCATGACCTGACCCGAGTCATTCGAGTCGTTGATGACAATGTTCATAATCATGAATATATCTTCCATAATATAAGCAATAGGGGCGATCCATGATTCCCATAAAATGGGTTGGTTGTTGTGCATTAGAAAGAACTTGTCGTTCTTTTCCTCCTCCAAGTTCTTGCGTTGCAAAACTACCACCTCCCGTTCCTTGCATCCCTGAACAATATTTTACACCTTTCTTCTTAGCTTACCAATGCGTAAGCTTTGTTGAGAGTAGGAAGGGGATCCATGCTCAAGATCTGGGACTGCAAAGTTCTAAAAAGGGAGTTATCTAAACCCATTAGAAATTGATGGGTTAGTTTAGTGTCAGCGTGACATATTAGTTGTTGAAAAATATATTCTAAGAACATAAAATTATATGAAGAAGAACACAAATATGAAGGCTTGTCTATATGAACAACAAACACATATTGGTGGCTTGAAACACATGCAAAATGCTTTTCTAAAAATGATATTTGCTCCCTCTTCTCTGAGAGATTGCTATGGGATTATATGCAAATAGTTTTAGTGGATATGACAAGCCTATGAAATTCTGGACTAAGCAAATAGTGAAGAAATTCTTCTGAAAAACAAGAACTTATTGAACTTGATCTTTTGGAGAATGTCGTAAAGAGGCTTCTCTTTTAAAAGTTACGATTGATCTTTTCAGAAATTGGAGAAGTTGGATTTAAATAGAAATGGTAGAAACCAGATAATGAAAGGAAACAGCTTTTCATTAAAAGACACCTCTTCATAAAAGACACAATGTTTTATTTAAAAGGCATCTTTTTATTAAAATACTTATAATTAATAATTTAATTTAAATAAAATCCAACAATCCCCCACTTATTTAAATATAAATCAGGACACAAATATCAAGTCACGCTCACTCATAGAGTAATGTATCTTTCAATTTGAACAGTACCTTAGTGCAATGTTTCAAGACGAAATCGAAATTCCACGTAACATAATAGCTTTGAACATGTTATTCCTTGTAATAACATTGGTGACACTACACACATAAATATTTCATTCCTACTTTTCACTCAACATGCTTAGTACTTTTATGGAGACGTGCTATCCAAAATTCATGAACATTTATGAGAGCAACTCCAACTCTCAATCGAAGCGACACCACTTCTATGTTCATATAGATGAAGTTCTTTCAATATCTTTGTCATATTTGAGACACTTGTTCCTTGAACTGAAGCTCACTAAGAGTATAGAACTCAACCCTTCAATCTACGACAATCAGTACTAGTATATCTCTTACTTAGGTACTGAAACATCCATGTATCAATAACTTGTTGTTACCCTTTGAACCCATAACTATTCATTTCATAGTGTCGGGTGCGGTTGCCATTATTGGTGGACCTAATTAAGGAGTTTTAATATAATCAAACTTGAAGTTGTATTTAATAACTTCCTTTTAATAGATTTAGTTAATAGATTTGTCAAATTCATTTGACTCCACTAATGTGACAGAAGTTATTCCATCTTGAATTTAACTTTTTCACATAATCAAATCAACGACTTATGCGTTTCGACTCCCATTATATAATCTTTATATGCTCGAGTTAGAGCGGCTTGACTATCATAGAATTGAGCTCATATTTTACAAAATCAATGGATTTTCTAAGAAGATAGAATCCCTCAACCACCCAACTCCTTTCCTTACTTCTACTAAAGCAACTGTATTTCTTGGTTTCAAGAAATTATACCTCCTCCAAGGTAACATTCGTCATGTGGCAAATTTATTTTTCTCACATATTCGATACCAACTTGTATCGGTATATCCTTATAAAATAGTATGAAACTTAGAGTTTCTCAAATCATTAGTTTTCTAAAGAAAACCAAGAGCTGGACTATCGGCCCTTCCAATAGCCTTGCTTACATAAGTTAACCCTCAATTTTTTCATCATAATTAGTTAACTCGATCGAGGATCAAATAGAGTATTTGCTTATTTTATGTTTAAGTGGCTAAATTTATTTAGCATTCTTTTCTCAATGTAGCGAGATTAACGCAATACATAACCCTCCCACTATTTTGTTTAATCTTGATACCCATCATAGTACCAATTTCTCCAAGATCCTTCATTATAAATGTAAAAACTAAAACCTTCTTGTTTCTATTATGATTTTTGAATCATTTTCTTACGATCAACATATCGATAAATTATCACACACAATATCACCTATTCATCAAGAATTGTAAAGTGAAGGCATGCTATCTCAAATAGTTTATGTTTTTCAGATACATACTCATTCTAATATTGTATTTTAATCACATGTAAAACATCCCCACACTTTGAACATATCAAGTACCTTTTCATATCACATATAGAGAAAACTGAATTCACTAATTCGTGTTCTCTAGATCTTATATTCATTTATAATAATTTTCACGTATACACACGTACTTGTAAATAATGTAATTTTTCATATTATCCTACAACTTGCATTGACAGTAAATTTCACATATAACTTTATGCAAGAATAACGAATCACAATAATCACATAAGAAGATATTATTCTTAAAATTATCAAGCATTTGAAGATCATCAAGAATATATCATCTACCATAATATTTATGAAACTAAATTCACAAAATCACAAAGGATAAAGATTTATAAATAAATAATAAGTAGGGTTAAGAAAGTAGAATCTGATTTTTGTTATCACTTCTTCAAATATGTATCGCTGCTTTGATATTGCCCTTTGACCACAATCTTCATCTGTGTTGGTTCACGTTTTCCTTTTCTTTTTTTTTTTAAATGAAAATCATTATTGTGACCACTATCATAATTTTCACATAAAAGCTTGATAACCACAACATTGGGACCATGTGCATTTATCTTCCACTTCTGATTTTCTTTGAAGAATTAATTTGATCAAAAAAATAGAATTGACCGAGAAGACTACTCTGTTAATAAGGGGTTAATTGTCATTCATTCTTCTCCGGTCAAGATTTGAATTCTCAGTAAAACGACATCCGAAACGCTATCAACAGTATTCCATTTTAACATGGGAACATTAAGACAAATCAATTGAAGCTTAGTCCAAGTAAAGAATAATTTTTTGGAGCCATCTTTGGAGTAGGACTACTGAATTGACGTTGCTATATTCTTCCTTGCTTTGCAACTTTTAACATACAAGGGGATACCATGACATTAATTGCAACAGAAAACAACTACAATGTCAGCTTCTAATAACCCTTCAAAAATGCCATGAATGGTTCGATCTCTAACACAACCAGAAAATTTTGTTTCCTCTTCTTCAATGAAGGATCAATTTTTTAAAATCTCCATCGCAGTTCCATGTATAATAACTATCATTTTTAGATTATTGAAAAATATATTCCAAGAATACAAAATTATATGAAGAAGAACACAAATATGAGTGCTTGTTTATATGAACAACGAACACGGATTGGTGGCTTGAAACACGTGCGAAATACTTTCCTAAAAATGATATTTACTCCCTTTCCTTTGCGAGATTGCTATGAAATTACATACAAATAGTTTTAGTGGATATGACAAGCCTATGAAATTCTGCATTAAGCAAATAGTGAAGAAATTCTCCTAAAATGCAAGAACTTATTGAACTTGATCTTTTGGAGAATGTTGTAAAGAGGCTTCTCTTTTAAAAGTTATGATCGATCTTTTCAGAAATTGGAGAAGTTGGATTTAAATAGAAATGGTAGAAACCAGAGAATGAAAGGACACAACCTTTCATTAAAAGACACAACCTTTTATTTAAAAGACATCTTTTCATTAAAATACTTATAATTAATAATTTAATTTAAACAAAATCCAACATTAGTTTGGGCTCAACAGTACAAGAACATCCACATACTAGATCTTCATAACCTGTCAATTCTTCCCACATAAATTTAAGTTTTGTATAATACGAAACAACTGATTTCCTGTTGCTTAAGGGAAGCAAGTTCATATTTTAACTGATTAATAGGAGGACCATTGACAACAGAGTAGCGTTCCTTAAAGTCACTCCACATTTGTCTAGCAACCTTGTATCTAACAACACTTGGTTTAATAGTGTCGTCGACATAATTAAACTACCAAAAACATATGACTGAATTATTCACTCGCCACGCTTGAAATTTAGCTCAGGTTTCAGATTCCGGTTTAGAATAATCTCCATTAACAAATCAAAGTTTTCCTTTTGCTTTAAGACCATTGATAACCGCTTTTACCCAAACATCATAATTTTCACTCGTCAAAGTATATTTGGTGATTGACATATCCAGACCATTTGTCGAACTCAAATAATAAACTGATGACGGATAATGTTGAAGTAGGGGTTTGGACAACGAATTTTCACCTCTGTTCGTCATGATGATGAAGGAGCAGTGATTTTGTGAAAGGAATAATTAACGACTGAAATAAAAAGAAGAAAGAACGGAAAGTGTGTATCACAGACCATTCTACTCTAATACTATGATGAAAACAGTCATGGAAAAACCTTGTTGTATTCACAGAGTAGCCTCCTAATTTATAGAGAGGTTTTCAACGAATAAATCTATTCTAGGATGCAAAATATATGAAAATATCACCTATCAAATTTACAAAATGTGGTTTCCTTCTTTTCCTCTGTACAATTGTGTCCAATATAAACCACTTAATAAGCAATAATCGTGCTACAATATTTGTATCACCATATATCAATGAGTATTCTTGGTGGAAAGAGAGAGATATTAGAGGATAGTATAATCTTAGACAACTCCGTGCACGTCTCTCGTACGTTCTTGAGATACGATCATGGTGATTGAATGTGATAAAGTGGGATCCCTTATAACTCAGAGTATGGTTGTCCTTGTTCGGGTACCTTGGACCTTTTGGAGCACTATTGTTCGATATGGACAAATCGCTCTCGGAACCAAGTTCTCCGACGGTTAAAGATTCTTCTGTCATTGGTCAAACTATCATCGATGGACTCGAGATTGAATGTAAAAATACATCTTTCCCTCCACACCAATTACGAGTTTTTTCTCTGTTCTTTTTGCATTGTCGTAACATCCTTAATGCTAGATTTTGTAAAAGACTTTTCATATCATGCCATTAGGTCAAAGTGCCTTCACCCCAATACATTTATCATCAATACAACTTTCTAATGTTGAAAGTTGTGGATTTAATTTGGAAAAGGGAAAAATCTCGTAACTTGTGTTTGCAGCAATATTGAAGGTTCGAGCAGATCCACCGGATTCTAAGATCGGAGATGCCGATTCAAGCACAAGCTCGACTTCAACTTCGTCATTGTCACGATGAGTCGCTTTTATCTTCTTCTAGAATTTGACAACTAATGGTAATACAAGACTAATATCATTTCGTTTTGTTTCTTGTATAAAGTGCTTATCCAGCTCCAATAATAAAAATAAAACGTAAAAATATTTTGTGTTCTTTCAATGAACAGAGGATTCACGCCTGTGACGTAATGAAACCTGGTTATCAAACTCGGAATCCTGAACTTTATTTTATTATTATTGCATTGAATTGAATATCATAATAGACCATAAGGATTGTTTCCAGCCATGACTTCTCTCCAGACATAAGCGCTCTTGGGTGGGATGGGCCAAGCCATTCCATCAAATCTTTGAGAAGGGCTGCTTCAATGATCTCTGTCTATTTTGACCCGTTTAAATTCTTGATTACCAATAATGGAAGATACAAACTAAAATCTGAAAAGTGAAAACTTAAAATAGTTTCTTTTTTTTCTTCGTATAGATACAAATTCATCAATAAAACCTTGAACAAAATTTAACACAGTGCTACAGATCTGCACATACTTAAAATTCCAGAGCTGATTGACTGACTATAGATCTGGATGAAACAAAGAAAAGGAGTGATGCGGGAACACCCAAGATTGATATCCTACAACAGCGAACACCTCAAAAGGAAATGGTTATCAAACGGGGTACAAGAAGAAGTTGGATTTCTGGACTGAATGAGCCCAACTCTGAGAATCCAGCAAACATCTTTGTACAGCACTCACTCTTGGTACAGATTTTTTTTGAACAAAATGAAACCAAAACCTTTTATTTCAATTAGAAATGTACAAGCAGGATATCATTGCCGAAACAACAAGAGAAGTAATAATCAAGCTGTGAAATATTATCCTTTGTTCAGCACATGCAACAAGGCAACTGCATTTGTTTACTGCTAGCACCATAAGTTTTGGATTATCCAATGATTAAGAGTTATTGCTGGGTCACCAATACAGAAGGTGGATTTTCGTTCTCGGCACCAATTTCAAATTTGCAGAGGGGGCAAGATGCATTTATCTTTAGCCATTTATCCACACACTGGATATGGAAGTAATGCGAGCAAGGCAATTCCCTCAGCTCATCATTGTCCTCATAATTTGTGAGGCAAATACAACAGATCTACATTGTTTAAAAGCATTATTACTGTCTAAACAATGATCATTAAAATATATTGCAACTCTTGCTAATAATTAAAAGAAATAAAAAGAAAAAAGGCATAGCCACTACAGACTCCTTGTGAGGAGCATATACTTGGGAGGTGTTGTTTCTCCTCGATTACCACATTATATAGGTTATGGGCTAATAATGTACCTATACAAGGTTTTACAGAAAGAACTGCTCAAAGATGATCTGTTAATTACCATAGATAGGTATATAAACATTAATTCCAGATTTGTCAGAAACTTTAGCCCATTTTGGTATGGTCAAGATATTTCAAAGAAGACTATTTCAAAAATAATTTTCAGTGGACAATAAGCCAGCAAAACATGATACTGGGAAGGAGGATTAGGGCATTGAGATTGGTGTTTAGTGATGATGAAGAGTAGCAAAAGATGTATAAATAAAAGAAGTCATGTTCTCTAATTTGGTGTAAAATAAATGCCTGAAACCCTTTCCACGAATTAAGATAAGCAAAAAGACACCTCTTATGAGGTTTTGGTAGATGATTTTATTAGAGTAAATTCCTCGATCAATGAAAGTTCCTGCATGCAACATGAAACTTCAAGGAACAGCGGAAATTTGATAACTTCAGAGCCACGAAGCATCAGAGAAGATCCAGAGGGGGAAAAGGAAACAAATCATCTTTGCTTGACAAACACTGATGAGTCAATTGATGGAAATTTCTGGGTGTCAACAATTACAATGTAATGTCCCAATTGCACAATTGATTATAGACGAATAGGGGATTTTTATTGATCAACCAGCATTTACAATTTTACAATTCAACTGAAAGATTACAATGAAACTAGCCAATCAGATCTATCTACTCCGCCATTGATACGAGTGAGCTCCAAAGTGAGTTCCTGTAAGAGAGAATTTAGGGTGAGGATCGAGAGGAGGAAGAAGAAGAAGAAGAGAGAGAATTTCTAGGAAATGAATGTACCGATATTTTCCTAACTGCAACTCCCATTCTGTTATGGGATATTTATTGAAACAGAAATGAATCTTCTAGAAGCTTTGATCTGCACCGCTGATTCCTTAAAAGATCTTCTAGTCTCGACCGTTCCTTTTATTCCTTGTGACAGCTCACTAATGACGTGGCCGTTTCTCTTCCACACGCGTGCCTTCCACTTTACTCTTATTTTCCCCAAATCGCCAAGTACGACATTTACAACCCTAGACATTACAATCCCTCCTCCATCAAAACGACCTTGTCTTCAAGGTCAATTCGGTGACACAAATTGCGGAAATCGACTAATTCCAATCCTCCCACGTGGCTTCCTCAGCACTAAGATTAGCCCAGTGCACTAACACTTGCACTGTGGCTGCATTGTTTGCACGCACCATACGACGACGGAGTATTGCCAAGGGTTCCATCAGAACTCTACCATCGCTGTCGCATGCTGGTGGCTGCTGCTGCGAGATAATATCAGAACCTACACGCTGCTTGAGCTGAGAAACATGGAATACAGGATGCACCTGGGATCCTGGAGGTAGCTGTAAACGGTAAGCCACGGACCCTATCCTCTCTAATACTTCGTAGGGCCCATAATATTTAGCACACAAGACTGCCGATACGGCTGAAGCTTCAAATAGACCCTGTCCCCTACTTGTAATGTCCTCTCCGACCTGTTGCGGTCTGCGTAAAACTTCATTCGTGATTGAGCCAACTGTAGGTTAGCCTTGAGCTGTTGTAACATTTGTTGCCTTCGAGCAACACAAACTCCAGTCGGTGTTTGGGTAGAGTACCCTAGTGAACCCAAAGGAATCTAGGGTGGGGGTAGGCCATATAAAGCTTCAAATGGAGTTGATTTAAGTGATTGATGATAGTTGGTATTATACCAGAATTCTGCAAGATGCAACCATTTACTCCACTCCTTAGGATTATTGAACACCGGCTCTTAAGTAAGTCTCCAAGCACTTGTTGAGCCGTTCAGTCTGGCCGTCAGACTGGGGGTGATAGGCTGATGTCATATTGAGTGTAGTTCCCAATGCCTTAAAACAATTGTCTCCAGAAGGAACTGGTAAAGATGGAGTCTCTATCAGTTACAATGGACTTGGGTAGTCCATGTAGTCTGTAAATTTCCCTTAACAGCTACAGTCTGAGCAGTGTAGGGGTGTTTTAGGGCAATAAAGTGACCATATTTAGTCAATCTGTCCACTACCACCAAAATGGAGTTTTTGTGATGAGAATTAGGTAACCCCTCTATAAAATCCATTCCAATATCATGCCAAGGCTTCTCAGGAATGGGTAAGGGTTGTAGGAGCCCAGGCTTGTGCACATTCTCTGATTTAATTCTCTGGCAAACATCACACTCACTCACCCACTGGAATATGTCTTTTTTCATACTAGGCCAGTAAAATATCATCTTTATTCTCTTGTAGGTTGTCTGCTGTCCAGAGTGACCCCCCACTGGAGAAGGATGAAGGGCTTGCCATAACTTATTCCTCAGGTCAGTTCCTTTACCAATGAATATCTTTTGATCATGCCTGATCACTCCTTGATTGAGTGTATATCTTCCCATATTAGTAGGAGTGGTGATTAGTTCAGTAATTAACTGCAAAGCAGTGACATCATGCTCATAGCTAAGAATCACCTCCTGCATCCAAGTCGGCTCTAGGCTGGTCATAGCAGTTACATTAGCCTCATCTTCCACCCTCTTAGATAATGCATCAGCCACCCTATTTTTTGTTCCCTTCTTATATTGCACTTCATAGTCTAGGCCAAGCAACTTAGTCAGCCCTTTTTGTTGCAAGGCCGTAGTAATCTTTTGCTCCGACAAATATTTGAGACTATGATGGTCAGTTCTGATGATGAAATGTCCCACCATCAAATAATGTCTCCACCTGTCCACAGCAGACAAAACTGCTAGGTATTCTTTCTCATAAGTAGAAAGCCCCCAATGCTTAGGAGCTATTGTTTTGCTGAAATAGGTTATAGGTCTGCCATCTTGCATCAACACTGCCCTTATACCCTTAGCACTTGCATCAGTTTCTACAATGAAGGGCCTAGTAAAATCAGCTAGGGCCAATACAGGTGTTGTAGTCATAGCCCTTTTCAGTTCTTGAAAGGCACTAGTAGCTTTTGTTCCCCAACTAAATGAGTTCTTCTTCAACAGTGTAGTTAAAGGCTTGCTAATCCACCCATAGTTCTTGATGAATCTTCTATAGTAGCCGGTGAGTCCCAAGAACCCTCTTAATGACTTGAGTGTCTTGGGCATGGGCCAATTTGCCATTGCCTCTATCTTGGTAGGATCAGTTTTAACACCTTCCCCAGTGATGATGTGCCCCAAATATTCTATCTTGTTTTGACCAAAGACACATTTTGATTTCTTAGCATACAATTGTTCTCTTCTTAATACCTCCAGCACTTGTTGAAGATGAATCACATGCTCTTGCATAGAAGTACTGTACACCAGTATGTCATCAAAGAACACCAATACAAACTGCCTCAAATAGTCATTTAACACATGGTTCATGAGTCTTTGGAAAGTGGCTGGGGCATTGGTCAATCCAAAGGGCATGACCTTGAATTCATAATGCCCCAAGTGTGATCTAAAAGCTGTTTTGTGAATATCCGGCTCATTCATTTTGATCTGATGATATCCAGCTCTCAAATCTATCTTAGAAAACACCACTGCCCCATGAAGTTCATCTAATAAGTCATCAACCAAGGGAATGGGAAACTTATCCTTCACAGTCATCTTATTAAGTTCCCTATAATCCACACAAAACCTCCAAGTTCCATCCTTTTTCTTTACTAATAACACAGGAGAGGAAAAGGGAGAGTGACTTGGTTGTATAATACCATGCTGCAACATCTCTTTAATTTGGCTTTCAATTTCATTTTTCTGAAAATAGTTGTATCTGTAAGGTCTTATACTTACAGGAATGCTTTCAGAGGGTTCAGAGGAATAAAGTGATCATGCTTCCTTCTAGGTGGCAGGGTGGTTGGCTCCATGAAGACATCACTGTACTCCTCTAATGTGGAGCTAATGGCCACTGGTAAGCACTCTGGCTCCTTGCCTTCTACTGCTGTAATGGTGAAAAGATGTCCCCAAACCGACTTCCCTTTCTTCATCAATTGCTTCAGGGTGTTGGCTGACATATTTTGTAATGTAGCTTCATTGTAAATACCCCTCCACCTCACTCTTTTCCCTTTGTGGGAGACTTAAGCTTCATAGGCTATAAAGTCTAACAGCACAGTTGTGATTTTTCATCTAATCACCCCCTAAGATCATGTCACAAGCCCCCAATTTAGTTAACCTGATTGAGTCCTCAAACTCTATTCCTTGAATCCTCCACTTAAATCTGGGGCAAGAGTGATAACTCATAAGTAAGCCCCCATCAGCAACTGTCACTCTCATAGGGTTAGCATCCCTTATTATACACCCCATCTCTTTAGCTGTTGCTAGATCCAAGAAGCTATGTGTACTACCTGAATCTAGCAGTATCATCAAGTTCTTCTTGCCTACTTCTCCTTGAAGTCTTATAGTGTTTGGAACCTCCACCCCTGATAATGCATGTAGGCTAATGGCTTCATCCATCACCAATTCTTCATTGAACCCTTCCCCCTCTGGTATCTCCACTGCTATAGGTTCCTCATCTGTCTTTTCTTGTTCTTCCACCGCAGTTAAAGCATTCAACTGCTTGTTTTTGCACTGATGACCATAGTAATACTTGTCTCCACACTTGTAACACAAGCCCTGTGTTCTCCTAGATTCCATTAACTTCTTGTTAGTTGATATTATTCCAGACTGAACTTCCTTTTGTGCACTGTTGATCTGTTTGCTGGGCTATGTGAGGGATGGATTGTTAGGCTTATTCCACTAGATTTTATTTCTCCTGCTAGCTGCTTCTAGAACTTTCTCCTGATGCCTAGCCTTTTCTACAGCTTGATTAAAAGAGAAAGGGTTAAGCATTTTCACAGTATGCTTAATGTCCTCTTTTAATCCTTCAATGAAGAACCCATGGAAAAACTCCTCTGGTATAGTAGGGTTTCTTATCAACACCTAAGCCTTCAAATCCTCGAATCTCTCCAGATATTCATTAACAGTGCCCTTTTGTTCTATCTTCTTAAACTCCCCCAACAAGTTTAGTGCACTGTTAGCTGTTAGCTGCATTTGCAAACCGTTTACAAATTTCCTCCATAAACTCCGGCCATCTTACAGTTCCTCGACTCAATTGATAAGAAAAATACCAAGCCTTTGCTCTTCCACTAAAATGCAGTACTGCCATTTCCAATTTTTCTTCTGGTAACTCTACGCGATTATAGCAAAAGTATCTTTCACACTTTCTTAACCATGCTTGTGGATCTCCATCTTCGAAATAGGGAAATTCAACCTTGTGACTAAAATTGTGTGTTTGATGTTGTATTCCTGCAGGTACTTCATGATATTCCATGTTTCCTTGCTTCCACTAGAACCGCTAGCCTGAGCTACTCCAGGTGGAGCTCCCAGAATTCCGTCTCTCGCCGGAGTTAATCTCTCCATCAGTACATCTAATTTCCTTCCAAGGTCATCGATTTTGGCATCAGTAGCCTCCGCCTTCTGGTTTGCAGCTGCTACATGGGTCATGAACTGAGATTCCAGCTTCCTGATGTTCTCCTCCATCGTTTTCGATCGTGTTTCCGTCATTGTCATTCGTAGGGCCAGAACCTTGCTTTGATACCAATTTGTAATGTCCCAATTGCACAATTGATTATACACGAATTGTGGATTTTTATTGATCAACCAACATTTACAATTTTACAATTCAACTGAAAGATTACAATGAAACTAGCTAATCAGATCTATCTACTCCGCCATTGATACGAGTGAGTTCCTGTAAGAGAGAATTTAGGGTGAGGATCGAGAGGAGGAAGAAGAAGAAGAGAGAGTATTTCTGGGAAATGAATGTACCGATATTTTCCTAACTGCAACTCCCATTCTGTTATGGGATATTTATTAAAATGGAAATGAATCTTCTAGAAGCTTTGTTCTGCACCACTGATTCCTTAAAAGATCTTCTAATCTCGACCGTTCCTTTTATTCCTTGTGACAGCTCACTAATGGCGTGGCCGTTTCTCTTCCACACGCATACCTTCCACTTTACTCTTATTTTCCCCAAATCGCCAATTACGACATTTACAACCCTAGACATTACATACAACTGAATTCAGTTTTTTATAGGGAAGATTTAGAACTGCAGGATGGTGAACCTCTCCTAATTCAACAACAAAGACATTTATTGGAGAAGGAGATGGACGCAATAGTATGAGTTCAACAACAAAGACATTTATTGGAGAAGGAGCCCACCACCAAAATCTTTTAGAACTTAGCAAAATGTTTGGGGTTAATTTTCATGGCCACGAACAGGAAGCACTTGAGCTTTTCATGCAAATTCATGGATGTCAAGCGAGAAGAATGGAACCACAAGTGGAGATCAATAGGTCCAGGTTAAAAGGCGCGCACAGGAATTGAAGAATTTAATAACTTTTGATGTCAAATTTAAAAGTAGTGGCACCAGAACAAAGGGGAAAGGGAAAAGTCAGCATGATCCGTGAAGCTCAAAATAGTGACATGGAATGTCAGCGATTAAATGACTTGGGGAAAAGGAGAATTGTGAAGAGTTTGATTCAAAGAATGGAAGGCATACATTATTTGCCTTCAGGAAACAAAGTTAGAAGCAGTATTATCAAAGGCGCGCTTAAGACCTAAAGGCAGGCTCAAAACGTATTGAGCTCTTCGCCTCACTTAATGTGCGCTTCAGTGTCATCATTAATTTTCTAAGGCACACTTTTCCTTGCCAATGAGACTCTTCGAAAGAGGCAACACACTAAACAATTGATATTTCAATTTATCGTAATTTGTTTTTCAATTTCTTTGTTCATATATTTGTCATTCATGCTTATAATCATTAATCTTAGACTAAACATATATCTTTGTATTTTTTCTCCCTTTGCGCTATTTTTCCATTAAAGCCCATGCTTTATTCGCTTTTTACGCTTAAAGCCCCAACGCACCTTAGAGCTTTTTTGCGCTTTTTGCTTTTGATAACACTGGTTAGAAGGGAATGTGCAGGAGATAGTCAATCAAATCTGAGTTGGGAGATGGATTAGAAGTGCAAACTTGAAAGCAAGTGGAACTAGAGGTGGGATACTAATGCTATGGGATTCCCGAGTATGGAAGGGGGAGATTGTCCAGATTGGAGCACACACCTTATCTTGTAAGATGGGGGCTCAACTAAAAAGTTTCGACTGTCACATTACAGGAGTATATGCTCCCAACAGTAAAGTGGCAAGGAGAATGGTATGGGAGGAATTAGGAACAGTTAGAGGACTCATGGAGGGTCCTTGGTTATTTGTGGTGATTTCAATACATGCAGACACCCTTCTGAGAAATGGAACTGTACCAGGAGATCGTCAACTATGGTGGAATTGTCAAATTTTGTAGAGGACATGGAACTAATTGATCTTCATCTGGAAGGTGGCTCTTATATATGGTTTAAAGGGGATAATCATATTGTAGCTTCCAGAATAGATAGAATTTTGATATCTGCAGAATGGAATGATCTTTTTAACAACTTGAAGCAGTCTACTCTCCAAAGAATGACCGTAGATCATGTTCCAGTAGCTCTCATTTGTGGCCAAAGGGAATATACCAAATCTTTTTTTAAATTCGAGAATTGGTGGTTAAACTCTAAAAGTTTTGTTGATAGAATCAGGATTTGGTGGTTTTCTTTTACTTTTCATGGGAAACCAGATTACATTCTATGTTGCAATCTTAAAGCTCTCAAGGGTAAACAAAAAGATCGGAGCAGGAATGATCAGGGGAACTTGAGGCTCCAAAAATCTGTTGGAGCAATCTGGTAACCTTTGTACTTGATTACATCGTTGATCTTGTCCACATAGAATAGTAGAAATTGTGTGTCTAAACATGTCAACAATTGCATTAACCATGGAACTAACATCGAATCTAGAGATAACCTCAAAATCATTCACCATTTGTCGAGTCCACCGGGTTTGGCTAGGAATCTCGAAAACTGAATTGACCAGGTTCTATGGAGAGACAATAATGCCGGTTGAGAATAGGGAAAGGTACAAAATAGGAACCTGAAAGGTGTTGGGAGAAATGATAAATCGCAGTCACCTTAGAGAGACCAACTATGGAAAAAAATCAGCCAAATTGTTACTGTGAAACAGAAGTTAGGTGCCAAAAATGTGGTGGTGATTGCACCCAAGGGTGTGGCCTAGTGGTCAATGAAGTGGGTTGAGAGCCTGAGGTCTCAGGTTCAAATCCCAACAGAGGCAAAAAACACTAGGTGATTCTTCCCATCTGTGCTAGCCTTGGTGGACAGAGTTACTTGGTATTTGTTGCTGGTGGGAGGTGGCAGATATCCCATGGATTTAGTCGGGGTGCGCGAAAGCTGGCCCGAACACCACGGTTATCAAAAAAAAATGTGGTGGTGAGTGGCGGCAACGATGATGCATACGACAGAAGTTGCAGCGGTTGAAGAGAAAAATGTAGAAGGTAATGGAGTGAGGAGGGTGGAGGGAGGGAGGAAGATTTTGGTTTCTAAGCAGAAGCCAATGTGAGGTCCATGAAGGAAGACGACAGGGGTCCTTTAGCCTTATTAGTTTTTTCTATTCGTTTTTTCCAAAATATTGCGCGTGAAGTCCACACATTGTATATGCCTTACTGGTTAGTTATGGGGGTTTAATATACACATCTGATGGGTCTTGAAGTGTCTAATAGGTAGAAGGATCATTTGAGGTGTCTAAATGAAAATTGGTGATTACTTTAAGGGGCCATCTACGTATTCAGTCTCTAATTTAACTTGCAACCAAAAAGGTTTTAGTTTATTCAGATATAAAAACATTAAACCAAGTGACAGAAACTAGTTCCAAATGGACTTGCATTCTGTTATTCATGGCTACTGAAGAGATTAAATGTAACAACCAACTTACCGCATCTTCCCCTGAAATGGCACGTTCTTTCTCTGTTCCTGCCGCTATATAACCACCTTGATCCCCTCCTGAAATTCCATCTCCAGCATTGTCATTTCCACTAAACTTGTGTGTAGGAAGAGCGTTGATGGATTCTTCTGTTGCCCCTCTCATTCCATACATATCCTCACGAACACCAAGGATTGAAATGATACAAGGAAGGCAACAACATATCATTGCGCACAGGATGAAAGGCATAGCATACCCAATGCAACTAAAGATAAGAAAAACTATACATAATCTGCAAAGTATGAGAACAATGTCAGTATTGCTGGTAAGATTGTGGCAGGGAAAAATTATCTAAAGCAAATAACCGAACCTGTACAAATTGGGAGCCTCAGAAGCAGATGAGTGCCCTCCAAAGATCCAAATATTGCCAACAACAAACCAGACCGCAAAGAAACAATCCAAGGCCATCTTGACATAATCCAACAGTGAACCTAGCCTGGGAATAAAAACTTGCTATCTTAGGATTAGTGCTATCCATAAAAGTTTGCGAGATAAGTGTGGAAGACCCAAACTATCTGACTAGAATCAAAATTTAGAGCATTCATGAGACACATAATGGCAAGGATAATAGTCCTCAGGACAAACTAATCAACAAATGTATAACATCAGTTGTTAAACATAAACTCCAGCTTCATGAGATGTTGTGCTTAGATTGGAAGACACTATAACTCAACATATTTTTTAATAGTTAAAAGAAACACAACTACTACAAACCTTTGAATGAGAGCTATATCTATTTCTGAAGTATAATATAAAGCAGGAAGCAGTTCTACCAAAAGAATTCCAGCCAAAAGCTCTCAATCACAAAGGTTTATGGAAAAAAAAGTTGATATCATTTCCAAAATTACTTAATATAATTAGTTGCTTTTGGATATCAGCTACACAACTTAATCACAAGCCCAATTAAACTCAGATGCAGTCTTTGGAGAGTTCATTTTCTTAAAATAAAGATCATGGTGTCAGCTGTGAAGAAATACCAGCAAGAGCTTTGTACTAAAAATGTGCACAAAACTTGAGCATGGAAGAAACAGAAGAAGGGAAGATGATGGATTTGATGGGTGGAGAGTGGTTGGCTTTCACGAGAAAATTAAGTAAAATTAAGTACCAAAAAAATCCATGTTTATTTATTGTACTAAACCAAGCAGATTGCTGATTGAAAAAAAGTAAGTACGGACACCAAGAAAGCATCATGGACATCAAAATGTGTATACAGGCACCTTGGATTGCTTTGCCTTGTCCAAATGTCTGTAGATCTGTTACGGGCATCCTCCTCACCTGAAGAGTGAGTTAAAGAGATAGTTATGTAAGAATTTGGTTCTGCCGTGGAATTGATCCGGGGTGAACCTTGACGCTGTTGAGCTGACCTCTGATCAGGGACTTGATAACGGTGAAGATAACGCCAGTACAGGAGTGGAAGGCTTACTGTACAACCAGCTATATAACCCACAACCCAGGCAAATAATGGGGTCTGGGGTTTTTCATGCCTAGACATGGACAAAACAACAACAGCTGCAACAATTTGTCCTAAGGTGAATACTAGCTCAATTGAAATCCACAACAAAGTGTTAACAGGGCTCCAGCGACGACCAAAACCTTCATTTCTCCTTGTGACAGAAGGGCTTTGAGAATTTGATCCATTGGATATAGAAGGGGAATGTCGATTTGACGGTCTGTCTTCACTGTTGAGCGTTTCCAAGTAACGAGGAGAATTGTAGTCAGTTGAGCCTGATGATGAAGGATCACCTCTTTGTTCTATATTGATAACGTATTCATTCCTCTTGTGACTTTGTTCTTGTTCCATCAGCAAAGGAAATCTGTCTGTTGTGTTCTCTCGAGTTGGTTCCTCAGAGATTACATCCATTCAACCCAAGGAATCTAAAAGAGATTTATCTTCTGGTTGAGCTACCACTGCTATGCTCAGATGCCACATTTTCCTGATGATTTCATATCGAGAATATGGTTTATAACCTTCTCCAGGATAGAAAAGATTACCTGGCCATAAAGATGGAAGAATTTTTAGTCCCTTCACTTAGAAAAATTTAACCACACAAAACAATTTTTTTGTGCGGTACATTAAAAAGTAGATGCATAAATACAGTGAAAGGCGTTTGGTGCTTATTCAGAAGCATATGAGCTGACATGTTTCCACATATATGCACTTTGAATAAAGACATATGTGACTGAGTCTTGAAATAAATCCTTAATGATACTGCATCCATATATTGTAGTAGAGTATTGACCAACAAAAATTTAGATGAGCATAAATTGAACAAGATGGACAATGAGGATACATATAGACGAACGACTCCAACTTGCTTGGGATTAAGACGTAGTTGGTGGTGTTGTTGTTGCAGCATTGACCACCAAAAATTTAGACGAACAACCTTGCTAGCAATCCAGCTCCCAAACCCCACCATATCCTACCTATCCCAAAGGGGAAGTCTCCTTATTAACGAACAAGGTTGATTGTATCATATAAGAAAAATGACCAAACACTGAGTAGCAAATTCCTCATAAAACGTAACAGGATAACAAAAAAACGATCAACAAGGAACTATCCGCAACTGATATCAGAAAATAAAACAATTCTGTTAATGACCCACAAAAATGAATAAAAATAAGAGGTAAACGCTCTAGAAATGAAAATAGGGCTCGAAACAAATTCATTTGTATATGAATCCTGAACCTAACCGATTAATTCGAAGTAAGAAAAGAAAAACGAATTAGGTGATTAAGCAATTCAAAAACAGAAGTGGATGTTGACATCCAGATAAACAATGGAAAAAAATATATGATGAATTCAACCTTCACTCCAAAACGAAAAATCAAAATGGATTACCAGAGATTTACGATCAACTTTGCAAAAATATGATATTAATCTGTATTATGAATAAGGCACTCGATTTACTCTCCCCGTTGTATGGGCGAGATATTGTCAGCTCTATTTACAGACTCATGGGGTACATAAAATATTATTTTTTTCCTCTTTGTCTTTTCTTATTACTCTATCTTAATAATATATGGAGTGCAATGATTGAGTGGGAAATAAATTTTTGGAATTCGTCCCTTTTTAGCCCCAAGTTTAGACAAAGTCCGAACCAAAAGTAACATCAAACCTTAGAACATAACCTTATTATTAACCTCGTAAATCAGTAATTTGATGGTCACTTGCATAATAATGAAAATGTAGATATAACATGAGTACATCCAAGTGTCACAATTCTAGATTAATTTCATCTCATTGTAATTCTAGATTAATTTCATCTCATTGATTACATTGAAACATATTTTTTGTTTGGTTAGTTGTTCATTAGTTAATTTCTTTTTATTTTTAGTTTAATTAAATCACAATTATAACTTTGAGATTTTATAGCCTGAATAAATAATTAGCACTAGTTTAATTTAGTAACAACTAATCAAAAGTTTTTATAGGTTCGACATCCAATTACTTGCAATAGCTTATTACTTGTACGATTACGTGCATTTGCGTGCACTTGAGAGCAACAAGTTTTTGGTGCCGTTGTCGGGGACTTAGAAATTGATTGTTTTCCTAGATTAGACTTTTTATTTTTATATATTCAAGTTTTGTATATATGATTTTCTTTGTGTAGTATTTTATTACTCTTTTTAATATGGCATCTAGGGGTGTACAATCAAACCGCCAAGTCAAATCAAACCAATGAACCAAACCAAATCGAGAAAAAAAATCCGACTTGTGGTTTGGTTTGGTTGGTGTGGCGTTAGAAAAAAAATCGTCCATTCTTGGTTTGGTTTGGTGTTAACAAAAAAAAGTCAAACCGAAGCCAAACCAAACCAACATAATATACATATATAATTTTAACTTTTTATACATAAAAAATATTAATTATAAGCTACTTTCTAAATACTTTTTAAATTAGTTTTATTAATTTTCAATATTTAAAAAGCAGATGTAGATGTATATTCAGATTTGGGCCTTTACGTTGTAATATTTGTCCATTAATTGATAACTAAATGATCCAAAACCCAAAATAAACTTAAAATCTAAAACTTTTCACTCTTCGTCTTACTTTTTAGTTTCAATAGAGTTCTCCACTTCTCTGCTCCACTCCTCATTTTGTCATAATTGTGGTTTTCCACTAGCACATGAGTGAAAACATATTTGATCTTGTCTTAAATCACAATAGAATTGTAAAAACTAAAGATTATAAAAAGAATCAAGAAAAATTGAAAAACCGAAAGAACCGACTAAAACCTAAATCGAAAAAATTAATTTTATATTGATTTGATTTGGTTTATAGATTTAATAAACCGACATGATTGGTTTGGTTTTTTTAAATAAAAAATCAAACCAACCCGACCTATGTACACCCCTAATGACATCTATGAAAGAAAAAGTCTGGAGTGATAAGTATACTTGTTTTGTTGATAATTGTCCTTATTGCAAATGTCACGACCCAAATAGCCGTTAGTGGCACCACACTAACCCTCCGATGGAAGAACCATCTAATCCTAACACTTAGTCATTTTTAAGACAAAATATAAAAAATCTCAATACTTAAACGATTAATATCTCAAAACCAAATAAATAATAATAAGTGCGAAAATACGTCAACTTGCTATTATAATCCCCAAGACTCGAAAGTCATCGTACAAGAACTCTATACCAAAACATATCTAAGAATATCTCAAAAACTAACAAAATACTAAAGGTCTCGTTGTTTGGAAAACAGACAAGAACCCATATGATGATCCATGGCAGCCTGAATATCGAGTGCTCACCCTTGGATCGAGATCAGTTGTCAAACATTATAGGAAAGGTCATGTCTGAGCCTCTAGAACATTTTCTGCACTTAACAAAAGAAGAGCATAGGGTAGTATCAGTACAAACTACTATGTCCTGGTAGCTATCATAGGCCAACTCAACATAATAGCATATATACGCATAAACCAGATAACAAGTAGATAGACATCAACACATAATATCGAAATCAATGAATCAACAGGTATATCAAGACAGGCCAAACAATGCCAACAGACAAGTCACCTAATCATCAACAGTATCAACCATATCGTAAACAATCACGAAATCAACAACATAACATAAGGAGAACTGTGTCCTTCTCACTCTCACAATTAGAGAACCATTAGTTCGTTATGAACTTATTAAGTCATACTATCTCTCAAAAATCACACTAGTTCGTATACACATGCTAAGAGACTTAATTCTGCCCATCTAGCCATGACCTGTAGGAGACAATCTAAGTTCATGTGTCGTACCGGTATGGTACCCGATCCACCATAATAATAGTAATATCAATATCCATATCTATACCGGCGCGACACCCGATCCTCCATAATATATGTATATTGATGTAGCGCAAATTACACCTCTAACTAAAGTATAAAGTGGTCGTTGATCAAATATAAAACCCAACAAGGTTGGGATCGATCCCACGAGGAATAGATCAAAATATCTACCACGTGTTAATCTAAGCGATCAATAAATAATCTCCAGTAAAAAGGTGGGTTTTGTAAATCAGAATTTCGATAGTAACAGTTGTTGCTTTTGTTGGATTTGTAATCAATATGAGAGAGGCACTAGGAATGTGTTCCCCATAACTTCATAACTCCGTAGGTGCTTCGTACTTGAGATCTCTCCTGGTGCTCGGCATGTAGAATCGATAGGTTATGTATACCAAAATGGCTTTCCATACTTGTTTAAGTAGTATCCTCAAGTAAGTTTTCTCTTCTCCTGAGCCTTGCATTACTAACCCCTATCTAGGATCCCAGATTAGCTTTTTTGGATTATCGGCTCAAGCTATTAAGTGAATTGATAGATTCAAGTCTCTGTTGTTTATTTTCTTTTCCCATCCGTTACTCATCCTTTCGTTCAGACTAAATATAAGGCGAGTTCTAACATCTGCAGTTAAAAAGCAATTATACTGAAGAGGACAACAATACACGCCCACACACACTTTGAGAATCACTTCGTACTACGAACACTATTTTGTTAATCCGTCATGGTTCCCATAATCCTAGTTGTGGTGTTTAACTACTCATGGTTGCAAGTACACAAGAATAATTCTGATAAGAAAGCATAATTATGAACTTACAAGAATAAGATGAAAACCACAAATCTCACTTATTAATTAAAACCCATAAAATCGATGTTTGTACTTCAAAGAACAACAATATGTCTTAAAAGTATCAATAGAATGTAACCTAAAACAATAAACCTAATAGGAGTATTTATAGACAAACATAAAACCTATCCTAAACACAATTGGATTTGCTGAGTCGGCACATCGGACGGAGGAAGGTACGATCGTGGTTAGATACCACGATCTTCCTTGGTGCTTGTAGGTTGACACTTTACTTTTACATCTTTCGGGTCTTGGCTTGCACAATGCTCAGTACAAGTTTGTGGTTCCCTTGTACGATCGTGCTTCCCTCTTGTAGGATCTACCTCTAATTTTTCACATTGCAGAATAGTCCTTCCATGATCTTCAGTACGAGCCCGTGGCATCAGGGTACAATCTGGGATCATTTTCATCTGATCCTCCTTATACTTAACATCTGAAAACATGTTTTCTAAAACTTCTTCCCATGATCACTTCTTACGATCGTAGAAACTACATACTATCGTGGGATGCTTTCGTCTGGATAACACCTGAATGCCATCTCTCTACTTCATCCTACGATCATAATGGTACGACCATGTTTAGATCTCACGGCCCTAGGTTGTCTTGTTTGATGCTTTTAAGTCAAAAAATCAGTACTTTACTTCTCCGGACCTATTTGACCTGCAAATACCACAAAACCATATCATATTCACGTAAAAATACCTTTGTACTTGCAAATATCCCTAGTTTTAAGTGTTGAAAGTGCCGTAAGTTCACGACACATCAACACCCTCAACTTAGAATGTTTGCATGTCCTCAGTCAAAAAAAACACAACTAAACTAAAACACAATCTAAACGATGCTTAACCAAGAGAAAACCAAGAGTACTAGGCAGTCATCTTTTCGAAAATCACTTAAGCGCGCATGAATCAAAATACAAGTTCAACCCCATCCAAACATCATTAAAACCAAAGTCGTTGTGTATACACAAACTCCTTACCATGACTCAATGGGATCAAGCAATGGCATTACATTATCAATAAACAACCTAGCATGCATATCAATGACACTACCCTAACAAGCAACAACTACAATGCAAACCCTATGCCCTTACATTAAAGAAGTCCCTAACACACAACATATGTAGTGAATATTAAGATAGAGACTGAAAATAAGCACTCACTCTCACAAAGAAGTCTGGACAGTGTGCGTTTGATACCATAGGCTTGCCCTTATTTTCTATGCCTTAGTTGTTTGGATAGTCAGACTAGGATCACTATAGGACTTTTATCGGCTTGTAATGTAGGCTTGGGGACGGGTATGGTACATATGGACAAAGTGACTAAATCCTCCTTAGCACTACACTCCCTTTGTCTCCACTTTCCTACTTTCTTTACTTTTCTCCCTTTCTTTTTAAGTTTTTCGGACTTCAGGTGCGGTTTCTTTTTGCTTTTTGCTTCTTTTTTTTTTTTTTTTTTTCCCTTTTGTAAACTTTTTCTTCTTCAATTATTTTTACATAAGAATGCACCCAAATCCCCCTTTTTTATTTACCAACCTCTTCTACATACCCAGTTTATTTTATGCTCCCCTACGATAGCTTCCCTCAACTTAGGCTATTTGCCTGAGTTGAGGTGAACAGTGTCCAAGAAGGGACCAGGGAGCTAAAGCAGGTTCATTGTTAATGAATTGGGAGGATAGTTCAAGGAAAAGGTCTATTTAAGCTCAAATTTTAGGGTCAAGGGATATTCTTGTCATTTGGTAGGCTTTTTAGGCTGATAGTGGACTTATTCAAGAATGACCCATGATCCTTTCCTAATCGACTATCCTACACTTTGACAAGACTAACCGGGCAAGTTCTAGATAGCACACACACTCTAACTAGGTAAAACCTCACACACACTTGTATTAGGGCTACATACTTAGTCACTACCTATCCGGTTCATGCAAGTTAGGCTACGGTTATCATATTTACAATCTTAATGCCATGACGAGATCCACATTGGTCACAGTTCATGGTAAGCACACAATGCAACAAAACATCATAAAAATTTATTGTAGGGGTATTATTTAAACATAAAATCTAATCAAAATTAGTTGCATGCTCTTATTATTCAGACTGCGCCAAGTTCTCCTATTTTCTCTTGATTACACAACTAACACAAACACAGAAATAACACAAAACAAAGATTAAACTCCTAAATATGCCGGTTCTAACTAGATAGTGCATCCGAGGGAAAAGAAATACGGTAACAAAAACCCTCGGATGTGGTACACCCCCACCCCTAACTTGGAAATCATGTAATGTCCCCATTGCACAAAAGCATAGAAAATGTAAAACTAGGGTAGGAACATACATGTGGTGCACTAGATGCCTATCGTAGACTCATAAATAGGGGACACAGAGGGGACCCATGTCTGCACTTCATCTCTAGTGGCCTCGGATATAGCCATGGCACTTTCAGTCAAGTGGGCACCGGTGGAGGTCAGTGCGCTTAAAGATGTCATCACGGGGACAATCTCCGTACCCCTTCCACTCTCAACAACAAACTCAGCAACAAAGTAATAATCTCAGTAGGCGCGAACTCGCTCCTCTCCGAACTAGGCACCTTGGAGGTTTTCTCGCTCTCCTTCTTCTTCTCCTCCTTATCCATATTTTTTCTCTTCTTACGGGGCTGAAAATCATCCCTCGTTTCCTCTAACTCTTCATCTACCTCCTTACCTGCACTCTCATCTACTGAGGTTTGGTATATAAGTCCAGCACCTGTGCAACTACATCTATGACAAGATCCTCAAAAGACGAGATCTGTAAAGGTGGAGACTGCACAACTTGAAAATTCCACTCAATAAGCTCCTTCACCATATTTTTCAACTAGGCCAACTCATCTGTGACCATGCTCAAATCAGAATCTTGGACATCCTCTAACTTAGCCGTTATCTAACTCTCAGAATTGTCAAAATAAGTTTGCATCCCTCGTACCACTGCCTTAATCTCATCTACCACATAGGGTTTCACCCCTACCTCCAACTTTTTTATCCTTACACCATGAAAAGCCTTCATTCTCAACATTTGTTCTAGCAAGGCTGTAGGAACCAATATATAGTCGACAGGTGCCGACTGAATTATACTCGAAAGAGCTGTGGCATACAGTGTCAATGAAGAAGTAGCACCGGCTTCGAAAGTTGGAATATCTATAGCCTGGGTAGCCCCTTCAGTTGCCTGTAAAGGCAAATATGGCAAAGTACCTCTGACTCAAGCACCGAGTTCAAATTTTCTTTGATCAAAGCTATATCCGCGATCTTAGTCGATTGGACAAATCTATCAACTATTGGAATAGATGACACATTCGACTTCTAGCACAGTAATGTCACCAAGCTTGGGAAGGGAAGAAAGGTGTGATATAGTAATGCCCTTTCCTAAATTTCCTTCACAATGATCCTTGAAATATTCAGCTTCAATTTTGCCTTAAAGGCCGCTACCATCCTTGCCAGCACTTAAGGTATTGCCATTTTTGGTTGGTGAGATACGATGCAGGACAATAGACCACCAACCCTTGGCGATGAAACTTAAAGTTTTTTTGTGGATTGCCGTACCATTCACCCATTCTGCTCTTTCCTTTACTTCAACAATATGGTTCGCCAATCACTTGTAATACATTAATTTATTTTCAGTACTCAGCTTCTTAACCCTTTTCAACTCCAACATCTGGTAATCATACTCCAGAGTTTCTGCTGCCGACTCAAAATCATTACCACAGAAGGCTTTAAAAATAGCCTTCTCTGAGATATCAATGTTAGCACCCCTCACTATCACCGTGTCCAATTTAGGATACTTCATCTTATCTATCGTCTTTTCAAAAGGAGTCATGTTATCAATCATTGCTGCATAGTTGGCATAAAACTCTCATACCAACTCAGCCTCATAGTTCCCCACTTGTTTGGTCATCCATCCCAACTTGTACTTTTTGAAAACCTGATTCAACTCTGGAACTCTTTGTAGTGCCCTGGGTAACATACGGGGTTCCTCTTAGATGCTTCACTTTTGGTTCCCTTTGTTATTTAGGGAAACCCCATCAGTTTAGTAGTCTCTGGACTTTGGAACAACCCATCTCCTCTGGTCTTCCACCCATTGGGGATGATTTACAGTAACAACTTTGGAGGCTTTCGGATTAGCACTACCAAAACCATCCACAGATTCCTCTTCCTTAGAGAAACTCTCCTTATCAGCAGCTCCTTTAGCTTCTGGATCACCCTCATTTTAGTTCTTAGCTTGATAGCCTTCTTCATACTGGAGAGGTGAAATTAGATTGGCCACGGGCACCAATGCAACAGAGGTGGTGGCCTTGGCCTTGGCTTGAGCTCTAGTGGTCTGAGGTGAGTGCTAATTATCAGAATCACTTTCAGAGTATTTGACCTCTGACCCACTACACTCCTCTGATTCACTCTCCGAAATTGGAGGTGTGTCTTTCAGTGCCCGTTTCTTAGCAATTTCCTTGCATGCTGCCTTATCTTGCTTTTGCTTATTTAGCTTGGGTGCGATAGTACAATTTTCGTAGAGTGCAAGTGCTTTGAATTTGAGGAGTTCACAAATTTGAGGGAGTATGAAATTTGTAGCAGTATAAAAAGAACAAGAATCTAGGATTTAATCATAATTTTGGCTCCTTGATTGCGCAATATGCTGTGAATTTGTGTTTGAGTGATGAACTGAGGGTATTGGGTCAAGGGTATAAGTTTTAGGGCTTTTAATTTGAGTCGTGTTAGGTCAGGTGAAATTTTAAAAAATTATAATAGGACCCAACAGAGAGTTTAATAAAACTTACCTGGGAACCTACGAAGCTTAAGGAAGATCGGTGTATGGGACGACGATCGTTCCTTAAAATCATAGGTTCCATTACCTGGATGTTGAGTCATAGCAGTTTAATTAGATGATAGATTCCACAATCGTTCTATGTTGGTACGATCGTGTATGCTCAATCGTAGGACCAACTCCTGGAAATCACTTCCCTGGACTCCATGCAGATGACCCCACGATCGTGGGAACTTCCCACGATCATATATTACTTTTGTGGGTTCTGTTTTTATTCCAATTCCTAAGTTTCTTTTATGCACTGTCCCTGCACATGTAGTAAATGTTATCCTATAAATAAAGTAAGTACAAAATCCTTGGGTTGCCTCTCATGAAGAGCCTAATTTAACATCGCGGCACGACTCGGGTGTTCTTGGTTACTCAAACTTCACCAAGAACTATATCACCTATCATCTTGATCTCATCTGCATCTCCGAGGTAATGTTTCACCCTTTAGCCATTCACTTTAAACTTCAGACCCTCATCGTTCTCAAACTCAATAGCACCATAAGGAAACACGATTACCACTTGATAAGCTCCCCTCTGTCTTGACCTCAACTTGCCAGGAAATAACCTCAACCTTGAATTGAATAGCATTACCATGTCGCCAACGGTTAATTCTATTTTATCATTCCTACGATCATGGTACAATTTCATCTTCTCTTTGTATAAGGCTAAACTCTCATAGGTGCGGAGATGGAATTCATTCATCTCATTCAATTGTTCTAGTCTCAATTTCACCGTATTCTCCATTGCAAATTTAACCGCTTCAGTGCCTACCATGTCGTATGCTCAAGTTCAACTGGCAAGTAGCATGCTTGGCTGAACACAAGATGATATGGGGAAACACCAATAGGGGTTTTGAATGCTGTCCAATAGGCCTATAATGCATCATCTAACTTTCTAGCCCAGTCCGTTCTATTGGTATTCATAGTCTTCACAAAAATGGACTTGATCTCACAATTGGAGACCTCAACTTACCTGTTTGTCTGGGGATGGTAGGGGGTTTCCCTCTTATGTTTCATACCATATTTCTCAAGCAAGGTTTTGAACTGACGATTGCAAAGTGCGAGCCTTTATCACTAATGATTTCCCTTGGCGTACCAAATCTAGAGAATATATTCTTTCTAAAAAATACTGTGAAACTGTTTCATTCATTGTTTGGAAGCACAACTGTCTCTACCCACTATGAAACATAGTCAACAACAACCAAAATATACTTCATACCATATGAGTTCATAAAGGGTCCCCATGAAATCAATGCCCCATACATCAAATAGCTCAAGCTCCAGAATCGTAGTCATTAGAAGCTCTTGTCTTCGCGAGATGTTCCTTTGTCTTTGGCATAGGTCACATGCTCTTGCATAGTCATGTGCATATTTGTGAATGGTGGGACAGTAGTACCTATGTTGCAAGATCTTATGTGCAGTCCACGCACCACTATAATGACCCCCAACTGTTGATGAGTGACATGCCTCTAAAATACTCATCATCTCTACCTCAGGAACACATCTCCAAATCATTCCGTCTACACAAATCCAAAACAAGTATGACTCATCCCAGAATAACTTCCTCACGTCATGCATAAACTTTTTCGGCTGCTGAAACGATAGGTCCTCAGGCACCACATCACTTACCAAATAATTGTCAAAGTCTGCAAACCATGGAATCAAATCTTGCGATGCCGCCAATACCTGCTCGTTTAGAAAAATATCATCAATCTCAAGCTCATCTTTCAATTTCATCATTGCCTCTTCTTCAAGGCGTGATAAGTGGTCAGCCACTTGAATTTCAGTCCCCTTTCGATCCTTGACCTCAAAGTCAAATTCCTGCAACAAAAGTACCCAACGAATAAACCTCAATTTTGCATCCTTCTTTACCATAAGATACCTAAGAGCTGCGTGGTCAGTATGCACAATCACTTTCATTCCAAGAAAATAAGATTGAAATTTCTCAAATACAAACACCACAACAAGCAACTTTTGTTCAGTCACAATATAATTTTTCTTAGTAGGGTTAAGGGCTTTACTAGCATAATAGATGGGATGTAAAATATTCTCTAGTCTTTGGCATAGGACTGCTCCTAGCGGCACGCCATTAGCATCACACATAACCTCAAATGGCATGGACCAATCATGTGACACAATAATAGGGGCTGAAATCAACTTCTCTTTCAGACACTCAAACGCCTTGAGACACGCATCATCAAACACAAACTTCACCTCCTTCTCCAACAACTTTCACAAGAGATATGCAATTTTAGAGAAATCATTGATGAATCTTCGATAAACTCAGCATGCCCCAAAAAACTTCGAATACCTTTCATAGAAATTAGCAATTTTTCAATCACCTCAATCTTCGCCTTGTCAACCTTAATCCCATTCCTTGAAATCTTATGACCAAGCACTATCCCTTCTTTGACCATGAAGTGACACTTCTCCTAGTTTAGTTCTAAGTTGCAATCCTCACATCTCCTCAAGACACTAGTAGGATGAGCCAAACAATCTTCAAACGAGTCGCCAACAACAGAGAAGGCATCTATAAATACCTCAATAGTATCTTCCACTATGACATAAAAGTTGGACATCATGCAATGCTGATAGGTGCTGGCGCATTACACAGACCAAAAGTCATTTTCTTGAACGCGAAAGTCCCATATGGACAAGTGAAAGTGGTTTCTCTTGGTTTTTGGGAGCAATCAAAATCTGATTGTAACCCGAGTATCCATCAAGAAAAAAATACCATCCTCTATCTGCAAGATGGTCTAACATCTGATCCATGAAAGGTATAAGAAAATTACCCTTCTCAGTCCATGCGTTCATTTTCCTATAGTCCATGCGTTTAGCTTCCTATAGCCCATGCATACACACCAATCGGTGACCGACCTGATAGGAATAAGTTCATTCTTCTCATTTTGAACCACAGTGATTCCACCCTTCTTAGGCACACATTAGATCGGGCTCACCCATTTACTGTTGGTAATAGGGTAAACTACCCCTACATCCAATTATTTGATAATTTCCTTCTTCACTACCTCTTGTATAAGTGTATTAAGCCATCGTTGACGATCAATACTAGGTACATACTCCCACTCAAGTTAGATTTTGTATGTACAAATTCCAGGAGGAATCCCAATGATATCAATAATGGACTATCCAATGACCCTTTTGAATTTCTGCAACACAGACACCAGAGACTCAACTTGCCAATCTACCAAATCATTTACAATAATAACTGACAAAGTATTGTTGGCTCCCAAAAATGCATAACTAATATGGGATGGAAGAGCCTTGAGCTCCAAGACTGGAGGCTCCTCAATAGAAGGCTTAGCTGGTGGGGTCACTCTATTCTTCAAGTCAAGATCTAACTTCTTTGGTACAAAATTGTATGAACCCCTACCAGTATGTGCGCTCACCATCTCATCATAGACATCAATATCGTCACCCTCAAAATTCATAATGACTGCGGCAAGTGCTTCGACTTTAAGCCTCTCCTCTATAGGAGCTACTAATGCATTCTCATTGACTGTGTCAATCACAAAAATCACATGTATGTTTTTTGGCTTCTTCATTGATTGGCATATATTAAAGGTTACTTCTTCATAATTTAACCAAAACTTTATCTGTCCTATCTCTATATCAACCAACACACGTTCGATCGCAAGGAATGACCTTCTCAAATTAATGGGAACCTCAAAATCAAGCTCACAGTCAAGGATGACAAAATCAGCTGGAAAAATGAAAGATGCAAGCCTCACCAAAACATCACATAAGCTTCCCATGGGCTTTTTTACAGTGTGGTCCGCCATAAGGAGTCTCATCGAAGTCGATTTAGGCGACCCTAACCCCAACTGTCTCTAAACTACTAGCGACATCAAATTAATACTAGCACCCAAGTCACACAAAGCTTTAGCAAAATTTGAAGACCCAATGGTGCATGGAATCATGAAAGTTCCAGGATTTTCCTTCTTCTCAACTAGATACCGAGAAGCGATTGCATTATAATGGTGCACATTATCTACAGGCTCAAAACTCATAGTCCTCTTCTTAGTCACCAATTCCTTCATAAACTTTGCATAACCCAACATTTGTTCAAGAGCCTCAACTAGAGGGATGTTCATCGATAATTCTTTCAATATGGAGATGAACTTGTGATATTTTCCTTTTCAACCTCTTTCTTCAATCTTTATGGAAAAAGAGGAGGAAGTCGTGGAATGGGAGTCAATAATTGTGGGACCTTTTTTTCCTTCCCTTTTGTTTGCCTTAGCCTCATTTTCAGCAATTAGAAGCTTTTCAGATGTATTCTTTTCAACAACTAAATTTTTGGATTTTTCCACTTTCTCATCATCGATAATTACCTAATTGACCTCATTCTTAACAACCCCAAGCAAAGGTGGATCAGTGGCCATCTTACCGCTCCTAGTAATAATAGCCAAGAAATGACCATCATTTGGATTTTGGATGGTGTTGTTCGAAAGTGTACCTTGCTGATGCTGATTCAATACGACGGATATCTGACCAAAATATTGTTCAAGCTTCTTAATAACGGTAGCATGTGATTCAACCTTTTGACTCATCCCCAAAATATCTGCTCTAAGCTTATTAAGGTAGTCTTTTGTCTTCTCTACCTCTTTCACTACTTTTGTAAGTATGTATTCTATCCTCGAATTGTTAGAATCAGCATCTCGATTCCCTAGTGGAACATAGATTCCACTTCTATCCTTATAGTCATCCTTTCTCCTCCAATCACCATCTCTTCCCCGACTTCTATCTCTATACCCAGAACTATTGTAGTTGTTATCCTTGTTGTAGTTTAGACCTTGATTCCCTTGCCCAGAGTTCCAATTATATTGATTAGACCCTTGGACCTTGGATCAAAACCCACCACCTGATTGTATAGATACTTAGCCTCCTCCTCAGAATCCAATTCATTATGTATAGGTGCCTTACCTTGTGAACCAACCGCACTCACCTTTTCTGTTCCTCCTGCTGAAAACTGTTTAGTAAATAGGCTAAGCTTGGTTCTCAACTGAGCTACCTCTTAAGAAACTGAGTCATCTAGCACTCTCTGCTCTGTGGATGCCCCAACCATGTAAGTGCCTATGGGCACGTATGCATCACGAGTATGCCAACCCCGGTTGGTTTTAGTGATACAATCAAGTATCTCAGAACCCTGATCCCAATGTAACCTCATAAATGCCCCACATGTGACAGTGTTTGCTACATCCTTATTATTCTCATTCAAACGTCTGTAGAAGATCTCAAGCAAAGTACGGTCTGGTATCCTATGGTTTGGGACATTTTGCAGCTTCTTCTTAAACCTCAACCAGGTCTAATATAACACCTCCAAATATAACTGCCTGAAGTTATAAATCTTATTTTTCGACTGTAACATTCTGGAAGGTGGGAAAAATCTCTCCAAAACTAAGTCCTCAACTTATTGCAAGTAGTGATCGATCCACGTGGCAACTCTGTTAACCATAATATAGCCTCCCTTTTTAGAGAGAAATAAAACAACCACAGTCTAATCGCCTCTTGGATAACTCCAGGTAGATTATAGGAATTGCAAATCCCTACAAAGTTTATCAAATGAAGATTTTCATCAGCAGTAGCAAGGCCTGTGGTCACCCTCTTTAAGTTCAACAACTGTATCATAACGCTGGTGATGTCAAACTTAGTTCCTGGAGGCAATGCCGATAGAATAATAGCACTTATTTCAACCGACTCTAGAAAATCATGTTTATCTTCTGTATCATCAAATTAAGGAAAATACTGCTGTAGAGGCTATCGCCCCTATTTATTCTCTGCCTCTCTCGTTCCTCAAGTGCAGCTAGATGGTCTACTTCAGCTTGTCTAGCCCTTTCTTCCATTACTACCTTCCTGACAGCTTTTTGTCTAGCATTCTCCTCAGCCATCAATCGAGTAGTGGTTTGATCCATAGTTTTTTGAAGCCCTGAGTTCTGAAACCCTTGGTTCAGAACTCTCTCTGGTTGAACTCTTTCATTAACCATTCTTTTTCTAGATCTCAGAGTTCTTTCAAATTTCAGGATCAAGTGGATTAGGGGATTTCCTTAACTCTGAGTGTTGGGCATGCACCGGTGTGTCCCCTAGTCACAACAGAACAAGTAAAATCAGGAAATAAAAATCAACAGCCATACAAACACAATCAATCAACTCCATAACCGTATTCCCCGACAACGGCCAAAATTTAATGTCGCCTAAATTACACCTCTAAGCAATGTATAAAGCGGTCATTTATCAAATATAGAACTAAACTAGGTTAGGGTCGATCCCACATGGAATAGGTCATAATATCTATCAAGTTTTTACCTAAGCAATCAGATCTCCAGTAAAAAGGGGGGTTCTGTAAATTAGAATTTCGATAACATCAATTGTTGATTTTATTGGATTTGTAATCAATATGAGAGAGGCACTAGGACTGTGTTCCCCATAACTTCATAACTCCATAGGCTCTTCGTACTTGTGATCTATCCTGATGCTCGACATATAGAATCGATATGTTATGTATACCTAAATGTCTTTCTGCACTTATTTAAGTAATATCCGCAAGTAAGTTTTCTCTTCTTCTGAGCGTTGCATTACTAACCCCTATCTTGGATCCCAGATTAGCTTTCCCAGATTATCGACTCAAGCTATTAAGTGAAAGTTGATAGCTCCAAGTCTCTGTTGTTTATTCCTTTCCCCGTCCATTACTCATCCTTTTGTCTAGAGTAAAAATAAGGCAAGTTCTAACATCAGCAGAAGTTAAAAAGCAATCATACTGAAGAGAACAACAATACACGCCCAAACACCCTTTGAGAATCACTTTGTACTATGAACACTACTTTATTAATCCGTCATGGTTTCCACAAACCTAGTTGTGGTGTTTAGCTACTCATGGTTGCAAGCACACAAGAATAATTCTGATAAGAAAGCATAATTATGAACTTACAAAAATAAGATAAAAACCACAAATCTCGCTTATGAATTAAAACCCTCAAAATCGATGTTTGTACTTTAAAGAACAACAATATGTCTCAAAAGTATCAATATAATGTAACCTAAAACAATAAACCTAATAGGAGTATTTATAGACAAACATAAAACCTATCCTAAACACAATTAGATTTGCTGAGTCGGCGCATCGAATGAAGAAAGGTACGATCATGGTTAGATACCATGATCGTCCTAGTGCTCATAGGTTGACACTTTACTTTTGCATTTTATAGGTCTTGGATTGCACAATGCTCAGTACAAGTTTGTGGTTCCCTTGTACGATCGTGCTTCCCTCTTGTAAGATCTACCTCTAATTTTTCACATTGCAGAATAGTCCTTCCACGATCTTCAGTACGAGCCCGTGGCATCATGGTATGATCTTGGGATCCCTATCATCTGATCCTCCTTATACTTAACATCTTAAAACATGTTTTCCGAAACTTCTTCCCATGATCACTTCTTATGATCATAGCATCTACATACTTTCGTGGGATGCTTTCTTTTGTACAACACCTAAATGCCGTCTCTCTGCTTCATCCTACGACCATAATGGTACGACTGTATTTAGATACCATTAGCGTAGCATGTCTCGTTTGATGCTTTTAAGTCCAAAAATCAGCACTTTACTTCTCCGTACCTGTATGACCCGCAAATACCACAAAACCACATCATATTCACATAAAAAACCCTCTGTACTTGCAAATATCCCTAGTTTTAAGCGTCAAAAGTGCCGTAATTTCACGACACATCATCTATGCATTTTATCAATTGCACTTTCTCTCAGAATGTATCACAGTGCACTAAATACAAAAACACTTACAAATATAACGTATTTCAATCAAGTTTGGTATCAATAAACTTATTCATTCAAGTATGAACAACCAAATCATTAATCACAAGTATGTCCGAAGACCAATCGACAAGTATCCAATGCAGAAGTATACATATAATCAAAATTGAGTGTAAACTCCTATCAAACCATAAGCTACCTCAATCGAATAACCCTAACACAAGTTGGTCTGTAACAGTCTTGACCTTCCTCAAAGTTTTGGAATATTCAAAATGTAAAAACAAACAATGTAAGAGTAACCAACCACTTACTCTTCAATTCTCAGCCTTAGAGATTAATCCCCACTGATTTTACCCTTTTTATAGACTAACCCTTCACACAAGGATTTTTCAACCAAAAATTTACCCTAAATCCCCATAATTCACGTTTCAAAAGGAGTAATTTTATGCTAGGAAGAGATAATTAGCAACGTAGAATCATTCTTCGGCAATTTCATACATTACCCGCAGGTTATTACCAATTCATGAACTAGGGCCTAAATTCAATATATTCACTCAAACCCCCCTTTATAATGATTCTACAATTTGAATAAAGCAAACGTTGTTAGAAGGGAGTAATAAACTTACTTTTAAGAAGGAAATCACCCTAGCTAAGTGGAAAATTTTCTCTCTCAAGTCTAAGTACGAAGACTTGGAGTTTAGGGAAATAAAACTCAAAAAAATGGACATGGAACATTAAAATTTCTCAACAAACGCTGCAATGGGCACCTAACCGCTACAACAGTCCTGCTACGACGGCCAAGTGGCCAGCCATGGAGGTCTTCCCCTCCTTGCACACACCGCCACATTAGCCTTGCTACCGTGGTGGCCATACTGCGATAGCGGTCTCTAAGCAGAAACTCAGGAGAGCTTCAATAGTTCCCCTATTTTGCAATACACACTTGGATTTTTGACAATGCAAATATATCCTGTCACGACAACCTACATAACTGGAGTTCTACGAACCCATTTCTCATTCCAAAAGTTTGTACGAACAACTATTCCCATCGACTAACAGATAGTAAGATCAAAATTATCAACAACCACAAGACATAAAGGAACTTTAATCCATACGCCACCAAGTTTTTGCCAAAACCCACCTTAGTCTAAGATTTCATCAACTCTCACCTTAAGGGAAACTCTACCCTGGGAATTACACCCTAATAAATGTTATAACAATGGAATGGGTAGTTACATCATATACCAATTGAACAATCATTCATCCCCGAACGACAATAAGAAAAAAGGGGAAAACAATAATTGCATGAATTAGCAAAGAGATACGGGTACTTGATATGCATGTCCGCTTCAATCTACCAAGTGGCCTTTTCAATAGGATGGTTCTTCCATTGTACCATCACGGATGCAATCTCCTTAGTTCTCTATTTATGTACATCTCTATCAAGAATAATAAAAGGCTTCTCTTCATAAGAGAGGTTTTAATCTAACAAGACTGAATCCCAATAAATGATATAGTCACAATCTCCATGATAATTCTTAATCATCGAAACATGAAATACGAGATAAACTCCTAACAAGCTCGGAGACAAGGCCAATCTGTAAGCCACCAGCCTCACACCCTTAAGAATCTCGAATGGTCTAATATATCCTGGACTATGCTTACCACGCTTCCCAAATCTTATAACACCCTTCATGGGTATGACTTTGAGCAATACTTGCTCGCCTGTCATGAGATACACATCTCTTACCTTGCGATCTGAATATTCCTTTTGCTTTCTTTGAGCCACTAGAAGTTTTTTTTGGATAAAATTTACCTTCCCCATCGAGTTTCTCATTAGATCAGTCCCCCATAATTTCAACTCAAATGCATCTAACTAACCAACGGGAGATCTATACCATCTCCTATATAAAGCCTCAAATGGCGCCATATCAATGCTCAAATAGTAGTTATTATTACATGCAAACTCTACCAAGGGTAGATATTGGTCCCAATGACCTCCGAAGTCCATCACACACACATAGAGCATGTTCGCCAACACCTAGATCGTCTACTCAGACTGCCCATCAGTATGAGGTAAGGTCCAACCTAGTACCTAACTTCTCATGCAACTTCTCCCGAATCTTAGAGGTAAAATGAGTAACCCTATCTTAGATAATAGAAATCGAGATCCTATGCAATAGCATAATCTCCTTAAGGTAGATCTTAGTTGCATTGTAAGTCACCTGTACCAGAATGATATTTCCAGACTTAGTCAGCCTATCCACAACAACCCATATAGAATCGTACTTTCCCAAAGTCTTGGGAAGATCAACAACAAAGTCCATAGCTATACTCTTCCACTTTTATTTAGGAATAGGCATCCTCTGAAGAGTACCATCAGGCTTTTGATGTTCATACTTCACCTGCTAGCAATTCTGACACTTAGCCATAAAATCAACTATGTCTCACTTCATTTGGCCCCACTAATAGTGCTATCTCAAATCACGGTACGTCTTGATCGCACCAAGATGTATAGAGTATTTCAAATTATGAGCCTCAGCTAGAATAGTAGGAATCAAATCATCAACACGAGGCACACAAACTTGCCCTTTGATCCTCAAAACACCCTCATCATCAAGAATATCCTAATTGTCTTCACCTTGCAAAACCTTGCCATGAATCTTACTTAACTTCGCACCCTCAAATTTCCTAGCCTTGATTTGATCAGGAAATGTAAACCTTGCCTCTACACTGGCTAATAATCCACCTCTCTTAGACAGCTATAGTCGCATGAAGCTATTATCTAGAGACTGAAACTCCCTAGGTAACAGACGTCTAGAACCTCCAAACAAGATAAGTTACCCGTACATTTAGTCTTCCTACTAAGAGCATCGGCTACTATATTAGCCTTACTCGGATGGTAAAAAATAGTGACATTATAATCTTTGAGTAACTATATTCACCTGCGCTGTCTTAAATTCAAATCCCTTTGTGTGAAGATATGTTGTAAGCTATGGTGGTCAGTGAACACTTTACATCTAACCCCATACGAGTAATGCCTTCGTATTTTAAGTTCAAACACTACTGCAACCAATTCTAAATCATGAGTAGGATAATTCTTCTCATGAACCTTCAAATTCCTTAAAGCACAGGCAATAACATTCTTTTTCTGCATCAAAACAACACCTAAACTAGAATGTGAGGCATTATAATATAGAATGAAATCCTTACCCTCCATCGACAAAACAAGAATAAGTGTAGTGGTCAATAAGGTCTTGAGATTTTGGAAGCTCTCCTCATATTCATTAGACAAAATGAACAGTACCTTTTTCTGAGTCAAACGAGTCAAATGAGAAGCAATAGAGGTGAACCCTTTCAAAAACCTGCAATAATAACTGGCTAACTACACAAAACTGCAAACCTCAGTCACAGAGGTAGGCCTAACCCAATTTTTAACCTCTTCAATCTTCTGTGGATCTACCATAACCCCTTATTTTAAAATGAAATATACCATAAAGGATAATGAAGACAACTAAAATTCACACTTAGAATATTTGGCATAAAGTTATTTCTCCTTAAGCAAACCTAGCACAATATGCAAATGATTCTCATGCTCCTCCCTACTCTTAGAGTACAGTAGAATATCATTAGTGAAGACAATCATGAAAAAATCCAAGTAGGGAATAATTACCCGATCCATCTAACCCATGAAAGTAGTTGGGCCATTAGTTAGCCTAGAAGACATCACTAAGAACTCATAGTGCCAATACCATGTCCGAAGTGCAATCTTAGGGGAATATTCTTAGCCTGGATTTTTAACTGATGATAACCGGACCTCATGTCAATCTTGGAAAATACCGAAGCATCTTATAACTGATCAAAGAAATTATCCATGTGGGGTAAATGATACTTTTTATGAACCTTATTCAACTACCAGTAGTCTATGCACATACATAAATTACCATTCTTCTTCTTAACAAACAACATTGGAGCACCCCATGGGGAGACACTCAGATGAATGAATCCTTTACCAAGAAACTCTTGCAACTGAGCCTTTAGCTCCCTTAACTTAGTTGGCACCATCCTATAAGAGGGAATTGAGATGGGAAAAATTTCCAGCTCTAAGTCTATACAAAATCAATGTCATGATCTGGTGGTACGCTAGGCAAGTTAGCAAGAAATACCTTTAGGAACTCACACACCACAAAGACTGACTTAATGGGTGGGACCTCTACACTAGTATCTCGATGATGGGCTAAGAACACCAAACACCCCCTCTCAATCAACCTCTTGGCACGAATAAAAGAGATAAGTTTCATAGGAGCAGGATTATAGTGACCCTCCCACTCTTGTCTATCCATCCCTATCATAGCCTCAGTTACTGTCTTAGCATGACAGTCTAAAATAGCATGGTATAGAGATAACCAAATCATCCCCAGAATGATGTCAAAATCCACTATGTCTAATATCACCAAATATACCCAAGTTTTATATCGCATTACACAATCTCAAATAGGGTTGGACACGTAAACAAGAGCACCAAGAAAATACACACCATTTCCAACCCCATAACAAAACTAATAGATACATACAAAAAAGTAAAACTAAGATCAAATAATACAGTGGTCATCCGGACATAGACAAGAATAGTACTTGTGATAACTGCATCTGACGCTCGGCCTTAGGCCTACTTGGAAAAGAATAGAAATAGGTCCTATCACCAGTCTGAGTATTTCCCCTACTGATCTGAGTACCACCTCGATATACATTTTCCCCACCTAGATTGGGCTGTTGTCACCCCTACCTACCTGCTAACCACCCACCTACCCTATGAACGACCTCTACTATTACCACTACCTCATCTACCTGTTATTGTCGGAGCTTGGGGAGTCTACTATTGGCTCTCCCTAAAATTAGGACAATACCTTTAAATATGACTAGCCCCATCACACTCATAATATGTATAGTCTAAGATGGTTCATTGAGCTGATGAAAAGGAAGTGAGATAACCACCAAAATCTGAAGATTGCTGGCTGGCCCCTGATTGACCCCCAGTAGACACCTACATTGCTAACTGAATGGAAAAGGTAAGGTATCCTTGCAAAAGCTGACCCTTAGAATAAGAACCACTGAATTTTCCCCCTTTGCTAACCTTCTTTCCTGTCATCTTGGTATAGCCCTCTTATTTCATACCCTATACTTTTTTTTTACAAAATCGACCATCTCTTGGAAGAACCTAACGAAAGATGTCATCTGAAGCATAAAAATCTAGAGACCTGTGTCCAATCCCTTGACAATGCAATTAATCCTCTCCTCCTTAGAATGCAATAATTGTGAAGAATATCAAGATAATAAATGGAATTTGTCCTCATAGGCCGCAACTGATATACTCCCCTACTCAAGATTAGTGAACTCATCTTTCTTTCAATCCCTCAAGGTCCGAGGCACATACTTCTCTATAAAGACTGAATAAAACTGAGTCTAGATCAATAGAGGTGAACAAGTTTCCTACACTCCACAAGGTCCTCCACCAAATCTTAGCGTCTCCCTAAAACTGAAAAGTGACAAATTCCACCTTATATCTCTCAACACTGCCATCTTGTGAGGCCTTTCGTGGTAGTCGATTATGAACTCATAGGATCCTCATACTCAGTACCATTAAAATAGAAGGCTTTATCTTCATAAACTTGCTAAATAGATCATGCTCATCTCCGTAAATCAATGAACACACTACCTATCATAGAAAGACACCAGTCTCTGACGCTTCATCCATTTTGGGAGACACAGTAGCGGCATGTTGTACTCTCGGATTCTAAACTGCAAGAGCTGCGAGTATAGCCCCATTCCCAGCCAACCAACTCAAGACGCTCAAAACCTTCTGAATTATATCTGAAGACATATGAATTGGAGCTTCACCTCCCTGTACTAGTGCTGCCTCATCCTGAATCGGTATTTTCTTATCTTATAACGGTATAACACCATCCTGTACTATCTCTAGAATATCCTTTGGTGGGGAAGAGATTCTGACCTCTCCTGAGCCAATGATGCGACTCGAGCCTTACACCTAGTTGGCACTTTTCTCCTTCCTATACCTCTTTCTTTCCTCTCTTGTCCTCTACTATGAACCACAACCCTAACAACTGATTTGGGCACCTCAACTTTGGCTCCGCTTGCTCACATTCTCACCATTTATGAGAGTAAGAATGAAAGAAGTCAGATACTAATTTGTATCACCAGATACCAATTGGAATCAAGTAATAATACGAAAGAAAGTAGAAATTAAGTATTTTCTAGAGTCATGTAGCCTCTCGATGAAAAGTATAGATGTCTTCGTACCATTCTACAAGACTTTACTAGACATGTCCTTGTACGACGATTTCGATGAACCTACTTTCTCATGACCCAAATGGATGTGAGTGGAACCCACACTATCTCTCTGGTAGGAGAACACTATAACTCATGCCTTAACCCAAACAATTAGTCTTCTTAAGAAAAAAATATAGAAATCTCAATAATTAAACTATTAATATCTCAAAACCTAAATAAATAATAATAAGTGTGGAAAATAAGTCAACTAGCTATTATAATCCCCAAGACTCGAAAGACATCGTACAAGGACTCTATATCAAAACATATATAGGAATATCTCAAAAGCTAACAAAATACTGAAGGTTTCAGTGTCCGAAAAAAGTAAAAGAACCCATATGATGATCCATGGCGTCCTGAAGATGGAGTGTTCACCCTTAGATTGAGATCATCTGTCAAACGCTATAGGAAAGGTCGTGTCTGAGCCTCTGGAACACTTTCTGCTCTCAACAAAAGAAGAGCACAGGGTGGTATCAGTACAAACCATGATGTACTGGTAGGTATTATAGGCCAACTCAACTCAATAACATATATACACATAAACAAAAAAAACAAGTAGACATGTATCAACACATAGCATGTTAATCAATGAATCAACAAGTATATCAAGACAGGCCAAACAATGCCAATAGACAAGTCCCCTAATCACCAACGGTATCAACCACATCATAAATAATAGCAAAATCAATAATTATAACATAAGGAGAACTATGTCCTTCTCACTCTTACTATTAGAGTACCTGATACCCAAATTACGACTCCCTTTTACAAGAATATCAGTGTCCGTTGTCAAATATTGAACCCAACAAAGGTTGGGGTCGAATCCCATAGGGAATAAAGGGTTAAATAAGTGGTTTGCAGCTCTTATAACAATTAGCCACCAACTTCCAAGGAATGGGGGGGGGAGGGGGGAGGGGAAATTTTGATTTAGTATCATTAAACAATATTTGGATGCCGTGAGCAAAAGTAAAATTTCCAACAAATAACTCAATAGAGAAAAGTAAACCAGGATTGTGTTCACCTAAGTTTCCAATCACCAACGGGTTATGAGCGAAAATGAATTGGTATTAAAATACATGAAAATAAGGCAATCGACTCTATAATTTCATTTAAATGTCTTTCAACCAATTAAAAATGAGTTTACACTTCAATTCTCACGAACTCAAAATGTCAGTTGCAAATCTGATTTAGGCCTTAATGGATTAATCTTGTTAAGCATTAATCTTTAGGTTGGAGATTGATAGCTTCAAACTTTTGTTATGAACTCCCTTTCTTTGAAAGTTAAATTCTCTACCAAGCAATTTAACAAAAGACTATTTCCCAATTTTTGCAACCATCAAGAATACGTTAAAGTGAAGGAATTCATAATACTTTCACGTAATCAACACCTATTCACAACCCATAAACCCTAATGGTGATTTTCCACCAAGGATTTCATAACCTTAGTTATGGGTGTTTTAGCCACTCATAGTCAAGAACAACAGTAAGAAAGAAGTTTTACCATAAAAATAATGAAATCCTTATAATGAAAAGTAACCTCCAATGGTGTTCAAACCATAAAGCAAAAGGCTAAAACTGCTTTTCTCCAGAAAAAGTCATTAAGAAATATCCCCAGCATAAAGATGATTATTCTAAATCTTAAACTGGGTATTTATAGGCTCAAAATAAGCATGGTTTACAATTCAAAATAAGTTCTACCGCATCACCGCTGACGGTAACTGGGATGGTCCACCAAGAGTGCGACAGTCCACCGAAGTTACTGTCGTAAAACTGTCAATCAGTCCACATTCTGGTTAACTTTTGGTGGGCCGATTGACGGTCTGCCATTCCACTGACGGTCCGCCGCTCATGTTGTTGCCGTCTCTTTTTCTTTAGATTATTCTGGATACGAGTTAGAGATACTGGTGACGGTCCACGAAGTCTTTGGTGGGTCCGCTATGGTTGACGATGTCACGTCCTAAGCTTGTCCCTTTTCTAGTTAAGGATTGGCGGTATTGGTGATGATCTGCCAAGTCTTTGGCGGTCCGCCATGATTGCTGTCGCAGACCCTTTTCACCAGCTTTTTTCATCTCTTGCAGACTTAAGTTTAATTTCTTAAAGTATTCACAAAAAGCATAAAAAAAAACACATGTTGCTTGAAGACTCGCAATTATCCTTTGTTAAATATGCTAAATGTGCCGTCATAAGCCGGCACATCAGTACCATTAGTTCATTATCAACTTATTAAGCCATATTATCTCTCAAAAATCACACTAGTCTATACATACATGCTAAGGGACTTATTTTTGCCCATCTGGCCATGACCTGTAGGGCCCAATCTAAGTCCATGTACCGTACCAGTATGGTACCCGATCCTCCATAGTAATAGAATAACAATATCCATATTTGTACCATCACGACACCTGATCCTCCATAATATATATGTAATTTATCAATTTCACGTGCCACAGTGCATTAACTTTATAAGTACACATAGAAATGTAATGCATTTCAATCAAGTTCGGCATTCAATAAACTTATTCATTCAAGCATGGACAACCAAATCATTAATCACAAGTATGTCCAATCACCAATCAACAAGTATTCAATTTAGGAGCATATATAAAATCAAACTGGGTCTAAACTCTAATTAAACCATAACCCACCTCAATCGAAGAACTGTCACAACCTAAATCCGCCGTGAGTGGCACCCACACTAAAACCCCCTATGAGAGAACTAACTAACTCCATAAACCAATCAATACTTAGCCATAGTTAGGCAACTAAACCAATTCCATTGAATAAAACCAATATCCAATATCATAGTGTAAGTAAGAAAATAAATAAATGTGGAAAACAATTCCCTAGGACCTGAAAGTCATCTTACCAAAACTCTAATAAATACCAAAAAGAGAGGATGAAACCTCAAAAAACAATGTAATGTCTGATTCCAAAACAAATGGACCAAAAAATAGTAGATGAACCCATGATAGCCCAAAAGATGCAGCTCACCATTGAGTTCGAATACATTCTGAATCACAGCTGAGGTCTTGCATTAGTCGCTGGAACATGCTCTGCACTTAACAAAAAGAAGAGCACGTGTAGTATTAGTACACAAGAAACAACGGTGTGTCGATAGGGTCATCGGCCAACCCAAAATGAGAAATATGGACAAATAACCAAAATGTAGTACAACAAGACAACCGTGAACGCTATCATGCAACTATCTTTCAAGTTTATAATACTTAACCTTGTAACAAGTACAATATGAAGTTTAGTCAAAAAGAGTCAACAAGGATAATAGTCAAGTCAAACTAAGACCAACCATAAGACTCCAAGTCAACAATCATGACACAACTATCATATAAATCATGTCTCACAAGTAATAGAAAACACATAAATATGTCTTGACTTGCAATTAACTCGGACCACTCAAAGATTCTTAATAACAACAACAATAGCAATATCACATGTCTCGATTTACACAAAAAACCACCTTAGCAATTAAGCATACAAACCCAATTTACTCAAGGAACCAATGCAATCAAGAAACACATAATCCTCGATTCACTCAAGGAACCGTCACACTCACCTGTACCTTGTAAACACATGCTAAGGGTCTTATGTGTGCGCCCACTAGTCATAACTTACAGGGGATGAATCCTTGTTTATGTACCAAATCTCAGACATCAAGTGTCTACCAACCTTATACCACTAATCCAGTGGAGATATCTAAATACCGATACATTCCACAATAATGACAAATATCACAACAATCACAACCACAATGATAACATAACATCACTTGTAAAATCCAACAAGCTTTCATATAAGTTCATTGCATGCGATTAACACTTAGGATATCAAATAGTCATTTACTTTTCCTTGAACATGCATTGTACAAGCAATACTAAGAATTAGTTATCATGCACACATGACACAAATTGGGTTCCCACTACATTAAAACCATCACCTATCTCAATCCAAGCTTGCACCACTCAATTAAGCCTGAGCCTTGCCTTTTCATGAAATTTATGCTTGGTCATGGTTTAAAAACATGAATATAAACACATAATCAATTATATGACCTATAAAATTGAGGATTACCGCTTAATCCCGAACTCTAAGGCCAATTTCATGATCATCCCCCCTATTCTAGGGCTTTCCCACCATAAATTCACCTTAAAACTACCAATTTCATGGTTAGTCATGCAAGAGTAATTTATTGATTAGAAACTAAAACCCAAGGTTTACACCAATTTTACCCTCGTGCACCAAATAATCCACTAAGTCAAGCTTAAACCCTCCCCAAGATCCATAAACTAGTGATTCTAAGGTTAATTCACTGAAATACTAGTTAATGAGGATGTAATACTTACCTTTATGATAAGAATCGATGGAAAATTGATGAAATATGCCCAAATCACCTAAGCCCTTCCCTAAAAATGAGTTTAGAATTCTGAACTCATTTTTGGGGAAATTTCTGCATTAACAACAATTTGCTCCGGTATAGCAACCTGATCCCACTATAGCGGTATCGCTATAGAGGCATCCTCTCACTATAATGAGATTAATAGACTTTTCCTTCCGCTATAACAGGAATTATTCCGCTATAGCGGTAACCCTATAGTGGCCTACCACCCGCTATTGTGGGTGTGGCGAGGCAAAAACTCAAAAAAGTTCCCAATTTTACCTTTTTGTAACACACCCTCAAACCATGATATCCCAGACTAACCCCTTGGCGTCAAGTTCGATATCGGGAGTTCTACTCACCGAAATTCACTTTTGAAAAGTCCTATGAATTCCTTATCGAGTTAGCTAACATAAAAACAAGCAAAACTTTGTTACATTTACTCAATCCATTCCCAAATTTCCCTAGACCATACCTTAGCCTAGCCTAAAATTTTTAATCTTTATTTTGGGGAAAAACCTAACTCGAGATTTTGCATGATAGACTTTCCCATAATGACAAAAAGGTTCATTACAACAGATACTAATTTACCCATCGTTTGTCCTCGAATGATCCAATAAGAAAAAAATGAGCCAAGTCTAGGAAAGAAAGAGTACTTGTATCCTTAAACAAGTGAGGGTACTTGTTTCAGATGTCCTTCTTGGTTTCCCAAGTGGCTTCTTCGACCAGATGATGCTTCTATTAGACCTTTAATGATTGAATTTCCGCTATCCTCAACTTTCAGACAACCCAATCAAGAATGGAAATTGGCTCCTCTTCATAAGTAATATGTTTATCTAACAAAACCAAATACCATTTGATAATATAATCCCCATCCTTATGATATCTCTTCAGCATGGATATATGGAACATCGGATGGACCCCCAACAAGCTTGGCAGCAATGCCAACCTATACACAACTGGACACACATCATTAAGAACCTCGAATGAACCGATATACCGAGGGCTAAGCTTGCCCTTCTTGCCAAACCTCATAACTCCCTTCATGGAAGACACTTTTAACAAATATTGTTCGCCCACCTTGAATGACATATCCCTAACCTTATGATCTACATACTCCTTTTGCCTACTCTAGGATGCCAACAACTTGGTTTGGATGAACCTCACTTTTTCCTGAGTTTCCTTCACCAAATCAGTGCTTAAAGGCTTTACTTCACCAGTCTCAAACCATTCTGTGGGAGATCTATACATCCTCCCATAGAGTGCCTCGAATGGGGTCATGTCAATGCTAGAGTGATAGCTGTTGTTGTATGAAAACTCACACAACAGCAAATATTGGTCCCAATGGCCACCGAAGTCAATCACACATGCCCTCAACATGTCTTCAAGCACCTGAATCATCCTTTCTAACTGTTCATCAGTTTGAGGATGAAAAGTTGTGCAAAAAGTGAGTTGGGTGCCCAAATCTTAGTGTATCCTATCCTAAAATTTAGAAGTGAATTGCGTACCTCTGTCTGAAATGATGGAAAGGGGCACCCCATGTAGCCTCACTATCTCTTTGACATTGATCTTAGATAACTATTTAGAGCTGATATCCACTCTTACTAGAATAAAATGGGATGATTTAGTCAGCCTATCTACTATGACCCAAACCGAGTCATGATTTCCCAAGGTCTTAGGTAGTCCTACCACAAAATCTATAGCTATTCTCTACTATTTCCACTCGAGAATGGGTAACCATTAGAGCAATCCTGTAGGCCTTTTGTGCTTATACTTTACCTACTGACAATTATGGAATTTAGATACATACTCCACTATGTCCCTCTTCATCCCAGGCTACCAATAAAGTTGCCTCAAATCATGGTACATCTTAGTTGCACTTGGATGAATAGAATATCGCAAACCATGAGCTTCGACAAGCACATTCTATATCAAATCACCAACGGGAGGAACACATACCCTTCCTCTAAACCACAATACTCCACATGTATCAAGTGTGACACCTGAAGCCTCTCCAGACATCACCTTGTTCTGGAGTTTATTCAACTCCGCATCCTCAAACTGTTTGACCTTAATTTCATCAAGGAAGTTTGACTTTACCTCAATACTAGTCAACACTCCACCCCTTTCTGAAGCACTAAACTGGATGAAATGAGATGTTTGAGTTTAAAACTCCCTAGCTAAGGGTCGTCTTAACACCCTCAAATAGGCCAAACAACCAATACTTACCACTTTCTGGATCAATGCGTTTGCCACCACATTGGCCTTACCCCGATGATACTGGATGGTCATATCATAGTCTTTTAACAACTCCATCTATCTCCTCTATCTCAAGTTTAAATCCTTTTGCGTGAACACATGTTGTAGGCTACGATGGTCTGTGAACACCTCGTACTTAACATCAAAAAGATAGTGTCTCCAAATATTAAGTGCAAACTCCACCGCTGCTAACTCTAAGTCATGAGCTTCAAGTTCCTCAAAGCATAAGTGATTTTGCCTAAATTACACCTCTAAATAAAGTATAAAGAGGTCGTTGATTAAATATAGAACTTAACAATTACACCTCTAAATAAAGTATAAAGTGGTCGTTGATTAAATATAGAACTTAACTAGTTTGGGGTCGATCCCACGAGGAATAGGTCAAACTATCTATAAAATGTTTGTCTAAGAAATAAGTAAATAATCTCCAGTAAGAAGGGAGGTTTTGTAAATAAGAGTTTCAATAGTAACAGTTGTTGATTTTGTTGGATTTGTAATCAATATAATATAGGCACTAGAACTGTGCTCCCCAATAACTTCATAACTCCATTGTCTCTTCATACTTAGTGATCTCCCATGGTGTTTGGCATGCAAAATCGATAGGTTAGGTTCACCTAAATGGCTTTACGCTCTTGTTTAAGCAACTATCCTCAAGTAATTTTTCTCTTCTCTTGCATTTTGTATTTCTAACCCTTATCTTAGATCCCAACAATATCTTTCCCGGATTATCGGTTCAAGCTAGTCATTGAAGATTGATAGCTCCAACGCTATATTGTTTATTCCTTTTTCCCATCCATTACCCCTAAATTCATCGCGAGTAAAGATAAGGTGAGTTCTAATGTATGCATCCATTAAAAAGTAATCAAACTAAAGAGAACAAATAATACATGCCCAAACACCCTTTGAGAATCACTTCGTACTACGAACACTACTTTGCTAATCCGTCATGGTTCCCATAACCCTAACTGTGGTGTTTAGCTACTCATAATTGCAAGTACACAATGATAATTCTGAGAAGAAATGATAATTATGAACTTACAAAGAATAAGATGAAAACCACAAATCACTCTTTGAATTGACACCCTAAAAATCAATATTCGTACTTACAAAAATAACAATATGCCTTGAAAGTAGTAATAAAATGTAAAACAAAACAATAGACCCATTAGGAGTATTATAGACAAAAAGGAAACCTATCCTAAACAAATTCAGATTACAAGGTCAGTGGTGACTACACCTCTGGCAATGAGTCGTAGGGTCTGAAAATAACTCATTGCGTGTCTTCTTTCCACCTTTTTCCATCTCTTCTACAATGCTGGTGACGACTCGTATATTCACCCTATGAGTCATAGGGTGACTCTTTGACACTGGATTAATTTTCACTTTAAGTACTTTGTTAATCACACTCAGTATGAGTCTAGGTGACGACTCACATGGTCTTGTGATGACTCATAGGCTACCATCGTTTCCACTGACACCATCTTGCACATCTTCAGGACTTTTGATCAACCTTCTCAAAATGACTCACTTCCAAACCCTGTTTTCCTGCAAAACTACAATAAAAAAATCACATCCACATAAACGTGCCTTTGACTTAGCATATTTTCCTTGTTTTAAGAGTCAAAAGTATCGTGAAACTATGACACATCAACACCCTTAACTTTGAACATTTGCATGTCCTCAGGCAAACAAAATAACACAAAACCAAGACGCTTAACCAAGAAAAACCTAAGAGACCTACAACAGTCAGTTCACAATATATTCCACCCTCTCCTTTACTTAGATTTAAAAACCATTGTGCATACATACATTGTTCAAGATCGTAACACAAAGGGTTCAAGATATGGAAGCAGGCTATAAACAAATAACCAAGCAGTATGTGCATATGACATCCGAACAGATAGATAGCAAGCAACAATGCAACCCTTTTGCCCTCACAATAAAAAGGTACCGTGCACTCACAGTCTTAATGATATAATGATAATCAGGGACTGAATTCGAAACACTCACTCTCTCAAAGAAATTCGAATAGTGTGTGTGAAATACCATAGGCTTGCCCTTATTTTCTACTCCTTAATTGTTTTGACAGTGTGACTAGGATCACTATAGGACTTTTATTGGCTTGTAACGTAGGCTTGGGGACTGGTATGATACATATGGACAAAGTGACTTAATCCTCCTTGGCTCTACACTACCTTTGGCTCTACTTTCCTACTCCCTTTACTTTTCTCCCTTTTTCAACTTTTTCAAATCTCGAGTGAGGTTTTCGTTCCACAACTTTTTTTTTCTCTCTTTTTTTTACAAGCTTTTCTTTTTCACTTTTGTTTTCATCTTTTTCACACAATACCGCACCCGAATCCTTTTTCAGTTTACTAAATTTTCCTACATATGTAAGCATTTTACGCACCCCTATGATAGCCACCCCTAACTTAGGCAATTTGCCTGAGTTGAGGTGCACAGTGTCCAAGGAGGGACCAGGGCAAAGACAGGTTCATTGTAAAATAATGGTATGGTGAATAGGCTAGTTCAAAGAAAAGGTCTACTTAGGCTCAAATTTTGGGATCAAGGGAGATTACATTTATTTGGTAGGCTGTTTAGGCGTACAGTGGACTATTCAAGAATGGCCTATGATCCTTTTCTAACTTCTTATCCTACAACTTTGGTAAGACTAACCGGGTAAGTTCTAGATCACACACACAAGCCAACTAGGTAAAACCTCACACACACTTAGCTCAAGGCTACATACTCAGTCACTACCTATACGGTTCATGCAAGTTAGGCTACAGTTATCACGCTCATCATCTTAATGCCATAACAAGATCTACAATGGTCATAATATAAACAAAAATACATAGTCAAATAAATTTTTTGGAGGGGTATCCTTAAAGTATATTTTTGGGGTTACTCAGACTTCACCCTAACTTTAAAACCAAATATGACTCTATTAAGGTTCCCCTACTTTTATCTTAGCTACACAAAATACATAAATTTCCTAAACATGCCAATTCTACTATGATAGCACACCCTGGGGAAGAAAAATACGACAACAAAACCCCCCGAGTGGTGGTATACCTCCCACCCCCAACTTTGAGAACATCCAGTGTCCTTGTTATATGCATATCAAAATAGAATAAGAATGAGGGGTAAAGGTACACCTGCGGTGCTCAAGGCACTGTATTATGTCGTATCCTCTGCCGAGGTCTTAGAAGCAGCCTCAGTCTCATCAATAGTGGCCTCGGCAGTGTCCATGGCACTCAAGTCAATGTTTGCACCGGTAGTGGTTGGTGCATTCAATAGTGTAAAAATAGTGGGGGAAACTGTCGTACCCCCACTTTTCTTAGTTACAACAGCATCAGCAGGTAGGGCCTCATATAATCTAGAGCTCCCGGCTCTACACCCAATCTCATGTACCTTGGATAAATGGTCCTGGGAGGCTTGCTTGCTTTCCTCCATCATTTTTTCCAATTTCTATTTTTCTTCCTTCTCTTACTCTTCCTTTCACCACCAGCTCTATGCTCTTCTCTTTACTTTTTATGACCCATATGTTAGGCACCTTATCTAATTTGATCTCCTTAATAATAAGCATGGTGGGAGTTGGAAGACCTCAAATACATCTCCTCAATAGCAGCCCAAAGTGTTGCCAACTTGTCTTTAATCCTTGCTAAATCTAGAGACTGTACCCCTTCAACCTTCTGGGTGATATGCTTCTTAAAACTATCAAAGTGGGTTTACATCTCGTGCAATTCAGCTTTAATCTTGTTTTTTACCCAGGACTGCACACCATTTTCAATATTTGTCACTTTTCGCTCAACAGTGAGCAATCTTTTCAACACATCATTCAAAAACTCCTATGAAGCCAAGGTGTAGCCACCGATAGATGGGTATGGTATGGAGAATCTTAAAGTCATAGAGGGTGAAATGGGTAGTGATGGTGGTTTAAAGGCTATGGAAGTAGTGGCATCAGCTGTGGCATGAGGCTTGGGCCTCTCAGTTCCAGTATGAGACTTAACATATCTCTCCCCAAGTTCCATAAAATCAGGGGTATCAATATCCATTGGTGCACCCAACTGGAAAACACTCTGTATCAAAGCAACTCAAACCTTTGCCCTTGAAATGGGGTTCGTCTGATCCCAAATCAACCCTAAATCTTTGGTACGTTGAACCATTCTAAAATTGTCTACCTCAGGTATAATAGGAACTCCATCCTCTAGACATATCTTTATAACCAAGCATGGAAAAGGAATGCTAGTATCAGGACTCACAGATCTATCCTAGATTTCACGAGAAATAAACTTCACAATATTAATTCCATAGCCCTCCATAATACCTGCAACTAATGTATCCCTAATATGTTGTCTCCAGCATTAGGCCCCAACCTGTGGCGAACCAATGTCCACCAAGACTTTGCTGCAAAATTCAAATTCCCCTTGTTAATTTGTGACGATGTCCCAACAGCCCTAGGAGCGTTTTCCTTATTCATAGCAATAATGTTTTCCATCCATAGATAATGTACCATCTTGTCCTCATTTGTAATTTGCTTAGTTTTCACCTTTTTTATCTTCTTAATGCGGTGATCAATTTCTGAAGTGTCAACCAGGCGCGCAGGAGCAGGACCATGTAAGAAGCGCAAAATAGTCTGCGCTGATACACTCATATTGACCCCCCGAATTATCATTGTCTGGAGGGGTCACTAACTTTCCACGAAAGGCCTCGCAGAGACAAACTCTTCAATGCCATCTGATATGCTGCATAGAATTCCCAAAAAAAAGCCGGGTTATATCTTTCAGGTTCTTTTAGCATCCATTCAAACTTATATTTCTTGAACAAACTCTCAAAAATGGGCATTTCAGACATGCCCGTAGTCAACAATTTGTGCTCTATCTAGAACCCCCTCTTTGGCCGACTGTGCTTGGGACAATGGCACTATCCCGCTCATAAAATTCCATCATGCCTTGACCCCACCTACTCACTAGTGGTACTGGTGTAGCCTCAATCTAAAGGATGGGTTGGATTGGTGGTAGAGGCTGAATAGCTAGTGGTGGACTATCTGCAGTGTCCTCTTCTTTATCCTCAGATGACTATTTAGAATCGAACCCTGAGCCTGCTTCTTTAGAGTTGCTGCCAAATGCATCCTCTTCTCTTCTTTTGGAGACACTCTCATCTCCTTCTTCTTTAGACTTAGACTCTTCTCCCTCTTCAGACTAGGAAGGAGTAGGTGAGTGTAGTGGTGATACATGGGTGTTCTTCATATGGTGCCTAGCTTGACTACCCAGGACAGGCTAGTGCATCATTCGACTAGCCCTGAGATGAGGTATTCCTCTACTGATCCACTTGACTCCTGCTCATCCTCTGTAGGTTCATCTCTTAATTGCCTCATGGATTAAGCTTGTTTCTTAGGAGTCGGCTTGCCCCCTTGTTTCTTCCTTGTAGAATGTCATTTTTTGGTTCCATAATGCTTATGGGGAAGTACACGTTAGTCAAACAACTTATAGACTAACAATAAAATAATAAAAAAAGTATAGAAATGCAGTAACCCAGGCCATACGACCCTTGGTAACGAGTCGTTGCCTTAGGCTATAACTCGTAGCCTGACTCGTAAGGTTGAGTCTCATCTTACTAGCACAAACTATTGTCCCACCAAATCCACCTTATGAGTCATTGGGTTACCCTATGACTTATTGGGTGAGTCATCGGGTTCACTCCTGTAAAGAGCAAGGCAGGTTCTCTCAGTACGAATGCACCCTATGACTCGTAAGGTAAATATACGAGTCAATGGGTGACTCATTCAGAGAGCAGTGTCTAATCCTTTAGGGACTTGGAGTTTTTGACCAAAATGCCAGCCACTACGACTCACGTGATGACTCGTATCCAAAAGGGTACAAGTATTTGCGAGAGTCATAGGGATTGCAAATTAGTAGTCCCTATTTATCAACATTCAACATTTATTTTCCCAACTCTTTCAATGTATATCAACAAATAATCGATCATTGGAGTGGCATTAAAGCTACTCCTCCCATACATCTATGAACCAAAACATCGAGGCCACTCTTACTTCATCCCGAGTAACAATCAAACACAAAATTAAACACATAATCACACCCACACAACTTCCACTACTCCATTTCAATCAACAAAACAAGTTCAATGAGATTTAAGTTGTGACCCAATATAAATTTTCAAGAAATTAAACCTAGGGTTTGATGAACTCATGCGGTTCACTACCCAAAATCGAAGTAAAAGACTTGAAAATAAACTTACTTTGATTCAAGTAGTGATGCTTTAAAGAATTTCAAACTTTGGTAGACAATTTCTTGGATTTTTGACCTTTTACACTTGTTAGTTGTAGAAAACCGATGTTATGAATTTGTGGGATTATTAGTGCTTAATTAGTGGGTTGATTAATATAGGAGGGATGATTATGGAAGGTGGAGGTAGTTTTGCATGTTTGAAAAGGAAATGGAATTAAATTGGATTGATTCTAATAGTTATTCGTGAATTGGGTCGGGTTGGGTCACAAATACTTAAAATTTAGACTGAATTTTACCTAGTCATGATGAATTGACCCTACGACTCATTACATGTGTCTACGAGTCGTAGCCTCTCTATGTATTGTAGGACTTAGGGTCTTACCTGAGTGGAAGTCACCAGTCCCTACGACTCAAGGCGATGACTCGTAGTGTGAAGCTACGTCTTATTCTGAGAGTCGTTAGGACTCCAGTGCTTCCCTTTTTGATTTTCCTTGTGGCTACGACACACGATAGGTCATTGTCAGACACTACAACTCGCAGGGTGACCCGTTAGACCTGGGCACCAGAAAATGTTCTAGTTTCTTTTTAGCTCTGCAATGCCTTGCACACTTCAACACATGTTACTCTATAAGTAAATTAAAAAACAAGTACAAAATTCTTGGGTTGCCTCCAAAGTAGCACTTGATTTAACGTCGCGGCAGGACATGACTAGTTTGGCTCCTCAGACTTTATCAAACTAACCCATAGGTTGCCTCCCATGCAACGTCTGATTTAACATCACAACACGACTTGGGTGTTCTTGGTTACTTAGACTTCACCAAGAACCACTTTGCATAACATCTTGACCTCATTAGTAGTACGGAGATAATGCTTCACCCTTTGGACATTTACTTTAATTTTAGGCCCTCATCATTTTCAAGATCAGTAGAACTATAAGGAAGCACCGTCACCACTCGATAGGGTCCCCTTCATCTAGACCTTAACTTGTCAGGAAATATCTTTAGCTTGGACTCGAATAACAGAACGATATCACCAGTAGTGCACTCTCTGTTCTCTATCTTTCGATCATGGTATGCCTTTATCTTTTCCTTGTATAAGGATGAACTTTCATAATCTCTAAGGCAGAATTCATCCATCTCATTCATCTATTCAAGTCTTAGTTTTGCGACATCACCAAATTCTAGATTTAGCATCTTCAGAGCCCTTAGTGCCTTATGCTCAAGTTCAACTGGCAAGTGGCAGGCCTTACCAAACACAAACTGATATGGGACACACCAATATAAGTCTTAAATAGTGTCTTAAAGGCCCACAATACATCATCTAACTTTATAGCCCAGTCTATTCTATTGGCAATCACAGTCTTTTCCATTATGAACTTTTTCTCTTGATTAGAGACCTCAACTAACCCACTTGATTGTGGATGGTAGGGGGTTTCCCTCCTATTCTTCACACCATATTTATCAAGTAATGCTTTGAACAAAAGATTGCAAAAATGTGAACCCCCATCACTTATTATTGCCATTGGCGTACCAAATCTGGAAAATATGTTCTCTTTCAAAAATACGTTCACACTCTTCTCTTCATTGTTTGGAAGCACAACTGATTTTAGCCATTTTTAAACGTAGTCAATCGCAATCAGAATGTACTTATACCATATGAGCTTACAAAGGGGCCCATAAAATCAATACCCCATACATCAAACAACTCAAGCTCTAGCATTGGGGTTATTGGAAGCTCTTGCCTTCGCGAGATGTTTACTTGTCTTTGACATTGGTCACATGATCTTTCATAATCATATGTGTCTTTGTGAATGGTAGGCCAGTAGTACCCACATTTCAAGATCTTACGCGCAGTCCTCACACCACTATAATGACCCCCAATTGGCGATGAGTGACATGCCTCTAAAATACTCATCATCTCTACCTCAGGTATACATATCCAAACCATTCCATCTATATAAATCCAGAACAAGTATGACTCATCCCAAAATAACTTCCTTACATCATGCATAAACTTCTTCTACTGCTGAAACAATAGGTCTTTAGGCACTACATCACTTACCAAATAATTGCCAAAGTCTGCAAATTATGGAATCAAATCTTGCGATGTTGCCAATACCTGCTCATCAGGAAAAGTATCATCAATTTCAAGCTCATTTTTTAGTTTTATCATTGCTTTTTTTTCAAGGCATGACAAGTGGTCAGCCACTTGATTTTCAGTACCCTCTCGATCTTTGACCTCAAATTCAACTACAACAGAAGTACCCACTAAATTGGTTTCATATCCTTCTTTGCTATAAGGTACCTAAGAGATGCATGGTCAGTATGCACAATCACTTTCATGCCAATCAAATAAGATCTAAACTTCTCAAAAACAAACACCACAACAAGTAACTCTTGTTCAGTCAATATAATTTTTTTGAGATGGGTTAAGTGCTTTGCTAGCATAATCGATAGGATGCAAAATCTTCTCTCGCCTTTGGCCTAGGACTGCACCTAGCGCCACACCAATAGCATCATATATAACTTTGAATGGCATGGACCAATCAGGTGACACAATAATAGGGGATGAAATCAACTTCTCTTTCAAGCACTCAAATGCCTTCTGACACGCATCTTTAAACACAAACTTCACCTCCTTCTCCAACAACTTGCACAAGTGATTTGCAATTTTAGGGATGTCCTTGATGAATCTACGATTGAATCCAGCATGCTCCAAAAAGCTTCGAATACCCTTTACAAAAATTAGTGGAGGCAATTTTTCAATTACCTCAATCCCCTTCTTTGAAATCTTGTGACCAAGCACTATTCCCTCTTTGACTATGAAGTGACATTTTTCCCAGTTGAGCACTAAGTTGCAATATTCATATCTCCTCAAAACACTAGAAAGATGAGGCAGACAATCTTTAAATGAATCACCCACAATCGAGTAGTCGTCCATAAACACCTCAATAGTATCCTCAACCATGTAAAACAAAATGGACATCATGCAACGCTGAAAGGTTGCTGGTGTATTACACAAATCTAAAGATATTCTCTTAAACACAAAATTCCCATATGGACAAGTGAAAATGGTCTTCTTTTGTTCCTTGGAGGCAGTCAAAATATGATTGTAACCCAAACATCCATTAAGAAAATAATACCATCCTCTGCCAGAAAGATGGTCTAATATCTGATCCATGAAAGGCATAAAAAAGTTATCCTTTTCAGTCCATGCATTCAGATTCCTATAGTCCATGCAAACTCGCTAACCAGTGACCGACCTCATAGGAATAAGCTCATTCTTCTCGTTTGGAATCACAGTAATTCCACCCTTTTTAGGCACGCATTGGACTGGGCTCACCCATTTGCTATCGGCAATAGGGTAGACCATCCCCGCATCTAACTATTTGATAATTTCCTTCTTCACCACCTCTTGAATAGGCGGATTAAGTCTTCATTAATGCTCAATACAAGGTACACAATCTGACTCAAGTTGTATTTTATGTGTGTGAATTCCAGTTGAAATCCCAATGATATCAGCAATGGACTATCCAATAACCCTCTTGAACTTCTGCAACACAGAAATCAAAGCCTCAACTTGCTAATCTACCAAATCAATAGCTATAATAACCAGTAACGTATTATTAAATCCCAAGAATATGTAACAATGATATGATAGAAGAGCCTTGAGCTCCAAGACTTGAGGCTCCTCAATAGACGTCATAGCCGGCAGAGTCAATCTATTCTTCAAATCAAGATCTAGCTTTTTTAGTGCAAAATTCTATGAACACTTACCATCAAATACACTCACTATCTCATCATATTCCTCAATATCATCACCCTCGAAGTTCATAATAACCATTGCAAGTGCTTCAATTCTAAGCCTCTTCTCGATAGGTGCTATCAATGCATCCTCGTCGACTATATCAATCACAAAAATCACATGTATATCCTTTGGCTGCTTCATGGATTGGAATACATTGAAGGACATATATTTGTCATTTAATCAAAACTTTATCTGCCCAGACTCCATATCAACCAACGCACGTCCAGTCGCAAAGAATGGTCTTCCTAAAATATTGGGAACCTTAAAATCAACCTTACAGTTAAGGATGACAAAATCAGCCAAAAAAATGAAGGATGCAACTTTCACCAAAATATGACATAAGATTCCTACGGGCTTCTTCATAGTACAATCTGCCATGAGAAGTCTCATCAATGTCGATTTGGGTGACCCCAACCCTAACTGACTATATACTGCTAGCGACATCAGATTAATGCTAGCACCCAAGTTATACAAAGCTTTTTCGAAGTTGAAAGACCCAATAGTGCATGGAATCATGAACGCTCCAAGATCTTACTTCTTCTTAACCAGAGAGTGGGAAGCTATTACAATATAATGGTTCATATTATCAATAGGCTCAAAACTCACAGTCCTCTTCTTTGTCACTAACTCCTTCATAAACTTTACGTAACTCAACATTTGCTCAAGAGCCTCAACTAAAGGGATGTTCACCAACAATTCTTTCAATATAGAGATGAACTTCTGATACTTTCCCTCTTCAACTTTCTTCTTCAGTCTTTGTATAAAAGGAGGAGGAGGTTGTGGAATGGGAGTCAATACTTTTGTGACCTCTTTTTCCTTTTTTTTTATTACCTTAACCTTTTTTTAAGCAACTATAGGCTTTTAGATGCATTCTCATCAACAACTAAATTTTTAGATTCAACCACTTTCTTATCATCGACAATCACCGGCTCTACCTCATTCTCAACAACCACAGGTATAGGGATTAACAGTCATCTTACCACTCCTAGTAGTAATAGCCAACCAATGACCATTATTTTTAGGATTTTGGATGGTGTTACTCTGAAGTGTCCCTTGTTGGTGCTGATTTGATGTGGTGTACATCTGACCAAAATGCTTCTCAAGCTGCTTGATGGCGGTAGCATGTGATTTAACCTTGTGACTCATGCCTGAAATATCTTTTCTCATCTCCTTAAGGGACTCATCATTTTTCTCTACCCCTTATAACACTTTAGCAAGCATGTCTTCCATCCTTGAATTGCTCAAATCAGCATGTTGGTTTAATGGTGGAACATAGAGACCACATCTATCCTTATAATCATCCTTTCTCCTCCAATCACCATCTCTTCCTCTACTCCTTTCTCTATGACCTATTGTAGTTGTTGTCTTTATAGTAGTTCCGACCTTGATTCTCTTGCCTAGAGTTCTAATTATCTTGATTAAACCCTTGGCCCTTGCCTCGCAAACCCGCAAACTAATTGTAGATAATTAGCTTCCTCCTCATAATCCAAATCATCATGCCTAGGTGCCTTACCTTGTGAACCAACCACATTCATCTTATTTGGCCCTGCTGCTAAAAACTTCTTAGTAAATATGCTAAACTTGATCGTCAACTGGGATACCTCCTAAGTGACTAGTCATCTAGTGCTCTTTACTCTGTGGATGCTCCAATTATATAAGTGCCTATGGGCACATTTGCATCACGAGTGTGCTAACCCCAATTGGTTTTAGTGATCCATTCTATAATCTCAAAAGCTTGATCCCAATGTAACCTCATGAATGCTCTACCCATGACAGTGTCTGCTACAACCTTATTGTTCGAATTTAGGCCTCTGTAGAAGATCTCAAGCAAAGTACGACTTGGTATTCTATGATTTGGGACATTCTGTAGCTTTTTCTTAAACCTCAACCAGGTCTCATATAACACCTCCGAATGTAATTGTCTGAAGTTATATCTCGTCTTTCAAATAAAATATTCTGAAAGGTGGGAAAAATCTCTCGAAGAACTAAGTCCTCAACTCATTCCAAGTAGTTAACGATCCACGTGGAAACTTTGTTAACCATAGTGTCACCTCCCCCATCAGAGAGAAGGGAAACAATGACAATCTAATCGCCTCTTGGCTCACTCTAGGTAGATTATGTAAATTGCAGATCCCTACAAAGTTTATCACATGAAGGTTTGCAACAGCAGTAGCAAAGCTGTGAACACTTCCTTTAAGTTTAGCAACTGAATCATAGCACTGGTGATGTCAAACTTTATTCCTGCAAGCAATGCTAGTGGAATAATAGCACCTATTTGAACTGGCTCTAGAAAATCAAGCTCGTCTTCCACATCATCAAACTAAGAAGATATTGCTGTGAAGGTTGTTGCCCCTATTCTTTCACTGCCTTTCTTATTCCTCAAGTGCAGGTTGTCTATTTGTTTTAGCTTGTCTAGCCCTTTCTTCCCTTGCTACCTTCCTCGTATCTATTTCTCTCACATTCTCCTCAGCCATCAATCAAGCAGTAGTTTGCTTCGTAGTCTCCTAAAGCCATGGGTATTGTAACCCTTGGTTCAAAACTCCTTCAACATGAACTCCTTTATTAACCATCCTTCTTCTAGCTCTTAGAGTTCTTTCAATATCTAGATCAAGTAGAATCAGGGGATTACCTTGACTTCGGGTGTTGGGCATGCACCAGTTTGTGCCCTAGAAATAATAGAAAAAGCAAAAATTAGGAAACAGAAACCAACCGCCTGACAAACATAATCAATTAACTTCATAACTGTATTCCCCAATAACGACACCAAAATTTGATGTCACCCAAATTACACCCCTAAACAAAGTATAAAGCGGTCGTTGATCAAATATAGAACCTAACTAGGTTGGGATAGATCCCATAAGGAATAGGTCAAACTATCTATCAAATATTTGCCTAATCAATCAGTAAATAATCTTTAGTAAGAAGGGGAGTTCTGTAAAGCAGAGTTTCAATAGTAACAATTGTTGATATCATTGGATTTGTAATTAATATGAGAGAGGCACTAGAACTGTGTACCCTAATAACTTCATAACTCCGCAGGTTCTTCGTACTTAGTGATCTCCCGTGGTGCTTGGCATACAGAATCAATAGGATAGGTTCACCTAAATGGCTTTATGATCTTGTTTAAGTAACTATCCTTAAGTAAGTTTTCTCTTCTCCTGAGTTTGGCATTACTAATCCTTAACTTAGATCCTAACAATAACTTTCCCAGATTATTGGTTCAAGCTAGTCATTGAAGGTTGATAGCTCCAATGCTCTATTATTTATTCCCTTTTCCCATCCATTACCCTAAATTCATCGCGAGTAAAGATAAAGTGAGTTCTAATGTATGCATCCGCTAAAAAGCAATCAAACTGAAGAGAACAAACTATACATGCCTAAAATCCCTTTGAGAATCACTTCATACTACGGACACTACTTTGCTAATCCGTCATGGTTCCCACAACCCTAGCTGTGATGTTTAGCTACTAATAATTTCAATCACATAATGATAATTCTGAGAAGAAATCATAATTATGAACTTACGAAGAATAAAATGAAAACTACAAATCACTCTTTGAATTGAAACCCTAAAAATCAATATTCGTACTCACAAAAAAACAATATGCCTTGAAAGTAGTAATAGAATGTAAAACAAAACAATAGGCCCATAAGGAGTATTTCTAAACAAAAAGGAACCTATCCTAAACAAATTCGAATTACAAGGTCGGTAGTGACTACGCCTCTGGCTATAAGTCGTGGGGTCTAACAAAGACTCATTGCGTGTATTTTTTTCATCTACTGCCTTCTCTTCTTCAATGCTGGTGACGACTTGTCGTAGGGTGACTCATTACCACTGGATCAATTTTTCACACTTTTAGGACTTTGTTAATCACACTCAATACGAGTCTAGGTGATGATTCGTATGGTCTTGTGACGACTCGTAGTCTTCCATCATTGCCACTTGCACCATCTTGCACATCTTTAGGACCTTTGATCAACCTTCTCAGAATGAATCTCCTTATGACTCGTATCATGACCCAACAAGTAATAGGATCTTATCGTGGTCAACTGGTACTTCAACTTCTTAATGCCCAAAAAATGTATTAGAGTTACCAGGACTGTGGCTATGAGTTATATTGTGACCCAATGACTCGTAGCCCAGTGCCCATTTCTAATCTTGTGCTAATTTTTCTCTTTTTTTCATTTGCTCACTTCTGAACCCTGTTGTTATGTAAAACTACCACAAAAACATCACATCCACATAAACGTGCCTTTGACTTAGCATATTTTCCTTGTTTTAAGTGTCAAAAGTGCCATGTAACCATGACACATCAATAAGCAATGACATTCCCGTCCTGCATCAACACAACACCCAAACCCTAGAGTGAAACATCACAAAATACAACAAAATCCTTACCTTCAATAGGCAATGAAAGAATAGGAGTTATAGTCAAAAGTGTCTTGAGCTTTTCTAAACTCTCCTCACACTTATCTGATCATATAAAAAGGCATCTCCTTCTGGGTCAACCTAATCAAGTGTGTAGCAATAGAAGCAAAATTCTTGACAAACCTGTGATAGTAACTAGCAAGACCCACGAAGATCCTAACATCAGTCACAAAGCTAGGCTAAACCCAACTCTTAACGGCCTCAATCTTCTGGGAATCTACCATCACCCTTTTTTCTGAGACCACATGCCCTAAGAAGGTAACCTAAGACAATCAAAACTTGCATTTTGAGAACTTTTCATACAACTGCTTCTCCTTCAAAATTCTTAAGACAATGTGAAGATGAACTGTATGTTCCTCTTTGCTCTTGGAGTAAATTAAATGTCATCAATAAAAACTATTATAAAAGAATCCTAGAAAGACAAGAAAATACCATTGTTCAAGCTCATGAACTCCGCCAGTGCATTGGTCAACCCAAAAGACATCACTAAGAACTTGTAATACCCATATCGAGTCCTAAAAGTTATCTTAGGTATATCCTCAGGCCGAATTTTCAGCTGATGGTAACCCGATCTCAAGTCAATCTTGGAGAATACTGAAACACCCCGTAATTGGTCAAAGAGGTCATTTATACAAGCCAAGGGATACTTATTCCTAATGGTAACCTTGTTTAGCTGTCTGTAATCAATGCATATCCTCATGCTACCGTCCTTTTTTTTAACAAAAAACCCTGGAGCACCCCAAGGTAAAGCATTGGGATGAATAAATCCCTTATCAAGTAGTTCCTGTAACTGAGTTTTTAGTTCCCTCAATTTTTCTGGAGCCATGCGATATGGAGGAATAGAAATTAGGCCAGTCCCCGACTCCAAATCAATATAAAAATCAATTTCCCTGTCTGGAGGCATACGAGACAAATTCATAGGAAATACCTCCTGAAACTCAAAAACCATAGGAACAGACTCAATAGAAGGGGACTCTGCACTAATATCCTAAAGATGAGCCAGAAAGGCTAACACCCCTTCTCTACTAGCTTTCTAACCCTAACAAAAGATATGATTTTCACGGGTTAGACTTACACACTCCCTCCCACTCTAGTTTACCCATACTCGGCATTTCTTGAGTCACTGTCTTAGCATTATAAGAAGATAACCAAGTCATACCCAAAATAATGTCAAAATCAAGCATGTCCAAAATGATCAAGTCCACCTAGGTCTGAAAACCCATAAACAACACAAAACATACACGATAAACATAGGTCACCACCACAGAATCTCCAACCAAAGTGGAAATATACACAGGAGATTCAAGTATATCACAGACCAAATCCAAACCCAAAGCAAATCTAACATATACATAAGAGTAAGTGGAACCCGGATCAAACAAAATAGAAGCCATCCGGGTACAGATGAGAAAAGTACTTGTAATGACGACGTTAGATGCCTCAGCCTCGGTCTTGACTGGGAAGGCATAATAGTGAGCTCTATCATCAAGCTGGGAAACCTCTTTAGTTGGCTGCACTCTACCCTTTCTTGCATTACCATTACCTCTGTTACCACCACGAGCTCCCTGATTATTACCCCATCTACCTTTTGGACGACCCTTACCATTGCCACCTCTACCTCTACCTACTGGAACCACAACCTTAGTTTGCTGTTGTGCCGAATTTCCTGCCTGCCTCAAAGGGAATTCCCTCTTGAATGTCCTACAACACCATAATAATAACAACCTCTCTCAAGAAAAGGCCTATTGGCCAAAAAATAGGAAGCCCCTTGGCCCTTAGCAACTGGAGGCTGCTGGATAGCCCCCGAATGACCACTTGAAGAGGCTGGTAAAACTGACTGAATGGGTCGAGTAGAATGAACCTGTTGGTTGTGACCCCTGGAATAAGAACCAATGAAGTTGTCTGCATTCTGGGACTTCTTGGCTAATGCCTTAACCTGACCAACCTACAGAACTCCCTCAAGCTTTTCACATAATCAGATACATTGTTGAAGCTCTTTTCTGTAGAAGTCATGTGAACAGACAAAACTTAAAAATTAGTATTCAAACCCTTAACATATAACCAGATCCTCTCCGCCTCAGTGACCAATAGTTGGGTACCATAGCGAGACAGAGCATGGAACTTGGCCTTATAGGCCGCAACTGACATACTTCCCTATTCAAGGGACAAAAACTCATCCTTCTTACGGTTATGAAGGGTATGAGAAACATACTTCTCCAAAAATAGGGCATGAAACTGGGCCCAAGTTAATGGAGGTAAAATTGGTGAGTGATACTCCATATAGGCTCTCTACCACTACTTGGTATCCCCTTGCAGTTGGAAAGTCATGAACTTAATACCATGCTGTTGCACAATCCCCAACTTATGATGCCTCTCATAGTAATCAATGATAAACTCAAATGTATCCTCAATCTCAATACCATGAAATAAAAGAGCCTTCATTTTCAGCAACTTGGTCAACAACTCATGCTCAGTCTCAGTCATGACATGGCCTAATACAGGATAGGAAAATGCATCAGTAACCAAAGCCTCATCCATTTTGGGAGCTAAAGTGGTAGTGGGATGAACACCTAGAACCTGGAAATTCGGCATAATGGGGATGGACTCAAAAAGACAAAACCTACTGAACAACCTCAGATGACATCGAAGAAAGGACTGCACCTCCAGTCAGTACCATCACCTCTGGTCCCAAACCATCCTCATCCACGGCCTTAGCCTCCTCAAAATAATCCTGGGGTGGGGGATGACCTCCACCCCTAGCGGGTGTTGCTCTTCCCCTTTCCCTACCTTATCCTTATCCCCACAAAATTAGTTCCATAGATAAAGCTACTGACAATGAGGCTACTGCTCTCACTCTATTTAACCTAATATTCACCATCTGTGGACAAAATAATGAAGAGGTTCAGATATCAATTTGGATCACCAGATACCGATTGGAATCAAGTTATAATATGAAAGAAGAAAGAAAGAATAGTTTTCTAAGGTCCTATAGCCTCTTAAAGAAAAGTATAGACATCTCTGTATCGTTCAACAAGACTCTACTAGACCCATTTTGGTACAATGAGATCAATGAACCTAGGGCTTTGATACCAACTTTGTCACGAACTAAACCCACCATGAGTGGCACCCATACTAAAAACCCCATGAGAGAACCAACTAACCCCATAAACCAATCAAGACTTAGCCATAGTTAGGAACTAAACCAATTCCATTGAATAAAACCAATATCCAATATCATAATGTAAGTAAGGAAATAAATAAATGCAGAAAACCATTCTTTAGGACCTGAAAGTCATCATACAAAAACTCTAATAAATGTCAAAAAGAGGGGATGCAACCCTAAAAACCTATGTAATGTCTGAGTCCTAAACAAATAGACCAAAAAATAGTAGATGAACTCATGGTAGCCCTAAAGATGCAGCTCACCATTGAGTTTAGATATGGTTTGAATCACAGATGAGGTCTCACAACAGTCGCTGGAATATGCTATGCACTCAACAAAAAGAAGAGCATGTATAGTATCAGCACACAAGAAATAACGATGTGTCGGTAGGGTCATTGGCTAACCCAAAACGAGAAATATGGACACATAACTAAAACATAGTACAACAAGACAACCATGAATAATATCATGCAACTATCTTTCAAGTTCATAATACTTAACCTTGTAACAAGTACAATATGAAGTTTAGTAAGAAAGAGTCATCAAGGATAACTAGTCAAGTCAAACTAAGACCAACCATAAGACTCCAAGTCAACAATCATGACACAACTATTATATAAATCATATCCCAATCTCACAAGTAATAGACAATACAGAAATATGTCACGACTTGTAATTAACCCAGCCCACTCAAGGATCCTTAATAATAATAACAATAGCAATATCACGCGTCCCAATTTACACAAGAAACCACCTTAGCAATTAAGCATACAAAATTGGTTCACATAAGGAGCCAATGCAATCAAGAAACACATAATCCCCAGTTCACTCAAGGAACCATCACACTCACATGTACCTTGTACACACATGCTAAGGGTCTTGTATGTGCACTCACTAGTTATGACCTACAGGGGACGAGTCCTTGTCCATGTACCAAATCTCAGACATCAAATGTATTGCAACCTTATATCACTAATCCCATAGAGATGTCCAAATATCGGCAACAAATATAACAACAATCACAACCACAAGGATTTTTTAATTAAAATAAGCCTGACATGCCATTTTATTAGAAAATAACAACATTTATACAAAAGAAAAATGGACCATTACCAGGTCTAAGACAAAAGGCCCAGACCTGGCCTTGGTCATTATCAGACAATGCAAAAAAAAGGGATTGCAAAATAAAAAATAAAAAAAAAAAAAAGGAATTGTACAGGCTTTTATTCCATCATCGACGAACTCTTCATTTTTTCTATCTCGATGAATCTCAATTTTCTTAGGGAACTGATGAACCACTTTCATGGCATCAAGGAGCATAGTGTCTGAAGGTGAACTCAAGTTTTGGGTGTTTTCACATCGAGCATTCACAAGTCTTACAAATGTCGTGAAATCATTCCAATCAAAGACTTTTTCCACTCGATAAACCTCAGATCTATCATTCAGATCTATCATTCTTTCACCAAGCTAAGTTATCATCAATTTCCTTGTTCCCTTATTGTTCAATTTTGGTTATCAATTTATGCTTGACTTTTCTACCTTGACAGGTTGAGCTCAACAAAGAGCGAATACCATTGTCTAAGGTTAAAGAAACTAAGAATCCATTGATAACCATGTTTGGTAGGAGCTGCAACTTTCTCTGTCGAATTCTTATTATATTATACCATTTTTGTCTTTAGTGTAATATTATCGAGAAACCTTTAACATGGTACTGTTTACCTTGAATTGCTTTTGCTAGATTATACTTTTCCATGCTTTTAGCCTTCATCAAGCTTCTCTATTGAATCTTTGTTGAAATTGACTTACTTGCGTTCCATTTTCTTATTCTTCTCCACTTGCTTGTTTTCATGCTTGTGACTTTCCTTTTCTGTTAGCTGCTTCTGTAATTGTTAAAAAATCCATTTTGAAGATTTTTAATTCTTAGATTTGGTATTTGCTACTTGTCCATGTTTTGTATTATTTTAGCTTCCCTAGGTAACTGTGATTCATTTGAAAAAATTAATACATCAGTACCTGCCAAAGAGAAAACATGGTTAGCTTGTTGCCCTCTCTATAAATATGTTCCACCTGCACATCCCTCTCCTAAATCATGGTTTTTATCCTTCTTATTTCGATTAAAACACACCAAGGAATGTCTCAATTATTGTCCAGTATTTTTTTTCACAGTTAAAGAGTCAGTTTCTAGGCACAAAGAAAGGTAGTTCCTAGAAATGTAGGCTTCCAACCCCATTCTTAGTGTTATTACTTCTGCCACCACATTAGAATTATCACCAAGTGTCTTACATTCAGCATAAACCATATTTCCTTGATTATCTCTGACACAAATAGCATAGGAGCTAGGTCCAAGTTTACCTTTAGATGCTTCATCTTAATTGCATTTGAAAGTACCCATTCTAGGAATCTTCCAGTATACCACCATGCATCCAATTCTAGGTGTATAGTCATTAAAGAAACTCACTAGTCCAGACCAGGAATCAGGTATATTTGACAGCCAGGGATGTAAAAATTTAGCCATAAATACAAGATTTCTAGTAATCTCCATTCTCATTCTACCAACAGACATTCTTCAACCATGCTTTATGGCATTCTTCCTCTTCCAAACTTTCCAAAATGTGCACAAAGGCAAAATTTTGTAAATTAACTTGAGTTTTGGAACTATTTCCATGTTCCACTAATTAAAAACATTGTCTTTAATTTGCAAAAAGGTCCATCCAACCCTGCTATAGCTGCAAAATAATTCCATAATAAGTTAACAGAATAACAAGTCATAAACAAATGCTTAATACTATATTGAACCCCATCCTCATAGCAACAACATACTGTTTCATCACATATTTTGTTCCTTATGATAATTTCCCCAATAGGCATCCTCTTCTTTCAAAGCCTCCATATAAAGAAAGACACTTTAAAAGGAACACCTTTCAACCAAATATGCTTAAAAATTAATTGCACCTCTCTTCTTTGTCTTAAATAGTCCCAGGCTGACCTCACTATAAATTGTCCAGAAGTATTCAACATCCACCAAGGTCTATCCTATTTCCCTGAATTTCCTCAAAGGGCAGATTTTTAATTATATGATTGTACACCTCTTCATTAACAACTTGTTGCAACAATTCTTCATTCCACCCCCTATTAGAATACAATTGACTCACATCCTCTAATTGGTGCTCATTGGTATTACTGATTAGTAGATAATAATAAAGTGCACCTAGTTGAGTCCAATTGTCATACCAGACACTTGAATGACCACATTTAGGCTCCCACTATATCTCCTGATCAAATCTATCTCTAGCCTCTAGCATATACTTCTAAGTTAATGAACCCCCTTTCCATTCTACCATTTGAGGCCCCACCTTCTTACAGTACTTGTTCCACAAAGATTTTTGAGTCCTGAAAATCCACCATAGCTTAGCAAAACGAGTTTTAGACAGATCAAACAAAGACCTAAAATGCAGGCCTCCTTCCTCCTTAGGGATACATATATCAGGCCAAGCTACCCAATGTTTATTTCTGCCAACCTCCATAAAGTTCCATAGAAATCTAGCAAAGATTCTATGCAAATCATATATAACACACTTAGGAGGAGTAATAGCAGACAGTAAATAGATGGGAATTCTATTCAATACATGTTAATTAACACAACCTTACCACCAAATAATAGCATCTTCCCTTTCCAAGATTGTAACTTATTATGTACGTTCTTCATTAATTCAGAGAAATGAACCTTTTTATTCTTAGCATGTCCAATGGGGCAACCCAAATAAATTAGAGGGAGTTTACCTCTATTGAAAACAGTGCACTCTTCCACCTCCCTAATGTGAGTATGAGAAGTTTTGTGATAAATAAGAAAAACACTTTTTTCCTTGTTGATCAACTGCCCAGACTGTGCCTCATAATTCTTCAGTACATCCATCAATAATAGCTGAGAATTCCTATTAGTAGAGTCAAATATAATGGTATCATCAACATATGCTAAGTGATTAATGTTCTCACTCTACTTTGGCATTCCATAACTCATAAAATCAGCCTCCTGAAATAATACATTTAAAGCTTTAGATAAAACCTCTTCTAATAAAATAAATAAATAAGGAGATAGAAGATCCCATTAATTTACTCCCCTTGTAGAGTGAAAAAATCTATGGACTTGACCGTTAATAAGAATAGAATACCAATTGTATGCAATCAGTCTCCAGATTTTATCCACCACATTATTATCAAAGCCTATTTTTTCTAGCACTTTAATCAGAAAATGCCTCTTCACCCTATCATAAGCCTTTGCCATATCCAGTTTGATCACCACACTAGCAGTTTTTTCTCTCATTCTGATGTCAGAAATAATCTCTTGTGCCAAAAGCATATTTTCGGTGATGTTCCTGCCTTTCACAAATCCTGATTGATTCCTTGAAATTAGAGTAGGCAAAACATTTTCCATCCTATCATGAACAACTCATGAGATCACTTTATTCAAGAAATTACTTAAACTTATTGGCCTCATGTCATAAAAAGATTGCACAATATCTTTTTTAGGCAAAAGGACAAAGTTAGTATGAGTGATGGATTTGGGAAAAGTACTACCCACAAAGAAAACATGTACCACTTTGACAATATCCTCTCCTACTATATCCTAACAACTTTGGAAAAAATGCCTAGTAAACCCATCAGGGCCACTGACACTCTCCCTATTTAATGTTAATACTATTTTCTTTACCTTTTCCCTAGTTGGGATAACATTGATGGCATTATTGTGGTCCTCAATGACTAAGGCTAGAATGTGATTCAACAATGAAAGCTCCACCTCTGCAACAAAATCTAAAAATTGATTTGAAAAAAGGCTACTTCCTCTTCTGCCACCTGTTCAGTACCGTCAGCCCAAGAACAATCTTCCTTGAGAATTTTAGAAATATACAACCTCTTTATTCTTCCATTGACTAAGCTATGGAAAAATCAAGTATTATTTTCCCCTTTAGAAAACAACTTTATGCTTGCTTTATGCCTCCAGAACTCGTCCTCATAATAAATGTATTGTTTTAATTAAGCTTAAGCCCTTTACAACACCATTCTATTCATAGCAGTAGGATTTTCCTCAAAGAGATCTTCCTTTAGTCTAATAATTTCCTCTCTAGTGATAAGCTGCTTGAAGATATTTCCAAATCTTTCTCTACTCCAACTAGATAATAAAATCTTAATATTCTTCATTTTCTGCTTGAGATTAATGAAGACATCTACTTCATCAGACAGCCAACTAGACCTCACCACTTGCTGAAAATCTGACTCTTCTGACCAGAATTTGAGAAATCTAAAGGGTTTTCTCACATGATCAGATTGACTACCACATGAGAGCAACAAAGGGGCATGGTCAGAGCCAGTTCTGGCTAAATAGTCTATCTCTACTTTCCCAAACATACCCAAAAAGATTTGGTTGACCAAAAGTCTATCTAATATTTTAAAAATACATTCATCATCTGCTCAACCATTCTACCAAGTAAATGGTGCCGTTGAAGTTAAGATCTAACAAATACCAGAATTAACACAGAAATCAAAATCCTCATACTCCTGAAGGTACACTGGAAGGCCCCCTATCTTTTCTTCATCATTCAAGACGACATTAAAGTCACCTCTAACTAACTAAGGTAATTTGGTACCAGCACTGATAGAATAAATGTCATCCCATAAGCTTAATCTCCCCTTAGCATTACACTTTGCATATACCATTATAACAAGTAAACATTGACCAGATTCTTAAAAATTCATCTTCAAAGATAATTATTGCTCTGAATCTGAGATAATGTCCACCTATATGTGGTCTTGAATAAAGATCCACATCTTTCCATTCAGGTTATAGTTTGAATAATGCATCCCCAACCTCTTTTTGTATCTCTGAACATGATTAACATCTTAAAAAGGTTCCATTCGTGTAATAATGGAGAATTTATGGTATCTATGTAATATTTGAATTCTGTGGAATGAATTTTGGGTCCTCACAGACCTCACATTCCAAAATAGTGCTTTTATCTTCATTTAAAACTTGATTTCACACTCCTCTTGAGATTAACCTTTATAGGCATCTCCCTTTTCGTCTTCCCTTTGATGGTTTTTGAACCTGTTTCTTGTGTAATATCTGCATTTTTCAACACTTACAACTCTTTTTTTTGGCTGACTTCCACCTCTTTTTCTTCTCCTGATTCTCCTTATTGTGGATACTGTGATTGTCCACTTTTTGCCTCTATTTGATGAGTTACCAGATTATGTAGTAGAACTAGCTCATAATGGATCCTTTCTCCCTTATTTGATGGATGGTCTACCAATAATTTACTGCCCCCAGAATGTGGGTATGTTCCCATTAATCTCTCCTCTGAATAAAGTGCAGTTGACTGATCCACTTGCAAGGGTTCATGGTAAGTAGTATGTTCTTAATCCTTCCTTATGTCTCTCTCCACTTGACTCATTTCCAAGCTTTGTGTATTGTTAATTATAGATGACACATGAATCTTTGAGTTTTCTTTCTCCACCAGTGTTTCTTCTCCCAAAGACTCCATAGTGATCTGATTTACAAGTTTCATCGCATTCATATAGTTTCTTATGCCATTTTAGATTAAAATTGAAGTCATTTGATCCTTTAATCAATGGAAAAATGTTTAGTATGAGTTGGGGGACTTAGACGGGAGTTTTGGACATTATAAATAGTTGGTGCGCCGCTTGGGAGGCTCTCTCTCTATAATACCCTAGCAAGGTATATGATGGCTCTCTCTCTAATGTGGACAAGACATTGGTCATCATAAGCTCACATGTTGTATGTTACCTCTGAGAAACTCCCCCAAAATCAAAAGAACTCAATATTTTTCTTTACTTACTTATTATTTATGATTTTTGCCTAAAAATATACTTATGAAAGTATTTTAGTTATTCAGCTTCAGTTCATGTCTTAGAAAGTAAGTTATTTACTATTTTAACTATTTTAAATGATTCAGTTATTCAGTTTATTGCCCTACTTTAGTTTTTTTGGTTTTACTGCAAATTCAAAAGTTCTTATATCATCTCTGAGAACTCAAATACTTATCATAATTTGGTTAAAGATCTTATTCAGGTTCAATTTTCTTTCAGTTAGTATATGTTTCATTGTTTCAATCTAACGTTTTTACACACCAATACATTCCATTGTTAGTGACGCTACTTTTGTGCTACATCATTTCATTATGCAGATTCTAGTATTCAAAAATAATCCTACAGTCCTACAGTCAGACATTCCATTAGTTCTTTGCCCTTAGCTTGTGGTGACTCCTCCTTGTATCCTGAGGACTTAGTTATAATTGATTAGTTTACATTTTAGTTATTAGTAGTTTTACATAAAGGTAGTCGGGGGCCTTGTTTCAGTAAATGATATTCAATCATAATAGTAGAGGATTAATAGATAGTCAATTGGGTCAGTTGTAATCAGTTTTCAAATGATTATATATCTCATTAATAAAAGTATTTTATTTTTTATTACGAAAGTTCAGCTCATACTTTAAATTCTGCTTATCTTTTGATACATGTTCTAGTTTTATGTCAGACTAAGTGGTTCACTCAGGCCAGTAATGGTCTCAGGTGCCGATTCTATCCAGGGTCTAGGTTTGAGTAGTGACAAACTTGGTATCAGAGCATAAAGTTTATATATCCTAGGGAGTCTAAGAAGTTGTGTCTAGTAAAGTCTTGCTTATGGGTGTGTTTTTCACCACACTTATAATCAGGAGGCTATAGGGAATTTAGGAGATGATTTCCATTCTTTCATACTCTAGATCATGCAATAGAGTTATGCCATAAGAAACTTGTCCTGATTTATGCGTTGTTCTAATTATGCTGACTATGCCTTATCTTTAAGGTGATAGAAGTAGTAAATCTTAGATTTTCTATTGATGTGGTGCTCTAAGATAGAGCCACCAAATAGTTAAGAGACCATACAAGGTCTAGAGGGAAACCCATTAATGTGCTTAAGTTTATTGATTCAAATGCGTACAACTTTATCTAAATGAATCATGCATTTGAGCCAAAGTAAGATGTATATCCAAACCCGTATCTAAACCTTGATTTAGATGAAACCTTTAGAGGAGCACGTCTCTAAATACCTGGATAGTGTTTTCACCAGAGAGATAGTGTGGCTTAGGGTGTTGTAAGCCATAAGTAGTAGAATGATCTTAGAGCCAGAAATATAAAGTCATAAGTGTAGTATCCTAAGTAGGGATAGGGATTGAGTAAAAATTATAGCTAGAGTCATCTATCCATTAAGTGAGTGATGAGTGATATGTCTTTAAGTGTTGACTGAGCTGTAATAAGCTTTGTGTAGATTTACATGGTAGTATGTTGTTAAAGTGTTGCTGGTTAAGATGACTTAGAGTATGTCATTATGTTAATAAAGATCAAGTATAAGTTGTGAATGAAAGTATAGAGTGTCTAAGAATTGATAGATTTAGGCTGCACTTTGTGATTTCAAAGAGGGAACCCTTTGATACTGATAGAGCTATGAATGTAGTTTAGACGTATTAATGGATAAGTAGTAGTGGAAGGAGAATGTGCTACTAGACTACAATTAGATATACATTAAGATTAAGATCAACTAATTTTATCATGAAGTTTTAGTGGACTAGTTTTTCTTGATTTTTATCTAGTAGCTATAAGCCAGAATAGTATGTGAAGTTATGATTTTAACCATGTATAGTACTAGATAGTAAGTTTGAATCATGGATAATCACCGAGGTGTAAAGAATGATAGTTTGATGATGATAATGTTAGTTTTATGAAATTGATCTAGTAGGCATGACATAGTGTTTGTAAGAGTTAGAGTTGATTAGCTTGTGGGAAGTGTGAAAATTCAAGTATGAGATATATTTGACCCCTAGATGAAGTAGTATATTGTGGCTAAGTCATTAGATAAAGAAGATCCTTAAGTTTTATAAAGAAAAAGTGGTACCTAGGGTAGTATGTTGTTACATGAGATTCTAAGTTTATTAGTTATATGGGTGCCTAGTTAGTATTCTTGAGTTTCTAAATGCAGAAAAGGCTATATGTGTATTATATGGTGCTCTTAAGAAATAAACAGAGGGTATTATAGATAGATGATGTTGAGTCTCTTAGTATAGTTTTAATTCCATTTGATTGGGTGGATTCGGATTAAGAGGTATGATGTTAGCAGACTAAGAAGAGAAGGTCAGATTGTTAAGTGTTAGAGGAAGTAGTTACGTACGCTAGTAAGAATATGAATTCATGTAGTGATAGTATTATAGGTAAATAGGATGTTAAGATAGATCTTAGAAAAAAGTCCTACCAATAATTTAGTATCTACAAATATAGTCTTTAGGGAGAGTTTAAGGATTCTTGTGTATAGTGATACCCCACGGTGCATGGTGTTGTGCTTATAATTCAATGTAGAGAATAGGTTTGTAGACCTAGGATAATGTATTTTGGACTAAGGAGGAGATTGATAGTGGTATGTTATTTTTGTCTAAGGTTATAAGTGTGGAGGAAGAGCAAGATGAGGATTTTGTTATGTGTAATAGTTAAAAGGGGGATATATGGTGTGACTCCATGTAGATGTTCTTGAAATTGCTAATTTTAGGAGTGCATAGGATGATTATTAGATAGTTAGTTGCCAAGAAGCCATGAAATGATTATACTGATAGTCTTAAATGTCGTGTTGATATACATGTGGACCATTGAGTTTTGAGAATAGTGAATCCTTGGTTAGAGCTCAAGCTTAGTTGATTAAAGTGGTAACAAGAAGTAGTATTCTTGGAAATGAAAATTCTGAGTTAGTCTTGAATATGGGAAGAGCATGTAGTTAGACTTAGACTCTATAGTTATGTGTACCCCTGTAAGGATTATAAGTTGTAAATGATGAATTTTATATTCGGAAAGAGGAGTGTAGTTGAGATATGTTGCTAAGCTTAAAGGCTTTCATTCATATCATTTAAGGTGCAAATACTCCTATTCCTATGTCCAACATATCCTAATTTGATATTATGTACTTTCAGAGTGAATGGAACCTTCGACAGGCCCATCTTCCTATGAAGTCCTTTGAATATATGCGTTGTTAAATTCCATGACCTCATGTCTAAGCTTAGGTATATATCAAGTCCCTTATATCTTATGGTTCGTGCTTATACATCTTTCTTTTGATTGGTTATGAGGTTTCCCATGATATCATGGTATGTATGAGTTGTTAGAAAGTTCTTGATTAAAGTTGCACCCACTATTCCCACTATTCCTTACTTGTAGAGCTTCAAGAAGTCCTTAACCATCATTTGAGGATGAATGACCTTAAGGGGGAATTTATTGTAACACCCTGCAAGTTTCATCATATTCATATAGTTTCTTACTACATTTCGAGCTTAAGAATGAAGTCATTTGATCTTTAAATCAATAGGAAAGTGTTAGGGACGAGTTGGGGGACTTAGACGGGAGTTTTGGGCATGAAAAATGGCCAATGCACCGTGTGGGGAGGCCCCCGCGCTAGGACTAAGACCAAACTCACAAGCTGCAAGTTTAGCAGACTAGTGCAGTGAAGGGTGTGCCATGAGGCAGATTTTTCATGTTGGGCCTTGTGCCACAAGGCTGACCTTGGCTCAATGGGCCTCGCAGCATGAGGAAACCCTTCTAGATGAAATTTCTCCCAACTCTCTTTACACACACACACACACACACACACATATATATATATATGCTATAAAGCTGAAAACTGAGCGTGATAACATGAGAGTAAAATCCTTAAAACAAGAGTAAAGTATAAATAATGAATCATGAGAAAATCCTTTAAAACATCTTAAACATGCTGAAAATGTGATGAGAACATGACAACTAGAATCTTGAATAAAATCTTCTTTCTCTATACATGTATAATGAGATCATAAATTCATAAGCTTGAATGAATCATAAAAACATAAAATTGTGGGAGTTTTTTATAACCGACAACCATCATGTGAGCTCATGATAACCAACATCTTGCCCATGTTCGGGAGAGCCATCCAATACCTTTCTATAGAATAGAATGAAACTTAACTTATGGATCCACAATTGATCCTCTTAGGCTAAATAAAACCTAAAGTGGCAACGTAGTTGTGAGACATGTGTTATCTGAACCCATGTCCTATCGGTGCTAAATAATCCTCCCAAAACTATCTTCATATATACATGTGCTCATATCTTAGCTTATAAACTTGTCTAAAAGCTTATCATGAGTCTTTACTCAAATTAGCTTTTCTTGAAACTATCTTGCTATGTGCCTATGCTCAAATCTCATGTCATGAATCAGATGCTGAAATCTATTTCTAAGACATATCTTTCCATCTGTGCATATTGCTTAAAAACGTGAAAACTCACTGAAAATATAACATAGCTTGTAGATACTTAAGCATGATTCATAACTTCATTAAATGATCTTAGAACATGAGTTTAGAATTAATAGTATAGAATAATCATTATCTTCACAAAAAGTTCATAATTTTCATAGTAAATCTTTCATAAAATCAACATAAAACCTGAGAAATCAAATATTGAAAATCAGGCATAAAACCCTAGATTTAATATAATTCAAAATAACTTCTAAGTACTTGGGTGTGAGGATGAAAGAAATCAATCACTGAATTCTTGCGCACCTGAGAAGGATGATAATCCTTATGGAAAAGTGAAAGTGGTCTTCTCTTGGTCTTCGAGAGCAATGAAAATCTGATTATACCCCGAATAGCCATTGAGAAAACAATATCATCCTCTACCAGCAATACGGTCTAACATCTGATCCATGAAGGGCATAGGAAAATGATTTTTTTCGGTCCAAGAATTTAGCTTTTGATAATCCATGCAAACTCTCCATCCAGTAACCGGCCTCATTGGGATTAACTCATTCTTGTCGTTTGGAACCACAGTGATTTCTCTCTTCTTTGGTACACATTGAACTGGGCTCACCCACTTGCTATCAGCAATGGGGTAAACCACACCTGCATCTAACCACCTGATGATCTCTTTATTCACAACCTCTTGCATCGATGGGTTTAGACGATGTTGGTGCTCAATGCTCGATATGCACTCAGGATCAAGTTGAATTTTGTGAGTGCAAATACCGAGTGGAATCCCTATAATATCAGTAATGGACCAACCAATGGCCCTCTTAAATCTTCTCAATACGGAAACCAGAGCCTCCACTTACCATTCCACCAACTTAGCAGAAATAATCACAGGCAAGGTGTTGTTGGATCCCAAAAATATGTAGCGAAGGTGAGCCGAAAGAGCCTTAAGCTCCAAAATTGGAGGCTCCTCAATAGAAGGACGAGCCTGTGGGGTCACTCTATTCTTAAAATCGAGATCAAATTTCTTTGGAGCATAAGTATATGATCCCCTACCAGTAAGTACACCAACCATCTCATCATATTCCACAATACCATCGCTATCGAAATTCATAACCACGGAGGCAAAAGTTTCTACCCCCAACCTTTCTTCAAGAGGCACAATAATATCACTCTCTTCAACCTCATCTATTACCAAAATCACCCGCATAGCTTTTGGTTTCTTCATGGAATGACAAACATTGAAAGTGACATGTTCATCATTTAACCTGAATTTCATCTGCCCTGTTTCCGTCGACCAATGCATGACCCGTTGCAAGGAATGATCTTCCCAATATAATGGGAACCTCAAAATCAACTTCATAATCTAGAATCACAAAGTCAGCCAGAAATATGAAAGATGCAACTTTTACCAAAACATCATACAAAAAGCCTACTGGCTTTTTCACAGTCCTATCCGCCATGAGAAGTCTCATAGAGTTTGGTTTTAGTGCTCCCAACCCCAACTGCTTGAAAACAGCTAGCGGCATTAAGTTAATGCTAGCATCCAAATCACAAAGTGCTTTAGTAAAGTTGTAAGACCCGATAGTACAAGGAATTGTGAAAACCCCTGGATCCTCCTTATTTTCAACTAGGGAATGCGAAGCAACTGCACTACAATGATGTAAGTTATCTGCAGGCTCAAAACTGACATTCTTCTTCTTCGTCACCAAGTCTTTCATGAACTTCGCATAACCTGGCATCTGGTCCAATGCTTCAACAAGAGGGATGTTTACCGATAGTTCTTTCAACATTATAATAAACTTCTGATATTTGCCTTCCTCAGCCTTCTTTTTCAATCTTTGAGGAAAGGGAGAAAAAGGTCGTGGGATAGTTTTCAGCATTTGTGGGACCTCTTTTTCCTACCTCTTTTCAGATTTCACCTTTTCGCCAGTATCATGTGTATTTGGACTTGTTTTGACCTTCGAATTATCCAGCTCTAACTCAGTTTTTACATCAACTATCATCGGATCATTGGTCTTACTACTATCCACAGGTATAGATGGATCAGTTGTGCATTTCCTGCTTCTAGTAGTAATGGCCAGACAATGACTATCATTCTTCAAATTCTGGTCGGTGTTGCTTGGAAGGGTACCTGGGTGACGTTGGTTCAATACCACCGATATCTGCCGTATTGTTGCTCCAACTATTTAATAGCAGTCGAATGGGATTCTACTTTCTGACTTATTCTTGAGATGTCTGACCTAATCTCCTTCAAGCAATGTTTTTGACTCTCTGACCCTTTAACCAGTTTATTGAGAAGGGCTTCCATTCTTGAATTTCCATAGTCCGCATCGCGGTTTCCTGGTGGAACATATACGCCACTCTTCTCTTTATAGTTATCATTCCATCTCCAATCACCGTCACGATCTCGATCGCTATCTCTATATCCCGACTTATTGTAATTGTCTGCATAATAGTTTCGACCTTGAGTTCCAAGAGTCTTGATTAAACCCCTAGCCCTTGGCTCAGAAACCCTCCACTTCTCGATCCAGGTACTTAACCTCCTCATCAGAATCACTATCATCATGCCTAGGTGTTTTGCCTTGTGCACCTGTGGCATGTTGTGACGTCCCAAATACCATTGAGGCGGACTGGCACCCGAAGCCGATGAGGCCCGAGAGAACCAATCTTTGCTCATGTCCATTCATTCGCATGTCATAAGATACACCACCATCACGTATAGAGATATAAGATGCTAATAGCGGAAATCATGGAACATGTGATACATACATATGTGAAACTTGGCCGTCAGGGCCATCAAGTCAAAATATACATACATCTCTTACATTCATATACTCAAATACGTCTACAAAAACCTCTAACAGATGCACATACGTAACCATCCTAAAGTCGGGACAAGTCCCCGCTTTATACAACATTTACAATACCAAAACCAATGTACAACTATGACTCGGAAAGCCCTGAACCAACTGGAGCTCACCAAAGATCCGTAGATGACCCGCAGCTTACTGTGGAGGTCTACTAGTACCTGCACCTGTAGCATGTAAGGAAGTCCCCCAAGGGACGTCAGTATGAAGAATGTACTGAGTATGTAAGGCTCATATGAAACTGTATGATTCATAAATACTTCAATGAACTCAAATACAAATGAATAACCAATATGGATAAGTAAACAGTCCATATGTTGGGAACCATGTATATTGCTTTCATTAATTTCTTTGCTTCTTTACTTCTATGCTTATTCATCATCACTTGTGTCACAATGTACCCGGGCCCCGACTGATCAGTGGGTCTTTACATAACATAACGTTATGTTGGGATCGGCTCGAGCTAGGCTTATGCCTCTAGAGATACCACCCATATATCAATACATCGGGTTTGGCTCGAGCTAGGTTATTACCTCTAGAGCTGCCACCCATAAACCAATACATCAGGTTCGATTCGAGCTAGGTTATTACCTCTAGAGCTACCCCCTATCAGGTTCGGTCCTAGCTAGGCTTATGCCTCTAGGACTACCCCCTGATCCAATAATCTCGGGATTGGCTTGAGCTAGGCTTTCTCCCCCAAAGATACCACCCATACTCAATCATCAACCATATATGCATTACTTCATTCTTTACTTTTGAGATTGATACATTGATAGTCATACCATTATTTGAACTTTGGAACATAACATTATTGGAACCATGGGATCTTTGGAACATTAGTCAATTCATATGAGACATGTGAATCACAATTAATCAATGCATAAGGAACATGTGATGAACCATGAGTGATAACCGAAAATAGGATACCTTAGGACATTTCAGAATGGAACAAGTACAATGTCAATGTGAATACTATGTGCTGCAGAAGGATACGCAAAGAGTAACCTTACATACCTTCACTTCCAAGTATGAATACACAAGCCTATATATGAACACAATAGTCCAGCTCCTTCCTTACGTTTCACTCTACAATACAAGTACATAATGGAGCTTACATTAACAACTAGTTACCGTACAAGTGTACAAGACAACAATGAGCTATATGACTGCCATATAACGTCATTTTACCCTTATAATATCATCCACTGCATTATCATACCAACACCACCATAACATTCCACACATTGACCAAGACATCATAGACCAATAGCATTTCACACCACGTTTACCTTTTACGCTTCCTCATTATCATTCCGTCATAATTACTCCATCAAATTGCCTCATAACAGCATATGAACAACAATACATAATAAATATAATCCAACATTCCTCCATACGACCCCTTAAAGTCATTAAAAAAATATCATAAGTTGATAATTACATCCAAAAAGGGTATAGGGGCCTTCGGGGATCAAAGAGAGACAAAACCATACAAAATGACATTCTGGGGTGACCTGCGAAGCCACCTGCACCCGCAGGTTCCTAAAATGCATTCGCAGGTGAACCTTGGTAGTGTCCAGGGGCACCTGCATTGGCATCTGCTCCCGCAGGTGCCTTCGTCTGCGGGGGCGGATGCCCAAATCGGCCAAAAAGGGTCTCTTTTGGGTCCTTTTGTGTAATAAATGGTCCAAGGACATAAGTAATATTTTATTTACATATTTTTGGTCACTTGGATTCCAAAAAACACCCATGGTTTCAAAACACACATGAACATCACCAAAACCACACTTTTCCTTCACTACACCACCAAGTCCATGCATAATTTTACAATAACAATTCCAAACATTATGTACAAGGATAAAACAAGTTAAGGATATAATAACATCTCACATGTCAATATTGAATTCATCAAGTTCACTTCCTTCAAGACCACAAGTCCTTTTTTAAGTTTATAAGGCAAAACCCTTTTTCGATTGCAAAAATAGACAGTTTTACACATAGTGACCTGTCCAACACTGTGTCAACACAACCAACATGATTTATGCACCACATTAAGCATATAATATATTAAACCATAAGAATAAATACTTACCAAAACTTGCAATATGATGATCTTGGCCAAAGAGAATAGTTGCATAGGGTTTGTGTGTAGAGAGCAATATTTTAGAAAAGTCTAGAATGGCATGTGTGTTGTGTTGAATAAATTTCTGATTTTTCTTTGCTTTATCTAGTACTTAATGGTAATCCTTATCCTTATTAAATGCATGCTTTCTTGTTCAAACACAAGAATGGATCATTTCCATTGTTGGGCCATGTCTTCTTATGATTTTGGGCCTCATTTGAGCCCAATGGCACATGATTTATTTTAAGCCCAACAATTAATGCATAATTCACCAACACTCTCATGTTCAAATAATTCCATGAATGTTACGGGAAATAACTAGGTTCGGAAACATATGGGGTGTTACATTCTTCCCCCCTTAGAAACATTCGTCATCGAATTTTAGTGACATCATTCAATTTAAACAAAGGCAAGTCTAGGAGCATTCTTCATGTTATCATATATATATACTCAATGCTTATAAATACTTACTTGTCATTTCTCCGGTCTCGTAGCTTAAACTTTTTCTTCCATGTGAAACAAATAAGGGTACTTTGACTTCATCATTTCTTCAACTTCCCATGTGATCTCTTCTATTTGCTGATTTCTCCAAAGTACCTTTACGGAAGTTATGTCTTTATTCCTCAACCTCTTCACTTGTCTATCCAGAATGGAAATAGGTATCTCCTCATAGGTAAGATCCTCCGTAACTTGCACATCGTCAATGGGAGTAAAACGAGATGGATCTCCTATGCACTTTCGAAGCATCGAAATATGAAATACTCGATGAACTGTGGAGAGTTCTTGGGGTAATTTCAATTCATATGCCACTTGCCCAAATCTTCGGACAATTTCATATGGCCCTATATACCAGGGACTCAACTTCCCTTTCTTTCCAAAGCTCATTACCCCTTTAATCGATGACACCTTCAAAAATACCCATTCACCTATAGCGAATTCGAGACCTCTTCTTATAACATCAGCATAGGAATTATGTCGACTTTGGGCCGTTTGTAGCCTCTGTTGGATCACTTTAACTTTCTCCATAGCCTGATGGACAAGATCTGGCCCAAGTAAAGCAGTTTCGCCCGTTTCAAACCATTCGATTGGTGATCTACATTTCCTTCCATACAAAGCTTCATAAGGTGCCATTTTAATACTTGAATGATAGCTATTGTTGTAGGAAAATTCAATGAGAGGCAAATGGTCATCCCAACTGCCTTGAAAATCTAACGTGCAAGTTCGTAGCATATCCTCAAATGTTTGGATAGTACGTTCTGCTTGTCCATCTGTCTAAGAATGGAAAGTCGTACTTAGATTCACCTGTGTACCCAAACTCTGCTGAAAAGATCTCCAAAAATGTACAGTAAACTGAGCTCCTCTGTCCGATATAATGGAGATCGAAATCCCATGTAATCACACTATTTCTTTAACATACAACCTTGCATAATCTTCAGCTGTATAGGTGGTCTTGACTGGTAAGAAATGCGCTGACTTGGTAAGCCTGTCAACTATGACCCATATAGAATCAAATTTCCGCAGTGTACGAGGCAAACCTGTGATGAAGTCCATATTAATCATATCCCACTTCCAGATGGGAAGATTGATACATTGCATGTAACCTCCAGGTTTTTGATGCACCACTTTAACTTATTGACAGTTTGGGCATTGAGCTACAAATTCTGCAATGTTCTTCTTCATATTTCTCCACCAATACACTTCTTTTAAATCATGGTACATTTTGGTAGCACCCGGGTGAATAAAATATCGCGAATGATGCGCCTCGGTCATAATTCATTTCCTCAGCTCATCTACATCCGGTACATATAATCTACCTTGGCATTGAAGTACTCCTTCTTGTGTGAGATCAAATTCCCTTGTCAAATCCTGTTGTACATTCTCTTTTAATTGCACTAACATAGGATCCGCAAACTGCTTCTCTTTCACTTCAGTCATTAATAAAGATTTTGCCGCATTTTGTACAATAACCCCTTCATCTGAGAATTCAAGAAGACGAACCCCCAAGCTGGCTAATTGATGTAGATATTTGACTAACTCTTTCTTTTCCGTCAATTGGCCACTAGTGACTCCTATTGCCTTGCGGCTCAATGCATCAGCTACCACATTTGCTTTTCCTGGATGATATAGAATATCAAGATCATAATCTTTTAATAGCTCAAGCCACCTCCGCTGCCTCAGATTGAGTTCCTTTTGCTTAAAGATATATTGCAAACTCTTGTGATCAGTGTAAATATCAACATGAACTCTATATAAATAATGACGCCATAATTTTAAAGCAAATATCACCGCTGCTAATTCAAGATCATGTGTGGGATAGTTTCTCTTATGTGGCCGCAACTGTCATGAGGCATATGCTATTACATTACCGTGCTGAATCAATACGCATTCGAGGCCAACTCCGAAAGCATCACAATATGCTGCATAACCTTCAATGCCTTCCGGAAGTACTAATACGGCTATGGAAGTCAATTTATCTTTCAGCTTTTGGAAACTTTGCTCACATGCATCATTCCACTGAAATTTGACTGCCTTGTGTGTAAGCTTTGTTAAAGGTGCAGCAATGGAAGAAAACCCTTCAACAAATCTTCGATAGTAACCTGCTAGCCCAAGGAAGCTACTAATTTTCGTAGGCATCGTAGGCCTTGGCCAATTTTTCACCGCTTCAATCTTCTGTGTATCAACTCGAATTCCTTCATCTGACACAATGTGACCCAAGAATGCTACGGATTTCAACCAAAATTCACATTTAGAGAACTTTGCATACAACGTACGCTCACAAAGAATCTGCAACACTTGTCGTAAGTGCTTAGCATGGTCCTCTTGTGACTTTGAATAAACCAGGATGTCATCTATAAATACAGTCATGAACACGTCTAGAAACTGCTTAAACACCCTATTCATCAAATCCATGAACACAGCTGGTGCATTTGTGAGTCCAAATGACATAACTAAAAATTCATAATGGCCATGCCGTGTTCGAAAAGCTGTCGTGGGTACATATTTTTCTCTGACTCTGACTTGATGGTAACCCGACCTCAAGTCAATCTTCAAAAAACATGCGGCACCCTGTAATTGATCAAACAAATCGTCAATTTTGGGGAGGGGATATTTGTTCTTGATCGTTACCTTATTCAATTGCCGATAGTCAATGCACATTCTCAATGTGCCATCTTTCTTTCATACAAATAAGATCGGTGCACCCCACGGGGACATACTAGGCCTGATGAAGCCCTTGTCCAACAAATTTTTCAATTGCTCCTTCAATTCATGCAATTCTGCTGGAGCCATTCTATACGGGGGAATAGAGATAGGTTGTGTGCCTAGATTTACATCAATACCAAACTCTACTTCCCGTTCTGGGGGCAAACCTGGAAGATCCTCTGAAAATACATCAAGAAATTCATTGACCACTGGAACCAACTGAGGTGTTTGTGGTTCCACATCAGTATCTTTTACTCGTATTAGTGACATATGTATCCCTTGGCAATCATTTTCCTTGCTTCAGATAGGAAATAAATTTTCCTTTTGGTGCCCCCACATTACCCTGCCATTCAAGACCATTTTCTTGTGGAAAATAAAAATGTACCTTCTTGGCCCGGCAATCTACCGTGGCATAATAAGAATCCAACCAATCCATTCCCATTATCACATCAAAATCCACCATGTCTAGTTCAATGAGATCGGCCAATGTATCATGACCACACACAGTTACCACACAATTATGATATACTCTTTTTGCAATAATGTAATCACCAACTAGTGTAGCTACTTCAATTGACTTAGTTAATAGTTTCGGTGTTCTTGCGAATTTCGCAGCAATTAATGGAGTAACATATGACAATGTAGAACCCGGATCAATTAATGCATATACAGTATACGAAAATATGGATAATGTACCTGTGACTACGTCAGGAGATGCCTCCAAATTCTGTCGATCCACTAGAGCATAAGTGCGGTTCTGAACCCCACTAGTACTAGTTGCTCCTCTGGTACCTCTACCCTGACCAACAGACTACACACCTCGGCCTAAAGAAGGAACCGATGATGATGACACAACGGCTGACCCCGTCAGTTGTGCTATACCACCCATGCTTCTCTGGGTACACTCTTTCATCAGGTGCCCCGTCATACCGCACCAAAAGAAAGCATTTGTCCCTAATCGACATGTACCTGAATGAATACGCCCGCAGTGCAGACACTGCTGATGCCTGTGATCCGTGAATTCCACTACTCTGCCCAGATGGACTGCCTCTAAACCCTCGGAATTGAGAGTGAGTGCCTACTGTGGAATAAGAGAATGAGGGTCTAGGAAACATTCGAGGCCTAGATTCTCCCTGGGACACCATAGACTTTCCCATAGGTCTAGCTCTTTTGGACTGTCCTCTGTCAGATTCATGTACCCTTCTTCTCTGTCTTTGATCCTCCATTTTCTGGGTGAAGGACTATATTCTAGCTATGTCCATATCTTTGTTCAAGGCAGCAATGGTGCAGTCCCTTACCAAATATGGCTCTAATCTGTCCACATATCGATGGACTCTGTCTGTCATTATGGCTACTGCATTCAGAGCATATCGAGCCAAGGAATTAAACTAAAGACTATATTCTCTAACACTCATGTTCACTTGACGTAGATTTAGAAATTGGTCTGCACGTGCCTCCCGGATCTCATATGGGAGGTAATGATCAAGGAACGCCATTTTAAATTCTTCCCAACCAGCTGGGAGTGCATCAATACCCCTCGATCTTTTCCAGTCTTCATACCACAATATAGCTTCGCCTTTCAACCTATAGGCCGCAAGTTCAACTGTTTCAACACTAGTCACTTGCATAACCTCCAAAGCCCTTTGAATTTGGTCCACAAAATCCTGTGGATCTGCTTTCGGATTTGACCCCGTGAATATAGGAGGGTCTAATTTCAAAAAGTCCTGTGTCCTGTGACTCGCCATTCTAGCCGCATCATCCTTATTTGTCATTGGACCAGCTCGTCCTTGACTTTGTGCCGCAACCAACTGAGTCAATATATGCACTGCATTTCTTAGATCCTGGTCAGTGGCATTCATTGGTGGTTCTGCGGGTACTTCCCTACCTATTGGCTCTTCCGGAGCTGGAAAAGTAGAAGAAGACCGTGATGCAATTTTAGTGTTCACTCCACCTTGACTAGCTTGGTCAGGTGGTGATTTACTCATTCCTTCACCAGCAAGCATATCTACCTGCTTACCCATGCCTCTACCTCTTCTTTTCATTGGCATTTTACTATAACAAAGAAAACCATGTACAATGGTCAGATATGATTTCCACTTACCTCATTGGCTCTATTGCACGATCTAGAAATGAAGAAAAGAAACAACTCCTAGATGCCCTGTAGCCTCCTACTTATAAATGTGGTGCACAACACATCCATAAGCAAGACTCTACTCAGACACGGCTTTGTAAACACCCTAGGATGACCCACTCTGATACCACTTTTGTCACGCCCCAAATCCCATTGAGGCGGACTGGCACCCGAAGCCGATGAGGCTCGAGAGAACCAATCTTTGCTCATGTCCATTCATTTGCATGTCATAAGATACACCACCATCACGTATAGAGATATAAGATGCTAATAGCAGAAATCATGGAACATGTGATACATACATATATGAAACTTGGCCGTCAGGACCATCAAGTCAAAATGGACATACATCTCTTACATTCATATACCCACATACGTCTACAAAAGTCTTTAACAGATGCATATACGTAACCATCCTAAAGTTGGGACAAGTCCCCGCTTTATACAACATTTACAATACCAAAAATAATGTACAACTATGACTCGGAAAGCCCCGAACCAACTGGAGCTCACCAAAGATTCGTAGATGACCCGCAGCTTACTGTGGAGGTATACTAGTACCTGCACCTGTAGCATGTAAGGAAGTCCGCCAAGGGACATTAGTATGAAGAATGTACTGAGTATGTAAGGCTCATATGAAACTGTATGATTCATAAATACTTCAATGAACTCAAATACAAATAAATAACCAATATGGATAAGTCAACATTCCGTATGTTGGGAACCATGTATATTGCTTTCATTATTTTCTTTGCTTCTTTACTTCTATGCTTATTCATCATCACTTGTGTCACAATGTACCCGGGCCCCGACTGATCAATGGGTCTTTACATAACATAACGTTATGTTGGGATCGGCTCGAGCTAGGCTTATGCCTCTAGAGCTACCACCCATATATCAATACATCGGGTTTGGCTCGAGCTAGGTTATTACCTCTGGAGCTGCCACCCATAAACCAATACATCAGGTTCGGCTCGAGCTAGGTTATTACCTCTAGAGCTACCCCCCATCAGGTTCGGTCCTAGCTAGGCTTATGCCTCTAGGACTACCCCCTGATCCAATAATCTCGGGATCGGCTTGAACTAGGCTTTCTCCCCCAAAGCTACCACCCATACTCAATCATCAACCATATATGCATTACTTTTGTAACACCCCGTACTTTTCCAACCCTATGTGACGACGTGGAACAATGGTTAATTGGGTGTCGAGATGCCATGAGTATATATTTTGTAATGATTTTGATGAGAAAATTGAAATTTGGCTTTGTGCATGTGATTAAACTTGCATAGAAGGTGTTTTGCGATTTTCATGGAGCATTTGTGGGGTTCAAAATGAGGCTAAGAGGACCTCCAAACAAAGTATATTAGAGGTAAGAAGTAAGTTCAAGAATAGAACTTGAAGTATCTAATTAAACCTGCGAAGAGAAGTCGAAAAATGAAATTTTCAAAAAAAAACTAAGGATGGGGCGTGCCACGCCGCTCTGGGCTAAAATTTTTAGTCCAGAGGCGTGCCACGCTGGTTTTGGCCACTTTTCAAAGTTGGAATTTTTCTTAAGTCCCAAAGGTGCCCGGGGACGTACCGAGCCGATTTTTGCCACATTTCTTCTACAACCACGAGTATATACATGAAATGAATGAAATATTATATTGGTATGATAAAACTACTCGAGAACGAATTTGTCATCAAAATGACAGTTTTGCCCTTATGGTCAAAATGGGCCCTACCTGGCTAGAATCACTTGTTTTGGGGATTGAGGCTATGGATATGAATAGAATGAGTGGGAATATTGTTGTAACAGGTATAAGATGATTTAAACACGAGAAATTATTGATTTTATTGGGTTAAGTAAATTGGGCTCAAAAAGGGCCCAAAATGAGAAAGAAAACATGGGCCAAGAATGGGTAAGCATGGATTCAAGGCTTATAAGAGGGACCAACAAATCAGATTTTATTCATTGGAAACTCTCATGCTTTCTAGATATTTCACATCTATTTTTCTCTCAAACCCTAAGAACTCAAAGCCCACTTTTGGAGCAAGATCATCATTTTTCAAGCTTGGGTAAGTGATTATTGTTATGGATTAATATATTATATGCATGGGAGAGTATGTAAATCATGTTGGCTATGCTTGGAAGTGTTGAACATGGTACTTTGTGTTTTTATATAAGATTTGTGATCCATGAGATTCAAACTTGAATTATGACTTGTGACTTTGATGAAAGAGCATGGTATGGATAAAATATGAACATGTATGATGTGATTTTGTTATTAAACATGTTATTTTTCTATAAGAGTAAATTAAGCGATTTTGGCCGATATGTGCTATGAAGTGTATTAAGGTGAATTGATGGATTATTTGTGATATGGTGTGGATAAGAAAGGGTAAAGGAGAAGTGTTGTGGTGAAATGTATTGATTATCATGTATTGGTCAATGTTGGGAATATTGTGGGATTTTTGGAATAATAATTTCATCAATGGTTTTGTCAAGGGGAAATGGCATGTTTAAAGGCAAACATGTAACTCATTGACGTTACATGCAATTGTAAGGTAGTTGGTGGTTAATGTGAATTTCGTTATGTATTTATGTTGTAGAGTGATACATAAAGAAGGAGCGGGACTATTGTATACGCGTCTAAGATTGTGTATTCGTATTAAGAATACAAGGTATGTAAGGTTACTCTTTCCGTATCCTTCTACAACATATTGTTCCTATTGACATTGGGCTTGTTTCAATTTCGAGAGGCTTGAAGTATATCAATTCAGGGTGACGTATATTATTATTCATATGTGCCCTATTCTTAGATGAATTATGATTCATTTATCTCTTATTCATTGATTGAAGTTCCAAAGATGTCATGACGTTGTAATTCCTAAAAGAACTATCTCAAGAGGGTAATAATGTAAGAGAATCTATTTATTCTTGAAAAGCATTTTCCAATCATGTCATGTTCCAAAGCCCTATAGTATGATGATTATCCTTGTACCAATCTTTCATAAGTAGAAGTATCAATCTCATAAGAGTAATAAGAGAGGTGATGTGCAAGCTAGTATAATTAGTCCTCATAAGTAAGGATGTCAAACTCATGAAGTAAAGGAGTGAAGTGAGATGTGTATATAAGTGTGTGCTTTAATGCCATGATCTTTAGCGTTTCATTCTCATAACTAAGTAGAGGGTATAAGATTGTGTAGAGGTAATGCGCATGGTTGCTATATGTTTCATTGAGTATGGATCACATTCTAGAGGGTATAAGTTCAATATGGAATAGTCCCAATATTATGCTTTGTTATCTATTATAGCCCACCAAAGGTGGAGGCCCGGTATCATATACCTACTTATATAAGATCTCATAAGAATAGTGAAGGAGGTAAAGTGCGAGCTAATATATCTATCCCTCACAAGTTAAGGTGTTAATCTCATGAAGTGTAAGAGTGAGGTAAAGCGTATTTGTGTGTTCAATTAGTGACATGATCCTTAATGTATTAATCTCTTATAAGTTGATATATCAATTTCTCCCACCATAGAGTGGATGTATGTTCCCCCACCATAGAGTAGTGGATGTATGTTCCCCCACCATAGAGTGGATGTATGTTCCCTCACCATAGAGTGGATGTATGTTCTCCCACCATAGAGTGGATGTATGTTCCCCCACCATAGAGTGGATGTATGTTCTCCCACCATAGAGTGGATGTATGCTCCCCCACCATAGAGTGGATGTATGTTCTCCCACCATGAGAGTGGATGTAGGTTAAACCACCAATAGAGTGGATGTACGTTAATAGAGTGGATGTATGTTCTCCCACAATGAGAGTGGATGTAGGTTAAACCACCAATAGGGTGGATGTACGTTAATAGAGTGGATGTACGTTATATTATTAATTCCCTACCCCACCACTAGAGTGGATGTATGTGGATGAATGTTATTCTTTTACAACCTACTAACCAAGTAGATGAACAATAGTGGTAATGAACATAGAAGCAAGAAAGAATCTCTTGGGTATAGAAGAATCTATCAGAGGCAAGTCTCTTGAGTGAAGGTAATTTCCCTTGAAGAAGAGTAGTTATAAAAGATATTATATAAAATAATGGTTTATACACATTGACTATTTTCTCATATTTTATTCTATTGACATTCTCATGTATGATGTTATTTCTTATGAGCCTTACATACTCAGTACATTCTTCGTACTAACCCCCTCGGGGGACTTACCTTACATGTTGCAGGTGCAGGCACTAGTAGATTTGTAAGTTGACAGTTAGTTGCGGATCTTTGGTGAGCCCCAGTTGCTTCGGGACTTATCACAATTGTACATTTGTTTCGATGTTGAAAAGACAAAGCGGGGACTTATCCCGACTTTTAGATGGTCTTGTAAATGCATCAGTTAGAGGCTTTTGTAGACGTATGTGGGTATATGAAATCAAGAGATGTATGATCATTTTGACTTAATGGCCCTAACGGCCAAGTTTCGTATATAGATATGATATATGTTTCCATGTTCATGACTTCCGCTTAGTTGCATGAGGAATAATAAGATTTAATAAGATTCATACGAGGATATGCATATGGGTAAACATGAGAAAAGTTTGGTTCTCTCGGGCCATATCAGCTTCGGGTGCCAATCCGTAATTCAGGGCATGACAACTTCATTCTTTATTTTTGAGATTGATACATTGATAGTCATAACATTATTTGAACTTTGGAACATAACATTATTGGAACCATGGGATCTTTGGAACATTAGTCAATGCATATGAGACATGTGAATCACAATTGATCAACGCACAACGAACATGTGATGAACCATGAGTGATAACCGAAAATAGGATACCTTAGGACATTTTAGAATGGAACAAGTACAATGTGAATGTGAATACTATGTGCTGCAGAAGGATACGGAAAGAGTAACCTTACATACCTTCACTTCCAAGTATGAATAAACAAGCCTATATATGAACATAATAGTCCATCTCCTTCCTTACGTTTCACTCTACAATACAAGTATATAATGGAGCTTACATTAACAACTAGTTACCGTACAAGTGTATAAGACAACAATGAGCTATATGAATGCCATATAACGTCATTTTACCCTTATAATATCATCCACTGCATTATCATACCAACAACACCATAACATTCCACACATTGACCAAGACATCATAGACCAATAGCATTTCACACCACGTTTACCCTTTACGCTTCCTCATTATCATTCAGTCACAATTACTCCATCAAATTGCCTCATAACAACATATGAACAACAATCCATAATTAATATAATCCAACATGCCTCCATACGACCCATTAAATTCATTAAAAAAATATCATAAGTTGATAATTACATCCAAAAGGGGTATGGGGGTCTTCAGGGATCAAAGAGAGACAAAACCATACAAAATGACATTCTGGGGTGACCTGCGAAGCCACTTGAGCCCACAGGTGGATGACATGCATCCGCAGGTGACCCTTGGTAGTGTCCAGGGGCACCTACGTTGGCATCTGCGCCTGCAGGTGCCTTCGTCTGCGGGAGCGAATGCCCAAATCTGCCAAAAAAGGTCTCTTTTGGGTCCTTTTGTGTAATAAATGGTCCAAGGCCATAAGTAAGCTTTTCTTTACATATTTTTGGTCACTTGGATGCAAAAAAACACCCATGTTTTCACAACACACATGAACATCACCAAAATCATACTTTTCCTTCACAACACCACCAAGTCCATGTACAATTTTACAATAACAATTCCAAACATTATGTATAAGGATAAAACAAGTTAAGGCTATAATCACATCTCACATGTCAATATTGAATTCATCAAGTTCACTTCCTTCAAGACCACAAGTCCCTTTTTAAGTTTATAAGGCAAAACTCTTTTCCAATTGCAAAAATAGACAGTTTTACACATAGTGACCTGTCCAACACTGTGTCAACACAACCAACATGATTTATGCACCACCTTAAGCATATAATATATTAAACCATGAGAATAAATACTTACCAAAGCTTTCAAGATGATGATCTTGGCCAAAGAGAATAGTTGCATAGGGTTTGTGTGTAGAGAGCAATATTTTAGAAAAGTCTAGAATGGCATGTGTGTTGTGTTGAATAAATATCTGATTTTTCCTTGATTTATATAGTACTTAATGGTCATCCTTATCCTTATTAAATGCATGCTTTCTTGGTCAAACACAAGAATGGATCATTTCCATTGTTGGACCATGTCTTCTTATGATTTTGGGCCTCATTTGAGCCCAATGGCACATGATTTAATTTAAGCCCAACAATTAATGCATAATTCACCAATACTCTCATGTTCAAATAATTCCATGAATGTTACGGGAATTAACTAGGTTTGAAAACATACGGGGTGTTACACGTGTACCTCCGCAGCATCTCTGGATGCAATCTGTTTAGCTAATAAACCAATTTCTGTCCTCAACTGTGCGACCTCTTATGCTACAAGTTCATCCAAAGATCTTTGTGCTACTGAGGCTCCAATAGCATACGTGCCAGTAGGCATATCTGCCTCCCGAGTATGCCATCCTCGATTGGTCTTAGTGATACGATCTAATATCTCTGAAGCTTGTTCTCACCTCAGACTCATAAATGCTCCGCCAGTGATAGTATCTGCCGCAGTCTTAGTATTGACGTTTAGAGCCCTGTAGAAGATTTCAAGTAAGTTTCTACCACTCATCTTATGATTTGGCACATTCTGCAGCTTCTTCTTGAACCTTAACCATGTCTCATAAAGTTCTTCAGAATGTAGTTGTCTGAAGTTATAAATCTCATCCTTCAACTGTAGCATCTTGGAGGGTGGAAAAAATCTTTCCAAAAATTGATTTCATAACTCTTGCCAAGTAGTGATGGAACCTCATGGTAATTCTGCCAACCACAAAGTCGCTTCTCCTGTTAGAGAGAATGGAAACAATCTCAACCGAATAGCCTTTCGGTTAACTCCAGGCAAATAATATGAAGTGCAGACCCCCATAAAATTCATCACGTGCATGTTTGGATCATCATAAGGAAGACCGGTGAACACACCCTTCAAGTTTAGCAGGTAAATCACGGCACTTGTAATGTCAAACTTAGTGCCCTGAGGTAACTCTGGTGGAATTATGGCACCAGTCTTTATTGGCTCAAAATAGGCCACATCTTTTTCCTTAGGATCATCATAAATTGGCACATGCAGTCTTTGAGGTGGTTGGTGAGCTCTCAGTCTTCTTTGTCTCTCTTCAGCTTCAGCCAGTCACTGAGCTGCTTTTTGTATAGCTCGATTATCTCTCTCTACTTGCCTAAGAGCAGCTTGTCTAGCTCTCTTCCCATTTCAATCGAGTAGTAGTTTGGTCAGCTGTTTCATGAGCAACCGGATGGATTAGTTGGTTATGAATCTCTCCCACGGAGGCAGGATCCTGAACTTCGTCGGTATTCACCATTCTTTGATTAGCCCTCAGAGTCCTTTCTATTTCAAGATCAAGTGGAATCAGGGGATTACTTTGACTCCTAGTATTGGGCATACACCAGCATGTGCCCTTAAAAATATAAGGAAATAACACCAATAAACTCCAACAAGCAAAATACTCAACTCTGTAACCGTAGTTCCCCTGCAACGGCACTAAAATTTGATGTCGCCCAAAATATACCTTCAAAAAAGTATAATGCGGTCGCTGTATCAAATATAGAACCCAACTAGGTTGGGGTCGATCCCACAGGGAACAGGACAAAATTATATAGAATGCTAGTCTGAGTAATTGGCAAGTAAGTAAAATTTGGGGGGTTTTGTGAATAAGTGGTGATAGTAACGATTGCTGATTTTAGGATTTGTAATCAATATGTGAAATACAATAGGACTATGATCCCCAATGATTCCTTAACTCCACCAGTTACTTAAGCTGGCAAGACTGTCCCGCTGCGTTGCATGCAAAATCTAACAAGTTAAGTTCATCTAAACGTCTCTCGACCTTGGTTAGACAAATTTCACTCTTCTCCTCTCGGTCTCCAAGTGTCGCACTACTAACCCTTGTCCTGCATCTCAGATAACTATTCCTGCTACGACTCAAGTTATTTGATGAAGGTTGATAGCTTTAAATCTCTGTTGTTATTCCCTTTTCCCAATCTCTACCTCTCTCCCGAGCAAGTCTAGAATACAGGAAAGTTTTTAATGTTTGAAACCATTGGAAGATCAATCACAACGAAGGAAATAACAATACATGCATTCACATCAATTCAGAAGTTGCTTCGCACTTAACCCATTTTGTTAATTCCTCATGGTTCACACAACCCTAGTTGATGAGTTTAGCTATTCATGTTTGAAAGAGCACAATAAGAATTCGAGGATGAAAACATAATTGTAAACTCGCAATAAAGAAGAAACTCTGAAATCTCAATTATGAATAAAACCCTAAAATCGATGCTCCGAGATTACAAAACCAATAATATCTTGAATGAACTCAAAATAATGGAAATATAACTCAAAACAATTTAATGGCTAACTCCTAAACATAGGACAACAAAGGGATATTTACAGATACAAAACGAATCCTATCCTAATCAAAATAGAAAAACAGAGTCGGCAACCATCCACAGTACCGTGACTTGGTATCGTGGAACCAAGTCATGCCACATAAATTCTATCATGGAAATTAGGCACATGGGACATCCTCAGAAGTTGACTCACGGCATCCACTCACGTCACGTGAGTTGACTCACGACAGCCACTCACGTTACGTGAGTTGACTCACGGTACGTAAGTTCTATTATGAGTCACCTCTTTGGTGCAGAACTCGACTCTTTCATCTTTAGATACTTCGTTCTCGAGCATAATTCTTCCTTTTTGTCCATTTTGCCTCCAAAACCTATTCTCCTATAATATAGAATAGAAAACACGTCATACCAACCAAACACACCCAAGTTATTGCATATTTTCCTTGTTTTAAGCATCGAAAGTGCCATGTAACCATGGCGCATCACTTATGTTTAAGCCCATGTCTACGCCAAGCCCCCTATCTTATAATGCATGCATATAGGTCTCCCTTGCATTCTGGATATAAGATTTCTCATAATAAATTTATATGTATGAGTCGTGAGAGAGTTCTAGAGTAAAGTTGAACCATCTACTCCTTACCTGTAGAGCTTTAAAAAGGTCCAGCCATCATTCGAGGATGAATAACCCAAGAATGAGATATTGTAATATCCCAAAAATTCTAAGCTACGATTCGAACTATTCTCCATATGTAAGAGATTTTTAATTGTACCTAAATTTTAAGACCAATTCTCTAGTGTAGTAGTCTTTTGGATGTGAATTATAGGCATAAGATACCTCTAGCACACAGTTAAGTTGAGAACCTTTCTACCCGGAAAAGATTTTGTATAATTTTTTATTAGGGTCAACTTCAAAAAATCACTCGTCCTAGAATATGAAGAGTTACATGGCCTATTACCTACCAAATTAAATCTCTTCGAGTCTTGTTTTCAACACCACTAACCGTTTGTCCATCCAATCCCTGAGTAAAAATTATCACCATTTTACTAACATGACACAGTGCAGTGAACTGTAACAAAATGATGCCACATTTTGCAAGGTGCGGGCCGCGTTTTAGACCCTGAAAAGTCATTAAAAGACCATTTTTATCCCTATACCCCTAGGAAACCCCCCAACCTGACTATTTAACTCCTAAAAGGCCCTAATCAATCAGAAGCATCGATTATTTCCTTTCTTCCTCTCCCATACTCCAAGGTTCAAAACTTTACAAGAAATCAATTGTCGTATTCTTCCAAGTAGGATTTTCTCAAGTTTCTTATTTCCCAGGTATATGAACTTAATATTTTCGTGTGGGAACCCCGTTCTTCCTACAACCAAGCTATTGTTTAGTTTAAGCCATGAATTATGTTAGGGCTTTTAAGAGCTGAAATCTCTAAGTCTAGTTCTTGATCTCTTGGGGAAATTCCTTCAACTTTGTATGATTTTTATAAAAAGATCTATGATTTTGAAGTCTTTCCCTTGATTTGAATCCTAATCTATATTTATTGATTGTTCCTAGAAACTCTATGAATTTCCCTTATGAATTTGAAAGTCTATTTGTGTTTTAAAAGATTATTTTTGTGGTTTTGGGAATTGATTTATATTTTTCCAGATTGATTTGTTTAAGAGTTGCAAGTTTATGTTTATGAAAATTTTACAAAGAATCTTTATTCTATTATCATGTCTTGAAAAGAGAAAAGCTTATTGTATCTTGAAAAGTTAAAGTTAAGAAAAGTTACAGAGATTTAGAGCCGAGACTCATAGAGAATAGATATGTTCATGATACGGTATTTTGACTCAAGCATGATTTTTAAAAAGTGTTTTTAGACTTATATTATGAGCAACTAGTATGTTTTGGGAGGACTATTTAGCACCGAGACGGTATGTGTTTAGACAACACTTGCTCCAAAACTACGCTGTCACCGTAGGATAGGATCATCCGCAGATAGGGCGACTCCTTAATTGTTTGTAGCCTTCGGGCTCAGCTTTGGAATCCCTATATTATGTTTTGTCTTATACCCCAACAAGGTATAGGATGGATCTGCCAACGTGGGTAAGACGTTGGGTTCTGGCAATGTGGAAAAGATGTTGTACTCCATGATGCTCACATGGTTTATGTTAGTTAAGAGAAACTCCCCAAAAAAGAAAACTTACTTATTTTGAGATAATTTATGATTGGCCAAGGCCACCAGTTTAAAGAGAGTTTTAATGAAGCATTATTTCGAAGTTTTGTTCAGACTTCAGTCATTTAGTTTCCAGTTTTAATTTTAGTTTTATGAACATGTTTTAAGAAAGTTTTACTTATAGTACTTTAAGTTTCAGCATTCAGGTTAGTCATTCTCCTTTTCAGTTATTCAACTCTATTTATGATTACGGAAAAGGGCCTAAAATGCCCTTCCCTATTGAAAATGGTACAAAAATACCCTCCATCCACCTTTGGGCTCTATAATGCCATTCACATACACCTTTGGGATCCAAAATGTCCTTCACATCCACCTTTGGGTTCCAAAATGCCCTTTATTTAACAACTCCAATATTAAATTTAAAAAAATCATTAATGACGTGTCAACTTTCCATTGGTCCCCATTTAATTAACTAAAATATTAAATAACCCATTTTCTCTTTTACTCTTTGTTTTCGTGTTTGATCTGGTGAATAATTATTATACTTATTCTTGATTAATATATTTTTGTTAAAAATTGCACATGGGTATTTTTTTTGTTTTGTTGCATTTTTTCTGTATGATTTCGGATTTGAATTTGATTTCATATCTTGCTATGGAAACTATACACCAAAATATTTGAATATTATTATCTAAGTTTTTGTCTAATTTGATTGTTTCTTGATCTCAATGAGGAATTGGGTTCTATGGGTCATATTCAATTTCTCCAAATGCGTGAAAAAGAGTCTCAAACTAGATTGAGGAATTGAATTATCGAATTACATGAAGAAATTCTTGATCTCTGATAGATTGTGTGTAATTAGCTTTATGGGTTTTACATTTTAGGATGAGAAATTTAGTTTTGAGGCGTATGGAACTAGAAGTATTGCAGCTGTGGGAAAACAACTTCATTGGAAATATTCCAATGGGTTTAGGAAAAACCCGTAAATTAAAGACCCTTGATATAAGTACCAATAAATTAACTGAAAATTTATCTCCAAACATGTGTACCGACAATAATTTGTAGACACTGATCACTCTCGGAAGCTATTTGCTTGGCCCAATTCCAGAATCTTTGGGTGAGTGTCAATCACTTAGTAGGATTAGAATGGGAGAAGATTATCTAAATAGGTCGATTCCAAAAGGGTTATTAAGTTCGCCGAAGCTTATACAAGAAGAACTTCAAGATAATCTGGATCGGGTCTATTAGTTTTCGAGTGGTGTTTTTAATTTTTTTAATTAATTAAATAGGGGCCAATGGGAAGTTGACACATCATTAATGAAACTTTTTTTTAATTTAATATTGGCGTTGTTAAAAAAAGGGCTTTTGGGAACCCAAATGTGGATGTGAAGGGCATTTTGGAGCCCAAAGGTGGATGTGAAGGGCATTATAGAGCCCAAAGGTGGATGGAGGTCTTTTTGTACCATTTCCAATAGGTGAAGGGCATTTTAGGTCCTTTTTCGTTATTATTACATTATTCATGTCTCAGTTTTCCAGCTTTGTCAGTTTCAGATAATAGTACTATTTCACTTTACTGTTTACATTCCAGTACATTCAAAGTACTAACACCTCTTTTTTTGGTGCTACATCATTGGACGATATAGCTCCTAGCTTTCAGATATGCAGATTATGAACAAACTCTTCAGTAGGCTATTCTATCAGCTTGAGTGAGTTTTTATTATTCTAGAGGACGTACCAGTATTCCAGTCATCAGTTTGTTTTGTTACATAAAGGTAGTTTTACTCAGAATGTAGTAGAGGCTTCATAGAGACATAGTCAAGTCAAGTCGGTTGTAACCAGTTTTAAACATTTATAATGATTCAATTAATAAGATTTCATATTATTTTTATTTCATTTTATTACAAAAGTTGTCCCATATTTCAAGCTTCCGCATTTTATTAAAAGTTCAGCCTTATTAGTTGCATGCCAGGACTAGTGGTTGTCTCGGGCCATTCATGGTTTTGAGTGCCTGTTACATCCAGGATGTAGGCTCGGGTCGTGATAGCTAGGGGTATTCAGACCCAGGGTGCACTGGAAAGAATCCAAAATCTCACTTAATTTCACAAGTTGTCCTTGATAGCTATTCTTGAACCTTTTATAGAAAACTCCCAACTCCAAAACTGTAGAATGAACCTCAACATGAACAAAGATGCTTTTAACTTTAATGGAAAGATTTGGATATTTTGGAATCATGATATTGGTTGCAGAGCTATAGAATCTGATGATCAACATATTACTTGTGAGCTTAAGCATGTGGAGCAGCCAACTACTTTCCTTACCACTTTCATCTATGCTAAGTGTAGAGATCACCTGAGAAGACCTTTATGGGACAGACTTCTGCATTTTGCAAACACTAATTTACCATGGTGCACTATAGGTGATTTTAATGTGATTACTGATCCTGAAGAAAAGCTGGTAGGACTTCCTTACAATATGAACAAGAGCATTGATTTTATTGGAGTAATAAAAGCTTGTGGTATCTTTGATCTAGGCTTTTATCGAGTAGAAATTCACATGGTGCAATCAGAGAGCTCTTGAAGCTAGAATATGGAAAAGACTATATAGAGCTATGGTTAATGACAAATGGCTGGAGGTTATGCCTTACATATTAATTATTCACTTGCCTTCAGTTGGGTCTGACCATTGTCCTCTTTTGATGGAGCTAACAGTAAGGCAAGAAAATGCAATCAAATAATTTAACTTTTCACATTGTTGGGTGGATAATTAGTCTTTTATGGAAACTGTCAAGAGATGCTGGGATAGAGAGGTAGAAGGCAATCCTATGTGGCAATTTAATATGAAAATGAAAAGGTTGTCTTCAACACTTAAGCTCTGGTTTAGAGCTGAATATAGAGATATCTTTGCTAGTGTTAAAGATTTTGAAGTAAAATTCAGAGTTGCTGAGGAAGATTTGATCAACAGCAACACTGCTGAGAATAGATCTAAGTTAAATGGATTGAATGTTCATTACATAAGATTTTTGAAGCTGCAGGAATCTATTCTTAAAAAAAAAAACCAATTATAGTGGTTCAAGGAAGGCGATGCAAATTCCAGATATATCTATGCTTTAATGAGAAGTAGAATGAGGAGGCTTTTCATATACAAGGTTAGTAATGAGCAAGGTGAAGTGCTTAAAGGTGATGAAATGTTGTAAAGGTATCTTGTGAACATTTTCAAAAAAAAATTACAAGAGAGAAAAAAAAAAGGATTAATAAAGATGCACTTGCTTGTATCCCTAGAATGATTACTGAGTAGAAGAATTAGATTCTTCATGCCATGCCTACTATGAAAGAACTTAACAAGTTGTATTTTCCATGAGCCCTAACTTAGCTACAGGACCAGATGGTATGAATGGGAAATTCTTTCAAACATATTAGGAAGTCATTTCCAAAGATCTTCTAGCAGTGATCCAGTACTGCTTTTGTGGGCATAGTATGCCAAAATACTTTTCTCATGCATGTTCGGTACTACTCCAAAAAGTAGACCTTCCTAATAAACTCTCAGAATACAGACCCATAAGTCTTAGCAACTTCACTAATAAGATCATTTCCAAGCTTATTTATCTAAGACTTGCTCCTATTATTTCTCATCTCAATTCTGACAACCAATCAGGGTTCGTTAAAGGATAAAGTATATATAAGAATATCATGTTAGCTCAAGAGATTATCCACAGAATTAAGAAGCCTAATGAGGGATATAATGTGGTTATCAAGTTTGATATGGCAAAGGCATATGATAGAGTTTCTTGGTCATTTATTTGTCTGGTTGTAAGAAGAATGGATTTTAGAGAGGACTTTATTGATTTGGTACGGAGAATCATGGCTAATAACTAGTACTCTGTCATTATAAATGGTGATAGATATGGGGGTTTTACTCTATTAGAGGCCTCAAACAAAGTGATCCACTTTCTCTAGCTCTTTTTGTTCTTGGAGAGAAGTTTCTTTCAAGAATGATGAATAATCTTCATTATCATCACCTCTACCATGGTTTTCATATGGAGAAGAAGGGACCTCATATTAATCACCTAAGTTTTGCAGATGATGTGATTATTTTCTCTTATGTGAAAGACACTACTTTGCAGCTTATTATGGGAGTTTTAAGTGACTATGAAAATATCTCTAGCCAGCTCATTAATAAGGACAAGAGTCACATTATGATCCCTTCCAAGAACTCCCATGATACTATTGACCTAATTAAGACTTTACATAGGTGGTCAAAAAGTTATCTATTTCTCTAAGATGGTGTCCAAAGTGGTGACCAAGATTAGAGGATGGAAAGACAAAATACTCAGCTTTGGTGGTAGGGCGACATTGATTAAGTTTGTGCTTCAATCCCTACCTATTCACATCTTATCTGCAGTATCAACTCCCAGCACTACTCTTAAACAAATTAAATCCATAATTTCTGATTTCTTCTGGAGTTGGGGCAGTGAGAATAGAAAATATCATTTGGCTTCTTGGGAGACTCTACCATTTGGCTTCTTGGGAGACTCTTATCTTTCCTTATTATGAAGGAGGTATAGGAGTGAGATTACTTGGTGATGTTTGTCTTTCTCTGTAATACAAACAATGGTGGATTTTTAGAAGCAAAAATACCCAGTGGGGATAATTTTTAAGAGCAAAGTATTGTCAAAGAGCCAATGCAGTGATCAAGAAGCGGTATTCTAGGCAGTCCTTGGTATGGAAGCACATGATGAATAACAAGATAGCGGTTGATAAAAATATTAGATGGATTATCCACTCAGGTAGTTTTTATTTTTTGTGGGATCACTGTTTAGGAATCGGCCCTTTAGCAAACTATAAAGAGGTGCAGCCAAGACTTAACTACATCAAGATTTATGAGCTCCTTACTAATGGTAATTGGAATGAAGAGAGGGTGATATAGATTGCACCTCCTTAACTTGTTCGTCAAATTCTCAACTTTCAACTCCATTTCCAAGAAGGGGTTCTTGATCAAGCAGTATGGAAGCCAAATACTAGTGGGATCTTTACTTGTTCTTCAGCTTGGGAGTTAGTGAGAAAAAAGAAGAACAAGACTTTAACTAATTCCTTTACTTGGCAAAAGCACATTCCTTTTAAAGTTTCTTTTTTATTGTGGAGGGCTCTTAGAGGTAAACTACCAACAAATGAGAAGATCACTTCTTTTGGGTCAGAACCATCAAATTGCTCATGTTGTTGTAGACCTGGACTTGATACTATTGACCACATCTTTATGTATGGGAGTTTAGCTAAGCATATTTTGAAGGTGTTTGCTGATCCTATAGGCATCATATATGAGACCATCACTTTAAGAAACTTTCTGATGAAATGGTGGATCTCTGACCATAAGAATGAAGTTCACAAGCTTCTATTACATGCTACTCCTATCTTTATTTGCTTGAATATTTGGAAGAGTATATGCTCTTGTAAGTATGGAGGTAAGAATTCCAATACAACTAGAGTTATTTATTCCATCATCAAATGCTCCATATAGTTTTTCCTTATTTAAATTGGCCTACTAGCTGGACAGATTTGATCTTAATGGTGGAAAACTGTAAGCATGAAGTCAAATGAGAATAATATCAGAATCAAAAATCAGTCAAAATATTACAGATCCAATAATCCCCCCAACTCAAAACAAAGAAGTATCGTCAATGCAATAGGACTAAAAGATAAGAGTAGAATGAGTGCAAGGGTACTTCTAAAATTTGATAGCCTGAGGTGGTGGGTGGATTGCAGATATGGCCTATCTAGACATCAATGCCTAACTCAGCTTCAGATATGGTCTGTGGGGATGGATCAGGAATAATAGAAGATGACTCTATAAAAGCCTCTGGGTCAGTCGTAGATCAAATGTCTCCTCAGTGGGTTTATACCCGCTACCACCAATCTATAAAGTCTCATGTATCGATGATGTGTCATGTTCACATGGCACTTTCGATGCTTAAAACAATGAAAATATGCAATAACTTGGGGACCATAGTGAATGCATGTATTACCTTCTGAACCATAGTGAATGCATGTATTGTTATTACCTTCGTTATAATTAATCTTCTAACAGTTGCAAATGCTAGATACTTGCCTGTATTCTAGACTTGCTCGAGAGAGAAGTAAAGATTAGAAAAAGGGAATAACAACAGAGATTTGAAGCTATCAACCTTCATCTAATAACTTGAGTCATAATAGGGATAGTTATCTGAGATCCAGGACAAGGGTTAGTAATGCGACACTCGGAGACCGAGAGGAGAAGAGTAAAATTCGTCTAACCAAGGTCGAGAGATGTTTAGATGAACATATCTTGTTAGATTTTGCATGCAATGCAGAGGGACTGTTTTGTCAAGCACGAACAACATGTGAAGTTAAGGAATCATTAGGGATCATAGTCCTAATGTATTTCTCATATTGTTTATAAATCCAAAAATCAGCAATTGTTATTGTTACCATTTATTCACAAAAAAAACCCAGTTTTACGTATTTGCCAACTACTCAGACTAGCATTCTACAGAATTTTGTCCTATTCCCTGTGGGATTGACCCCAACCTAGTTGGGTTCTATATTTGATACCACAACCGCATTATACTTGTCTGCAGGTATATTTTGGGCGACATCAAATTTTGGCGCCGTTGCCAGGGAAGTACAGTTATGGAGTTGAGTATTTTGCTTGTTAGAGTTGATTAGTTTTATTTTATTATACTTTTAAGGGCACATGCCTATGTATGCCCAACACTAGGAGTCAAGGCAATCCCCTGATTCCACTGGATCCTGAAACAGAAAGAACTTTGAGAGCTAATCAAAGAATGGTGAATACCGACGGAGTTCAGAAACCAGCAACTGCGGAAGACATTCATAATCAACCAATTCAGCTAGTTGGTCATGAAACAGCGGACCAAACTACTGCTCGATTGACACGGGAAGAGCAAGCTAGGCAAGATGCTTTTAGGAAAGCAGATAGAGATAATAGTTATGCAAGAAGCAGCACAGCGTCTGGCTGATGCTGAAGAAAGACAAAGAAGACTGAGGGCACACCAACCACTTCAAAGACCGCATGTGCCAGTTTATGCTGATCTTGAGGAAGAAGATGTGGTTTATTTTGAGCCGATAGAGACTAGTGCCCTTATTCCACCAGAATTACATCAGGGCACTATGTTTGACATTACAAGTTCCATGATCCACCCGCTTAACTTGAAAGGTGTATTTGCGGGTTTTCCTACAGATGATACAAACATGCATGTGATGAACTTTGTGGGGGTTTGCATTTCTTATAATTTGCCTGGAGTAGACGAAGAGGCTATTCGGTTAAGATTGTTTCCATTCTCTTTAACAAGAGAAGCGATATTGTGGCTGGCCGAATTACCACAAAGAATCATTACTACTTGGCAAGAGCTGAGAAATCAATTTCTGGAAAGATTTTTTCCACCATCAAAGATGCTACAGTTGAAGGATGAGATTTATAACTTCAGATAACTACACTCTGAAGCCCTTTACGAGACATGGCTAAGGTTAAAGAAGAAGCTGCAGAATGTGCCAAATCATAGGATGAGTGTTAGGAGTTTACTTGAAATTTTCTATAGGGCTTTGAATGCGAATACTAAGGCTGTAGCAGATACTATCACTGGCGGAGCATTTATCAGTTTGAGGTGGGAACAAGCTTCAGAGATTTTTGATCGTGTCACTAAGACCAACCGAGGATGGCATACTAGGAAGGCAGAGACACCGGCTGGTACATACACTATTGGAGCATCAGCAGCACAACGGGCTTTGGATGAATCTGTAGCTCAAGAGGTTGCATAACTGAGAATAGAAATTGGTTTGCTAGCCAAACAGATTGTGGCTAGAGATGCAGAGAAGGTACATGCCTTAAGTGCACAGGGTAAATCATCTAAGCATAACGATTATGAATCTGATGAGGAAGCTAAATACTTGGATGGAGAAGTGGAGAGTTTTCAAGCCAAGGGACAAGGGTCTAATCAAAACTCTTGGAACTCGAGGCAAGGAAATAAAGGTCGGAACTATTATGGAGACAATTACAACAAGTCAGGATATAGAGACAGTGAATGAGATCGTGATGGAGATTGGTGACAAAAAGATGATTGCAAATAAAAAATAGTGCTTATGTTCCACCAGGGAACCGTGATGCTGTCTATGGAAATTCATGAATGGAAACCCTTCTTAATAAATTGGTTAAAGGATCAGAAAACCAAGAAAATTGCTTGAAAGAAATTAGGGCGGACATTTTGGGAATAAGTCAGAAAGTTAAATCTCACACAATAGTTCTGGCAGATATCGATGAAATTAAAACAATGTCAACCAGGCACTTTTCCAAGTAACACCATCTAAAATCCTAGAAATGACGGTTATTATTTAGCCATTACTACAAGAAGCGGAAAGAGCATGACGAACCCACCTATTTCTATGAATGATGCTAAGAAAGATAAGCCAGTGGTGGTCGATAAAGAGGTTGATATGGAGCAATAAAATTTAGCAGTGGACAATAGTATTAATAAGGAAGTTGCATCTGAGAAAAGGAAGGAGAAGGAAGTTCCACAATTGTTGAAAACTATCCCACGACCTCCTCCTCCCTTTCCTTAAAGGTTGAAAAAGAAGGATGAGGAAGGAAAATATCAGAAGTTTATTACAATATTGAAAGAGTTATCGATAAATATTCCTCTTGTTGAGGCTTTGGAGCAGATGTCCGGTTACGCAAAGTTCATGAAAGATTTGGTGGAAAAGAAGAGAACTGCCAGTTTTGAACCAGCAGATAACTTACATCATTGTAGTGCAGTTGCTTCGCATTTCCTAGTTGAAAAGAAGGAGGATACAGGGGCTTTTACAATCCCTTGCACTATCGGGTCTTACAACTTTGCAAAGGCATTGTGTGATTTGGGTGCTAGCATTAACTTAATGTCGCTAGCCGTGTTCAAGCAGTTAGGGTTGGGAGCACCAAAACTGACTTCTATGAGGCTTCTTATGACAGATAGAACTGTGAAAAAACAGATGTGTATTCTGTATGATGTTTTGGTGAAAGTTGCATCTTTCATCTTTCCAGCTGACTTTGTAATTCTAGATTGTGAAGTTGACTTTGATGTTTCTGTCATCCTGGGGAGACCATTCCTTACCACTGGTCGTGATTTGGTTGACATGGAAACTCGGCATATGAAATTCAGGTTAAACGATAAACATGTTACTTTCAATGTTTTTCATTCCATGAAGCAACCGAAAGATATGTGGGTAATCTCTGTAATTGATACGCTTGATGAGAGTGCCATAGTAGTTCCAATTGAAGAAAGGTTGGGGTAGAAGCTCTTGCAGCTGTGGTTATGAATTTTGACAGATATGGTATTGAGGAATACGATGAGATGGTTGGAGTGCTTTCTGTAGAGGATCCTATACTTATACTCCAAAGAAACTCGATCTTAATCTAAAGAATAGGGTAACACCACCAGCTCGCCTTCTGTTGAGGAACCTCCAGTCTTAGAGCCTAAGGCTCTTCCTCCTCACCTTCGCTACGTATTTTTAGGTGCCAATAACACCTTGCCCATGATCATCTCTTCTGAGTTAGTAGGAGGGCAGGCAGAAGCTCTAGTTTCGGTATTGAAGAAATTTAAAAAGGCCATTGGTTGGTCCATTGCTGATATTATAGAGATTCCACCCGAAATTTGCACTCATAAGATCCAGCTTGTCCCGGAGTGTATTCCAAGCATTGAGCACCAATTTCGTCTGAACCCACCTATGCAGGAAGTTGTGAAGAAAGAGATCATTAAGTGGTTAGATGCAGGCGTAGTTTATCCTATTGTTAACAGCAAGTGGGTAAGCCCAATTCAGTGTGTCCCAAAGAAGGGAGGAATAACTGTAGTTCTAAATGATAAAAATGAATTGATCCTAATGAGGCCAGTAACTGGATGGAGAGTTTGGATGGATTATCGAAAGAAGAATTCTTGGACCGAGAAGGACCATTTTTCTATGCCCTTCATGGACCAGATGTTAGACCACCTTGCTGGTAGAGGATGGTATTATTTCCTCGACGGTTATTCGGGTTATAATCAAATTTTCATTGCTCCCGAAGACCAAGAGAAGACTACTATCACTTGTCCATATGGGATATTTCCATTCAAGAGGAGGCCTTTCGGATTATGTAATGCACCAGTAACTTTTCAACGTTGCATGATGTCCATTTTTTCTGACATGGTGGAAGACACTATTGAGGTATTTATGGATGATTTTTCGATTATTGGAGACTCTTTTGACGACTTTCTGGCTCACCTTGCTAAGGTATTGCAAAGATGCGAGGAGTGCAACTTGGTGATAAATTGGGAGAAATGTCACTTTATGGTTAAAGAAGGTATTGTATTGGGTTATCGAATCTCAAAGAAGGGTATCAAAGTAGACAAATAAAAGATTGAAGTGGTTGAAAAATTACCTCCACCAATTTTTGTGAAAGGGATTCGAAGTTTTTTAGGTCATGCCGGCTTTTATAGAAGATTCATCAAGGATTTCTCTAAGATTGCACATCCGTTATGCAAGCTTTTGGAGAAAGAGGTGAAGTTCATGTTCGATGAAGAATGTCTAAAAGCATTCGAATGTCTGAAAGAGAAGTTGATTTCAGCTCCTATCATTGTCAGACCAGATTGGACGATGCCATTCGAGATTATGTGTGATGCTAGTGGAGTACCTTTGGGTGCATTCCTTGGCCAAAGATATGAAAAAATACTACATCCTATTTACTACACTAGCAAGGCACTAAATCCAGCTCAGAAGAATTACACTGTGACTGAACAAGAGCTGTTGTGGTGGTTTTTGCTTTTGAAAAATTTTGATCTTATTTGATTAGCACGAAGGTGATTGTACATACATACCATGCAGCACTTCGGTATCTTATGTCAAAGAAGGATTTTAAGCCAAGATTGATTCGGTGGGTGCTTCTACTACAAGAATTTGATTTTGAAGTCAATGATTGAAAGGGAACCGAGAATCAGGTCGTTGACCATCTATCACGCCTTGAGGAGGAGGCCATGCTTAAATTAAGGGATGATCTTGATATTGATGATACTTTTCCAAATGAGAAAGTGTTGGAAGCATCACAAGACCTAATCCCTTGGTTTGAAGATTTTGCCAACTTTTTGGCAAGCAACCTAGTCCCGAAAGATATGTCGTACCAGCAACGGAGGAGGTTCATGCATAAGGTGAGAAAAATTTTTGGGATGAGCCTTACATGTTTAGAGTATGTACTGATGGTATGATTTGAAGGTGTATCCCAGAGGCTGAAATGATGAGTATCTTGGAAGCATGTCATTCATCTCCAGTTGGGCGTCATCATGGTGGTACGCGGACTGCGCACAAGATCTTACAATATGGTTATTATTGGCCTACCATCTATAAAGATGCTCATGACTATTCTCGGCCCTGCGACCAATGTCAAATACAAGGGAATATCTCGCGCAGACATGAACTTCCTATGACAACTATCCTCGAGCTCGAATTGTTTGATGTATGGGGAATTAACTTTATGGGCCCCTTTGTGAGCTCACATGGGATGAAATACATTTTGTTAGCTGTTGACTATGTTTTTAAATGGGTGGAGGCTATTGCACTTCCCAATAATGAAGGAAGAAGTGTCACGGCATTCTTGAAAAAGAACATATTTTCACGATTTGGGACACCACGAGTAATCATTAGTGATGGAGGATCCCACTTATGCAATCGGCTGTTCAAGACCTTACTTGAAAAATATGGTGTCAAACATAAGGTTGCAACACCCTACCATCCTCAGACGAGCGGGCAAGTGAGTTGTCAAATCATGAGATTAAGTCTATTTTGGCAAAGACGGTGAACACCAATAGAACTAATTGGGCGAGAAGATTAGATGATGTTGTATGGGCTTATCGAACTGCATTCAAGACACCTATTGGTGGCTCACCAAATTAGTTAGTTTTTGGTAAATCGTGCCATCTGCTGGTCAAACTTGAACATAAAAAGCATTATGGGCATTGAAGAGGTTGAATCTGGAATGGAGTGACGTGGCTAAATTGAGGCTAGACCAGATGAATGAGATGGATGAATTTAGTTTATGGGCTTATGAATGTTCAGCACTTTATAAAGAAAAGATGAAACTGTATCATGTTCGAAAAATCAAACGATAAGAATTTCACCCGGGAGATTTGGTGTTGCTCTATAACTTTCGACTTTGCCTTTTTTCCTGGTAAACTACGGACCAAATAGTTTGGACCATTCACTGTTGTTAGAGTGTTCCCACATGGGGGAATTGAGCTAAAAGGTGATAATGATGTCCTTTTTAAGGTAAATGGTCAGCGTGTGAAGCTTTATTTAGGAACTGCGGAACAAGTAAAGAGGAGTGAAGAGCTTAGTCTTGATAAAGTCTGAGTAGTCAAGCCAGCCAGGTCGTGCCGCGATGCTAAATTAGGCACTTCATGGGAGGCAACCCATAGACTGATTGGTGAAGTCTGAATAGCCAACCAAGCCATGTTGTGCCGCGACGTTAAATCAGGCACTGCTTGGGAGGAAACCCAAGGTCCGAATTGGTTGTGATCTAATCATTGGAGGATAAGTTAGCGGGAACTTACAATATTGAAATTGAATATGTTCAGTACAACACACGACACTGTTTCACGCCACGTAAGTTCAATCATGTAACGTGGGTTGGTACTGTAGAAGTCAGAGGAAATTACATACTTGTTGAACTCGACCTACGCCAGTGACCCATGTGACGTAGGTCAACCTACATCACGTGGGTAGTACCGTGAAAATAAGAGGCCATTTGCAACCTGCAGGACCCTAACTACGACAAAGGACCCACGTGATGTAGGTCGACCCACGTCACATAGGTGGTGCTGTGAGAATTAGGAAGACTCTAATTACCCGAGATCCGACCTGACCCGACCCTAAATTTATATATATATCGGTATACTACTTAAATCCAACCTAATTTCAAATCAGAATCAAAACCCTATTTTCAAAATCCAAACCAAACCTTTTCAAAACCAAATCCTAACATAAACCCTATTTTCAAAATTTCAACAAATTCCCATAAACAAAACCCTAAATTCTTTAAATTCTCGAATACCAACTCCCAAATTCATCAAATTCCAACTACCTAAACCCTACAATTCTCAAAATCCGACCCACCCAATCCTACAACAAACCCACCCAACCCGCATCATCACATACCCGACACGACCCAAAATTTGATCAAACACCCGACCCAATGCCGCCTAAGTCAAACCCCAAACGTGGAGATATGGTTTCTTCATCAAGAATCCACACTAAAAACCCTGAATTGTGTGATGAACCTTTGGGGTCCAATAAAGTGGGTCTGAAGAGGTATACGAGCTTGCTACTGTTGATTCTACACTGGTAACTCATACCACGAGGCTACAAACTAGGGCACAAGCTGCTGCTCGGGCCGCACTTCAGCCTATTCAGCAACCTACCAAGTCGGCTGCTCCTGATCAGTCTTCTGATTCCGCCCCCTAGTCTGAAGAGAGGGAGGATGCCTCGGCAACCGGTGATGAACAGGAGGTTGATGTGTCTACGTCTAAGGATAATGCAGCAGGTATGAATGATTCTTCATTTGAAGCGACAACATCTATTTCTGGCACCGGGGGTCAAGATTCCACGATTTCCTCCCAGAGAAGGGAAAACAAGCGTTGGTGTGTTCAGGGGATGAGGGACTTTTATAACAGGGATGTCAAACTTACTAAGCGGGGTGTATGTAGATGCAGTATTACTGAGGAGCCCTGGTATTGGCTATAGGAGTTAAAGACACTACCTAATATTAAGTCGGTGTTTGATCATTATGGATTTGGGTGGATGGCGGACCCTCCTGGTCATTATAGTCCAGAGTTGGTCCGCGAGTTTTATGTTTCTTATGTTGTGTCCGTTGAGTTGATCGCACCTATTGAGTAGCAGCTTCGGGACCAACCACCATTGACTCACACTATGGTTCGGGAGACCAGAGTAGATATCTCTGAGCAGACCATCCATAGATTCTTGTTTGGGGCTGAACGTCCATTTCCAGCCACGACTACTGAGTTTGATCACCGTATGAAGACTGTCAGAAATAGGACTAAAATAAAAGACGTCGATCAGCAGTCGAAGTTACTATTATGGATTACGGGGTATATAGTAGAGGACGGTGTCGATGCTAGTTGGGTAACTGGGAAGCTGGAAATCAAGAAGTCCACACTCCACTTTGCGAGCCAATTTTAGTGGTCGATGGTTAGGCACCATTTGTGGCCTGCTAATGCTGATAATTCACTCACATTGGATCGGGTTGTTTTGGTAGCAAACATCATTGCAGTTTATGACATTAATATCGCCCGCTACATTGTTAGGGAGATCCATGAGCGAGACTTCAGAGATTTTACCAGCATCTCTTTCCCTTGTCTGATTCAGGGTCTATGTGATAGTGCGGGTGTGGTTAAGATGTCTGTCGTAGATCATTATATCGAGGTGACCCGCATTGTAGATATTGGATTGATGCAGCAGCGGGGAGCTCACCCAGTTCTTCCCTAGAGGTCTCAACCTTATGGGTCATCAAGAGCAGCCCTTTTTGAAGGGCCTGGAGATAGAGAGGAGCCGGTTAGTACACCTATACCTGTTCCAGCACCGATGAGTATACCAGAGATAGTGCATACATCTGCTGAGGGTGCAATCCCGGTGATTGACAATGAGGTCACAGGCAATACAGCACCACCGCCCCCTTCTGGTATGGTTTCAGTTTTGATGGACTTTCTGCAATAATTAGTGGATTAGCAGACACAGATGTTTGATAGGTAGGCTCACACTGAGGCACAGATGGCAAAATTGGTATCCCAGCTTAATCCTTGGGTTAGGACCACGGTAGAGGCTGCAGAGGCTAGAGTGGAGGCCCGTATGACTGCAGTTATGGATAGATTTATGAGAGAATTGCATGGGAGGATTGATAGTTTTGAGGCACGGATGGCCACCCGGATGAGATCGGCATAGATTCCTGACATGGCTGGATTGATACAGGAGGTGGCTGCATTGAGAGAGGAGGTTAGAGCTTTGGCACCGAGTAGCACTTCTGTTATTCCACCTATACCCGTTCTGGCCCCGATGAGGCTGGTGTTCGAGGTGGATTTGTTTACTGACAAGGAGCCTCCTTTTGATAGAGGAAAGAGACCACGTAGTCTGAAGGATTAGTTTGATAGTGGTGACGAGTTCGAGGGTGATTTTTGGAGAGCGGTTAAGGCCTCTAGAGTAGAGTACCATACCAGTCAGATTGCTTAGGAGGAGAGGGCACGGGGTGCATCTTCTAGTCAGGCACATGCACCTAGCAGAGAGCCCAGAGAGCATGCTGATAATCCCGCATTGAGTGGGCCCACATCCAGTGCCTAGGGTGACACAGGTATGTCTTCACTCCCTTACACTTATGTTATTGCCAGCTTTGCACCGGGGATAGTGCACCATTTTTAGTTGGGGGTGGGGGTATACCACCACTTGGGGGGGTTTGTTACCATGTTTTCTTTTCCCCCAAGTGTGCTATCGTAGTAGAACCGACATGTTTAGGACGTTATTTATAGTAGTTAGGTGTTTTTATGATTAATTAGGAGAAAAATAGGGGAACCTTAGTGCAGTTTGATTTTGAACGTATTTTGAATGATAAGGATGCTTTGTGTTTGTGTAAAGGACACCCCTTCTGAAATTTTGGTTTTAAATTTTGTGTGTAATTATGTTAGTTTGTAACAGCTGTTGGATCTTGTTATGGCATTAGTAGTATCAGCAAAATAACTGTAGCTAGCAGTGCATTAATTGGATAGGTAGTAGTTGATAGTGTAACCCTGTGCCATGTGTGTGTGAGGTCATTACCTAGTTTACTTTGTGTGTGCGATCCAAAACTTTCCCGGTTAGTCTTGCCTAGGTTCTAGGATAGTTGTTAGGAAAGAATCATAGGCCATTTTTGAATAATTCCACTTTTAGCCTAAATGCCTGACCAAATGAATTGAGTATCCCTTGATCCCGAGTTTGAGCCTTAATTAACCTATTTCTTTCATTAGCCTAATCGCCTTTCCACTTTGACTTACAATAAACCTATCTTGGCCCTGGTCCCTCCTTGGACATTGTGTACCTCAACTCAGGCAAATCGCCTAAGTTGAGGGTGGCTATCATAGGGGTGCGTAGTTTGACTTGGGTATGAAGAACTGGTTAGTAAAAGAAAAAGAGAACAGATTTGGGTGTGAAAAAAAAAAGTTGTGTTTTGAAAGTGAAGAAAATCACACTCCAAAATCTAAAAATAAATGAAGGAGAATAAGGAAAAATAAAATGAGAATGGTTGGAAAGTGGAGCCAAAAATAGTGTAATGTCAAGGAGGGTTGAGTCACCATATCCATATATACCATACCCATCCCAAAAGCCTACATTATAAATCAATGAAAGTCCTATAGTGATCCTAGTCCAACTGTCTGAAAAACTAAAGGCATAGAAAATAAGGGCAAGCCTATGGCATTTCACGCACATTGTTTGAACTTCTTTGTGAGAGACTTTGACATCCTTTGGTATACTGTGAGTGTAGGGGACTTCTTTGTTGTGAGAGTACATGGGTTGCACTAGTAGCTGCTATTTTTTCGGGTAATGTCACTTGCATATATGCTTAGTTGTTTGTTCATAATCTAATGCCATCATTTGATCCCTTCTATGTCATGATAATATGATGCATGTTTACACACTGAGGTTTTGATTTGCAAGTAGGAAGGGTCAGAAAATTTTTGAGGTGAAAAGTAATGAGTCGACTGTTGTAGGTCCCTTAGGTTTCTCTTAGTTAAGCATCATCATGTTTATTTTGATTTGTTCACCTGAGGACATGCAAACGTTCTAAGTTAAGGGTGTTGATGTGTCATGTTCACATGGCACTTTCGATGCTTAAAATAACAAAAATATGCAATAACTTGGGTATGTTTGGTAGGTATGATGTGTTTTCTGTTCTATATCACAGGAGAATAGGTTTTTGGAGGCAAAATGATCAATACGAAAGAATCATGCTTGAAAATGGAGTATCTAAAGATGAAAGAACCAGGATCGCATCTGAGAGTGACCCACAACAGGACTCACATGCCGTGAGTCCACTCACGTGATGTGAGTGTGTGTCGTGAGTCAACTTCTGAAGATGCCTAATATTTCCTGATTTCCACAGAACTGTACTACGTGGCGTGACTTGGTTCCACGACACCAAGTCACGATACCGTGGAAAGTTGCCGACTTTGTTTTCCTGTTTTGTTTAGGATAGGATTCATCTTGTATCTATAAATACCCCTGTATTCTCCTATGTTCAGGAGTTAGCCAGTACATTATTTTGAGAGATATTTTCCATTATTTTGAGTTAGAGAACATATTATTGATTTTGTAATCTTGGAACATCGATTCTAGGGTTGTTTATTGATATTGAGATTTCAGAGTTTTATTCATTATCGTGAGTTTACAATTATGTTTTCATCTTCGAATTCTTCTTGTGTTCTTAAAATAATGAGCAGCAAAACCCATTAACTAGGGTTGTGTGAACTATGAGGACTTAACAAAGCAGGTTAAGTGCGAAGCAAATTCTGAACCGTTGTGAATGCATGTATTGTTATTACCTTCATTATAATTGATCTTCTAATGGTTGTAAACATTAGATACTCACCTGTATTCTAGACTTGCTCTAGAGAGAAGTAAAGATTGGGAAAAGGGAATAACAACAGAGATTTGAAGCTATCAACCTTCATCTAATAACTTGAGTCATAACAGGGATAGTTATCTGAGATCCAGGATAAGGGTTAGTAATGCGACACTCGTAGAGAGAGAGGAGAAGAGTGAAATTCGTCTAACCAAGGTCGAGAGATGTTTAGATGAACATATCTTGTTAGATTTTGCATGCAATGCAGAGGGACTGTTTTGTCAAGCACGAACAACATGTGAAGTTAAGGAATCATTGGGGATCATAGTCCTAATGTATTTCTCATATTGTTTATAAATCCAAAAATCAGCAATTGTTATTGTTACCATTTATTCACAAAAAAACCCCAGTTTTACGTATTTGCCAACTACTCAGACTAGCATTCTACAGAATTTTGTCCTATTCCCTGTGGGATCGACCCCAACCTAGTTGGGTTCTATATTTGATACAGCGACCGCACTATACTTGTATGTAGGTATATTTTGGGCGACATCAATCGACCTTACCAGAGTATCAACCAATAGGACATCCTCTATAGCCTGTATATCATCATAACTTCTAGAAGTAGGCTCAATAGCAACACTTTTACTCTAATCATTAGTATCCTCATCATCATCAATCTAACTCTCGGAGTCATCCAAGTCATCATCATCCTTCAGTGTAGTATCTGGAACCCTCTCTGTGACTGGAAGGGAACCTGTGTAGTCTCCATCTGAACATCACCTGTACCATCCTGTGAAGGATCAACTCAGAAAGGTTTGTGATCTGAGAGCCTCAGCTGATCTAACTCAGTCCTCATCAAAGAAATTATGGTATGCATGGCTACCCAATCCACAGTCTGGCTACCCTCACTCTGCTTCTGTCAACCCTCCCAAATTATTGAGCTCAAATCATCCAATCTCTCATCGTAGAGTCACAGAGTCTCTCTATAGCTTATAATCTCCTCCTACAGGGGTACTAGAGCAGCCTTAATGGTCAGATGAACAATCGTTGGTATTGCAGCATCTAATTAGGCTGACCTCTAATCTGCAGCATAATACAAACTACCCATCATAAGAATTGTAGCCTAAGTCAATGGTGGTCTTGATGGAGCTGTAGTCACTAAAGGTCGTGAACAGTAGAAGAAGTGGTAGAAGATGGAGCAGTGGTAATGGGAGTGGGCAGCGTGGCTCTACACTCTAGAGTCTCAACATCTACCATAGGGGATATATCAACCCGAGCTTTCTTCTTCTAAACTTGCACTCGAAGATGGACTGCCTTTATTCTGGTGATATCACATATGGAGACCAGAGTATACTCAATGTCCTTCTTAGGGTTGAAAGGAACCTTTGCCATATAGTAAAACTCCATGATGAGGCATAAAATAAGATGGGAGCATGATTTTGTTAAGCCATATGGCGATCTCTGGTGCAATAAGCTGAATAAGGTTCAATCTCTCCTGCTCGATGATAGTTTCCAACAACACTTTGTTTGGATGCTGGATAATGGACTTATTTTGTGAGGGCATGAGATTGCTACATATGAAACTCAACCAATAGCAGGCCTCTAAGCTGATGTCTCTCTCTTTTTAATTGGTACCCTCGGAGTAATCTATGGGGATGTACTTTCACTAAGCAAAGGGGCTAACCACTCTCTAAGGTCATCAATAGACTTTTGTTCTCTCACAGTAAGGTAATGACACTCACTGTTCATGTACCCATAAATTGTATTGAATGTTGTTTCATCATATGCAACTTTGAACCCTCAGAATGTAACACTGTCCACTGTTTGTTGAGACTTGGTTTTCTTTCTTTTGGGGGAAAGTAATTAACCATAGGCTGAGTAGAACTCCCAAACCTAATTTCCATATAAGGACGTTGGGGGTATGTAAAGATCTCAAAATCATGTTATTTGATAGTCTCCTAGATCAGGGGATATCTATCATGCTGCCCATCCGTGTATAATCTCTACTCCTTAAGTACCATACGCTTTCTTAAAACCTTAAGTCTATTTAATAATTGGGGACCCACCATGGGGTGAGGGTCTATGGCTGCTTTGGAGCATTGTTCATCCTTTTTTCTCTTCAAAGGTGTAACCATATGAGTAGAAATTGGGGAATGAAAAGGAGTGCTTCCTTCTTCCTCACCTCTGTCAGACTTGGAGGTGGTCAATTGGTATCTAGGATCAGAAAAACTATACTCAGAAACCAACCCCTTATTAGCGTGCACAGGAGTTTTTGTTTTGATGATGCAGCAGCCAACTTGGCTTTCTTTTGTACTACTCATTCCGAGTTGGAGCATCCTGGAATTTGTACCCCTTATTTTTTTCTACATTTTGACTGAGGAGGAGATTTCTTGTTGCTTGCAATGTGCTTTTATTTACCCATACCTACATATAAAATGAAACTGTGTACGAAAGTAGGGTTAGAAAAGACAAGGTTAGGGGTTAGTATCGCCAAACTACTCTGGCGCATCGTCAATGAGTTCAGAGAACATGGGACTATCATCAAAGTTAATAGTTTAAGTGACTTGTTTTAGGGTCGAGTCTGGCAAGCTGGAGTGGGAGTTTGGTGAATCGCTGAACATTTTGGCGATGCTCGATGGATTTTACCAAACTGATAAGGCCTTGCCAAACTTGAACCATAGCTCCCCCTCTCAAACTATCTACTTTGGGAATTTAGGGAGCACTTTGGCGATTTGTCAACGAGTTTAGTGCATTGCCAGAGTTCTCAACCCATCGCCGAAGTAGATCTTCTTCCACAATTCAAACCCAAGCCAACAATTGCATTAATCCAAAGATTTTTCACAATGGGTACTCAGACTTCCCCATTTTAGACTCTAAATTCCAACAAGCCGATGATTTTCCCTTAAGAATGTCGTCACCCAATCCATCATAGAGAAAAATTAGTCAACATGGAAACTCAACAACAACCCCAAATCAATTTAAACCTTACACTCTATTTTGCAATCAAGTTCACAACAACAATATTATAGCAACAGGTGTGAACAAATTCAATGATTAAATTAAATCCTAGACATGGTCATACCAATAAACCACAATCAAAATTTCAAATTTTGACTAACAATTTAAAAATTCCAATCGAATCTCACGATTTATCACAAAAGCCACAAAGATTAAGAACAATGATCATTAACCAATAAAAGAACTAACCATTGTTCAAAGTGTAACCACGAGTAGCTAAACTTTCAATTCAATAAACTGCTATGCGAGATTGACAATGAATCGATAAAATCTAAAAATAAGTAGCCGGCGCATCCAGTGAGAAGAGTTGCAGTGGTGAGATTTTTGAATGGTAGTGTAGTGGTGAGATTAGATAGTGTGTGAGAGAGAGATATTTATGGTGGTGGTGGATGTGAAGAGTATGGTAGAATATTCGTAAAAGAAAAGGTTCAAGTGTAAGAAGAAGGGTATAGAAGTCAAATCGTAAGACCTCTTTTCGTTCGAAGTTCGGCGAGCGTTATTAATGTCGTTAAAGTGATTGGTACATTGCCAAACTTTACTTTCAACACCAGACTTACCAGATTGCATTGCATATGACGCCTACTTTGGTGGAGCACTTTGGTGATTCGTCAAACTTCTCGGCGACATGCCAAAGTGGCTAACCATTCTTTGCTCATTCCAACTTGTTTTAGGACATGTTGCTCACACTCCGAACCTCTCATAAACCTGCACCACTCAACAAACATTATTCAAAACAACAAAAAATAAAACTTGAGTTGCCTCCCAAGAAGCGCCTTCTTTAACATCATGGCACGACGCTGGTCTAAGTCAACAAGCATCATCAAGGTAGATCACCTCTATCATAGCAACTTTTGGTGTATCTCAAAAGTAATGCTTCACTCTTTAGCCATTTACCATGAATTGAGACCCATTTTTTCCTTCTAATTAGATAACTCCAATAGGGAAACCTTGCACGACCTTAAAGGGTTTCGACCACTTTAATTTAAGCTTTCTCGAAAATAACTTGTCTATTGAGTTAAACAATAACACCTCGTCACCTCTTTTGAACTCCCTTTTGAGGATTTTGGCATCATGCCACCTTTTTATCTGCTCATTATAGAGAGTGGAACTCTCATAAGCTCTTAAAGGGAACACATCAACTTCTTGTAATTATTCCACTCTTGACTTGGAAGAGTTATACCATCGCATGTTTTAATTATCTCAATGCCCACAAGGCCTTGTATTCCAACTCAACTAGAAAATAGCAAAATGTCAGACACTAATAAGTAAGATGACATGCCAATAGGAATTTTGAAAGTGGTTCAATATGCCCATAGGGCATCATTAAGCTTTCGAGCCCAATCCATTTTATTTGTATCCACGGTCTTGGCTAACCTCAGCTTGCCCGCTAGTTTGAGGGTGATAAGGAGAGGTCACCTTATGATTGACTCTGTACTTGGCTAGCAAAGCATCAAATGCTTGATTGCAAAAATGGGAACCACCATCACTAATAATAGCACGCGAATTTCCAAACAGAGGAAAAATATATCGTTTCAAGAACTGAGTGACATTTCTGGATTTATTATTCGGCAATGCCACTGCTTCAACCTACTTAGAAACATGATACACCACTACCAAAATATATCAGTTCCCAAATAAGCTCATGAATGGGCCCATGAAGTTGATCCCCCATACATCAAACAATTTCATTTCAAGTGCGAACCAACTCATGTTCATCATGGTACAAGAAAGGCCAATAGAAACCACTTTGGAGCACTTTTGCAGCTGTTTGAACTCCGTCATGGTGTCACCTACCAAAGAAGAATGACATGCTTCAAGATTGGGCCTAATCATATCATCGGCTACATACCTTTGAATTAAATTATCGATGCACTCCCTAAAAAGATAGGGCTCATCCCAATAAACCTATTTGACATATTGCAAGAACGTTTTTATTTGGTGTGAACTTAGGCCATCTGAGATTATGCCACAAATAAGGTAATTAGAAAAATTAGAATACCAAGGAACCATCCCTTTTGCCATAGACATGACACATTCATTGGGGAAATACTCATTAATATCAATCTCCCCAGGTTTTCCATATTAGAATCTAGGAGAGATAAATTGTCCGCTACTTGATTCTCACTACCTCTCATATTTTTCACCTCGAAGTCAAATTCTATGAGCAACAAAATCCATCGGATCAACCTTAGTTTCACTTCTCGATATACCATTAAATACCGGGCATGATTGATATGCACAATTACCTTGGTCCCAAACAAATAGCCACAAAACTTTTCAAAAGCATAAATCACGACCAACAACTCTTGCTCCATGACTGTGTAGTTCTTTTGCGCCTCATTCAAGGATTTACTAGCATAGTAAACTAGGTGGAACAACTTGTCCTTTCTTTTCTCAAGAACCGCTCATAATTCTATCGCACTAGCATCATACATGAGTTTAAAGGGTAGGACAAATTCAGAGTTATAATGATAGGTGCCGACACAAGCTTTTCCTTTAGGCAATTGAATGCCCTCACAAAACCTCCACCAAATTAAAATTTATCTTCTTTTTTAAAAAGCTTGCAGAATGGATAAGCGGTCTTAAAAAATCCCTAATGAACTGCCGATTGGGACCCACATTCCCCAAGAAACTCCTCACACCTTTCACGGAGATAGGTGGAGGTAATTTTTCTATCACTTCCACCTTCGCTTGATCAACTTGAACTCCATGCCCTGAGATTTTGTGACCAAGCACTATTCCTTCTTTTACCATAAAATGACACTTGCCCTCCGAACATTGTCCAAGTGGTGATCCTCCTCAAATTGCCCTTCGTAACTAAAGGTTTCGCTACTATGTTGCCTCATGTTTTCACCTAAAGCACAATAAAAAAATAACATAAATTTAATCTACGACTAAACACGCGTGATTTAAAATACTTCAATAAAGGAACGATATACTTTCATTCCCTAGCAATGACATTATTTTTATAACACTCAAATACACATTTTGAATATCAGCGATTGTTGTCAATATTTTAACCTGACTTTAGGATCGGGGTTGATCCCACAAGGAATGAATATGAAAGTTTCACTTTAGAGTGTGATTGATTCACTAAATGTTTGCACGTATTAATTTAAAACAATAAAAGTAAAGTGGGGGGAGTTTTGTAAAACACTTTTGTACGCTGATATTAATTTAGAGAAATAAATTGCACAAGAAGATTCTTCAAAGTTGTAATAAATGTTAAGGAGGACTTAGGGGTGTGCTATCATGGGAAGATATTTCATGCATGGGTAAATAATATTTGCCAAGATTTAATTAAAGTTGTGGGTAGGCTAGATTATAAATATCAATGTCAACTTCTCAACCAAATATCAAATTTCATTGGGTTTTCTCAAACCCCAATGTGTATGTTATTACTAACAATCCAATTCCTCAAATAGGTAACCTTATCACTAAGAATCACCATTAAATGAAATCAATCAAGTATTTGTTAACTAATACTTCTCATTCTTATCCCTTTCTAAAGTAAAATACGAGATCTAAGGTAAATTAGATTTGCAAACTCTATTCATTAATGAAAACATGAATTATTAGCTAAACTGATAGCACATAATCAATTAGGAATACAAATAATTACTACCCATTCATTATCACAACCCAATCATCACACACCCCTAAGTTGGGGAATTTAGCCAAGCATAATAGAAGATAAAGAAATTATACCATTATGGTCGTTCAAATTTGCCATTTGATTGAACAATCCACATGTAATCTTTCAATCCTAATATAGAAAATTAATAGAAATGCTAATCCTAAACTTTAGGGTTTGATTACAACTCTTCAGATCTCAAAATATGCAAAAAGATAGGGTTTAAAGTCAAAAAATTCTATTTATAACTGAAGCAAAATAGAGACAAAACATTTACAAAAATGCCCCCGAGTCAGTTCAGCAATCTGAGTCATGTCGCTGAACTCTTCAGCGATGCACCGAATATGCAAAGCATTACCGAACTATTATCAATTATTGAGCTTCAGTGTTGGGTTGAGTTTTCCAATGGAACCTCATCATCACCGTACTCTTCAGTGATACACCAAACTACAATGTTGCTCGCCAAACTGTTATCCTAAAAACCTTATCAGACTATTTCCTTTGGCGATAACATCTGGACGTTGGTGATATGCTGGGCAGTTTGGCGATACGCTAAACTTGCTTGTCCATGCCACTTGTCTTTTTAGCTCTTTTTCTCTATATTTTTGCTTCATCTCCCTTCATCAAGCTCTTTGGTGATCTTTTGGTTTCAACCCTGAAAATCAAACAAACTATCTTTAAAACTAACCCAAAATGGCATTGAGGATATTGATTTCTTACCATTTTTAGCTTAATGAGCCGTAAACGTCTACTCATCAACACCCCAAACTTAAACTTTTGCTTGTCATAGAGCAAATCAATGCACACACAACAAAATGACGATGCCTACAAATAGTACTACTTGGTAGTTCAAACACATGCATCTTTGTGAAAACTACTTTTCCCTCACAACTTTGAAATGCATTGGCACAAGTATTTATGATCAAACACTCAAACTTGAACCACAAGCCTCAAATATTGACTATTCACAACCAAACCATGCACATGCTCATAGATATCAATCAAGGTCAATCAATGTGCTCGATGAGTGTAATTGACTGCCCTCACAATAAAAATATCCCTGTTCTCACGATGCAATCAATTTGACAATCAAGGGATCAACAAGAATCACTCTCGCTCCCATAGAAGATCATGCACATGAATACCATGCCATAGTCTTGCCTATATTTTTCATCTCATCACAATTAAGCATGCTAAGTTGGAGATCACAAAGGTCTTTTGTTTGCTTGTAATGTAGGTAACGGATATGGTAGGATAGTATATGATTCCAGTGACTCTACCTTCTTGAAGCACTATATGAGACCATAACCCAATTCTTCCTCAATGACCACTCAATTTGACATGCAATGGACCATTTATGACAATTTTTTTGGTTGTGCGCTTGCAAACTTCCTTCTCTCATCTTTCAAAGCAAAAACAACTAATTTATTTACATTTTAAATCTATAATTTCAACTCTTTTTTTGATCATTTTCTTTTTCTTTCTCTTTTTTTGATATATTCACAACAGATACTAGGATGAACTAGAGAAGGAAGTAAAAGGGCCCAAATTCTATACACTTCCAATAATAAACCCAACGCGACAAATGCTCCACCCCCCAACTTAGTCTTTTGGCCTTAGTAGGTCCAAGGCCTTACCTATATGCTTCAAGGCAGTTTTGGTTCAAAAGAGGGTATCATGAGAGAATGGGTTATCGCTTGTAACATGGTTGTCCAGGAAAGAGGCTACAAGGCACAATTTGGGCAGAGCTCAGTCACTCGACTTATAATGGGGAAGGCTATATGGTCAATTTCAAAGGCTCACTCTCGATTAATGGCCTAAGGTCATTTCTCAAACTTCACAATGCCCTATGCTTGGGATAGATCAACAAGGGAAGTTCTAGATGGACCCATGACAAAACATAAATTCGAAGACTCACTATAAATGGCACTCAACTACATACTCTATGCAACACTTTTAGTTCCCTAATTGACATACCACATTCATTGCACATATCGAGGAAGGTATTCAAATAGTCACTACAAGATGAAATATTCACAATAATGAATGTCTAAACACTTTAACTCAACCAAATAAAATTTAAATTATGGGCACATTTTTTAAAAAGGTGGGTCAATTCACGACCAATTTGTCAAATTCAAGTTCCATGCATGTGAAAATCTCCATAAGAGTACTCTTTGAGTCAAAGTGTTCTATCGCTAGCACACTTACTTGAGAACCAAACCAAAAAGAGCTTTATTAATCAACAACAAATAACTAACAACTAAAACACTATGAAGTAAAAACAAAATACAAATCACAACACACACTCAATCAAAAATCCAAATGGCATGCACCCATAAAATCAGAATCATAAAAAATATTACAACTCGAATAAGAATAGTATCAGGATTAAAAATCAATTAAAATATTATAGGTCCAATAATACCCCTCCCCCAACTCAAAACAAAGCAGTATTGTCACTGTAATAGGATTAAGAGATAAGAGTAGAATGAGTGAAAGGGCCCCTTTAAATATTATAAGCCTGAGGTGGTAGGTGGCCTACAGATGTGGCCTCAATCTAGGCATCAGTGCCCAACTCAGCTTTGGATATGATCTGTGGGGATGGATCAGGAATAATAGCAGGCACCTCAATAAAGCCTCTGGGTCAGTTGTAGATCAAATGTCTCCTTAGTGGGTTTAGACCCGGTACCACCAATCTATGAAGTCTCATGTATCGACCTCACCAGAGTATCAACCAATAGGACATCCTCTGTAGCCTGTATATCATCATAACTTCTAGAAGTAGGCTCAATAGCAACACTTTTACTGTAAATCATTAGTATCCTCCTCCACATCAGTCTCACTCTCGGAGTCATCCACGTCATCATTATTCTTTAGTATAGTATCTTGAACCCTCTTTCTGATTGGAAGGGGAACTTGTGTAGTCTTCATCTGAACATCACCTGTACCATCTTGTGAAGAATCAACACGGAAAGTTTTGAGACCTGTGGACCTTAGTTGATCTAACTTAGTCCTCATCAAAGTACTTACAGTCTACATGACTGCCCAATCTATAGTCTGGATACTCTCACTCTACTTGTGTCGATCCTCTCAAATTGTCAAGCTCAAATCATCCAATCTCTCACTATAGAGTCACAGATTCTCTTTGTAGCCTCTCATATCCTCCTGCAGGGGCACTAAAGGAGCCTTAATGGTCATTTGAACAATTTTTGGTATCACAGTCTTCAATCAAGATGACCTATGATTTGTAGCATAAGCTAAATTACCCATCTTGAGAATCACAATTGAAGTCATTAGAGGTCTATATGGAGCTGGAGTAGCTAAAGGTTACGAATAAATAACACTAAGTTATGTTGGCTATGATGGAACAGTAAAAAAAAGTGGTAGGAGGTGGAGACATAGAAAGGGGAGGGGGCGGTGCGGCTCCACCCTCTAGAGTCTCAATATCTACCGCAGGGGATGTATCAACCTGAGCTTTCTTCTTTTCAGCTTGTTCCCAAAGATGGACTTCCTTTATTCTAGTGATATCATATATGGATATCGAAGAATACTCAATGTTCTTCTTAGGGTTGAAAGGAACTTATACCCTCTGGCAAAATTCTGTGATGAGGCATGGAAATAAGATGGAAGTGTAATTTTGCTGAGCCCGTAAGGTGATCTCTGGTGTAATAATCTAACTAAGGTTCAACCTCTCATGCTCGATGATAGTTCCCAACAAAACTTTCTTCGTATGCAGGATAACGAACTCATTTTGTGAGCGCATAAGATTTCTATGAATGAAACTCAACCAACATCGAGCCTCTAAGTTGATGTATCTCTTTTCAATTAGTGCCCCGATGCAATCCATAGGGGTGTATAGTCATTAAGCAAAGGGGCTAACCATCCTCTGAGGTCATCAAGAGACTTTTATGCTCTCAAAGTAGGGTAATGAGACTCACTATTTGTGCACCAATAAATCATATTAATTATTGTTTCATTACATGCGACTTTGACCCCTCATACGGTAATATTATCCACTGTTTGTTGAGACCTGGTTTTCTTTCTTTTGGGGAGAAATCAATTTACCATAGGCTGCATAGAACTCCCAAACCCTATATTCCATATAAAGACACTGGAGCTATGCAAAGATCTCAAATCATGATATTTTATAGTCTCCCAAATCTGGGAATATTTATCAGGCTGCCCATTTATACACAATCTCTACCCCTCAAGTAGCGGACGCTTTCTCAGAACCTTGAGTTTGTTTAATAATTGGGGAACTACCATGGGATGTGGGTCTATGGTTTCTTTGGAGCATTGTTCATCCCTTTTTCTCTTCGAAGGTGTAACTACAAGAGTAGGAATTAGGGAATGAATAGGAGTACTTCCCCCTTCCTCACCTCCATCAAACTTGGAGGTGGTCAATTAGTATCTAGGATAAGAAGAATTATACTTAGAATCAGACCCCTCACTAGCATGCACAAGAGCTTTATATTTTGATGATGCAGTAGCCAACTTTGCTTTCTTTTGGACTGCTCATTCTGGGTTAGAGAGTCCTAGAATTCGTACCCCTTATTCTTTTCTACTTTTTGACTGAGAAGGAACTTTCTTTTTGCCTGCAACATTCTTTGTTTACCTATACCTGCATATTGACTTAATCCATTTACCAAAGAAGGTCTATAAAATACAAAGTTTAGGGATTGGTATCATCAAACCACTTTGGAGCATCGCCAAAGAGTTTGGCGAACACAGGGGACCATGGCCAAAGTTCACAATTTAAGTGACTTGTTTCAGGGTAGAGCTTGGAGAGCTGGAGTGAGAGTTTAATGAATCTCCAAGCAGTTTGTTAATGCTCGATAGAGTTTTCCAAACTAATAATGCCTCACCAAAATTGAACCAATGCTCCCCCTCTCAAACTATCTACTTTGGAAAGCTGGGGAGCACTTTGGCGGTTCGTCAATGAGTTTAGCGCATCGCCAGAGTTCTTGACCCATCGCTGAAGTAGATCTTCTTCCCCAATTCAAACCCAAGCCAACAGTGGCATTTTTTCAAACATTTTTCACAATGGGTACTCAGACTTCCCAATTTTAGACACCAATTTCCAACAAACCAACGATTTTCAATTAAGAATGTCATCACCCAATCCATTATTGGGAAAAATTAGTTGAAATTGAAACTCAAGAACAACTCCAAAACAATTTAAACCCTACACTATATTTAGCAATTAAGTTCACAACAACAAGATTCTAGCAACGGGTATGAACAAATTCAATGATTAAATTAAATCCTAGACATGTTCATATAAATAAACCACAATCAAAATTTTAAATTTCGATTAACAATTTCAAAATTCAAGTCGAATCTCATGATTTATCACAAAAGCCACAAAGATTAAGAACAATGGATTCATTAACCAATCAAAGAACTAATGATTGTACAAAGTGTAACCACGAGTAGCTTACCTTTCAATTGAAGAAAATGCTATGTCAGATCGATAATAAATTGATAGAATCTAAAAATAAGTAGTTGGCGCATGTAGTGAGAAGAGCTGCAGTGGTGAACGGTGGTGCAGTGGTGAGATTTGGTGAATGATGGTGCAGTGGTAAGATTAGATAGTATATGTGAGAGAGAGAGATTTGTTGTGGTGGTGGATATGAAGAGTGCAACGGAGTGTTGGTAAAAGAAAAAGTTCAAGTGGAAGAGAAAGGGTATAAAAGTCAAACCGATGTACCCCTTTTCAGTCATGAGTTCGGCGAGCGTCATTGATGTCACAAAAATGATTGGAGCATTGATGAACTTTATTTTCAACATCAAAATTACCAAATTGCATTGCATACGATGCCTACTTTGGCGGAACACTTTGGTGATTTGCAAAACTTCTCAGTGACACGTCAAAGTGGCTAACCATTTTTTGCTCGTTCCAAATTGTTTCAGGATATGTTGTTCACACTCTGAACCTCTCATACACCTGTACCACTCAACAAACATTATTCAAAATAATAAAAATTAAAACTTGGGTTGCCTCCTAAGAAGCGTCGTATTTAACCTCGTGGCACGATGCGGGTCTAAGTCTTCAAGCATCATCGAGGTAGAGCACCTTAATCATAGCAAATCTTGGTGCATATACAAAGTAATGCTTCACCCATTGGACATTTACCATGAATTGAGACCCATTTTTTCCTTCCAATTGGATAGCTTCACTAGGGAAACCTTGCAGGATCTTAAAGAGTCCCGACCACTTTTATTTAAGCTTTTTTGAAAACAACTTGTATATTGAGTTAAACAATAACACCACATCAATGCTTTTAAACTCCCTTTTAAGGATTTTGGCATCATGCCACCTTTTTATCCGCTCCTTATAGAGAGCGGAGCTTTCATAAACTCTCAAATGGAACTCATAATTTCTTTTAATTATTCCACTCTTGGCTTGGAAGAGTCATCCCATCGCATGTTTAATTGTCTCATTTCCCACAAGGCCTTGTTTTCCAACTCACACGGCAAATGGTCAACCTTTCCAAACACTAACAGGTAAGGTTACATGCTAATAGGAATCTTGACAGTGGTCCTATATGCCCATAGGGTATCATCAAGCTTCCAAGCCCAATTCGTTTGATTTTTAGTCACTGCCTTGGATAAAATCCCCTTGATTTCTCTATTTGAAACCTCCACTTGCCTGCTAAGTTGAGGGTGATAAGGTGATGCCACCTTATGCTTGACTCCGTACTTGTCTAGTAAAGCATCGAATGCTCGATTGTAAAAATAGGAACCCTCATTGCTAATAATAGCACGAGGAGTTCCAAACCGAGTGAAAATATGTCTTTTCAAGAACTGACTGACACTTCTGGCTTCATTATTTGACAATTTCACCACTTCAACCCACTTAGAACATAATCCACCACCACAAAAATATATCAGTTCCAAATAAGCTCACAAAGGGAAGTCGATCCCCCACAGATCAAACAATTCTACTTCGAGGACTGACTTTAATGGCATTGTATGCCTCTTTGATATTCCTCCTTGCCTTTGATATTGTTCTCAAATGTGAACCAACTCAAGTGCATCATGGTTAAGGAAAGCCAGTAGAACCCACTTTGGAGAACTTTTGCAGTTGTCCAAACTCCACTATGGTGGCCACCTACCGAAGAAGACTGACATGCTTCAAGAATGGTCCTAATCTCATCATCGGCTACAAACCTTTAAATTGCATTGTAGGTCTACACCCTAAAAAGAAAGGGCTCATCTCAATAAAACCGATTGATATCATACAAGAACTTCTTTCTTTGGTGTGAACTTAGGCCATTCGGGATTATGCCACAAATAATGCAATTAGCAAAATCGACAAACCAAGTACCATTCCCTCCACCATAAACATGACACCTTCATTGGGGAAATACTCATTGATATCAATCTCCCCAAATTTTTCATATTAAACTCTAGGTAAGATAAGTGGTCTGCCACTTGATTCTCACAACCTCTCCTATCTTTCACCTCGAAGTCAAATTCATTAAGCAATAAAATCCATCAGATCAACCTTGATTTTGCTTCTTTCTTTGCCATTAAATACCAAATCGGATCATGATCGGTATGCACAATCACCTTGGTCCCCAAAGAATAGGCACGAAACTTTTCAAAAGCATAAACCATTGCCAACAACTTTTGCTCCGTGACTATGTAGTTCTTTTCTTCATTTAAGGATTTAGTAGCATAGTAAATCGGGCGTGACAACTTGTCCTTTATTTTCCCAAGAACCGCTCTTAATGCTATCCCACTAGAATTACACATGAGTTCAAAGGGTAGGGACCAATTCGGAGCTACAATAATAGGTGCCGATGCAAGCTTTTCCTTTAGGCAATTGAATGCCCTCACACAACCTCCATCAAATTCAAATTTCACCTCTTTTTAAAGAAGCTTGCATAATAGATGAGTGATCTTATAAAAATCCTTAATAAACCGTCGATATAAACCCCCAGGCCCCAAGAAACTCCTCACACCTTTCACGAAAATAGGTGGTGGTAATTTTGCTATCACTTCCACCTTCCCTTGATCTACTAGAATTCCACGCCCGAGATTTTATAACCAAGCACTATCCTTTCTTTTACCATAAAATGGTACTTGCTCTCCCGACATCACCCAAGTGGGCATCCTCCTTAAATTGTCCTTTGTAACTAGCGGTTTGGATACTATGTTGACTCATGTTTTCACCTAAAGCACAATCAAAAACAAAAAATAACATAAATATAAATTATGGCTAAATACAAGTGATTTAAAATACTTCAATAAAGGAACCCTATACATTCATTCCCTGGCAATGGCACCATTTTTAATAACGTTCAAATACACCTTTTGAATGTAAGTGATTGTTGTCAATATATTAACCCGACTTTAGGGTCGGGGTTGATCCCACAAGGAATAAATCTGAAAGATTAACTTTAGAGTGTGATTGATTCACTAAATATTTGCACGTATTAATTTAAAACAATAAAAGTAAAATGGAGGGAATTTTGTAAAACACTTTTGAACGTTTTTATAAATTTAGAGAAATAAATTGCACAAGAAGATTCTTTAAAGTTGTAATAAATTTTAAGGAGGACTTAGGGGTGTGCTATCATGGGAAGAGATTTCATGCATGCGTAAAATAATATTTGTCTAGATTTAATTATAGTTGTGGGTCGCTAGATTATAAATATCAATGTCAATTTCTCAATCAAACATCAAATTTCACATTGGGGTTTCTTATGCTATTACTAACGATCCAATTGTTGACACCCAATTTTCACCTTCCGATATTCCTCCCGGACTACTATTTTATTAAAAAATATTAGTTTTAAATTTTTTAATTATTATTTTGGTATCAAATAAGTTCTGACATTTTTTATTCATGATTTTAAAGTATGCAATTTATTTTAGCATTTAATTTTTATATTCTTATACAATATATAATCTATTAATTTAAATATAATATTTTACATGATTTTTGTAAATATTTATTAAATTATTTCCGCAAATATGCATACTCATAATTTACAAACACGTGGTCCATTACTATTATTATTATAGCATCTCTTAAAATTCGTATTTATAATTTGTAGGTACGTAATTTATTCCCAATTTATTAATATTACCATCAATTTTATATAATATTTTACGTAATATTAATTTTATATACATAATTTATTTTTGTGACATCTTATTTTTTCCCCATTATTATTATTAAGTCTATATTTTATTAAATAACAACCTAATTCAATTCAATTTCCCTGATTTATTTAAATTCTAGTCTTTTTTTTTTTACCCAATTTTTGTGTCAATTTTAGCCTAAAATTGACTTTAATTTGACCTCAATTTGAATCCCCAATTCAATTTTATTAAACCCAATTTTGAACTCAATTCAGATGACCCGAATCCGGCCCATATCCTTGATTTTAATCCCAGCTGTTCATCTCAGATGATCAACGGCTGAGATTAAATCTTTCCTTTTCTTTCCTTTTTAATATACCAAAAGCCCCAAAAATCCCTAATTTTCCACCGATCTCCCTCTCGATCTCCCTCCTCCATTTCTCACATGTAGCCACCACCGCCGCAATTCCATCCACCACGGTCGGTGAACACCTACACCAGCCGCCTCTACCCCTTCTCTCTCTTACTCTCTCCTTTCTCTCCTCGTCGTCTCTCTCTCAAACCCTCCATTCACCGGCGCTATGAGCTCCGACCAGACCCCATCACCACCGACACCCTTATCATACCCTCTCATATCTTGATCTCTCCACTGCATCGCCACTGCCTCCCACCGGCGATCTCCGTCTGAACCACCAGGCAGCGCCACTTCCCCTCTCCGGCGAGCCTCCAAGCCCTCTCTTCTTCATGGTCCTCTCCTCCGTCAGCCTCACCATTTCTGGAGAATCTCCATCAACACCGTCACTGTCTTTGGCGACTCCGGTAACCCTCCGACGATAAGCACCAAGTATGAAATAGCAACGGCTCCAGATTTCAAGCTACTCATTGTTTTGAATATGTTCGAATAGTGAGTGAACATCCATTCACTGTTGTGCATTGGAAAATTATTTAGGATGGATTCTATTGTATCCATCTCCGGTATGATCTTTCGGTGTTCGTCTTATGATTCGATTAATTATTCCTCTATTTAGATTCATGGTCTATTATTTGGCTGATCCTTAGAATTGAAATTGATGCATATTTGGTGTCGAGATTGGTCAATGCTTATCCATTTATGTTTATTATTTGTTGAGTCGTGTGAACCATGTTTTAAGCTCGGTCCCTCTAATTATTTTGTATCATTGATCCTGCACTCATGTTTATTTCTTAACACACGACCCCTGAAATATAATTTCAAATGTGAACGTTATGATGCGCCATGTTGAGCTAATTTTCACAATCAACTATGTTTTTGAATTTTTAATTAGCTTTGATCATTTGTTTCATTTTCTATTTAAATTTTGACATTATTTTACATGTTATTTATGAAAGCTTGAGATTTTCCCCTCATACAATAGATAATTTTGGTACTAATATATTTTCAGTAGATCATGATAGCTCTGAATGATTGTTTCTTATTTGGTTAAGTTTTCATGATTTATGCACCTTTCCTTTTTGCTAATTAGACAGTCTTTTTACTACTCACTTGTTATGGTAATGAATAGATTCTCCTCCCTTGATTTGGACAGAAAATACGATATGATTGGATTTGATTCTCCATTAACTCTCTTAATTATTTTCTTCCTTTTAATAATCATCCTCTATTCATTATAAAAAGAACAATACCTCTCATTATTGGGGGAGACAGAACTTTTTCTATCCATGTCTTACACTCTTCTACACTTAAAGTATTAAGCTTTCATTTCTGCTGATACTTGGGGATGGTTGGTTCTCATTCTTTGTCTGCTTTTATGGCGGTCTGCTCTGCTCTAGTTCCTGTGGTTCAATCTCTCCTGATTTTTCCGGAAGGCTTATTGTCTATCCACTTTTGAAAGTTTGATCTGTTTTATTAATTTTACTGCTAACAGGTTAGTCTCTATCAAAGCAATTTTAATTCTTACATGTAGTATTTTATTCACTTTTGTGTTACTTGCATGATTTCTTTTATATGTCTGTTATACGAAACTGTTTGCTTCTCGGATTCTTGTTTTGTGCAATTTGGTATGCATAGCTCTGCTTAACAAGTCCTTGATCGAGTATGGTCGCCAAGGGGTTTATTAAAGACCCATTTTGAGTTTTTAGATTTTTTTATTTTTATTTTTTTTCATATTCAATGCGGGTCTGTAATTATTATTATAAACTCTAATATGTAATGAAATTACGGGGACTGCTTATGGGGGTAGGAGAATTATGTGACTTGCATGGATTCTTATCACTTAGGCAAAACATATTAGGATTCCTAATTAATTTTCATCATGCTAATTGATTTTTCATCGCTTAGAAATCATGTTTTAGGATCATTAATTAACTTTCAACTTATTTAATTAATTTCAAGCATGTCGATTCAAATTAATTGTGTTTAAACGATTTCTAACATGTTTCGTTGGTCTTTACCATATCATTATTAATTTTTTTAGCGTTCTGATTAATTTTTGGCATGATTGTTAATTTTTCTATGAATCTTATTAATTTTCAGCATATTTTTTACTAACATCCAGCATGTTAAATTATTTTTCAGCATTTGAAATAATAATTTTCAGCATATTGGATTATTTTCCAGCACTTAAAAATTAACTTCCAACATTCATTAATAATTTTCTATAAATTAAAATAAATTTATGCACAGTTTATTTTTCCTGCACATTTAATAATTTTTCTGCAAATTAAAATAATTTCTGCACACTTTATTTAATTTTCTGCACATTTAATGATTTCCTGCACAACTAAATTAAATTCTTGCATATTTAATAAAAATTCCTGCATATTTAATAAATTTTTCGCATATTCAAAATTCAGCATATTTTAAATCAATTTTTTGCACATCTTTAATAAATTTCTGCATATTTTAAATAATTTTCAGCACTTTAAAATTAATTTCAGCATATTAAAACACTTTCAGCATTCTTAATTTAATCTCTAACGCATTAAATTAATTTTCTGGCACCTTGATTAATTCGTCTTGCCTAGAAATCATGCCTATAGGTCTTAATCACGTAAAATGAATAATTATCTTTTCAAGCATGTTAACCGCCTATTCAACTTTAATTAACCAAGAGGCCTGCTTGAGACCTTTACGTGCTAGTCCTATTTGTTTTGTTTGACGTAAACCCCGAGTCTAATTAGGAAGCCTAAGATTATCTTTGCGTCTAGATCCTTATCCAAAATAGGTCGTCCAACGCCTCTTGGGCATTAAGTTGGGACATATAGGCATTTTTAGGTAACGCTAGTTTTATCGCTTTCTTTAGAACGCCTTTAAGATTAATAACCAATTAGGTGGGGTGGGTAGAACATTCGAAAATGATGGAAATTGCCCCGAGCAGTATTCGACAATGCGATATGCGTCATTGTCCTCCGTTAATAAGCCGGGTGCTGATCCGAATAAGATAAAATTAATCCTTGTCCAAACCTTTTTAAAACTTCGGTTATATTTTACTCTTTGCATGCTCCTTTTTGCTTTGGGGTAGTCTAGGCTTACTTTCTAAATAAAAATTTCTTTTTATATAAATTGTGTCTCTTCTATCTTCTTGCTTATCTGATTTATCTTTACGCATTTTATTATGTTATCACTTAGATAATTGCTAAAAAATTAAGTTGTATATTTTAACACTTAGTTATTATTAATCTAATAGAAATAATTGACCTTTGTTTATCACATAAGATCCCCACGTAGTATACGAGTTCGGCCGAGACCCACATTTGTGGACCTCGAAAGGTGCCTAACACCTTCCTTTTGAGGTAACTTGAACCCTTACCTGAATTTCTGGTGACGTAGACTAATTAAATAGTTTGTAATTAGTTTAAAATGGTGTCCTAACGCACCTTAATTCGTTAGGTGGCGACTCTTCACTCTTTTCAATCCCAAAAAGAGTTGTCATGTCGGCCCGCTTTTCGCTAGAAAAATGGGGCGCGACAGTATGGCGACTCTGCTGGGGATACTTAGGTTCTAACCATTATGAATTTGTGTGTTATGCGGGATTTTATATTTATTTTTTTAATTTATTTTATGATTAGTTTTCTTCCATTCGTCCTTTGTATGCTTCCCTAAATAGTTAATTTCTTTTCAAATTTGACATTTTTCTAGATGTGCTTCTTAACATGAATATTCATGCTAAATTCTTTTCTTTTCCCATTTATTAATGTTGCCTTAAAATTTTATTCCTTTCATGTTTATCCATCTTTTTTTTTTCTCTACCCCTTTTAATGCTCACATGCGTATCTAAATTGTGTTTATGCTCCTTATCCCATAACATGTTTATGTCCTTTTGATGTTTCTTGTATTTGTTATCTTTTTACCTCATTTTCTTAATTATGCATGTAATATTTTAAATGTCATTTATTTATTGCTTTCCTTAATTAAACTGTCTGGATGTATTACCGTTTTTTTTCACTATTTGCTACTTGTTATCGCTTTTCATAATTGGCATTCCACTCATATCTTCCTCCACTTGGAACCTCCTTTCTTTTCTTTTAAGAACGGTTGTGTGGTTTCACGGACGTTCATTCCTAAAACACCCTTGCGGGAAATGCCTCATGGATCGGTCGATCAGTGGTGCGTCGACAGTCATGAGCTTTCCCACTCTCAAGTTGTCCATTTGAGGGAACCGTGTCATGAAACTATTCTTGTTCTTTAAATCATGGCTGAGTGTTCCTTTACTAAGGAAAATGCATCTCATTTAGCTTGGAATGTCTTGGTACCCTTGATGCGCTGAATGTTAATTAGTGAAACCTAGTCCCAAGTCCAAAGCGGTTCACAACCCCAAAAGGACGCATAATCTTATTTGCTATGTATTAAACTTCTATGCATGTATTACTATCTTACCTACCTTGTTATTTTTTAGTTTTTCCTTACTCTTAGAATTCACATCTTGCTATTTTACCTTTGTTCCTTTAGGCCCAAATCATACCATCTTAGGGCTTAGTGTCAAAACTCTCTTTCAACTTATCTTCATGGCTCGATCTTGTCCTCAAAGATGTCATTTGGCATATTAATAATCCGTTCGTCCGATCCATTCCTCGATAGGATGTTCTAGATTATTTCTAATCTTTTAGGGTAACTCATTATTTTAGGACATTCTTACTCAACACCTTCAATATTACATACCATTGTCCTCACCATAACTCTTGACAATTAATGTTTTCATATTCGTGCCATACTCTAGCTTTCCCAACCTCTAAGTCATATAGCGCTCTCAACTATTTATTTTGAATGAGCATAGCTTAAATATCTTACTCTATGACATTACTTATAGACATTCTATTATCGTGCATTTTTACTACTCATAAGTCCTTTCTTCTAAGGTTGACTAAAGTTGAACATCAGAAATGGCTAGTCAAGCAATGTTTATCAACCTTGTCAACAGTGAAGCTGAGCGTAGGAGTTTGGGTTTGCACCAAGACAAGCTTACTCTCTTTGAGTCAAGCATCATGAGTATGGAAAAAAAATAGAAAGAATCAAAGGAATAATGACTAATCTTCGAGGTTCATCTGATATACAACTAGACTTTCCAGAGCCATTGTCCGAAACTGGCATTATTGCTTCTATCTACACTATGGAGTCTCCGGTATTGACGACCTCACCTATGCCTGATTGTGATGCACAAGTATCTCCGAGTTTGTATTTAGTCGCACTGCAAAAAGCGCTCAATGGTTGACAGATATGGACAACGAAAAGGAAACAGAAGGAAATATTTCTAACCATAAGGCAGGGTCATCTCAACAACTTGAGATGGATAAGTTATCCAAATCAGAAGAAGAAAGTAAAAATAGAGTTGGGGACTTGAACTTTTCGTTATACGATGGGTCTGGCAATCCTAATTCCCATTTGAAAGCGTACCTGGATGAGCTAGCAGTTATAGGTCAAAGTGATGGTCTTAAGATGAAACTTTTTGTCAGTTCACTTACAGGTCTAGCATTGATATGGTACGCAGAGAAGGATACAAACAAGTGGGTTTCTTAGGACAATATGGCAAGTGACTTTATTGGGCGGTTCAACAATAGGCTGAAGAGGAAGTTCATAGGTGAAACTCTAGTACATGACAAGGTTGGTTTGGTTGAGCCACAATTCAGGGATAAGGGAAAGACAACTATCAATGAGGCATCAAAGCCTCCAAAGCCCGAAGTGAGAAAATACCAAGCTATGACTCTCTTAGACGAACCACCGTCAATTAATTTTGAAATGCTGAGGTTACATGGTATCTTGAAGCCTATGCTTATTGGTTTTTATTGCCCTTCAAGTCCTTTCTTTGATCCCAAAAAGCATTGTGCCTTCCATTCTGGCATGCCTGGTCATGACACGGATGAATGCCGCCAGTTGAAGAGAGAACTACAAAATTTGATAAGCGATGGGAGGATATTAAATAAAAGTCGCCCTCAACTGATATGGTATCCATCTCTAGAAATCATTCCAACGCCAAATTATGCCCAGACTTATTATCCCCAATCCTCCACAAAATCTCATCATCAAACTATTTGGTACCCACTTCCATCCATTGCTCCAACATCAAAATACATTCCCGTGTCTTATCCAAATCCACCAATAAATCAATGATCCAATCAATCCGTTAAACCTCCAGTCAAGTTTCAAAAAAATCCACCAAGACAATACACCCCTCTAGTTGAACCCATAACGCAGTTGTATGAATGACTCAGAGAAGAAGGCTACATCACACCCATCCCTGCCGTACCTGTTAATACTCAGTCTAAATGATACAATCCTAATCAGGTTTGCGCCTACCACTCTGGGATGAAAGGGCATCCCATAGAGGCATGTTTTGCCATGAAGGACAAGATTCAAGCGATGATTGATACCAAGATGATAACTGTAACAGGATTAAAGCTCGGTGTTGATTAACTTCCTAAGCATGACTGGCACCTGTTTGGCACTGATGAATAGGATATCATGTTCGGGCTCTCAAGCATTTGAAATTACTTTAAGCTTTACATACTTGGAATAATATGGATTTTCTTTTATGCTTTCCTTTTATGTAATTGGAACTACGTTTGACCTGATTCCCCTATAAGAGGGATACGTAGGCGTTCATTTAATGGGTTCGGTCTCATTATAATAAAATTTTCTTTCCCCCTATTTTTATCATTTTGTATGAAGTTGGAAGGATTAACGATGATATCAATCACAAAGGATGTTTCAAAAATCAACAGTTATGATGTTCAACATGAGTCGACCTTGTTCATTCCCCTAGCTTTCTTATCTTCTTTACCACCACAATTTCAAATTCAGCATCATGTTAATCTCTTGAAAGCATAAGTTCTATCACTATCGTTTGTCGTGTGTGTTAGAAGCCCAAATCTCTACGCTTAGATCGCTTATTAAGTCATAGTCTTCATCTTAGAATGTCTTATATTTATATTTATTATGTTTCAAACTTATTTGTGCTATGTGGTAACTTTTGTTTGATTTATTTATTTTGCTTAAAGGTTGTCTAGCATTTGAACATTGAATTGGCTAAGAGTCTGCAATTTGACAAATATGCCTAACTATTTTGATCCTTTTTCTAATACAATTTTTGCTTCTTCCCCATCATAAAATACCTCCCTACCTTTATCTCCTTATTCGTCTCCTCAACAAATATCTTTGACACACGTCAATCTTGGTACTTTGCAAAACATGGTAATACATGATGGGGAATCACCTACACTGCAACAAAGTTTCCTGACTTAGAAAAGAGGTTGGATGAGTGTCTACGTTCCAAAGGCATTTGTGACTTGAGGTATGAGAAATTGTGTCTACATCCAAGGGTTGGTTTGCCTCCAGGATATAAAGTCCCAAAATTCAATGTGTTCGATGGGCTTGGAGATCCGATCATGCATCTAAAGAACTATTGTGGCAGATTAGTTGGAATCGGGTATAACGAAGCTTTACTAATGAGACTCTTCATTCAGAGCTTGTAAGGAATAACACTCACTTGGTATGTCAAACAAGACTTTGACAAGTGGTATACATGGGAAGACATGACTCAAGACTTTATGAGACAATATAAGTTTAATGTCAAGGTCGATCCGACGATGCTGGACTTGCTTGAAGTAAAGAGAATGACTCATGAATCTTTTGAGGAATATACAACACGATGGAGATTGGAAGCTTCTAAGATACGTCCTTTTGTGCCTGAAGAAGAGTTGATCCAAATTTTCGTCAGGTCGCTAGATGGTATATACTATCAAAAAATTATTCGTCTTATGTATTCAAAGCTTCGACGATCTAATTTTAATTGGGAAAAGATTAGAATATGGTATTTGGACAGGAAAAGTTATTGATGTTTCTGCAATACAAGTTACTTTTCAAGCACTGAAAGCTTCGCCAAAAGAAGAAAAAGAAGAAGATATCTCAACCATCCCACCTCAAGAACGATAATATCCAAATACCCAATAGGCATATGCTATTTTTGACACCTACAACCCATAAGGTTTTCAATACCCAAATTCTCACCAAAATAATCCAATACCATCCAATTCTCATCAACCAAAGAAAATGAAACCTCATATCTTTACCCCTTTGACCGAACCTTTATCTAACATATTTCAAAGATTGTTTGCTCAAGGAGTTCTGAAACCAAGGAAAGGATGGAGCCCTAAATACGCACCTTTGAATTTTGACTTGTCCAAAATGTGTGCATATCATTCAAATATCCAATGTCATGATATTGAGGAATGTTCAGCATTGAGGTACAAGATCCAAGACTTGATTAAGAAGGGCAAAATTATAGTACAATAAGGGCCACTAAGCAACATCTATGACCCTACCACAAGCACAATTATTGTTTAAGGAAGCGTAAAGCACATCAAGGGAACTGAGACATTTGAAAAGGAAGCGTAAAGCACATCACAAGCAAAGTACCAATTCTCTTTCCAATGAATAAAATTTCCTGCTTTTGTTTATGTTTCTCTTTGTACTCATGAACTACGTTTGGCCTGACTTCCACTTGGATACGTAGCCAGCCCACTCTTGGGCTCAATTTCAATCTAATAAAAAAAAAATCCCTTCATATTCAAATCATGTTAGCTTTTGACAAAATTCTATTCAAACAAATTTGAGTTATTTTGGCCCATTCCATGACTTCAAATGACAATTGCAGATTCGAAGTCGAACCTCAATGTTCGAATACAAGACAACCATTTCTTTTGAACTAACAATTTTCTTTGAGTGATGCAGAAATATAAGACTAGGGCAGAATTTTTGAGATTACCTCAAAAATACTACCGACAGACAACATTTTTGATTCGCAAGAAAGTGTGAAACATCTTCTAAACTGGGGTAGAAATTTTTGAGGGGTACACAAAAATTTCATCACAATGGCATGACAATGGCAGGAAGTCATAGCCAATGCAAAGGATGTTGGGTTATCCGCCCTAAAATAGGATATGTCGGGTTCATTCCACCCTAAAATAGGATGTGTCGGGTTCATCCGCCCTAAAATAGGATATGTCGGGTTTATCCACCCTAAAATAGGATATGTCGGGTTCATCCGCCCTAAAATAGGATATGTCGGGTTCATCCGCCCTAAAATAGGATATATCGGGATCGTCTGCCCTAAAAAAGACAATTGGGCTCGTCTACCCTAAAATAAGGACTATTGATTTTGCAGGCATATAGTCAACATGATCACATTCTCCTTAAAATTTGAAACTGGGGCAAATTTTAGAGGTTCCTCAAAAATCTTGGGCAACAAGAACAACGTCAAACAGATACGCTTCCTTATCTCCTCTTATCATTATTGTTATCTATTGTTATTACTTGTCTCCACATTATTTAATATTTTCTATGCTTATGGGCTAACCATTTTATCTAGTTATGTTAGAAACTGCAGGTAAGCTCTTTAAAAAGTACAAGGAAAGACTTTTGAGAATTATTCTCCTCCCGTCTCCGAAACATGATTCTTTATCCGTATATCTCAAAACTTAACCTAAATCATATTCATATCCCACATTTCAAAACTACTCATACTCCAATCTCGTCAACTTGTGCTATCTTCATTCAAATTCCACATTCGTCAAATTTCTTTAGGGATCTCGTTCGTTCCTAAATCTAGAACTACACATGGCCTGATTCTTGTGAACCCGAGATACGTAGGCAACTTAAAATCAATGTCTCGGCCACACCATTTTAACAAATCTCTCTAGTTTTTCAATTCCAACGAACCATCCTATCGGTCAGACAAAATTGGCTACTATTTCAACATTCGTTGCTTGACAATTCTTCCATCATTCTCAAGCAACGAAGGGGCAGCTATTGACACTCAATTTTAACCTCTCGATATTCCTCCCGGGCTGCTATTTTATTAAAAAATATTAGTTTTGAATTTTTTTAATTATTATTTTGGTATCAAATAAGTTCTGACATTTTGTATTCATGATTTTAAAGTATGCAATTTATTTTAGCATTTAATTTTTATATTCTTATACAATATATATATATATAATCTATTAATTTAAATATAATATTTTACATGATTTTTGTAAATATTTATTAAATTATTTCTGCAAATATGCATACTCATAATCTACAAACACGTGGTTCATTATTATTATTATTATTATTATTATTATTATTATTATTATTATTATTATTATTATTATTATTATTACTATTATTATTATTATTATTATTATTATTATTATTATTATTATTATTATTATTATTATAGCATCTCTTAAAATTTGTATTTATAATTTGTAGATACGTAATTTATTCCCAATTTATTACTATTACCGTCAATTTAATATAATATTTTACGTAATATTAATTTTATATACATAATTTATTTTTGTGACATCTTATTATTTCCCCATTATTATTATTGAGTCTATATTTTATTAAATAACAGCCTAATTCAATTTAATTTCCCTGATTTATTTAAATTCTAGTCATTTTTTTTGTACCCAATTTTTGTGTTAATTTTAGCCTAAAATTGACACAAATTTGACCTCAATTTGAATCCCCAATTCAATTTTATTAAACCCAATTCGAATGACTCGGATCCGGACCATATCCTTGATTTTAACCCCAGTCGTTCATCTCATATGATCAACGGTTGAGATTAAATCTTTTCTTTTCTTTTCTTTTTAATATACCAAAAGCCCCAAAAGCCCTAATTTTCCACCGATCTCCCTCCTCCATTTCTCACATACAGCCGCCACCGCTGCAATTCGGGCCACCACTGTTGGTGAACACCCACACCAGCCGTCTCTACCCCCTCTCTCTCTTACTCTCTCCTCTCTCTCCCCATCGTTTCTCTCTCAAACCCTCCATTTACCGGCACTAAGAGCTCCGACGAGACTCCATCACCACCGCCACCCTCATCGTCCCCTCTCATCTCTCGATCTCTCCACCACGTCGCCATTGCATCCCACTGGCGATCTCCGTTTGAACCACCGGGCAGCGTCGCCTCCCCTCTCCGGCGAGCCTCCAAGCCCTCTCTTCTTTATGGTCCTCTCCTTTGTCAGACTCACCCTCTCCGGAGAATCTCCATCAAAGCCGCCACTATCTTCGGTGACTCCGGTAGCCCGCCGACGATAAACACCAAGTATGAAATAGCAACGGCTCCAGATTCCAAGCTACCCATTGTTTTGAATATGTTCGAAGAGTGAGTGAAAATCCATTCACCGTTGTACATTGAAAAATTATTTAGGGTGGATTCTAAATACGATATGATTGGATTTGATTCTCCATTAACTTTCTTAATTATTTTCTTCCTTTTAATAATCATCCTCTATTCATTATAAAAAAAATAATACCTCTCATTTTTGGGGGGGAAACAACTTTTTCTATCCCTATCTTACACTCTTCTACACTTAAAGTATTAAGCTTTCATTTCTGCTGATATTTGGGGATGGTTGGTTCTCATTCTTTGTCTGCTTTTATGGCGGTCTGCTCTGCTCTAGTTCCTGTGGTTCAATCTCTCCTGTTTTTTTCGGAAGGCTTATTGTCCATCCATTTTTGAAAGTTTGATCTGTTTTATTAATTTTATTGCTAACAGGCTAGTCTCTATCAAAGCAATTAATTCTTACATGTAGTATTTTATTCACTTCTGTGTTACTTGCATGATTTCTTTTATATGTCTGTTATACAAAACTGTTTGCTTCTCGAATTCTTGTTTTGTGCAATTTGGTATGCATAGCTCTGCTTAACAGGTCCTTGATCGAGTATGGTCGCCAAGGGGTTTATTAAAGACCCATTTTGAGTTTTTAGATTTTTGTATTTTTATTTTTTTTTTCATATTCATTACGGGTCGGTAATTATTATTATAAACTCTGATATGTAATGAAATTACGGGGACTGCTTATGGAGGTGGGGGAATTATGTGACGCATGGATTCTTATCACTTAGGCAAAACATCTTAGGATTCCTAATTAATTTTCATCATGCTAATTGATTTTTCAACGCTTAGAAATCATGTTTTAGGATCACTAATTAACTTTAAACTTATATAATTAATTTCGAGCGTGTTGATTCAAATTAATTGTGTTTAAACGATTTCTAACATGTTTCGTTGGTCTTTACCATATCATTATTAATTTTTTTAGCGTTCTGATTAATTTTTGGCATGATTGTTAATTTTTCTATGAATCTTATTAATTTTCAGCATATTTTTTACTAACATACAGCATGTTAAATTATTTTTCAGCATTTGAAATAATAATTTTCAGCATATTGGATTATTTTCCAGCACTTAAAAATTAACTTCCAGCATTCATTAATAATTTTCTGCAAATTAAAATAAATTTCTGCACAGTTTATTTTTCCTGCACATTTAATAATTTTCTGCAAATTAAATTAAATTTCTGCTCACTTTATTTAATTTCCTGCACATTTAATAATTTTTCTGCAAATTAAAATAATTTCTGCACATTTAATAATTTACTGCACAATTAAATTAAATTCTTGCATATTTAATAAAATTTCCTGTATATTCAAATTTCAGCATATTTTAAATCAATTTTCTACACATCTTTAATAAATTTCTGCATATTTTAAATAATTTTCAGCACTTCAAAATTAATTTCAGCATATTAAAACACTTTCAACATTCTTAATTTAATCTCTAACGCATTAAATTAATTTTCTGGCACCTTGATTAATATGTCTCGCCTAGAAATCATGCTTATAGGTCTTAATCACGTAAAATGAATAATTATTTTTTCAAGCATGTTAACCGCCTATTCAACTTTAATTAACCAACAGGCCTGCTTGAGACCTTTACGTGCTAGTCCTATTTGTTTTGTTTGACGTAAACCCCGAGTCTAATTAGGAAGCCTAAGATTATCTTTGCGTCTAGATCCTTATCCAAAATAGGTCATCCAATGCCTCTTGGGCATTAAGTTGGGACATATAGGCATTTTTAGGTAACGCTAGTTTTATTGCTTTCTTTAGAACGCCTTTAAGATTAATAAGCAATTAGGTGGGGTGGGTAGAACATTCGAAAATGATGGAAATTGCCCCGAGCAGTATTCGACAATGCGATATGCGTCATTGTCCTCCGTTAATAAGTCGGGCGTTGATCCGAATAAGATAAAATTAATCCTTGTCCAAACCTTTTTAAAACTTTGGTTATATTTTACTCTTTGCATGCTCCTTTTTGCTTTGGGGTAGTCTAGGCTTACTTTCTAAATAAAAATTTCTTTTTATATAAATTGTGTCTCTTCTATCTTCTTGCTTATCTGATTTATCTTTACGCATTTTATTATGTTATCACTTAGATAATTGCTAAAAAATTAAGTTGTATATTTTAACACTTAGTTATTATTAATCTAATAGAAATAATTGACCTTTGTTTATCACATAAGATCCCCACGTAGTATACGAGTTCGGCCGAGACTCACATTTGTGGACCTCGAAAGGTGCCTCACACCTTCCTTTTGAGGTAACTTGAACCCTTACCTGAATTTCTGGTGACGTAGACTAATTAAATAGTTTGTAATTAGTTTAAAATGGTGTCCTAACGCACCTTAATTCGTTAGGTGGCGACTCTTCACTCTTTTCAATCCCAAAAAGAGTTGTCATGTCGGATCCCGCTTTTCGCTAGAAAAATGGGGCGCGACACCAATTCTTCTAATAGGTAATCTTATCTCTAAGAATCACCATTAAATGTCTTCAATCAAGTCTTTGTTAACTAATAATTCTCACTCATATTCCCTTTTTCAAGCAAAATAAGAGATATAAGGTAAATTAGAGTTTGCAACCTCTAATTATTAATGAAAACATGAAATATTATATAAACCCACAATACATAATCAATTAGGAAGATAAATAATTACTACCCATTCACCTATCACAACCCAATCATCACACACTTCTAAGTTGGGGAATTTAGCCAAGCATAATAGAAGGTACACCAATATGCTAATTCAAATCCGCCATGAGATTGAATAATCCACACGTAATCTTTCAATCCCAACGTAGAAATCAATATAAAATCTAATCTCAAACTTTAGGATTTGATTACAACTCTTCATATCTCAAAATATGCAAAAAGATAGGGTTTGAGTCAAAATCCTATTTATAACTGAAGCAAAATGGGGATAAAACATTTTTAAAAATTCCACTAAGTCAGTTCAGTAATCTGAGTCATGTCACCAAACTATTCGTTGATGTGTCGAATATGCAAAGTGTTGCTAAACTATCGTCAATTCTTGAGCTTCAGTGTTGGGTTTAGTTGAGTTTGGCAAAGGAACCTCATCATCGCCGAACTCTTCAGTGATATGCTGAACTGCAATGTTGCTTACCAAACCGCCCTTAAAACCTTATCAGGCTGCTTTCTTTGGTGAAAACATCTGGACTTTGGTGATAAGCCAGGCAGTTTGGCGATGTGCCAAACGTGCTTGGCGATGCCACTTGTCTTTTTATCTCTTTTTCTCCATCTTTTTGCTTCATTTCCCTTCTTCAAGCTCCTTTGATGATATTTTGGTTTCAATCCTAAAAATCAAATAACTAATTTTAAAATTAGCATCAAGGACACTAATTTCTTACCCTTTTTAGGTTAAATGAGCCATAAAATGTCGGCTCATCAATCTGCATCAGGGAAAAAGATGCATAATTGTAGAATAAGTACCAAAACAAGTGGTACCCAGTAGGCATCATAGGCCGACTAAGCTCAAATAAGATATATCTATAATTAAATACAACTACTAAAGTTAAGCATAGTAAGACTAAATAGGAAACTAACAGGGCAAGTTTAGACAAATGGGCAAATATATAAGTAAAGAATGTATAAGCAGATTATATAAATAAATAAGTGCAAATGACCAACTTGTAATGTAGTATGGAATGAATGTCATGAATAATGCTACTGCATACTCCTCCTCTAGTATATGTAGCTCGAAAAGAAAGAATCTATGGGGGAGGGGGGGGACTTGAGATATCCATATACCCTGGCCGGACTCGAACTGGGGATTTTATAAGAATCAATCATAATATATACATTTCATACTCAAACTAGGAGTATTTATAGGTATATCAGGTGCCCGAACTCAAACCGGGCTAAAGTGCCCCATTTCTCCCCTTTTTGAAAACTAAGTCCAAGTAAAACCTCACCAAGTTCATTTTTTAAAACTGAAAACAGTGTTTTCAAACCAAACAACGACCTACTATGAATATGCAAGAACAACATACATAAATAAAAGCAGGAAACCAACCAATCAAATGACACCCAGTCATAATAGCCAATACTATAATAGACCAGGGAAATCACACCATTAAAGGGCATTATAACTAATGCAGGACCTCGTGTGATCATATCCAGTACCCGTAGGCCCCTACAATCATACTACCTAAGGGTAAACTACCGAAAAGATCAGTACTACAATGAAAATCCCCAATGAACAAGACCTAAAGCAACCAACCTACCCCAACCTAGGCTATGGTTTCCAATAATAGGCCTAACACTACCAAGCATTCTAGATTAAGTTTCAAGCGAGAAGCAACTACCTAAACTAAGGTCTAAAGGTGGGATCTTACTTTAAGGCCACTAAGTAAGCTAAAACTATCAAAGTTACAACAATAATGCACCAGAATACCATAATGTCCCACTACCAATAAGCACTTTATGATACATATACCTCAACTAAGCTATGTCTAAAAGAAGGGAAGTCGTCTACCTGGAGGTCATATGAGGCAGTCTCAATAGATCACATAGGGGCCCTTCCTTTCTGAGAAGCTCTGACTGTTGTCGAGCTATCAAAATAATGATCTACTCATTAAAATGAGAAAATAGATAGCTATATTGCAATTAATAATAACTTTTTTAATATTATATTATCTATTTTTAGCAAATATGATGAATAAAAAATATGTTATGAATTAAATTTAAGGAATAGAAAAATAGAGAAATTGGATTAGATAACATTTTAAAAAAAAAATAGGAAAGTATATGATCTTTGATTCTTGAACATTACTTCAAAAAAAAAAATCTTGAACATTTCTTCAAAAAAAAAAAAAAAAAAGAACTCCTCTATAACCTGAAGTCAATAAATGGGGCACATCTTTTTTTAGTCAAAAAGTAGCAATTTTTATTCAACCAAATGTGTATTTACAAATCTGCTAGTTCTTTAGACTTCAAAACTAGTTCTCAAAATTTAAACTAGCTAGGATAACTATTCAGCTGACAAAGTAGTTTCTCCTAATTTGGATGTTGATTCCTTAGAGTGTGCAGTTGAAAAACTATCTCTTTTATCCTTTCTGTGTTATCCCTCTGGATATTGTGAAATCATATCTGGTTGCACTCGATCTAGATATGATAGATTGAAGTTGCAAAGAGAAATTTTAGTAGCACAACCTTTGGTCCTTTACCTTTCCGCCTCTTATCCATCCATATCACTTCATTCTCCCAGCATGCTAGGTGTTTAGTTTCTCCCAAACATTTCAAAAGAGAGTTCTAGATATGTGTAGAGTATGGGCACTCAAAAATAAATGCTCCAGTATCTCATCCAGCCCTGTGTTGCATAAGGTACAATCCTTTGTAACTTGTATACCCCATTTCTCAAGTAGATTCACTGTGGCCAGCCTAGCGTTAATAACTAGCCAACTAATAAATTGATGTTTAGGCAGGCAGCACTGTCCCCATGGTAATGCTTTTCTAGTAGACTTTTAGGCATTGTGGAATAAGTGTTATGTATGCCTTTCTAATACTAAATCTTCCTGGCCTGTAATAATTCTGTAACTACATCATCAGGTTCCTTCCATCAAATAATTTTCTTACATCAAACAGTTTTCTAACTATCCAACTGGCTTATTTAGGGGTTTACATATCGGTGATGTCTCTTTTTTTATGGAAACTATGTACCCATTGTATCCAAAGTGTATTCTTTGCTTGTCAGTGCCTAAAGCAATTTGCATAATTTTGCTTTGTTATATTTGTACACATAAATTATATTTAGTCCCCCTCCTGTTTTTGGTAGACATACTCTCTCCGATGCTATCAAGGCTAGCTTAGAATTTTCAGTTACAACCTTCTACAAGAAGGTTCTGTAAATATTAGTGACTACTTGAGTGATCTTATTTGGTAGTAGGAAAACTTAAGCCCAATATCTTTGCGTCTCAAACAACACACTCTTAATGAGTTATAGTCTTCCATTATAAGAGAGAAACTTTGTGGTCCAACTCTTGATTCTAGTTGTCATCTTCTCCACAATAGGCATACATTGTTGAATACTTAACTTCCTAGATAAAAAGGGTACCCCCAGGTACCTGAAGGGTATTTCCCCTTTGGCAAACAACATTTTATTGATAATTTGATCTCCAAAGCTTCGAGATACTCTTGCCAGGTAGACTGGCTCTTTTTCATGTTAGCATGCAATCCAGACACTTGAGAGAAGTGTTGAAAAACATCCATCATCAGCTTTATGGATTCTTTATCAGCCCTACAACACATTAAAAGGTCATCTGCAAAGTAAATATGGACTAGATTAAGCCTTTCACACCTGAGATGATAATTAAAAGAAGGATTATGTATGAGTTGTTTCAAAGATTTATTCAAATACTCCATGTCTAGCACAAAAGGTAGGGTGACATTGGGTTACCTATCTTAATCCCCTCTTTGCTTGGAACTTGGGGCTAAGGCCCCCATTCAAAATTAGAGAATATTGCATTGTAGTCACACGTCCCATTATCAGGTCAACCATTTTTCTAGGGAAACCAAAGTCAAGTAATACCATTCATAGGAATCCAAGTCCATAGAGTCTTAAGCTTTCCTTATGCCTACTTTCACGACATATCTTAGAGAGACACCTTTTCTAGAGTAGCCTTTTACTAACTCATGATCTATGATCACATTGTCAATGATGATCCTCCCTACTATAATGGTTGATTGTGAAAAGCCTACCAAATAGTCAACCATAGTTTTAAGCCTAGAGGTAAGGATTTTAGAAATCAACTCGTAGATAATAGTACAACATGCTATAGGTTGGAATTCTTTGAACTTTGGGAACCAAAGTCACTGTGGTATAGTTTATTGCATTCAGTAGTTTTTTATTATAAAAAAATGAAGGAGTGCTTTTATAACCTCTTCACCTACTATTCCCAAAATCACTTTGAAAAACTCAGTTGGAAACCCATCTATACCTGGAGCTTTGTCTAATGGTAGATCTTGAAGAGCTAACAAAACCTCCTCTTTAACTTTTTTTATGAATTGTCTCTGTTGCTCTAGTGTTAAGCACGGTCCATCTCTGGCAATGGTAATATCAATACTTGATATTTTAGGTGCTTAAGTTCCTAGTAGCTTCTTGAAGAATTACAAAAACTCATTGTGTACCTGGCTGGGATTAGTGAGCATGTTTCCATATTTAGAATTGACACTAGTCACCTTATTTCTATCCTGCCTTGCCTTCATAAAAGCATGGAAATTTTTTGTATTTGAATCTCCATGAGAAATCCAAGTGATTCTGGATCACTGTCATAACACCATCTCCTGAAGATTGGATCACTTCTCCAGTTGCAGTAATTCAGTTTTCTCCTTGTTAATTAGCTTTGAACTGAACAGGTCAGCCTGCAGTTGTGCCTGAAGGATTGCATGCTCTTCTTGTAATGTTCCAACTTTCTTACCCAACTGGGTTAGTTTCATGTTCATTTAACATGCATGTTATTCCACTGTCTTTAACTTTCTCTAAACTCTATACATATTGTGACGATTTATAGGTTGACCCCAACTATTTTGGACCACCTCATGGAAATCTTTGTGGTGAAATAACTCATTATAAAACCTAAAAGGTCTAGGTAGGCTCTACCTAGTAGCATCAATATATAGCACTATAAGGGAGTGATCAAATCATTCTAGATTAAGATAATGAGCCACATATGTATATGTGTTAAACCAGATATAATTCCTAAAAGCCCAATCTATTAAACTATAAATTCTTATTACAGCTTCCCTCTTATTATTCCAACAGTATTTACACCCTCTCCTAGTTAATTGCCCTAGGCCTATATAATTTAAACAATCTTGGAAGTCAGTTATCTCTGAGGTGGCCCTAGCCTACTCTTGTTTAAAAAAAATTTGGCGCAGTGATCTTTCTCCCTTCTTGCACCAAGGTTTTACATCCCTCTGTATGCTTATCAATTTTTAGACATAACTGACAGTAATTAGACTTCCATTTGTAGTGTATCTTTTGCTCCCTCAACTTGCCTTCCTGGGATTCAATTAGAAGGGCATCTGGGAAACGCTGAGATGTATCCATTTCAATTAGTAAGCATGCATATGAGATTCTTTCCCCCTAGCAGTGAGTTTATCAGTACAAATAGGTTTTCTAAGGGTGCTAGTTGTACACTTGCATCCTTTTTACTTTTTCATATAACCAGACACGTGGCTATAGAATTTTCTAGAATTTGATTGGTTTTTTTGAAAATCCTATACTCTTTCTGCACAATGTACAATTGGTTTAAGCTAGAGATTTTGCTAATTGACAAAATTACCCTTCGTCTTCCAACCTCTTCACTCTTCTATATAAAAATATATAAATTCTCATTGCAGTTTCCCTTTTATTATTCCAACAGTATTTGTACCCCCTCCTAGTCAATTGCCCCAAGCCTGTATAATTTAAACAATCTTGGAAGTCAACTATCTCTGAGATGTGTACAGGTTCATCATTAATTCTATCCTCTACTGATAAAACAGTGTTGAAGTTACCAGCACAGGCCAAGGTGCATTTATTGCTGCACTAATTTGTCTAGCTAGTTCCAAAGACACATTCTTCCAGCCACAGTGTTGAAACCAAAGACAAAGGTCAAGTAACTCTTGAAAGATGTTCCCAATTCCTCCACATAACAATGTATAACTTGAGTATCAGAAAACATAACATGAACTCTCATTTTTTGGTGCCTCCACCATAGCCATAGCCTCCCATTACGTATTGTTAGGTAGTCAATGTACACTTTCCACTTGACTCCCAATTTATTGATAATCTTCCTAGTATTATGACCTTGAACTTTTGTTTCTATACATCCAATAAGGTCTATCTTATTCTTCAGCAGAAAAACATGTCATCCCTTCTGCTTAAAAGGCTTGTTTAGCCCTCTGATGTTCCGTGAAAAAATAATCAGGTTTTTTTTATCTCGTATTGTCCCCTCTATCACCCTTAGAAGGGAAACCCCCATCATTGATATAGAGACTATAGCTTATGTTCCTTGCCAACGACAAGTTTACATCTCTAATTATACAGTCTCTGTTGTTTGTAGGATTAGGGCCAGTCAACATTCTCTTCTTCCCCTTGACTTTAATCTTCTCTTGGTCCTACATTATGGGGTGATCTTGTAATAAAGTCTGATCAGGTTCAGTCACAATAGCATCCTCTTTGTTTTTTGAATTCTCAGACTTTTCTTGGGCCACAAAACCTAAATCAACAATAGGAGGCTCAGTCTTGTCTTGCTCAGGTTTAGTTGGTGGTGCCCTAACCTACTCTTGTCTAAATTTCTTTTTTGGCCAAGTGATCTTCCTCCCTTCTTGCACCTTGGCTTTACATCCCTCTGTATGCTTATCAATTTTCACATAACTGACAGTAATTAGGCATTAGTTCTATTAACTTCTGAAAATCCCCATAATTAGCTAATTCGTTCAAGATTTGAATTTCAAAAACAGAATCATCATTCTTTTGACTTAAATATACTACATGCCCTGTATTTAGATAAATCAGAACACAAAATTTAGTACTTAAATTATTACTTGGTAGTACATGAAATAATGTTGTATGCTAATAAATGTATCAGTAGTATAAACGTTACAATTAACAACTAATATTTGAGATACATTACTTCAAAATAATATCTATGATCAAATCAGAAAATGTATCTCACAATATAATCTGGAGTATTTAATAGAGATACATAAGACTTAAATGTAACTGTATTGTAGTTATTTTAGATATAAATTATGTATATGTATCTGGTACAATATATCTTATATGTACTTGTGATGTACTTATGAAAGATACAAATTATATAGATATATCTGGCACATAGATTTTAGATGTATCTATGGTGTAAACATGAAAGATACAAATTTGTACTCTATGTTTTGCACCACGTGGAGTGCGTTTTGAAGCACCAGAAACTCCTTTTTTGCCACCAGAACCTCCTTTTCTTCTTTGCATTAAGTGTTTCCTTTAATTTCTTCATCATAACGGGATCGTTGTGGTGTTTTGATCGATTTTCATGGAAATCTTAGTCCTTATCAAAAATTCCAGGAACAAAATTAACAACAACTTCTTTTTGGTTGATGTATTCTAATTGAGAAATTCCTATACTAAAAGATGGTCCAGAATCTGAATCCATTATATAACTTAAAAATGAGTTTGTAACAGTTAATTGAACCAAATATGGCTCAATATTTCAAATTACTCAACTTTCAACAACAATGAAAACAAACTAACCTCGAAAAAAATGAGGTTGAAAGTTTACTATGATGAATATTTTGAGAATTGAGAGAAGTTGTTGAACTTATTGAGATGAAAATTGAAGTTGAAGATGGGGGAAAACTTTCACAATGCAAAAATCGGATAATGGGGGAGTAACTGCAGGAACTGCTGCTTGATTTGCGTCGTTGTTGATGTTGTTGTCGGTTGTGTTGGGAAGTATCCGAACTTTTAGGAATGACAAAAAAATATATCTGGTGTTTTACTTAAAAATGTTAAAATAAGGGATGTTACGATCGTTTCAAAGAGTCAAAAACTTCATAACTTCGTGGCGAAAAAGTATATTTAATTTTATTTGAAAAAATTTAGAGTCGCCACTTAATTTTAGGAAAATTAAGAAACCGATTAAAAATATAATTTTGAAAGAAAACCTTTTATTGAAAACCAGAGTCTAGGTAAGGGTTTAAGTAAATTCAAAAGAAGGTGTTAGACACTTTTGAAAATCCACAAAGTGTGCTTCCCGACGAATTTAAATTATTTGGCTAATTTGGAAAATTATTTAGTTTATTTGAAAAATCTTGTTTGTAAAACGAATAGAATAAACATTCATTTTGTTCCAAACAAAATGAAATAATTTACATGTCAAAGGTTCAAAATAATTCTAACTTAGTAATCTTTATCCGGATTAAGACTTTGAGTTAAATAGTTAACCCAACATCTTTATCGTGGATTTCGAGCTATTAATAACTATGAAAGGATATAAACAAATCCTCAAGTTATTTTATAAGCTTAAGTTTGCCTAAATATAGTGAATTAAAAGAGAATATTAAATGATTAAAATAAAATGAATAATTTCAACATAAACTTGCTCCCGATGATTCATCTAGATTAATTAAATTAAATTATAAACAAATAATCAAATCAATTACAAGCAAACAAAGGAAGAAAAGTTGAAATTTGGGCCCCTTTATGGCCCATTTCAGATCTGCCCAGGTTTTGGGCTGAAATTCATGGACTTTGGTCCATTTTCCTGCTGTGTATATCAAATGTATACTGATTGTATATCCTCCTCCTTTTGTCTGTATAACAGTGTATACAGACTGTATATCAGTCACATATTTTGTCTCCCACCTGTATACTTCTTCACTTTCTCATCTTCTGTTGTATATCACATGTATACTACTGTATATTTTCTATATATGATTGTGAATCAGCCCTATTTCTGTATATCAGTCCCTTTATTGGACCTTGGTTGAGGCTTTTGACCCGAAGATGCTATTGGCCTCTTTGGCCCACTGGAAATGCAGGGAATGGGAGTCCATTTGGACTCGTTCAAGAGAGTTCATGTAAAAGAAAGACATGTATGATAGACTTACCCGACTAAAATAATAATAATAATAATAATTAATCTGTTAAAAGGGAAGAGGAGAAATCATAATAGAGTTCAAATGAAGCTCAATCACAATAATTACATAACTTGAAGCAACACAAAATTACTATCCCAAACCTCCCACTTTGCTTCCAGAGAACATACCAACAAGGAATAATAAAACTTTAAAATAGTACTACTAACGGAACGTCCAGTTTTAAGCTAGTTACTCAAAGAAAAATAATGACTATGTTCTAGGGAAAGCAAAGCAACTCAGACAATTCTTAACATCTGCCAATAGAACTAGGATCGAATTAATTCCAAATAATAAGTAATGAGGCAGATTACTTTGGTTGAACCAATTAATCTATCTAAGAACTTATTACCAGAAACAAATCATAAGGGGGAGGGGTTGATCTGCTAGACCCTTATAGAGAAACCAAAGGAATATTTTAAAAGAACTCAAACAGATTGGTTTGAGAGACTTGATCATAAACGCAACCATATTAAACCATAAGTCAGACTTCGATTTTAACTTGTATAACTAGGGACTTCATCAAGAACCAAGAGTTGAACTCTAGCAGAAGACTTTACAATTTGATATACAACAATTTTGGAGAAACAAAATGTGTAATCCCAAAATACGGTGGTCAAAACATGAAAACAAAAACCTCTAAGATCATACGTAAACTTGATGCATATGACTTAGCTAGAACATAAGTTATATTGAAAGCACTAACTGGAGATTGATTTTACTGTAAACACGTTACGAGCATGCAACCAATATGATTCTTAAAGGTGAGAGTTAACAATCCCGTATGCTATGAGGATGAAATAGCAATCAATTTGCTCCAACTCGGAACCAAACAGGATCAATGAGTCAAACAAGTTCAAATATAATTCAGAAATTATAGGAAAACCTCGATGTGCCTCATTTCACATTAAACAAAGGGTGAAACTACATTATCGCAAGCAAATCTAAATATCAAAGTCGGGAAGGCAATTTCGAAACTAATTCCAATCCATAAGCTAAAACAAGAACTCATGCTTCATTTGCCTAAAAAAATGTTTATTCCAAAAAGAAAAACACTTGAACACCACATGATCATCATCTCTTTAAAGTGAGTAGACAACAAAAGAACTACTAAATAGCCGATTTCATTACCATAGAATTTCTTATATATTTTTAGGAAAAATAGAAACAACAAGCAGAATTTTAGATTTGAACAAAAGGGAATTACTAGCTAAACAAAAAACAAATTCCGACCATTCAAGCACTGAAATTTTTTAAAAAAATGTTAAGTGGATGAGTTTACCTTTTTTCAGGCAGCAAACGGGGACAACAAGCTAACGACGACTTCACCACTCTCCTTAACTCAAGAACAGCAAGGAAAGTGGAACTTGAACTAGAATTCTCACAACTCTAAGGCTGGGGACTAAAGTCCAAAATCCTAGTTGAGTAAAGAGAACTTTTAGCCCTTTTGGTTGGGGAAAAAATCGTCTGAAACAGTGAAAGGGATGGGTTTATATCAAAAACAGATTTGGGGATTTCTTGAGAAAAGAATCGATGTGGGATAAGGGGAATTTTCCAAATCGTGTGACTGTGATCGATTTTGAGGAAATGGACTGAGATTGACGCGACTCCGTCCTTGCTCGTACGATGAGTGAATGAGAGGCGAGGGAGTGGCAAACTTCTAGAAGATTCGAGGATGTATTGGGGAAAAACACTTGACAAAATTTGAAATTCGAATTAGGTGTATAATACCGTTGCTAGGAAGCTTCGATTGTACTAGAGCTCGTGCCTCGTACACTCTTCTGTACGAATCAAAATATGGAGAGGAGGAATCGAGGGTCGGCTTAGAGGGATAAGGTTAGGGTTCGTTTGGTATTGTCGAGGTTGTGCGTTGTGTTGTTGTTGTATGGTTGTTGGGTTGAAGAAAAGGAGTATAAGGATTAAAAGGTATTTGGGTCGGGTCGGGTAGGTTGGCATGGGCTGGGTTGTAGGTTGCTGTTAGGTGTTGATGGGCTGGTGTGGGTTAGTTTTGATTGTTGGGTAGAAACTAGGGATTGGGTAGATTAGGCTATTTAAGATATAGCCTAAATAGGTTAAGAGTTGGCCAATGTTTTTAAAATTTTGGACCAAATCAAAATCGATTGGCCAATTGCATTGCAATTATTGCCAATTTGAAACAAATTAATAACCAATTTAACCCCGAGTTTCTTGATTTAATAAAATCAAATAAATATTTTTCAAATAAAATATTTTAAGAACAATTATATTTAAATCAAAACTTTATCCATTTGAATTTATTCTTAAGATAGTTCTTGATCAAAAATTGATTTTTGACAAAATAATTATTTAAGCAACCAATATCATACGATCTCGTATACATGAGTAAGGAAATGTATAATTCATCACTTAAATAACAAATTTAACTCAAATATATATTGCACAAAGCATTTATCCGAATAAAACAAATATTTTGATTTTATTTAAAACCGAAGAAACTCAAAAATAAATTTAGTCGGGGAGAGCAAAAATTAGATGTCAACAAGGGATTTTTGTAATTTTTACAAAGAGAGGAGATTTTAAGAAGTTTAGGTAACTTAATTTGTGGTTTTAAGTAAGGAAAAATTTCAATTATATACAGAAAAATAAAATATTTACAAAAAAAGTAGCCCACTTTTCATTTACAGAAAAAATAGTCAAAAGGGTCATGGGCTCAACAAAGTTCAATTTGGCCCAAGGCCATTAGGCCATTTATGCTTCTTTTTTTTTTAAGCGATAATTTTTTTTAAAAAAAAATAATATTTTTGCTCTTTTTTTTCAAACATTTTCCGTGCAATTTTTTTGCATGTATCAATATTGTATACATGGTGTATAAACATGTATATATGATGTATAAATAATTATGTAGTGTATTTATAATGTATCGATATTGCATAAATAGTTATGTAGTGTATATGTAATGTATCGATATTTTATAAATAGTGCATAAACGTGTATCGATATTGTATAAATAGCGTATAAACATTTAGCGATATTGTATAAATAGTGTATAAACATGTATCGATATTGTATAAATAATTATGTAATGTATCGGTATTGTATAAATGGTGTATAAATATGTATATATGATGTACAAATAGTTATGTAGTGTATATGTAATGTATAAACCAGTATATATGATGTACAAATAGTTATGTAGTGTATATGTAATATATCGATATTGTATAAATGTGTATAAACGTGTATCGATATTGTATAAATATTTATGTAACGTATTGACATTGTATAAATGGTGTACAAGCGTGTATCAATATTGTATAAATAATATTTAGACATGTATCGATATTGTATAAATAGGTATGTAAAGTATTGACATTGTATGAATGGTGTATAATTATGTATCGATATTGTATAAATAGGTATGTAAAGTATTGACATTGTATGAATGGTGTATAATTATGTATCGATATTATATACACAATTATGTAATTTATCGATGTCAATATTTATTTGACTATCATGCGTTCCCACCTTAATAAACAAAAATATAAACAAAAACTAACAAAACAACATAGATATTCATTTTTTCGACAAAAAAAGTGAAACAATTAGAAAAGAAAAAAAAAATTAAAAAAAGAGCAACAAAAAACGTTAAACAACCAATTTTTTTTTTTAAATAGCACATCAATTTTTTTTATTATTATTAAAAATAAAATGGCCAAATGGCCAAACATTCAAGTCAATCACATACCGAAGTTTTGGTTCAGTTGGCCGACCGGCCATTTTTGTAATAACTTTGGCCGGTTGCCATTCTAAGTAAAAAAAAAAAAAAAAGTGGGTTAGTTTTTGTGTAATTTTTTTTCCCAATGGACATTTTGCATAATTTTCCCTTTAAGTAATTTATCCATAAAAAAACTAGATATGAAAAGGCCCGTTAACGGACCAAACATTACTGTCTAAAATTGTACTATTTGTATGTGGTCAACCATATTTTTAAAAATAAATTAATTATCAATATTTTTAGGTAAACAGACATAGGATGATAAATTGCAATAAATTATCTTTTCCATATCTATAAAATTAAATAATATCTTATAACCTATTTAAATGTCACAACTAACATTAAAAGATTACTTAATATTCATTGTAATATATTAGACACAAACATTGAGTTAAATAACAAAATATTTAAGTACAAATTTACATTGAATATAAAATATATCACCTCCTTTAATTATATATATTAGCCTTAAAAAGCCGTGAATCTCAATTATGTTCCAATCAAGGTGGATGTGTATAATTAAAAGAGATGACATGCTTTATGTGTTAACTTAACTACTTCCTAACAGATGTTCAAATACGTGTAAAAGTCTTTTCCAAATTTGAACCAAAATATCTAATAAGAATACATTATCATGTATTTAATTAGATGCTCAAGCAGAACAAGCTGTAGTTCGAATGTTGAAATGAAGCATAGTGACAAATTTAATGGGCTATCAATAAACTAAGCCAAGTAATTAGTTAATCTTATGAAATAGTACTAAATACTTTTTTTTTCTAACACACACCGCCATAGTTTTGTTTAGTTTTATTTTGTATATCACAAGAAAACAAAAATCGGCTAAAAATACATTTACTTTGTTTATCTTAAAACATTAAATGAAATTTATTAGAATAATACTTTTAATGTATTAGCATGAAAAACATTTCTTTTAAAAAAATTTATAGTGGTTAAATGGAGTACATGATTAAAAGTATTTGTGTCGATCATGTTTGTTAAGGGTATACATAGGTCGGAGTTGGTTGGGTTTTTTACTTAAAAAAAACCAAATCAATCATGTCGGTTTATTAAATCTATAAACCAAATCAAACCAACATAAAATCGGTTTTTCTGATTTAGGTTTTAGTTGGTTTTTCTCAATTTTTTTTTTTATAATCTTTAGTTTTTACAATTATATTGTGATTGTAGACAAGATCAAGTATGTTTTTACTCATGTGCTAGTGGAAAACCACAATTATTGAAAACGAGGAGTGGAAAGGAGGAGCGGAGAACTCTCCGAAAACTAAAAAGTGAGATGAAAAGTGACTGAAGAGTGAAAAGTTTTATGTTTTAAGTTTATACTAGGCTTCGGATCATTTAGTTATCAATTAATGGATAAATATTACAACTTAAAGGCCCAAATCTGAATATATATCTACATCTACTTTCTAAATATTAAAAATTAATAAAATTAATTTAAAAAATATTTAGAAAATAGATTATAATTAATATTTTTTATGTATAAAAAGTTGAAATTAAATATATATATATATATTATGTCGGTTTGGTTTGGATTCGGTTTGACTTTTCTTTGGTTAACACCAAACCAAACCAAGAATGATCGTTTTTTTTTCTAACGCCAAACCAATCAAACCAAACCACAAATCGGTTTTTTTTCTCGGTTTAATTTGATTCGTCTGTTGGATTTGACTTGACGGTTCGGCCTGTACACCCATAATGTCTGTAGTGAAAAATATTACATATCATTTCAAATCATGAGCAATTTTGTAACTTTTCTATCTAGATTCAATTGATAAAGTCTTTTCATAAAGTTTTTTATGTTTACGATTTATAGCTATATATAAAATAAATGTTAAAGAAAATTCTTGGACAAATAGAAAAAAAAATTATTACATTTGGCTATGAACATAAAGTTTGTGGAAACTTAAATTTGTCAAGATTCTATGTTCATGAAATATATTAATATTTGGAAAAAAAAAAAAAAAAAAAGAGATAAGTTACATAAAAATTAATGGAAAAATTTCATTTATATACAGAAAAATAAAAAGTTTACAAAAAAAGTAACCCATTTTCTATTTACCAAAAAAATAGCCAAAAGGGTCACGGGCTCAACGGAGTTCAATTCAACCCAAAGCCATTAGGCCATTTTTACTTCCTGTTTTTGTTTTTTCTTCAGCGTTAATGTTTTTTTTTAAAAAAAAACTTTTTGTTATTTTTTTTTTTTTTGCTGCATTTTTTAATTAAAAAAAAAACTTTTTCCCCTTTTTTTTCAAAACTTTCTTCATGTAATTTTTTCATGTATCAATATTGTATAAATAATATATAAATATGTATATATGATGTACAAAAAGTTATGTAGTGTACATGTAATGTATCGATATTGTATAAATAGTTATGTAGTGTATATTTAATCTATCGATATTGTATAAATAATGTATAAATGTGTATTTATATTGTATAAATGATGTATAAACATGTATATATGATGTACAAATAGTTATGTAGTGTATATGCAATATATCGATATTGTATAAATGTGTATAAACGTGTATCGATATTGTATAAATGTGTATAAACGTGTATCGATATTGTATAAATAGTTATGTAATGTATCGATATTGTATAAATGTTGTACAAGTGTGTATCAGTATAGTATAAATAGTATATAGACATGTATCGATATTGTATAAATAGTGCACAAACATGTATCGATGTTGTATAAATAGTGTGTAAACGTTTATCGATATTGTATAACTAGTGTATACACGTGTACCGATATTGTATAAAAGTTATGTAATGTATCGATATTATATAAATGATGTATAAACGTGTATAGATATTGTATAAACGATATATAAACGTGTATCGATACATATCGGTATTATATAAATAATTATGTAATGTGTATTTATCGATATTGATATTTATTTGGCTATCATTCATTCCAACCTGATAAATAAAAGTATAAACAAAAAATAATAAAATGACATAAATGTTCCTTTTTTTTCATAAAAGAAATAAAACAATTAGAAAAAAAAAATTTCTTAAAAAAAAAAAAAAGGAAAAACATAGTGTAAAGTAGCAATAATTTTTTTAAAAAAAAAGTTGCAGCCAAAAAAGTTTTTTATTAAAAAAAAATAACAAGAAAGTTTTTTTTTAATAAATAGTGCAGAAAAAAATACAAAAAGAATTATTTTTTTAAAATGACAGAGCAAACAAAACAGCAAAAAGCCAAAAACAAAACTTTGAAATGGAAGCAAATGGCCTACTGGCCAGATTTGCTCATTTGTTGTAATATATTTGGCCGAGTGGCCATTTTGTGAAATGAAACATGACCGTTTGGTCATTTTAAGTTAAAAAAAAAGTAGATTATTTTTGGTGTAAGAAATTTAACTCAATCGACATTTTGCATAATTTTCTCTTAACTCTAATTACCCCCCCCCCCCCCCCGCTCCTTTCTTATCTGAGACAAATGAATAGTAATATTAAGAATTAGCTGGTAATTTGAAAAATAAATCAAAACTTATTTTAGATCATATATAAAAAATTAAATTAAATATTTAAATAAAACAAACTTCAAATATAATTTTCCTTTAAATTTAATATTATACTCCCTGTTTCATTCATTATTTTCGTTTTTACTATATTGGAAAAAGTGGCTTTTTTATATTTTGCATCTCTTTAATTTAGATTCTACATAGCAAATTTAACACCATAAAATTTTAAAATCTTTTTAATACATGACACAATATTTAGTTTAAGATCACAAGATTTAAGTTTATTTATTTTTTAAAATTTTGTATCTAATTAATCTAAAAACACTAAATTCAAAATGGGGAAATACTATTTTTATATTTTTAATAAATACTCTTAATTCAATTTAACGGAATGTAGCAAAATAGAATGATTAAATATAACATCACGCTAATTTTAAAAAGAAATTGAATAGTCTTGCATCCCCCCTAAGAACAAGCAGCAAATATGAGGCCACATCTTGATGTACACACACGTCTCGGAAAAAAGAAAGAAAGAAAAATGACGATACATACGCGTGGCAATTACTGCACAATGATAGTGACATGTGATTGTTACTTACTTTTCAGGGGTGTTCCAGTAATTATGTTAAAGTTGTTTTTTTTGTAAATTGAATGTTTTCAATGCATAATATACACTTGCTTTAAGATGAATATTTATATGTATTGACAATTTTGCCCTTGATCTTTAATATATATATATATATACTTTAGAATTCTTTTTTAGCCGATCATATAATGGGGCTAAATCACGTGAAAGATTTTTATATAAGGGAAAAATATAATTTAAACTTTCCAAAAATCTTTGTAATTGAATCCTGTCTGTAATAACATCAGGAAATTTATCAGCAAAATTAATAGCACGTTGAATAGGAGTAATCTTTCCTTGACAAATATTATGCCCTAAAAAGCGAACTTTGGTTTGAAATAAACTCACTTTTGATTTAGATATGACCAAACCATTTGTATAACAATTTTTTTAAAGATATCTAAATGCTTAGTATGCATTTCTAAAGTCTTGGAAAAGACTAAAATGTCATCAATATAAACAATAATAAAATTCATATAAGGATTAAAAATATCATTCATTATTTTCTAAAATTCAGAAGGAGCGTTTTTCAAACCAAATGACATAACATTCCATTCGTATTGTCCAAATGGGACATTAAAGGCAGTTCTATAAGTATGCTCTTTCAAAATCTGTACCTGCCAATAACCTGATTTTAAATCAAATTTTGAAAAGATATTGACATCATATAATCTAGATAGTAAATCTTTTTTGTTTGGAATCGGATACCGAATCCATTTTAAAAATTTATTGAGAGGCTTATAATTTATAACCAATCTTGGTACAACTCTTTTCTTTTCTGCAGCGTTATTAACATAAAATGTACTACACGACCAAGGAGACTTAGACGGTTTTATCAAACCCTTTTGCAATAAATTATCAATTTCTTTTTTGCAAAATTCAATCAGTTTAATATTCATCTGACATGGTCTTGATTTTGTAGGAATATTATCCTCAGAAAATCCGTCTTCATATGAAAGAGTAACAATATGTTTTTTTCTGTTCCAGAAAGCACTTGGATGGTCAGCATATATATCAATAGCAATTTGTTCGGAAATCAATTTAATTTTTTCATGTATTTTAGCAGATTTTATTGTATCACAAATATTCATGCTAAATAATTCTAACTGTAGAGAATCAACATGCTTTTGCTTCATATCAATTAAAACACTTATGTTTCTAGTCACGAAATTAGTGACAAATATATAACTAATTTCTTTATTATTAAAAGTGGCTTTAAATCCTTTTGCATCAATATGTGTATAAGGATAAATAGCATTAATAAAAGGGGTTCCCAGTATAATTGGAGGGTATAACTGATTTTTGACCAGAAAAAAGAAATGCGAAATGCAGACTTTATTCTGACAAATATGTGCATTAGACAATTTATACTTTATAGCTAAAGCATGTCCTGATGCAGATCGGACTAAATGAGTTGTTTTTTGAAAATATTTTGTAGGAATTAATCCTTCTTGGATGCAACTAACATCGGCACCACTATCAATCATTGCAACCGCATTAACATAGAAATTATTATCAACCAAAATTGTACATTTAATGTACCATTTGTGAGCAGTAACAATTTGCATCATTCCCAAAAACATATCATGTTTAGGATCTAAATTAATTTGTTTTGAAATCTCAATTTCATCACTTTCCAAAACATTTTTTCTTTTATCAACTGAGGACTCAGCCAGAGAATTATTTTTCTCTATCTGAGTGATCCGATGATCGCAAATCATTTGATTTTGTTTTAGAGATTTAATCTCCTTTTTCAAATTTTCAATTTCAATTTTTAAATCATCAAAAGACGTATCACGTGTTGGCGTGTGTTTTTCAAAAAGTAGTCTATTGACTTTTGATAATGTATAAGGAGTTGAATATATTAATTCATTCTTTTGACTAGCTGAATTCGAAGTATTTGAACTTGAACTAGCTGCCAAATTAATGATTTTTTCACGAAGGTTATTATCAGTAACCTCCTTTAAAAGCTCTATTATATTATCAGAGGTAATAGTCTGAATATTCATATCTTGAAATTGTGACTGAAGTTTATAAAACTCATCATTTTCACAAGAACAAACATCACCTTTGCAAGTATTACATGCAGTAATATTATCATTATTTTCACTATCAGAATAATCAAGTAAATCTACTTCTGCTTCGAATTTCGATTGATAAGGATCATAATCGGATTCTGATCCAGAAGTGTATAACATGCCATAGATTTTATCATGCAAGGCATTATCAAGTTCTAAAGCTTTAAGATTTTCTAATTTACAATTAGGAGCGATATGCCCTAATTTACCACATCTATAACATTTAACCTTAGAAAGGTCTCTATTGGATCTATCTTTCGTAAATCGTTTAGATTTACGAGCACTTTTCCGCGCTTCCCGTTCTTCTTTTGATCTGTATCTAGATTTACGCTTCTTATATGAACCATCTGGGTTTGGGTTTCTATGATACTTACCTTTTTTCTTCCTATTAGGATTAGAAGGTTGAGCTACACCAAATTGTGCACAGAAATATCCTAATTGAGATTTTTCTTTAAGTTTATCCATCTTAAGCTGTCTAGACAATTTTAGTTTATTACACAAGTTTAATCCTTCTTGTGTACATACTCCAACGAATTTTCCATAAGTATAATTATTATACGAAATTTCACCATAACTACCTCAAAGGGCTTTTCTAATCCTTTCAGCAAATAATGAAGGGAGGCCATCTATAAACTTGGCTTTCCAATGTGCCAACTTATTTTCGGGTAATTCCATGACCCGACTAAGGAATGTATCCTTATACCATCGAAACTCACCTAAGGTTCTACATCTAAAACCGTTAAGGAGTGTCCTAGTAATTTCAAAATCGCTAGTAAATCTACCACTAAAATGTTCTAAAATGGTCATCGCCAACGTATAGACCGCATCTTCTCGTCCATTAGGTAACATATGACCTAGATTATCGATACTTTCTTCTGGATTGACAGTCGATATAACAGAGGCTTTGGCTTCTACGATCATATAATTATCCCACCAACCTCTAAGTTGTCCTGTAAATTCGGCAATTATCATTTTGCAAATGACTTTATCAGTATTTTTAACACTGGTAGCTTTGCATATTGTAGCGTACATCATCATCCTATGTACTAAAATGGTCATTTGCCTATCAGTAAGACCATCTATATTCCACTCATAAATCTCATTGCCGCTATAAGACGTATTAGTTTGATTCCAGTCCCTTTCTTCTATTAGAACATCTTGGGGAGTGGGTCTAGGATAATAATACGTTTGCATTCTAGTCTTATCAGTGAATTTTGGATGCCTAATGTTACCACTAAACTTATTAAGCTCAGACAACATTTCTTTTCTAGGATCAGTGAGTTATCAATCATTTCAGCAAATTGAGCAGACAAATTGATTGGTTTTATATTTAATCCAGAAAACTTTTTATTAAGAAGTTCTTCAAGATCCGAATAAGGTTTTAATTGAAAATCCTAAATATCAGGAGGCCTTTGAATAATGGAAGCAACAATCTGAGTAGATGATGTTCCCGAAGTAGAGGCAACATCAGTCTTTCCATTATTGTCACTTAACTATTTTATCAAAACGGTTAAATCATCAAGTTTTTTATCCAGAGAACTTATGTGTTCCCCAAAAATTTGACATATAAACCTATATAATTATTTTGGGCAATTAATTTATTAATTTCAGAAACACTTATTTTTCCAATATCATTTTCAATAAATCTTTGAAAAGCAGAGAATGTAATACCCGTATTATTAGGTAATACAAAAGAAGATTGTGGTGGATAAACAACTTTAACTATTTCTCCACTACTATCTTGATAAGATCTTTCTAATACATTTATGTATAAAGATAAATAGGTGGTTATAAACCATGGTACAAAATACATGATTTGATTATGCAATGCACAAGTTTCATAAAACTCTTGTGAAATATTATGCATATCTTCTTTACTATAAGTGTCGAAAAACCATGTTTTAAACTGGTTCCATTTATTATCAAAAAATTCCTTTTGAATATGTTTTCTTGCTAAGGATCCTGGACTAAAATCAATGATGTAAGGAATTATTAACTATCATTAAGGTTAAAATTCATTTCGGATGCAGAAGGAATATCCTTATCAGAAACATTATCGCATGCTTGAACAATATTTGTTCGTGGGTCAATTTTTAATTTATCAATCTAACTATTAGTCGATGGAATAGTATGCAAAGAAGCAATTTTGTTAACTCTAGTTGGACCGTATATTGGTTCGACCAGAGCTATCATAGAAGGCACTGAAGGCAATAATCTATTGCTACTACTACCTGAAAATGACTGTCTGTTATAAACAGAACATTTATCATCAAATTGAATACAAACTTGCCCATCTAGAGTTTGTGGAATATGAGAATACTCAGTATTGGTAACCTTATCGACTAACTGATTTCGCGGTATAACCGAATTTAAAATCCAAGTAGTTGGAAAATTAATTTCTTCCCACCCAATAGGTCTTCTAGTCGTAATTTTTGATTTCACAAAATTAGTTTCAAACAAAATAGTTTGACTAGATGTATCATATAATTTACATCTAGGATTTAAAGTAGGTAATAATTTATAATAAATTCTATAAGATAAGCATAGAAGTTTAGATCCGGGAGCATAATTATAACCATGCGTCTTAACATTTAATGTTAATTCATCTAGAATGTTCACATCTGATAAAGACAATTGTAAATTCGGTTGTGTATTAAAATAAACCGAACCTTAGGCCATGGTAGATTCTATCGAACCCATTAAAGATTGTCGAAAATTTAAATTTCGTGCATCTCTAAGAGCTGCTAAAAAGGTCTCTGGTAACTCTTTAAGAGTTAATGGTTTAAAAGCAATTTGAACCATGCCTATATGAAAAAAATTATAACGATTTTTATACAAATCTATATCTCGTTTATTTAATAAACGGATAGTCTGTTCTGACGAATTCAAAGCCAAAGAAGTCTCAGTTGTTTTAATTAACTGAGTAGTAGAAAGTTTATCAAACCAACCATAATCATAAATAGTTTGAATCGGAACTTTAGGAATAGTCCATTTATTTAATAAATCAAGATTTTGAGGTATATCAACCTCTTCTAACCTATCATTCTTTACACTGGATTCTCCCAAATCTATTTCTTATCCAAACTATCTATGTTGAATACTTCACATCTGTTACATATTACTCTTAAAATATCATGGCTCTGATACCATATTAATAGGATCTCTAAGGCGGGCGGTAGTCTGCTCGGCCAGACTGATCTAACTAAATTAGCACCTTTATGCTAGGATATTTAAACCGAAATATATAGGAATGTTTATATAGTGTATGACTATATGGAACCATTTTACCCGAGCAAGGGGTCTGTCAAGATCTAATACATATTCTTACTGAGCTCGTGTGTCTGAAAGTTCTAACCGGTAAAAGATCGCCCTTTTCAACATCTTTAACGGGCTATTAGACCGGCTTACCAGACGTAGTCACTAATACAAAGCCACTAAGAATAGTGTTAGATCCGACTGTACCATCATCTCAGAACCAAGTAAACTGGCTATATAATAAATTTTTTATATTTTGATAAAGTCAGGTCTTTAAGATTAAGATGTAAGAGAAGTTAGATATTCAACATAGATATGGAATTTAGCCGGACATAGTCACGACTTAGGAGAAATGAAAAGAAGATAGTACCTTATGGACTTCGGACCCGGCTGCAAAGGTCTATGCCCGGGAATCAAGGGCTAAGGATTGGAGTCCAAACTTTGGACTTTTTCTGATTTTTATTAAGAATAAAAATGTTACAAAGTTTATTACAATCTAAGAAAGAGAAAGAAAGAAGAGAGAAGGAGGAGCAAATGAAAGAAGAGAGAGAGAGAGTCTCAAAAACTCTTGCTCTTCTAAAAAGAATGCACCTATTTATAGAAAAAGAAAAGAATCTGTGAATAGTAAAATGGGTCCCACATTCGATCCCATCTGTACAGTAATAGTGGGCCATATCTGTCCCCTAAACAGTAAATCTACTGTAGATTGGGTCCCTCAACGGCTTTACTGTGCTGTGGGTCCCTTGGAGGCGGCTATCTTCATCACATTTTTTGCTTTCCTTGTATTTTGTCCAATTCTTTCATTCTTCGGACAAAATCTTTGACATTTTCAATGGCCCCTTCGGATAATATATCCTCATGCTCTATCGGCTGGGAATCTTGCAGGATATCATCTGCACTATTCTCACTTTTCATCGAAGTGTCAGACTTTTCTATCTGATTTATAGACATCAGCAAGTTTCGTTTGACGTCTTCCAAATATTTATTTATCATGTCTGTTTTATTTCCGTCTTGAAAGGTAATCCTCCTAGCAATATGGCGGAATGCTGAATCATCAAATTTTTCTTGTTGTGATAAAAGAGTATATTCCTTTACCTTCTCCGAGATAGAATCAATCAATTCTTGTCCATTTAATGTTTTAGTTTTTGGGTCAGTCTTCATCAATTTGTCCCAAAAATTGTTATGAAAATTATGATATAAACAAGGAATTTTCTCACTGGTATAACCTAGTTCTGTTGTCCATTTATGGATCCATGGAATATAAAATTCGATGAAGAAATATATTTGATCAATATTGTCTGGCCAACAGATATGATCTGCCTTGTATAATTCTTCCATGACTGGGGACACTTTGGTCCATTCTCTGTATAACTTCAGAAAAGGCCCTGGCAATATCTTGATTGAAGGCCCGTGGTATGACCACCAATTTAGGAACCAATTAGGAATTGATTCGGAAAATACCTTTGCACAAATCTTTATAAACCATGTGTGCCTGTTTTTATCAATATTATAATACAGGACTTTGTCAAAGACACGGATATAATCTCAATATGTAAAATTTATTCTGTTATTATTAAGGCTTATCTGCGTTTCTTTCATGGTGAATATACCCCAATCTTCTATAGATATAATCTGTTTAATGATTATTTTTGAGAAGTTATAAACATTCTCATCCGAATTGCCACCTGAAAAATGCTGGAATTTAGCAGTACCTGTTTGTTTAAGAATGGTTTCACAATATGAACGAGTCATATAAGACTCACCTGGGAAAGATAATCCACTTAACAAATACCTTTGGAATATCTCCCAAGGTTTATCCTTTCGATTTAATTCCGAATTCTCGACAAGAAATATCATTTCTTTTTTTGGCACTGTCTCATAGGACTTGATATCATCATTGTCCTCTTTAGTAATTGAAGCAAAAGTATTATTTTGCTTTTGTCTTTCTAAATATACCTGCATGTGCCTGTATAACTGACTGTCCTCTGGAATATCTTCCAGGTGTATAACATTTGGTTTTGACGATGAAGATTCGCTAGTTGGTTGAGAAATCTTTTCATTTACTAAAGTCCTTCTGCCCATTTGTATAACTGGGGTATTGGAAGAGGAACCGTAAGAAGATCCCTGACTGTATGACCGGGAAGAGGATGATCTTCCTCTGCCTCATCCTCGACCTCTAGTCCAAGGATGATCCATCCTGCAAAAATTTATGGGATAAGAAATCCGGCAAAGAATTATCAATTCCCTTTTTATACTAGATTTCAAAATCAAATGGGCCTAATTGAGCCTGCCACCTCGCAAATATTATTTTAGAGGCATCATGTTTAAAATCTTTGTCAAACATATATTTGACTGATTGAGCGTCGATTTTTATCAAAAACTTTTGATTATATAAATTATCTTGAAATTTTAAAACACACTTGACTACATTAAACATTTCATGAGCCACAGTTGAAATTTTTTTCTGGGCTTCAGTCCATTTACCTGAATGAAATCTTATCAGATATTCATCATTATCATTAGTATTTATTTGTTTCAAAATATGCTCCCGGATCTGAACTTCTATGCTTATCTTATAGAATTTATTATAAATTATTATCTACTTTAAATCCTAGATGTAAATTATATGATACATCTAATCCTATTTTGTTTGAAACTAATTTTGTGAAATCAAAAATTACGACTAGAAGACCTATTAGGTGGGAAGAAATTAATTTTCCAACTACTTGGGTTTTAAATTCGGTTATACCGCAAAATCAGTTAGCCAATAAGGTTACCAATACTGAGTATTCTCATATTACACAAACTTTTAGTCCAGTTTCTCTGGCAAGGAAACATATCCAAAAAGAATTTTTTGATAAAAAATGGAATCAGTTTAAAACATGGTTTTTTGACACTTATAGCAAAGACAACCTAAATAATATTTCTCAAGAATTTTATGAAACATGTGCATTACATAATCAAATTATGTACTTTGTGTCTTGGTTTATAACCACTTATTTGCCTTTATATGTAAAAGTTTTAGAAAGATCTTATCAAGATAGTAGTGGAGAAATTATTAAAGCAGTTTATCCTCCACAATCTTTCATTTGTTTTACCTAATAATACAGGTATCACGTTTACCGCTTTTCAAAGATTTATTGAAAATGATGTTGGTAAAATAAGTATTTCAGAAATTAATAAATTAATTTCCCAAAACAATTATATGGGTTTATATGTTAAAGTTTTAGGTGGGCATATTAGTTCACTGGATAAAAAACTGGATGATTTAACTGTTTTAATAAAACAGCTTTGTAGCAATAAAGAAAAGACTGATGTTGCCTCCACCTCTGGATCAAAATCATCTACTCAGATTGTTGCTACTTCAATTCAAAGACCTCCTGATATTCAGGATTTCAAATTAAAACTTTCTCCGATTTAGAGGAAATTCTTGAAAAGAAATTTTCTGGTTTAACTATTAAATCTATTGATTTATCTTCACAATTTGCTGATAATATTGCTTCTCCGTCAGATATAAGGCAGGAAACTATATCAGAATTTAATAAGCTTTGTAGTAGTATTAAACACCCTTATTTTGCAGATAAGCCTCGAATGCAAACAGATTATTACCTAGACCAATTCCCCAGGATGTTCTTATAGAAGAAAGGGACTGAGATTAGACTAATACCTCTTATAGTGGTAATGAAATCTATGAATGGAATATAAATGGTTTTACTGATAGGTAAATGACCATTTTAGTACATAGGATGATGATGTACGTTACTATATGCAAAGCTACCAGTGCTAAAAACACTGATAAAGTTATTTGCAAAATGATAATTGCTGGATTTATAGGACAGCTTAGAGGTCGGTGGGATAATTATATGACCATAGAAGCCAAAGCCTCTATTATATCTGTTGTTTATCCCGAAGCAAGCATTGATAATTTAGGTCATACGTTACCTAGTGACCGTAAGGATGCGGTCTATACTCTGGTTATGACCATATTAGAACATTTTAGTGGTAGATTTACCAGTGATTTTAAAACCACTAGGACACTCCTTAACGGTCTTAAATGTAGGACCTTAAGTGAATTTCGGTGGTATAAGGATACATTCCTTAGTCGGGTCATGGAATTACCCGAAAATAAGTTTGCACATTGGAAAGCCAAATTTATAGATGGCCTCCCTTTTTTATTTACTGAGAGAGTTAGAAAAGCTCTTAGAGGTAGTTACGGTGAAATTCCGTATGATAATTACACTTATGGAAAACTCGTAGGAGTATGTACACAAGAAGGATTAAACTTGTGAAATGAACTGAAATTGTCTCGACAGCTTAAGATGGATAAGCTCAAAGAAAAATCTCAATTAGGATATTTTTGTGCACAATTTGGTGTAGCCCAGCCTTCTAGTCAAACTAAGAAGAAAAGGGGTAAATCTTATAGAAACCCAAACCCAGATGGTTCATATCGAAAACGTAGATCTAGATATAGATCAAAAGAAGAACGAGAAGCACGAAAAGGTGCTCGTAAGTCTAAAAAGATTCACAAAGGATAGATCCAATAGAGACCTTTCTAAGGTTAAATGTTATAGGTGTGGTAAATTCGGTCACATCGCCCCTAATTGTAAGTTAGAAAGGCTTAAAGTTTTAGAATTAGACAATACTTTGCTTGATAAAATCTATTGTATGTTATACACTTCCGGATCAGAATTTGATTGTGAATCTAACCATTCTGAATCTGAAGAAGAAGTAGAATTGCTTGATTATTCTGATAATGAAAATCATAATAATATTACTACATGTAATACTTGCAAAGGTGATGTTTGTTCATGTGAAAATGATGAATATTATGAACTTCAGTCTCAATTTCAAGATATGAATATTCAGACTATTACTTCTGATAATATCATCGAGATTTTAAAAGAGGTTACTGATAATAACCTTCGAGAAAAAATCATTAATTTGGCAGCTAGTTCAAGTTCAAATACTTCGAATATAACCAGTTAAAAGAATGAATTGATGTATTCAGCCCCGTATACTTTATCCGAAGTCAATAAAAGACTTTTTGAAAAACATGCTCCAATACGTGATACGTCTTTTGATGATTTGAAAATTGAAATTGAAAATTTGAAAAAGGAGATTAAATCTCTGAAACAAAATCAAATAATTTGTGATCATCGGATTACTCAGATTGAGAAAAATAATTCTTTTTCTGAGGATAAACAGAAAAATATTTTGGAAAATGATGAAATCAAGATTTCCAAACAAATTAATCTAGACCCTAAACATTATATGTTTTTAGGGATGATGCAAATTGTCACCGCTCATAAATGGTACATTAAATGTACAATTTTAATTGATAATAATTTCTCAATTAGTGAAGTTGCTATGATTGATAGTGGTGCCGATGTTAGTTGCATCCAAGAAGGATTAATACCCACAAAATATTTTCAAAAAACAACGTATATGGTGAGATCTTCATCTGGTCATGTATTAGATATTAAATATAAATTGCCTGATGTGCATATTATTTCATCGACTAATTTATTACAAAATTCAACCAATTCAGTATTCAACTAACATGGTCTCGATTTTGTAGGAATATTATCCTCAGAAAAACCTTCTTCATATGGAAGAGTGACGATATGCTTTTTTCTGTTTCATAAAGCACTCGGATGGTCAGCATAGATATCAATTTCAATTTGTTCAGTAATCAATTTAATTTTTTCCTGAACTTTAGGAGATTTCAATGTATCAAAAATATTTATGCTAAATAATTCTAGCTGCAAGGAATCAACATGCCTTTGTTTCATATCAATCAATGCATTTATGTCTCTTGTTACGGGATATGTAATAAATGTATAACTAATTTCTTTATTATTAAAGGTGGCTTTAAAACCTTTAGCGTCAATATGCATATATGGATAAATGGCATTTATAAAAGGCGTTCCAAGAATAATTGGGGGGTATTACTGATTTTTAACCAAGAAAAAGAAATGCGGAATTCATACTTTATTTTGAAAATATACGCATTAGGCAATTTATATTTAATATCTAATGCATGACCTGATGCAGATCTCACCATACGCGTTGTTTTTTGAAAATATTTTGTGGGTATTAACCCTTCTTGGATGCAACTAACATCGGAACCACTATCAATCATAGCAACTTCATTAATTGAGAAATTATTAAGAATTAAAATTGTACATTTAATGTACCATTTATGAGCGGTGACAATTTGCATCATCCCTAAAAACATATCATGTTTAAGGTCTAGATTAATTTGTTTTGAAATCTCGATTTCATCATTTTCCAAAACATTTTTCTATTTATCATTACAAGACTCAGATAAAGAATTTTTTTTCTCAATCTGAGTAATCCGATGATCACAAATCATTTGATTTTGTTTCAAAAATTTAATCTCCTTTTTCAAATTTTCAATTTGAATTTTCAAATCATCAAAAGATGTATCACGTATTGGAGCATGTTCTTCAAAAAGTCTTTTATTGACTTCGGATAAGGTATACGGGGCTGAATACATCAATTCATTCTTTTGACTGGCTATATTCGAAGTATTTGAACTGGAACTAGCTGCCAAATTAATGATTTTTTCTCGAAGGTTATTATCAGTAACCTCTTTTAAAATCTCGATGATATTATCAGAAGTAATAGTCTGAATATTCATATCTTGAAATTGAGACTAAAGTTTATAAAATTCATCATTTTCACATGAACAAACATCACCTTTGCAAGTATTACATGTAGTAATATTATTATGATTTTCATTATCAGAATAATCAAGCAATTCTACTTCTTCTTCATATTCAGAATGGTTAGATTCATAATCAGATTCTGATCCGGAAGTGTATAACATACCATAGATTTTATCATGCAAAGTATTGTCTAATTCTAAAACTTTAAGCTTTTCTAACTTACAATTAGGGGCAATGTGACCGAATTTACCACACCTATAACATTTAACCTTAGAAAGGTCTCTATTGGATCTATCCTTTGTGAATCTTTTAGACTTACGAGCACCTTTTCGTGCTTCTCGTTCTTCTTTTGATCTATATCTAGATTTACGTTTTCGATAAGAACCATCTGGGTTTGGGTTTCTATAAGGTTTACCCCTGTTCTTCTTAGTTTGACTAGAAGGCTGGGCTACACCAAATTGTGCACAAAAATCTCCTACTTGGGATTTTTCTTTGAGCTTATCCATCTTAAGTTGTTGAGACAATTTCAGTTCATTACACAAGTTTAATCCTTCTTGTGTACATACTCCTACGAGTTTTCCATAAGTGTAATTATCATACGGAATTTCACCGTAACTACCTCTAAGAGCTTTTCTAACTCTCTCAGCAAATAAAGAAGGGAGGCCATCTATAAATTTGGATTTCCAATGTGCAAACTTAATTTCGGATAATTTCATGACCCAACTAAGGAATATATCCTTATACCACCGAAATTCACTTATGGTCCTACATCTAAGACCGTTAAGGAGTGTCCTAGTGATTTCGAAATCACTGGTAAATCTACCACTAAAATGTTCTAATATGGTCATAACCAGAGTATAGACCACATCTTCACGGCCACTATGTAACGTATGACCTAAATTATCAATGCTTGCTTGGGGATTAACAACAGATATAACAGAGTCTTTGGCTTCTATGGTCATATAATTATCCCACCAACCTCTAAGCTATCCTATAAATCCAGTAATTATCATTATGCAAATAACTCTATCAGTGTTTTTAGCACCAGTAGCTTTGCATATAGTAACGTACATCATCATCCTATGTACTAAAATGGTCATTTACCTATCAGTAAAACCATTTATATTCCATTCATAGATTTCATTACCACTATAAGAGGTAATAGTCTAATCCAAATCCCTTTCTTCTATAAGAACATCCTGGGGAATTGGTCTAGAATAATAATGCGTTTGCAATCGAGGCTTATCTGCAAAATAAGGGTGTTTAACACTACTACGAAGCTTATTAAATTCTGATATAGTTTCCTGCCTTATATCTGACGGAGAAGCAATATTATCAGCAAATAGTGAAGATAAATCAATAGGTTTAATAGATAAACCAGAAAATTTCTTTTCAAGAATTTCCTCTAACTCGGAGAAAGTTTTAATTTGAAAATCCTGAATATCAGGAGGTCTTTGAATTGAAGTAGCAACAATTTGAGTCGATGATGTTGATCTAGAGGTGGAGGCAACATCAGTCTTTTCTTTATTGCTGCAAAGTTGTTTTATTAAAATAGTTAAATCATCCAGTTTTTTATCCAGTGAACTAATATGCCCACCTAAAACTTTAACATATAAACCCATATAATTGTTTTGGGAAATTAATTTACTAATTTCTTAAATACTTATTTTACCAACATCATTTTCAATAAATCTTTGAAAAGCGGTAAACGTGATACCTGTATTATTAGGTAAAACAAATGAAGATTGTGGAGGATAAAGTGATTTAATAATTTCTCCACTACTATCTTTATAAGATCTTTCTAAAACTTTTACATATAAAGGCAAATAAGTGGGTATAAACCAAGACACAAAGTACATAATTTATAATAAATTCTATAAGATAAGCATAGAAGTTCAGATCCGGGAGCATATTTTGAAACAAATAAATACTAATGATAATCATGAATATCTGATAAGATTTCATTCAGGTAAATAGACTGAAGCCCAGAAAAAATATGCAACTGTGGCTCATGAAATGTTGACTATAGTCAAGTGTGTTTTACAATTTCAAGATAATTTATATAATCAAAAGTTTTTGATAAAAACTGACGCTCAATCAGTCAAATATATGTTTGATAAAGATTTTAAACATGATGCCTCTAAAATAATATTTGCGAGGTGGCAGGCTCAATTAGCCCCATTGACAATGCGGTGACAATTTTCATCATCCCTAAAAACATATCATGTTTAGGGTCTAGATTAATTTGTTTTGAAATCTTGATTTCATCATTTTCCAAAATATTTTTCTATTTATCATTAGAAGACTCAGATAAAGAATTGTTTTTCTCAATCTGAGTAATCCGATGATCACAAATTATTTGATTTTGTTTCAGAGATTTAATCTCCTTTTTCAAATTTTCAATTTCAATTTTCAAATCATCAAAACACGTATCACGTATTGGAGCATGTTTTTCAAAAAGTCTTTTATTGATTTCGGATAAAGTATACTGGGCTGAATACATCAATTCATTCTTTTAACTGGCTATATTCGAAGTATTTGAACTTGAACTAGCTACCAAATTAATGATTTTTTTCTCGAAGGTTATTATCAGTAACCTCTTTTAAATTCTCGATGATATTATCAGAAGTAATAGTCTGAATATTCATATCTTGAAATTGAGACTGAAGTTCATAAAATTCATCATTTACACATGAACAAGCATCACCTTTGCAAGTATTACATGTAGTAATATTATTATGATTTTCATTATCAAAATAATTAAGCGATTCTACTTCTTCTTCAGATTCAGAATGGTTAGATTCATAATCAGATTCTGATCCGGAAGTGTATAACATACCATAGATTTTATCATGCAAAGTATTGTCTAATTCTAAAGCTTTAAGCCTTTCTAACTTACAATTAGGGGCGATGTGACCGAATTTACCACACCTATAACATTTAACCTTAGAAAGGTCTCTATTGGATCTATCCTTTGTGAATCTTTTAGACTTACGAGCACCTTTTCGTGTTTCTCGTTCTTCTTTTGATCTATATCTAGATTTACGTTTTCGATATGAAGCATCTGGATTTGGGTTTCTATAAGGTTTACCCCTGTTCTTCTTAGTTTGACTAGAAGGCTGGGCTACACCAAATTGTGCACAAAAATCTCCTAATTGGGTTTTTTCTTTGAGCTTATCCATCTTAAGTTGCTGAGACAATTTCAGTTCATTACACAAGTTTAATCCTTCTTGTGTACATACTCCTACGAGTTTTCCATAAGTGTAATTATCATACGAAATTTCACCGTAACTACCTCTAAGAGCTTTTCTAACTCTCTCAGCAAATAAAGAAGGGAGGCCATTTATAAATTTGGATTTCCAATGTGCAAACTTATTTTCGGGTAATTTCATGACCCAACTAAGGAATGTATCCTTATACCACCGAAATTCACTTAAGGTCCTACATCTAAGACCGTTAAGGAGTGTCCCAGTGATTTTGAAATCACTGGTAAATCTACCACTAAAATGTTCTAATATGGTCATAACCAGAGTATAGACCACATCTTCACGGCCACTAGGTAACGTATGACCTAAATTATCAATGCTTGCTTTGGGATTAACAACAGATATAATAGAGGCTTTGGCTTCTATGGTCATATAATTATCCCACCAACCTCTAAGCTGTCCTATAAATCCAGCAATTATCATTTTGCAAATAACTTTATCAGTGTTTTTAGCACTGGTAGCTTTGCATATAGTAGCGTACATCATCATCCTATTTACTAAAATGGTCATTTGCCTATCTGTAAGACCATCTATATTCCATTCATCGATCTCATTACCACTATAAGACGTATTTGTTTGATTCCAGTCCCTTTCGTCTATAAGAATATCTTGGGGAGTGGGTCCAGGATAATAATGCGTTTGCATTCGAGGCTTATCTGCAAAATAAGGGTGTTTAACACTACTTCGATGCTTACTAATTCTGATATAGTTTCCTGCCTTATATCTGACGGAGAAGCAATATTATCAGCAAATTGTGAAGATAAATCGATAGGTTTAATAGTTAAACCAGAAAATTCCTTATCAAGAATTTCCTCTAAATCGGAGAAAGTTTTAATTTGAAAAATCCTGAATATCAGGAGGTCTTTGAATTGAAGTAGCAACAATCTGAGTAGATGATGCTGATTCAGAGGTGGAGGCAACATCAGTCTTTTCTTTATTGCTGCAAAGCTGTTTTATTAAAATAGTTAAATCATCAAGTTGTTTATCGAGTGAACTAATATGCCCACCTAAAACTTTAACATATAAACCCATATAATTGTTTTGGGAAATTAATTTATTAATTTCTGAAATACTTATTTTACCAACATCATTTTCAATAAATCTTTGAAAAGCGGTAAACGTGATACCTGTATTATTAGGTAAAACAAATGAAGATTGTGGAGGATAAACTGATTCAATAATTTCTCCACTATTATCTTGATAAGGTCTTTCTAAAACTTTTACATATAAAGACATATAAGTGGTTATAAACCAAGGCACAAAGTACATAATTTGATTATGTAATGCACATGTTTCATAAAATTCTTGAGAAATATTATTTAGGTCGTGTTTGCTATAAGTGTCAAAAAACCATGTTTTAAACTGGTTTCATTTTTTATCAATTTTTTTTTGTTTGATATGTTTCCGTGCCAGAGAACCTGGACTAAAATCAATTTTATGTGGAATCATTAGCTATCATTTGGATTGAAATCCATTTCGGATGCAAAAGGAAAATCCTAATAGAATATATTATCACATGCTTGAACAATATTTGTTCGCGGATCAATTTTTAATTTATCAATCTGACTATTAGTCGATAGAATAGTATGCAAAGAAGCAATTTTGTTAACTCTAGCTGGACCGTATATTGGTTCAACCGGAGCTATCATAGAAGGCACTGATGGCAATAATCTATTGCTACTACTACCTGAAAATGACTGCCTGTTATAAACAGAAGATTTATCATCAAATTAAAGATGTAAGAGAAGTTAGATATTCAACATAGATATGGAATTTAGTCGGACATAGTCACGACTTAGGAGAAATGAAAAGAAGGTAATACCTTTTGGAATTCGAACCCTGCTTCAAGGGTTTATGCCCGGGAAGCAAGGGCTAAGGATTGGTGTCCAAATTTTGGACTTTTTTTATTTTTATTAAAAATAAAAACATTACAAAGATTATTACAATCTAAGAAAGGGAAAGAAAGAAGAGAGAAGGAGGAGCAAATGAAAAAAGAGATAGAGGGAGTCTCAAAAACTCTGCTCTCAAAACTGAAAACTAAACGTATTTAAAGAAAGGAAAATAATCTAGGATTAGTAAATGTGGGTCCCATATTGGGTCCCATCTCTACAGTAGAAGTGGACCCTATCTGGTCCCATGAACAGTGTATCTACTGTATAGTGGGTCCTTTGGAGGCTATCTCGGTCAAATTTTCTTTTTCCCTTTCATTTTGTCTATTTCCTTAATTCTACGGACAAATTTCTCAGCATTTTCAATGGCTGTGTTTGAGAGTATTTCTTTCGGTGGCAGAGGTTGTGCATCTTGCAAGATATCATCATTGCTAGTGTCACTTTTCATCGGCGTGTCTGATGTTTTACTTTGAAGGAGGGATTGCAGTAAATTCTTTTTCATTTCTTCTAAATAATCTGCAATCATAGCTTCTTTATATCCTTCTTGGAAAAAAATCTTCCTGGCAGTATGCCTGACTGAAGGGTCTTCCTTCTTACCCTTATTAGCTATAGTTTTGTATTCTTGGACGCTTAATTTAATTAAGTCCAATAATTCTTGGCCATGTAGGACGTTCGTTTTAGAATCTATTTTCATTAATTTATCTCAAAAATTATTATAGAATGTCCTGTATAGACACGGTATTTGATCTTCTGTGAATCCTAATTCAGGAGTCCATTTATGAATCCATGGTATTGAAAATTCAATAAAGAAATAAATCTGGTCAATCTTTTCTGGGCAACAGATATGATCTGCATGGTATAAAGTATCCAAATCTGGAGATACTTGTTTCCATTCTTTGTATAATAGCTGGATTGGTTCAGGTAATAACTTGGCTGTTGGGCCGTGGTATGACCAACAGTGAAGAAACCAATTAGGAATCTGTTCTGAGAATATTTTTGAACACACCTTTATAAACCAAGTGTGCTTATGTTTATCATTGTTATAATATAATACTTGGTCGAATGCTTGGATTATAAAGCTCATTCGGACGTTATTAAGAACGAGCTGTCTTTCTTCCATAATAGGAATTCCTTAATCTTCAATGGATATAATCCATTTAATAATAATCTTTGAGAAGTTATAAACATTCCCTTCTAGATTATAATTATTATTAAAATTTGAAAACTCAGCACTATCAGTACTGGTGAGAATAGTCTCATAGTAAGAACGGGTTTTGTATGACTTCCCCAGGAAATATAGACTGTCAATCAAATACCTTTGGAATATTTTCCAAGGATCATTTCTTCTGGATATCTCAGAACTTTCTACAAGAAATATCATTTCCTGTTTTGGTAATTTTTCATAAGACCTGATATCATCAGGGTCCTCTTTAGTAATTGAAGCAAAAGTACCACCTTGCTTTTGTCCGGCTAAATATGCCTTCATATGTGCGTATAACGGACTGTCCTCTGAAATATCTTCCAAATGAATAGTTGTTTTAGTAGTAGATGAGGATTCTCCTTGAGATATTCGTGAGTTTATTAAACTCCGTCTTCCCATTTGTATTACTGGGGAATTTGAAGAGGAACCGTATGACGATCCCTGACTCGTTGAAGGGGCTGATCTTCCCCTGCCACGTCCTTTTACCCTAGTCCAAGGATGATCCATCCTGCAAATATTCACGAGATAAGAAATCCGATAAAGAATTATCAATTCCCTTTTTATATTGGATTTCAAAATCAAATGGGTCTAATTGAGCCTGCCACCTCGCAATATTATCTTAGAGGCATCATGTTTAAAATCTTTATCAAACATATATTTTACTGATTGAGCGTAAGTTTTTATTAAAAACTTTTGATTATATAAATCATCTTGAAATTTTAGAACACATTTGACTACAGTCAATAATTCATGAGCCATAGTAGCATATTTCTTTTGGGCTTCGATCCATTTACCTGAATGAAATCGAATAAGATATTCACACTTATCATTAGGATTAATATGTTTTAAAATTTCTCCCAAACCAATATTGGATGCATCAGTTTCAATAATTTTTTGGCAAGCAGGGTTAGCAAGAGTTAAACAAGGTAGAGCCTTAGCTCGTTTCTTAATATTTTGAACGATAGCCGCATGCTTATCTGTCCACGGCTCTTTATAATTTTTCTTTAGCCTGTCGTATAACGGGTCTAAATCGTGAGATAAATTTTTATAAAAGGGAGAAATATAGTTTAAACTTCTCAAAAATCTTTGCAATTGAGTTCTATCCGTAATCACATCAGAAAATTTATGAGCAAAATTAATGGCGCGTTGAATGGGAGTTATCTTTCCCTGACAAATATTATGTCCTAAAAATCGGACATCGGCTTGAAATAAACTCATTTTTGGTTTAGATATGACCAAACCATTTTGTATCACAATTTTCTTTAAACTGTCTAAATGCTTAATATGCATTTCCAGAGTTTTAGAAAATACCAGAATATCATCTATGTAGACAATTATAAAATCCATATAAGGATTAAAAATATCGTTCATAATTTTTTGAAATTCAGAAGGCGCGTTTTTTAAACCAAACGGCATGACATTCCATTCGTATTGTACAAATGGGACATTAAAAGCAGTTCGATAAGTGTGTTCTTTTAAAATTTGAATTTGCCAATAACCTGATTTTAAATTAAATTTTGAAAAGATATTGACATCATATAATCTGGACAATAAATCCTTTTTGTTCGGAAACGGGTACCGAATCCATTTCAAAAACTTATTAAGAGGTTTATAATTAATGACCAATCTGGGCACACCTCTTTCTTTTTCAGCTGCGTTATTAACATAGAAAACAGTACACGACCAAGGAGACTTGGACGACTTTATCTAACCCTTTTGCAATAAATTATCAATTTCTTTTTTGCAAAATTCAACCAATTCAGTATTCATCTGATATGGTCTCGATTTTGTAGGAATATTATCCTCAGAAAAACCTTCTTCGTATGGAAGAGTGACAATATGATTTTTTCTGTTCCAGAAAGTACTCGGACGGTCAGTACAGATATCAACTGCAATTTGTTCAGAAATCAATTTAATTTTTTCCTTAACTTTAGGAGACTTCAATGTAACCAAAATATTTATTCTAACTAATTCTAGTTGCAAGGAATCAACATGCCTTTGTTTCATATCAATCAATGCATTTATGTCTCTTGTTACGGGGTCTGTAACAAATGTATAACTAATTTCTTTATTATTAAAAGTAGCTTTAAAACCTTTAGCGTCAATATACGTATATGGATAAATGACATCTATAAAAGGCATTCCAAGAATAATTGGGGGGGGGGGGTAATAACTGATTTTTAACCAAGAAAAAGAAATGTGGAATGCATACTTTATCAATCGCTTCTAACCTATCATTCTTTATACTGGATTCTCCTAAATCCATTCTTATCCAAATTATCTATGTAATATACTTCACATCTGTTACATATTAACCTTAAACATCATGGCTCTGATACCATATTAACAGGATCTCTAAGGCTGGCGGTAGTCCGCACGGCCAGACAGATCTAGCTAAATTAGCACCTTTATGCTGGGACATAAGAATCGAAATGTATAGGAATTTTTATATAGGGTATGACTGTATGGAACCTTTTTACCCGAGCAAGGAGTCTGTCAAGATCTAATACGTATTCTTAATGAGCCCGTGTGTCTGGAAGTTCTAACCGGTAAAAGATCGCCCTTTTCAACATCTTTAACGAACTATTAGACCGGCTTACCAGACGTAGTCACTAAGACAAAGCCACTAAGAATAGTATTAGATTCGACTGTACCACCATCTCAGAACCAAGTCAACTGGCTATCTAATAATTTCTTTATATTTTGATAAAGCCAGATCTTTAAGATTAAGATGTAAAAGAAGTTAGATATTCAACATAGATATGGAATTTAGCCAGACATAGTCACGACTTAGGAGAAATGAAAAGAAGATAGTACCTTATGGACTTCGAACCCGGCTCCAAGGGTTTATGCCCGGGAAGCAAGGGCTAAGGATTGGTGTCCAAATTTTGTAATTTTTTTGATTTTTATTAAAAATAAAAACATTACAAAGTTTATTACAATCTAAGAAAGAGAAAGAAAGAAGAGAGAAGGAGGAGAAAATGAAAGAAGAGAGAGGAATTCTCAAAAACTCTGCTCTCAAAACTGAAAACTAAACGTATTTAAACAAAGAAAAAGAATCTAGGAATAGTAAATGTGGGTCCCATATTGGTTCCCATCTGTACAGTAAAAGTGGACCCTATCTGGTCCCATGAACAGTGTATCTATTGTATAGTGGGTCCTTTGGCAGCTATCTCGGTCAAATCTTCTTTTTCCCTTGCATTTTGTCCATTTCCTTCATTCTACGGACAAATTCCTTAGCATTTTCAATGGCTGTGTCTGAGAGTATTTCATCCGGTGGCAGAGGTTGTGGATATTGAAAGATATCATCATTGCTAGTGTCACTTTTCATTGACGTGTCTGATTTTTCAATTTGAAGGAGGGATTGCAGTAAATTCTTTTTCATTTCTTCTAAATAATCTGCAATTATAGCTTCTTTATCTCCTTCTTGGAAAGAAATCTTCCTGGCAGTATGCCTGATTGAAGGGTCTTCCTTCTTACCCTTATTAGCTATAGTTTTGTATTCTTGGACGCTTAATTTAATTAAGTCCAATAATTCTTGGCCATGTAGGACGTTCGTTTTAGAATCTATTTTCATTAATTTATCTCAAAAATTATTATAGAATGTTCTGTATAGACACGGTATTTGATCTTCTGTGAATCCTAATTCAGGAGTCCATTTATGAATTCATGGTATTGAAAATTCAATAAAGAAATAAATCTGGTCAATCTTTTCTAGGCAACAGATATGATCTGCATGGTATAAAGTATCCAAATCTGGAGATACTTGTTTCCATTCTTTGTATAATAGCTGGAATGGTTCAGGCAATATCTTGGTTGTTGGGCCGTGGTATGACCACCAGTGAAGAAACCAATTAGGAATATGTTCTGAGAATATTTTTGAACACACCTTTATAAACCAAGTGTGCTTATGTTTATCATTGTTATAATATAATACTTGGTCGAATGCTTGGATTATAAAGCTCATTCGGAAGTTATTAAGAACGAGCTGTCTTTCTTCCATAATAGAAATTCCTTAATCTTCAATGGATATAATCCATTTAATAATAATCTTTGAGAAGTTATAAACATTCCCTTCTAGATTATAATTATTATTAAAATTTGAAAACTCAGCACTATCAGTACTGGTGAGAATAGTCTCATAGTAAGAACGGGTTTTGTATGACTTCCCCAGGAAATATAGACTGTCAATCAAATACCTTTGGAATATTTTCCAAGGATCATTTCTTCTGGATATCTCAGAACTTTCTACAAGAAATATCATTTCCTGTTTTGGTAATTTTTCATAAGACCTGATATCATCAGGGTCCTCTTTAGTAATTGAAGCAAAAGTACCACCTTGCTTTTGTCCGGCTAAATATGCCTTCATATGTGCGTATAACGGACTGTCCTCTGAAATATCTTCCAAATGAATAGTTGTTTTAGTAGTAGATGAGGATTCTCCTTGAGATATTCGTGAGTTTATTAAACTCCGTCTTCCCATTTGTATTACTGGGGAATTTGAAGAGGAACCGTATGACGATCCCTGACTCGTTGAAGGGGCTGATCTTCCCCCTGCCACGTCCTTTTACCCTAGTCCAAGGATGATCCATCCTGCAAATATTCACGAGATAAGAAATCCGATAAAGAATTATCAATTCCCTTTTTATATTGGATTTCAAAATCAAATGGGTCTAATTGAGCCTGCCACCTCGCAATATTATCTTAGAGGCATCATGTTTAAAATCTTTATCAAACATATATTTTACTGATTGAGCATAAGTTTTAATTAAAAACTTTTGATTATATAAATCATCTTGAAATTTTAGAACACATTTGACTACAGTCAATATTTCATGAGCCACAGTAGCATATTTCTTTTGGGCTTCGATCCATTTACCTGAATGAAATCGAATAAGATATTCACACTTATCATTAGGATTAATCTATTTTAAAATTCCTCCAAAACCAATATTGGATGCATCAGTTTCAATAATTTTTTGGCAAGCAGGGTTAGCAAGAGTTAAACAAGGTAGAGCCTTAACTCGTTTCTTAATATTTTGAACGATAGCCGCATGTTTATCTGTCCACGACTCTTTATAATTTTTCTTTAGCCTGTCGTATAACGGGGCTAAATCGCGAGATTAATTTTTATAAAAGGGGGAAATATAGTTTAAACTTCCCAAAAATCTTTGCAATTGAGTTCTATCAGTAATAACATTAGAAAATTTATCAGCAAAATTAATGACGTGTTGAATAGGAGTAATCTTCCCTTGACAAATATTATGCCCTAAAAAGCGGACTTTGGTTTGAAATAAACTCATTTTTGGTTTAGATATGACCAAACCATTTTGTATAACAATTTTTTTAAAGATATCTAAATGCTTAATATGCATTTCTAAAGTCTTGGAAAAGACTAAAATGTCATCAATATAAACAATAATAAAATCTATATAAGGATTAAGAATATCATTCATTATTTTCTGAAATTCAGAAGGAGCGTTTTTCAAACCAAAAGGCATAATAGTCCATTCGTATTGTCCAAATGGGACATTAAAGACAGTTCTATAAGTATGCTCTTTCAAAATTTGTATCTGCCAATAACCTGATTTTAAATCAAATTTTAAAAAGATATTGGCATCATATAATATGGACAATAAATTCGTTTTGTTCGGAATCGGGTACCGAATCCATTTCAAAAACTTATTAAGAGGTTTATAATTAATGACCAATCTGGGCACACCTCTTTCTTTTTTAGCTGTGTTATTAACATAGAAAGCAGTACACAACCAAGGAGACTTGGACGGTTTTATCAAAACCTTTTGCAATAAATTATCAATTTCTTTTTTTGTAAAATTCAACCAATTCAGTATTCATCTGACATGGTCTCAATTTTGTAGGAATATTATTCTCAAAAAAACCTTCTTCGTATGGAAGAGTGACGATATGCTTTTTTCTGTTCAAGAAAACACTCGGATGGTCAGCACAAATATCAATTGCAATTTGTTCAGAAATCAATTTAATTTTTTCCTGAACTTTAGGAGATTTCAATGTATCAAAAATATTTATGCTAAATACTTCTAGCTGCAAGGAATCAACATACCTTTGTTTCATATCAATCAATGCATTTATGTCTCTTGTTACGGGATCTGTAACAAATGTATAACTAATTTCTTTATTATTAAAGGTGGCTTTAAAAGCTTTAGCGTCAATATGCGTATATGGATATATGACATTTATAAAAGGTGTTCCAAGAATAATTGGGGGGTATTACTGATTTTTAACCAAGAAAAAGAAATGTGGAATTCATACTTTGTTTTGACAAATATGCGCATTAGGCAAGTTATATTTAATATCTAATGCATAACCTGATGCAGATCTCACCATATGCGTTGTTTTTTGAAAATATTTTGTGGGTATTAACCCTTCTTGGATGCAACTAACATCGGCACCACTATCAATCATGGTTACTTCATTAATTGAGAAATTATTATCAATTAAAATTGTACATTTAATGTACCATTTATGAGCTGTGACAATTTGCATCATCCCTAAAAACATATCATGTTTAAGGTCTAGATTAATTTGTTTTGAAATCTCGATTTCATCATTTTCCAAAACATTTTTCTGTTTATCATTAAAAGACTCAGCTAAAGATTTTTTTTTCTCAATCTGAGTAATCCGATGATCACAAATCATTTGATTTTGTTTCAGAGATTTAATCTCCTTTTTCAAATTTTCAAATCATCAAAACACGTATCACGTACTGGAGCATGTTTTTCAAAAAGTCTTTTATTGACTTCAGATAAAGTATACGGGGCTGAATACATCAATTCATTCTTTTGACTGGCTATATTCGAAGTATTTGAACTGGAACTAGCTGCCAAATTAATGATTTTTTCTCGAAGGTTATTATCAGTAACCTCTTTTAAAATCTCGATGATATTATCAGAAGTAATAGTCTGAATATTCATATCTTGAAATTGAGACTAAAGTTTATAAAATTCATCATTTTCACATGAACAAACATCACCTTTGCAAGTATTACATGTAGTAATATTATTATGATTTTCATTATCAGAATAATCAAGCAATTCTACTTCTTCTTCATATTCAGAATGGTTAGATTCATAATCAGATTCTGATCCGGAAGTGTATAACATACCATAGATTTTATCATGCAAAGTATTGTCTAATTCTAAAACTTTAAGCTTTTCTAACTTACAATTAGGGGCGATGTGACCGAATTTACCACACCTATAACATTTAACCTTAGAAAGGTCTCTATTGGATCTATCCTTTGTGAATCTTTTAGACTTATGAGCACCTTTTCGTGCTTCTCGTTCTTCTTTTGATCTATATCTAGATTTACGTTTTCGATATGAACCATCTGGGTTTGGGTTTCTATAAGGTTTACCCCTGTTCTTCTTAGTTTGACTAGAAGGCTGGGCTACACCAAATTGTGCACAAAAATCTCCTACTTGGGATTTTTCTTTGAGCTTATCCATCTTAAGTTGTTGAGACAATTTCAGTTCATTACACAAGTTTAATCCTTCTTGTGTACATACTCCTACGAGTTTTCCATAAGTGTAATTATCATACGGAATTTCACCGTAACTACCTCTAAGAGCTTTTCTAACTCTCTCAGAAAATAAAGAAGGGAGGCCATCTATAAATTTGGATTTCCAATGTGCAAACTTAATTTCGGATAATTTCATGACCCAACTAAGGAATATATCCTTATACCACCGAAATTCACTTAAGGTCCTACATCTAAGACCGTTAAGGAGTGTCCTAGTAATTTCGAAATCACTGGTAAATCTACCACTAAAATGTTCTAATATGGTCATAACCAGAGTATAAACCGCATCTTCACGGCCACTATGTAACGTATGACCTAAATTATCAATGCTTGCTTGGGGATTAACAACAGATATAACAGAGACTTTGGCTTCTATGGTCATATAATTATCCCACCAACCTCTAAGCTGTCCTGTAAATCCAACAATTATCATTTTGTAAATAACTTTATCAGTGTTTTTAGCACTGGTAGCTTTGCATATAGTAGCGTACATCATCATCCTATGTACTAAAATAGTCATTTGCCTATCCGTAAGACCATCTATATTTCATTCATAGATCTCATTACCACTATAAGAGGTATTAGTCTGATCCCAGTCCCTTTATTCTATAAGAACATCCTGGGGAGTGGGTCTAGGATAATAATGCATTTGCATTCGAGGCTTATCTGCAAAATAAGGGTGTTTAACACTACTACAAAGCTTATTAAATTCAGATATAGTTTCCTGCCTTATATCTGACGGAGAAGCAATATTATCAGCAAGTTGTGAAGATAAATCAATAGGTTTAATAGTTAAACCAGAAAATTTCTTATCAAGAATTTCCTCTAAATCGAAGAAAGTTTTAATTTGAAAAATCCTGAATATCAGGAGGTCTTTGAATTGAAGTAGCAACAATCTGAGTAGATGATGCTGATTCAGAGGTGGAGGCAACATCAGTCTTTTCTTTATTGCTGCAAAGTTGTTTTATTAAAATAGTTAAATCATCCAGTTTTTTATCCAGTGAACTAATATGCTCACCTAAAACTTTAAAATATAAACCCATATAATTGTTTTGGGAAATTAATTTATTAATTTCTGAAATACTTATTTTACCAACATCATTTTCAATAAATCTTTGAAAAGCGGTAAACGTGATACCTGTATTATTAGGTAAAACAAATGAAGATTGTGGAGGATAAAGTGATTTAATAATTTCTCCACTACTATCTTGATAAGATCTTTCTAAGACTTTTACATATAAAGACAAATAAGTGGTTATAAACCAAGGCACAAAGTACATAATTTGATTATGTAATGCACATGTTTCATAAAATTCTTGAGAAATATTATTTAGGTCGTCTTTGCTATAAGTGTCAAAAAACCATGTTTTAAACTGGTTCCATCTTTTATCAATTTTTTTTGGGATATGTTTCCGTGCCAGAGAACCTGGACTAAAATCAATTTTATGTGGAATCATTAAATATCATTTGGATTGAAATCCATTTCGGATGCAAAAGGAATATCCTTATCGAAAATATTATCACATGCTTGAACAATATTTGTTCACAAATCAATTTTTAATTTATCAATCTGACTATTAGTCGATGGAATAGTATGCAAAGAAGCAATTTTGTTAACTCTAGCTGGACCGTATATTGGTTCAACCGGAGCTATCATAGAAGACACTGAAGGTAATAATCTATTGCTACTACTACCTCAAAATGACTGCTTGTTATAAACAGAATATTTATCATCAAATTGAATACAAACTTGCCCATCTGGAGTTTGTGTAATATGAGAATACTCAGTATTGGTAACCTTATCGGCTAACTGATTTTGCAGTATAACCGAAAAAGTATGTACAGTTAATTAGTAATACTCCCTCCAATCTATATTAAGTGAATTGTTGGGGTATGACACACTCCTTAAGGAAAAAATTTAAGGACATAAATTGTAAGCTATTTTCCACCTCATTAAATGAAAGAGTAAATTTGTAAAAGAGTTCCAACAATTTTGTTGGACTTTGAAAAATTAACTTATTTTGAACTATGAAAAAAATCTCATCAATTCACTTAATATGGAACAGAGGGAGTAATATTTATAACAGTAACTGATTTATTTAATTTTACTACTATATAGAAATGTGAGTGAAGCACACAGGTGATGTTCGACATGTGTGCTTCCTCACAGGGTCAATTTAGTCTTTTCTCCCTCTTCTACCTCCAAGAGCAATACACGTGCTCTCTGAGCAACCTGCTTCAGAGATAACAAGCGGGGGCAACTATGGTTTGCTATGTGAATCGGTAGACTCTTCATCAACGATTTCTCAGATCAATCGAGCTCTTCGTTCAAATTTTCATTCCAAAACTTCTCGAATGTCAATGGAATCACTTCTCGGCAAAATCGACATTTTTCAGATCCGAGAATACAATGCCTCAATCCTCAATTCAAAATTATCTCTTCATAATTATTCAATACAACAAATAAGATCTATAAAAGAGTTGAAAAGAAACAAACTTTACCAACAAAGATCAACAAATCTAACAAAAATAAAACTTCCGCAGAGGATAAAACAATTGATTTCCAATCTTATATTATATTATACAAGGATTTGAAAGCAGACATAAAAAACTCACTAATAATTTCTGTATAAAATTTGCATTCTAAAGTTAGAAAAGAGGTATCTTAATTATTAGGAAAAGTGAAAAAAGAGAAAAGAAAAAGCAATTGACATGACAATAGGTGGGCGGCGGAGTATATTAGTGGAGGTGTGTAGGGCTGAATATGGAGTTGCCATTAACGCCAAAGAAGAATGACCCACGGAGAAGATGAGCGGACAATCTTAGAAGATGAGAAACTCATCCATCACCGCCTCACTTTCATTGTTATATTTATGGCAGAACAATCTAGAAAGGCTGCAATAGATATTTTACTTGCTTTTGGATTTGGGCCTTGCTCCGTTATCGACCCTTTCTTTATTAAAAAAAATAGAAAAAAACACAAGTTATTAATGATAACTATATTATTGGTTAACACAAGTTAATTATAAAAAGTTCTTATTTTAGTTAATTGTTCAAAATTATACCAAATTTTATTGTTATTAATAAAGTAATAATATATTTCATTATTAATCTTGAGATTTTTTAATCCATAAATGGTACTCATATGTTATTTGAATATGACATCAAAAGTATTAGAAATCACAATAATAATAATTAAAAATATTTAGAAAGACATGTAAAATTTTTCATAAACTCTCAGATTTTATTAGTGTCATATAAATTAAAACAAAGGAAGTAACGAATATTATTTGAAAATCATTATAATTAATAATTTAAAATATTTAAAAACCATATTAAATTTTTGATTGAATCTCTAAATTTTACTTATATCACATAAATTAGAATAAAATAGAGTGAAATATATTAAGTCCGTGCTGACACGGGTTCCAATATCTCTAGTAATAAAATAAGAACGAAGTGTGTATCAGAATTACGGCAATATGTAGAGGGCGGGGGAAGAGGAGGTTACTATATATTTATGCCCAGATCCCGTCTTTCCCGCCTCATATAACATTTCCTGCTCGGAGCAAAACCCTAACCACCAGCAGCAGCACTGCAGCAGAAATGGGGACGAAGCACTATTCTTCCTCCGATCCAATCACCGATCCCAAAAAGCGCCGTCGCGTTGGATTCTCTAAGACCGGTCAGTCATTCAGACTTTATTCATTTCGTGCTCTTTCTCTCATCATTCACTTGTGCTTTTCTTCTGCAGATGCTGGAATCGAACCTAACGACTGCATTACTATATACATAGGTTCGTATTTACCTTTTTTACTTTGAAAATAGAAAATTACTCAACTGTTTTTAAAGACTAGTGAAATGAAGTTAGTATCCTATAGTCTTAGTTTCCTCTAATATGCTACATTATTCAACTTCTGGCCTAATATTCTGATTTTTCTTCATGAGTTATTTTAATCCTTTTTTCTTCTTCTGTTTTAATTATGAAAGGGAAAGTTCTTTAAGAGTCCCTATGCTAAGGCCTCTATGCAGTGTAAGAGGACATGTAAGGTGAAATTGGTCGGAACTTACAACTTTTGAAAATATTTTCGTGTTTTATAACTTGTATAAATATTTATTATAGAAAATACCTTGTAAACTCATAGATTTTATGAAATAGATCATGATTTTCATATAATTTTCACATGAATTGGACTATATACCATTACTCTCTATGATTTTAGTTTCCTGTTAAGAAATATATTTTTAAAAAGGCAATTATGAAATATATTTTTAAAAATGGTGTATTTTAAATAAATAATATTTAATATCTTATATACATAATACATATATATATTTGTCAAATTAAAGTTTATTTACTTCTTTGTCTAAATAGAAGTTCATTAATTTTTGTTTTTAACTTTTATTTTAAGTAAAAAAATATTTAACCCTGAAACTACACTTGTGAAACCTAACATGATACAAGAATTACACTGTAATTATGCTATGACAAACCACACCCAAGGGTGTGGCCTAGTGGCCACTGAAGTGTGTTAAGAACCATGAGGTCCAGGTTCAAATCCCAATGGAGAAAAAAAACTAGGTGATTCTTCTCATCTGTTCTAGCCTTGGTGGATAGAGTTATTGAGTATCTTTGCTGGTGGGAGGTGGCAAGTATCCCGTGGAATTGGTCGAGGTGTGCGAAAGCTGCTCGGACACCACGGTCATCCGAAAAATTGTAGTATGACAAACAAGTATATTTTTGTTATTACTATACTATGTAATTACTAGGATATTAATTACAACAACCTAGTAAATACACCGTGGTTTCCGAACACACCCTTTGTGTGTTTTCCCAAGTCATACGGGTGAGATTATTGCAGTTCAATCTGAATAGTGGTGCTATGCCTGATCTATCTGCCCATGTTTTAAAGCTTTGGCTCTGCCTTGCTCCATCAATAAGCATGTGGAAGGAAGAGCAGGTACTGGTTCTGAAGGCATGGATTTCTAGTTGAACATATGAGTGTCTTCCTTAATTTACTGGATGTCTCTCTCTCTCTCTCTCTTTTTTTCGTAGAGGCTTGCTAAACAATAAGTGATGTACGTCCTAATGCATGGTTTCTCTCTGTCGATCATTAGGTTGACTTGAACCGACACATTGTTTTAAGCTGAGATGTTTGAAGATGTTATTTCTTTTGCAATGATTTGTCTTTGGTTGCCCTTGGGAACATGATTCTCTTCACTACTGGTCCCATAACATGTACTTTTTCTTCTTCTTAGTTTCTAGAAAAGAGGATGTGGACTCCCCAAACAGTTACTGTCTTGAACCAATTGAATTGAATCACTTTTTTGAGGACGATGGCAGAATATTTGGGTATCAGGGTCTGAAGGTAAACCCTTTTTCTTAGAAGTGCTATTTGTAGCTGAGTTGTTCCAATTGATTTCATTTATTCTTTAATTGTTCTTTTGTATTCACATAAAAGAAGAACTATCAGAGCAAGAAAATAATGGAGAAGATTGTCATGCACAATGATTTGAGTGTGTCTTTGACATGAGTGTCCAAGTCTTTCAACAAAAAAAGATATGATGTGACTGCATTTGTGTTGGACACGTGTTTTAAGTGGTGTTGGTATTGAACTTGGTAGTAACTAGAACCTTCTATTAGCGTCTTCTTCTGTGCCACAAATTTCCTGACCTACTCTTCTATATTCTCTCTTATACATCTTGTAATGGTCTATGAGGTTACATGGTTTAAGGGAGGACTGTAGTCTTTATCTGGAAAAAAATAAGGGGGGGGGGGGATGTAATATATGTGAGGAGAGAGGAAAAAGTTTTAGGATGTGGGGTGAAGGTCTGTGAGATTCTGAGATGGGCTACAAGGGTGGCTAAGTTTGTAAGATGGGTGAATATTGAAGTTCTGCTTAGTCCTTCCAAAGTTCATTTTCTATCATCTTGCTAAAATGAGCCCTCCTACATGTTCGGAATTCGGATGAACTCAGGAACTTTAAGTTCTAGACTGCATTGTCATCTCTGACTGGTGCTTATCAAGATACAGGTTTGCACATCGCACCTGGCTTCTTGCAGGGTCTTCTGTTCGGTGTCTCTTCACAGGTCTTATTCAATAAGGGTACAATTTAGTCTGCCAAAAAATATATTGCGGATAGCCCAGTTGTGATCATGAACAAATGTCATAAACTTGGAGGTCACCCCAGCACAAGCAGTCAGATAACTCTGCCCCCTGTCCACCTCCATAGGGAACAAGAGGAAAATGAGAGGATGTGTAAATGCTACTTAGGTTTGACAATGCTCTTACTTGTATCGGCTGTTCTTTTAGTTTATCTGATCTTTTCATGTCTTCCATTTGTAGATCACTATTTGGGTTAGCTTGATATCCTTTCATGCTTATGCTGATATTTCTTTCCAAAGCTCATCAGATGTAAGTATTCTTTTCTTCTTGTTGCTTTTGCTCCTATCATTCAATTTTCGCAAGTGTAAATGAGTGGATTCTAGTGATGCTGAATAAAACTTTTGCATTTTTTTTATTGATGTCTGTTGTTTTACTCTTCTATTGCTTCTGATCGTATCATTCAAACTTACATGATCTTTAATTGTTAAATCTCTTTGTGAGTTATTTCAGACTTTCTGATGTATCTCATTACAAGTGGATCTTTGCAGCGTGAATAAGAGCCAAAATTCAATTTTCTCCAAAAGTTTTAAATCTGGGGATTTGCTCGACTTGTTTGTTTTAACTTAAATATAAATTGTTTTTGGATTACTAGGGAGGCAGAGGGATCACAAACGTAAAGTCTGCCCTTCAGGTAATGACAATGGATTTCCTCTTTAGTGTATCTTTATCAAGACGGGTTCTAATTGTGTTGTTTCTAGCAGAATATTTTTGCCGAGAGTCTTGTTGATGAAAAAGATGCCTTCCTGCAAACATTTTCAACTGAAAGCCGTTATGTTCGGTTCGTCCATAGTTTCTTGTACCTATTTTTTCATGTTAATTCTTCTTACCATCCATGAGGAATGATATTTTGTCCTACCAATTTCTACCATATATTTTAGATCATAAGTTGTGCTCGCACACAGGTCTGTTGTCTCAAATGCTGAATCACTGCAGCATAAAGTTTCAAATGGCTGTAGCACTGAATCTAATTGTCTTTTGAAATCAGAGCCTTCAGATGTAGAGGTGCCTTCTCCATCCCTTTTCCTGACATATTTGGATAGGAATGACAAGTCATATCCGTTTTTATTTTAGGTCCTGTAGTGCATGTTTTGCATTATATCTTGCTTGTGTTTCTCTTTTTAGATATCATCAAGAGCTTGGAACAAACTAGTACTAAAGCAGCTACACTACAGCTGCCAATCGAGTGTGTTAGTTTGGAATATGGTGCAAGATATTATCTAGACCTACATGGAATAACATCTTTCTGGAGCATTTATATTGGCGAACTTCTTTCTACTATTGGTTAAAAAATGGTATAAGAAGCTACTCCTACCTGATTGGAAAATTGTAGCATTTCCAAAATTAGATTTATGACCCTGACGTTTGTGTGCGGTGTCTGTCATCTGTTCTGTCTCAACTATTTGAATGATCACTTGCTTTTGCATGTGGAATCTGATGTTGAGTTGAAATGCATTATGTCTATGTTTATTTTGAAAAAAAAGCTGAGGATTGATTATCCTTGTCGGAATTCCTCCAGGTATTCCGGATCACTGGCACGCCTGTAGGACACCTTTATAGCAGATTGGTGCCACTTGTATTACTATTAGTGGATGGTAATTGTCGTATGCTTTGTTTTTCTTAAAGATAGTATCTAGTGCTAGATTCAAAAATTATAGTGGTATTTGTAACCAGGTAGCAATCCTATTGACGTCCTTGATCCTAGATGGGAAATTTATCTCCTAGTCCAGGAAAGGAAAGACGCCCAGGAGGATAACCTTTCAAGGTTGCTTGGTTTTGCAGCTGTTTATCGTTTCCATCGTTATCCTGAAAGTACACGCGTGCGTCTTGGGCAGGTAAATAATTGACAGTTAGGCATATATATATATATATATGTGTCAATATAACTCTTTCTAACTTGTAACTGATTTGGATTTTGGCAGATACTGGTTATGCCTCCTTACCAACGTAAAGGTTATGGTCGTTTTCTTCTTGAGGTGCTGAATAGGGTTGCAATATCTGAAGATGTATATGACCTGACTATTGAAGAGCCCGAAGATTCTCTTCAACATGTTCGATTGTGCATTGACGTCAAGCGTTTGCTTGTATTTGACCCAATCCAGCAATCCCTAGAATCAGTTGTATCACGTTTAAAGCAGGAAAATCCTTCAAAAAAAAGCTACACGTGCAAGTATGCTCCACCATTGAGTGCTGTTGAAGATGTGAGGAAAAGTTTGAAAATCAACAAGAAGCAGTTTGAGCAATGTTGGGAGATTCTTATCTATCTTCACTTGGACCCAATTAACAAATATATGGAGACATACCGGGCTTTTGTTTCAAACCGAGTAAAGGCTGAAGTTGTAGGAAAAGATTCAGAGGGCGATGGGAAGCAGGTGATTGATGTACCAACTGAATTTGATCAGCAGATGTCATTTGTGATGTTCAAATCGCAAAATGGTGAATCTAGTAGCATAGAGAAAGCTGACAATCAAAGTAATGTGGAGGAGCAGCTGCAGAAACTGGTGGATGAACGAATAAATCAGATCAAGTTGATTGCAGAGAAGGTTTCTGTTAATCGGCAATGAATACAAAGGCAACTGCTATTTCACATCCTAACAAATGCATATTCCAAGACGGTGATACGCAGGAGTTTTGGAATTTAATGAGCGTGGCTGTACATGAACTGAGCTATACTTGGCTTTGGTTAAATTAGTTTAGTCTTCAATTATGTCTTGAGACTTGTTTACTTAACGTGTGAACAATTTGATATGAGGCAGCATTCCCATTCTCCCTCAATCTCTTTTACTGATTCATTTATCTTGTAGTTTAGAGCAATTAACAGTTGTGTGCCAAATGGAGCAATTGGCAAAGAAATTCGGACAGCAGCACCTTCGGCCGATTTACAATTTACCTCAGTAAACGGGACTGATCAAAAGCTTTTTGACCTCGGTATAATGGCAGTCGTAGTTCTCTGGCAATTATTGTTGAATTCTCAAATTAAAATTTCCCAGAATGCAAGGGTGTGCCTCCTAACTGTTGGTATTAAAATATTTATTAGAATGACCTCCCCTTTTAAATGTAATACGTCCACCTTTCAACTAGTGGTAACGAACCTTATGTCGATCTTCGTGAACACCAATCTTTATATCTATATCTATATCTATATCTATCTATACTATATTAAAAGTGTGATGGGCTTTATAAATGTTGTTTGAATTTTTTGCTCTTCATCAATACACTTCGCTTTAGACTAACTCGTCTTTTTACTATTTTTTTCAAATTATAGTTATACATAAATACTAATAATATATATTTTTGGAAAAGTTAAAAACTGTCATACGTGCGTTGCACGTGTGTATTAGTCAATATAACAGATCGAATACAAAAAGAATGAAGTATATAATATTGCATAAAGTATTTACAAGTGTATTTCAATCAAAAGTGTTATTTAATAAGTATTAATGAGAACCAATTAGTATTTGATCAACTTCGAAGATATTACTAATAGCTCAATGTTGACCTACAATGAAACTTATTTTACATACCTGAATATAAATTTTTCCTACTAAGCCACATAAAAAGCCTTGGAAAATGCATTTATTTTAGTGTACATATATATTTTTGTCATTTAAATGAATATAATATTGCATATATTGTAACTTTAATTGTAATATTTTATAATTCATTTTTTTTTCTATATAATTTTTTATTTTGACATGACATACATTTAATTAAATATATGGAGAAATAATATTGTTAGGTTTCAATAAAATTCTGGTTTTACCCTTTTTTCTTCGGGGTTGATTTTCGAACTATTTTTGTATCCCTCTATGCAATGCATTTCTTAAAGAAGCAAAATGGTTTGCCTCTGGGGTGGTACCAACAGTAGATGAGTATCTGAAGAATAACCTTGTTAGTTCTGGAGTTCATGTGGTCTTAGTTCACTTGTTCTATCTCTTAGGTCTTGATACCTCTATTCCTTTGGAAGATGTACCATCTTCAAATGTTGATGTAGAAGGTATAACGGTAGAAAAAGATAATGTTTGTAGACATCAGAGGGTTGTCAGTCTATGGGTGGTACACATGGTTCAAGGCGAAGTCCCCATGGTTCTCTTATAGCCCCTCATGTCGTGGAGATTATCCTGACCATTCAGATTTTTCTCAATCTCTTCGGTACAGGAAGTATAATACGAGTGTGGTGATCTAGGGGAAGAAATATTAGAGAGAGGTGACTAGATAGGATATGGCGTGGTTGCAGCTTATAGAGGAAATGACATTAAATAGGAAGGTGTGGTGAACGCGAATTAGGGTAGAAGGTTAGGAGGTCGGAGTGCTTCAATGGATAGAATATGTGCTTTGCACGTGTGTCTTGTGTCAATAAGTAAGATTATATACAACAAAAACAAAATTATATAAAAGCAGTAACATAACAACAATACATATCCAGTGTTACCTCTGTGAGGTAAAGGGACTGCTTTTGCTAAACCCTCAGCTCAATACTACAATAATTAACATCACAAAGTCAACTCTTTTATTTAAGAAAAGGAAAAAAAAAAGAAGAGAATTTGATAAGCTCTAGGTTTGTAATGTTATGTTGATAATAGAATATATAGGCCATTATCATCTTTCCTTACGAGTCTCTTATCCTCCTCCTCCTCCACTTGAATTATCTTTATGACTCCCATCACTATTGATGATGAAAAATCTGCTGGTGAGTTTGTTCCAGTAAATAGGACATAAGTATTAGTAAGTGATAACGGAGAAAAAAAAGCTTAAAGTCAATTTTTAGTCATTTTTGTCATCTATGACCGTTTGCCTTTTTTTTAAGTGTGTTTGAAGTTGTGTCAATACAATTTTGAATGAAATTCTAACTCTATATCTACTCATGCTTACCATGAAACTCTAAAGTGTGTGTGAGTATGTGAGAGAAAAATTTACCAATCTAAGATTATTATTCTTGATCAAGCATATTAGTCTTAGTTGAATGAGATTTTGAATTGAACACGAAATCCTTAGATAAAGTTATCTGCAATATAAAGTAATTATCATGAGGTGACACTGAGAGAAGTTGTAAAGCATCAAATCTTAAACAACAATTAAGAACTTTACGAAATTAGAAAGCACTATAAATTAGAGGCAAACAAAACAAAATTCTCCTTAAAGATGTAACATAACACATACTCCGTCTATGTAATTGAAGATGAGATCGTTGTGGGTTATGATTCATCTTTGTAAATTGTAATCATGAATTAGACGGATAAACATAATTGACCTCTATGCATATCATATAAATTAACTTTGTAATTTTTGGAAAAAAAAAAAAAGAAAAAGAAAAAAGAAGAAGAACTAAATGAAAAAGATATGAACTTTTACCTGTTTCAACGACAGTGATGAATATCTGCCAATGGTGGAACTCTATATATAAGGTGGTTGGAAGAGTTTTTTTTATATTAAATTTGTATAATATCATAGAAACACAAGAATATGTAAAATCAAAATAAGTTGATCACTTACTATTCTAATTCAAACTCTTACCGCATGAAAGACCAATTAAAATTTTGAGTTGCAATTTATTTTCAAAATTTTTAAGGTTACCAAACTTTTCCTCTTATGTATGTAGTCACGTTAAACTTTTCTGCTTTTGTATTTCTTTTGGGTTTAGAAGTTTGCATGTTATTTTGTTAATTTTAAAATTTTAACTATTAGAAAAATAGTAAAAGACAATTTTGTCTATTACAGGCTTTTAATGAAAGACAAAAAATTTAAACAATATTTTTAAGTGCGTCGGACGTGTGTTTTATGTCAATATTATTAACTTGAATACTATAAATGTTTGAAAATCCTGATATTGTTGTAAGTCTACATTAAAAAAAAAAAAAAAATTATACAAAATGTCCATTGAATTAAACTTTTTACACAAAAACTAAACCACTTTTTGATTTATTACTTGAAATGGCCACTCGGCCAACATTCTAACCAGAAATTCCCACTCGGCCTACATTATTACTTGAAATAGCCAGGAGACCTACTTATCAGCCTTGTTCGTTTTGAGTTAAGTAAAACTAATGATTTTGTACTTTTATTTTTTCCTGTTTTATACTAGCAAACCAACTAGCAAGTTTTGTTTTCTCTATTTTATTTTTTTGGTTTTTTACTAGGATAATTAATAATTATATTTTTATTAGTAGTAATGTTTGTTTCATTAAACTAATGAAATACAATATAGAATATGTTTCTGATTTTATGTTATTACATTAGATAGAGCTGAATATTTTTTATTTTTAATATTAATATTAATTTTTTTAATAAAACTTTGGAGGAAAAGCTTTGTCATTTGTTGGGATTTTATAATCTATCTTACACTGTGTGTGCTAATAAAATAATGTCATAACTATGGTGCAAGTAATTTCAGAATTATTGTCCTATATTGCATAATTATATTTGTGATATAATAATTAATTACATTACATAACTTTTATACAATATGATACAATACGTAACTATTTATACAATATCGTTACACGTTTATACACCATTTATACAATCGATACATTACATACCTATTTATACAATATCGATACACGTTATATACTATTTATACAATATTGATACAATACACCATTTGTACAATGTCAATATATTCCATAACTATTTATACAATATCGATATATTACATATACACTACACAACTATTTGTACATCATATATACATGTTTCTACACCATATATATAATATTGATATACATTTATATATTATTTATACAATATCGTTACATTGCATTTACACAAAGTAACTATTTATGCAATATCGATACATTATATATGTACTACATAAACTATTTGTACATCATATATACATGTTTATACACCATTTATATAATATTAATACATGAAAAAAAGTTGTACGGAAAAAGTTTGAAAAAAAAATGAAGAAGTTTTTTTAAATAGAAAACACAACAAACATTTTTTTTTTAAAATTACTGCTGAAAAAAAAGAGGAAGAAAATAGCCTAATGGCCATTTTAAGTAATAAAAATGGCCTAATGGTTATTTTAAGTAATAAATAGAATACCACAATTTAGACCAGAATAAAGCTACATTGGAGCTGATGTACATAAAGAGCTTGATTGGTGCTCCTTCTATTAGCTGATATACACCTCCTCTCTAGTGATTGGTGCAATGTGGTGGAGTTGATGTTCAATTCTTAGTATAGGGCCAGTAGCTAAGAGCTCTGGTGTGATTGTTATGTAATTATTATGTACTCCTTCTATCCCAATTTAGACCAGTAAAAAGCCTGTCATTGGAGCTGATGTACATAAAGCTAGTTAACATGTACCGCAATTTAGACCAGAATACCACAATTACCAACAGATTTCTATGACAAAATATTTTTAGAAAAGGTTGGGATGAAGGTAAGATCACTCAGAAAATTGACACTTGCACATCAGCTACCCTACGAGGGAGCTATGCAAGAATTTGCATTCAGGTGCCATCAAATAATAAACTACTTTGTAACAATACACTATTATTTTTTAATCTTGTCAACATCACTCCTCTATCTTGCTACAACTTGATCACTCACGGACAAACTTTTTACTCTCTTCAATTACATAAAAGAACGTACATAATTAAATAGATGTGAATATTAATATGATATACTTACAACAACATTAGAATGCATATTAAAAAACGGTTAACCTCTTCGTGACAAATTAGATCCTCTGGCCATCAAATTGACTTAAGATTTGTTCCTGAATAATGTGTCTCCCTCTCCCATTTACTATTGCTTCTTTCTTCAATAACAATAAACATATTCTTTTGAAGAAAGAAAGAAGATATATAAATTTGCATAATTTTCATTAAATTTAATTCATGTTTCCTTCACTTATTTATCTCTTCTTAATAAGTTCGTCCTATACTACAACTCTTCATGATGTATTTTAGTGAAATTTAATTTGGTGATTAGAAAATTTTAAATAGCTTTAACATGTAGTTATATCTTTGAAGAAATAAAATAGCTAGTTAATTTATACTCCCTGGGTATGTTGAAGTGGTGGTCTAATTCTAATTTACTCGGACAATTATTATTCGAATGGTGAAAGAAAAATCCAAACCTAGTGTGTAAATAATTCACACGTTAGGTTTTTCTTTTCTTTTTTCTTTTTAATAAGGTAATTATGTTTTACCTTGTAGTTTTATAAGGTAAAATATTAATTGATTTCAAAATTCTAAATTTTAAAGTCTTTAAGAAAAAAAATGAATTAATAGGTAACATTTTAGTTAATTTTAAAGTCTTAAATGTCTTATCATATACTTGAGAACTTTTTTTCACACGGCATAAATTTCAAATTTTAATTCCTAGCATTCTCATGGAAGAAATAAAATGTTCTTTCAATTAATAAATGAGTAAATAATTTGAGTTAAGGCTAAGAGAATTTTATGGAATTAGCTAAGTTGAAGTAATATGCATTATTTTTCAAAATTTATATTATTTCTGTTCTTAAAGTAAAATCCGATATTTTTGACGATCAAATACATTACAAGGAGGTCCTCATCATCCTATGTTCGAGAAATACGCTACTGATGCTTCGATTCATGAAGAAAATTAAGAAAAGAATAATCAAGAAAATACACAAAATTGTACTAACAAGCATGATAAATAAAATATTCACTTCTATTTATTTATTTAGTTATTTTGTGATTACATTTTATTTATTAATAAATTTTATTTCGATGTTTACATATATATATATATTTTAAAATATGTCAAACTTCTCATTTAAATGAGTACGCAAAATCCTTGCACGTACAACAAACTAGCTATGAACAAAAAGGAACTCGTGTTAATACACCATGGACATGGAGAGCAGCTTCATTCGCTTAATTTTAGAGGAAATGTCGTTTTTAGTCCCTGAGTTATCACGTATTTCAATTTCAGTCCTTGTGATATCCGACTAATCACTTTTAACCTTCAAGTAAATTATGTGTGCTATTTTGACCCCTAGCTAACGGATATCATTAAATTAAATGGAATGATAACTATTAGTAAGGACACTTTTAACCTTCAATTAACTATTTATTGCTCAAACAACTAACTTGCAAATGCAAACTTGTATATACTATGTCTAAAGTATCTTATTAATAGTTATTATTCCATTTAATTTGATGAGATCTGTTAGTCATGAATCAAAATAACACGCATTGCTTAATTGAAGGTTAAAAGTGCTTAGTCGGATATCACATGAACTAAAATTGGAATAACGCGATAACTCAGGGAGTAAAAACGCCATTTTCCCATGGAACAAATTAGCTCAACACATTTAGCCGACAAGGAAGGAACTTCTGGGATACAGAAGGTTATATGTTACTCCCTCCGTTTCAAGAAGAATGACCTACTTTCCTTTTTAGTCTGTTTCAAAAAGAATGACCCTTTTCTTTTTTGGCAATACTTTAATTCCAACTTTTCACGTGGCATGTTTAAGACACAAGATTGAATGACATTTTGGTACATTTGACACAACTTTAATTTATGACCACATGATTCAAAAGTCTTTTTTATTTTCTTAAACTCCGTGTCAAGTCAAAATAGATCATTCTTTTTGAAACGGAGGGAGTACGTCATAAAATAAAATAAATTTTGTTATAAATTATGTATCTCACATTCCTTTTTAATACACCTTTTATCCTAAAGATTTTACCTATTTTTTTTTTTTTAAATTGTACTTATTAATATAACGTACTCATAACAATTTATTCTTTTTATCTATATCTATCTATAATATATTAAAAGTGTGAAGTCCCTTAGAAAAGTGAATCAAACTTTTTGCCCTTCATTAAAAGACTGTGCAATAGACAAAATTGTCTTTTTACTATTTTTCCTCCAATTATTAATTATTAAAAAATTAAAGAATTCTAAAAAAGATTTTCCTTGTGTACATGAAAAAAGAGTCTTAAAATAAAATTAAAGAATCCTAAAATATATGATAAGAGCAAAATATATGGTAAGTTAATGTTGATAGATTTTTTCCCTTGTGTACATGAAAAAGAAATTGTAAAATATATGGAAACAAAAAGAACAACAACGCTCACGTACAACTCTTCTAGCAAAATACAAATTGCTTTTGGTTAATTCTTTTTGTTAAATTGTTAGGTTGAATCCTTGGCAAAGCTTTCATGGTATTCATGTTATTTCTCTGTTAAATATAAATATTGGAGATAAAGGTAAGTAACTTTTGTTAAATGGTTACGTTCTCCTTCAACTTCTACTTTCTTATTATTTTGGTTTTATTTGATTCAAATAATCTGTGGTTCAACTTTTAAAGAAAACAAAACAAATGTGTTCTCCAAAAAGTTGGACAGGTACACTTTTTTTAATTTTTTTTTATCAATATTTGGTTAATTTTTCAAAATTATAGATCACAACCTATAGTTCATACACTTCTATTCAACTTTATTGATTCTTTTCTTAAAAGAAATTTTAATTTGTTGTCTTTCTTTTTATTTTTAATTGCTTACTTTTCTTCCTCACTTCAATGAAGATGATCTGTTTAGTTGAACGATGTATAAAATACGACTCCTGATGAATGATATTTTATTTTGATTAATATTTGTTTCAGGTTTTTTTGATATTGTAATGTCTAAATTTAATTCACTCTTATTTTCCGATCTAGAATGAGATGAAAATTTTCGTCTACAAGATTGTCAGCTTCAAAGAAGGGAAGATTTTTCTTTTCGAAGAGGACCATGAGGGGTCTCAGGTTCAATTCCCAATAGAGACAAACACTAGGTGATTTCTTCCCATATGCTCTAGCCTACGAAATCATAAACGGGGTAGCTTGGAAAGAATCCACCAGAATAATTTAAATGGAGTTTCCCGGAGAATGTTCAATTCTATAAAAACAGATTTCTTTTGTTTCTTACCACACGATACTCAAATCTAGATTTGAGTAATTATGATTGAAGTGAAGAAAGAGTGGACAGATTTACATGGTACCTGCTGTTGGTAGGAGATGACAGATATCCCGTGGAATTAGTTTTATAAAAAAAAATAAAAATATGAAAGCTAACATTGTTAAACCAAGAAACTGTTGTTGTTGTGCCATCACTATTCACTACTAACAGATCCTGATTATCTCAACTAGACTTTATGGTAATAAAACATATTTTGTACCCATCACCTTATCTAAATAGATTAATAAAATATTAGCATATATTGTGTTAGATTTCTTTGCAGCCGATCCAGGTCTCCTGTGAAGAGGGATCGTAGCACTGAGCATGAAGAGAGAAGATCATCACCACCTCCATCAAAGTGAAGAAAACACAGGTTCTCGTAGCGGCAGCGAGCCACCCTAATTAAGAAGTGCATATGATACGGTCAACGTGGCAAGTATATGTTTGATGCACAAGTAACTGTATATCTGTGCTTCAACTTGAATTTAATTTGGTTGGAAGCGTGGATTAGTTTTTGTTAAATTGTTACTCTTCTTCTAAATTGTTACGTTCTCTTCCAAAATATTGGAGATAAAGGTAAGTAAAATTTATAGTTTATTTGTTTATTTATTTTTTGGATGGGAGAGACATCGCATTCTCATGTTAAATTTAGATATATACAAAATACAATTATGTGGCATTGGTGAACTTTCGAAATAGTCTTGAGGTCTTTTGGAAATAGCCTATCTACCTCATCTCTGAAGTAGTGGTACAAACTGCGTACATTTTACCCTTCTCATATTACAGGTTCAAACTCTTCTAAAATTCATATATAGCATAATATATTATGTTATCATCTTCACGGTTGCAATGTGATTTCTTTTCCTCTTAAGCTTATTTTCATACATACAGTAACTTGAAGAATTTTCTTACACCTAACTCATTATCCTAATTTTGAACATGTTAAAGAATGGTAAATTCTGCCAAGAAGTATTTTTTAAAAAAAGTAAAACCTTCTTATTATGATCTCAAGTTAGAAAAAAAGAAAAGAAAAAGAGCACGGTTGGAAACTTAAAAACAGAAAGAGCTAAACGGGGGACGGGGGACGGGGGACGGGGTAGGTCAGGTTGAGTAAGATTTTCCTTCTATAAATCTCTCTTTTTTTTGTTGTAATATGTACTTCTAATTGCACACCAAATTGTCCAGCATCATTTATAAGATAATAATAAGACGTCCCAATTAGAAAAAGCTTTATAAACAATGGAGGTTAGTAGTGGAAGATATTGTTTATGTTTTCTGAAACCTAGAGATGATAAAGATGTGCATCAATTTCATGATGTTGAATCTTTTACAAAAGATATTATTGGCTTAAGGATAGTGTTAATGAATCCAAGAAAACGATCAGAATGAAATTAAAATCTATAATATATTAAAAGTGTGAAGTACTTCTTCACAACTATACAACTACTGCATCCTTCTTCACAATCATTATTCTTCTCCTCTTTCCTCCCCGTGCCTCTTACAGCCTCTTCTGCAAATTCTAAAACGTATCCATTAGATCTTTAGTCTCTTAAAATGCATTAGCTTTTTTATGCGAACCTTATTTTCAACTATCAACATTACCAGTCAATTTACCATGTCATTACAGGTGAAAAAAGATGCTTCGTAAACCTAAACGGTGGAATTTTAAATAATTGAAAACAAAGTCGATGGAGACATGAGATGAAAGAATCACGAAGCCTATGAGGGCTTTATTGATTGAGGAGGCCGATTATTTTAGGATTGTGAAAAAGTAGAAGTAGATCGGAAGACCAATGGTAACTCATGAGAATACAAAATAACTTCATCATTTTCAATTATTCATAATTCATTAGCTTAACCAATTATAGGTATAGCATAAATTAGATGAAGATGATTAATTTCTTGGAGAGGGTACTGGATTTAACTTTAATTTTGACGATAAAGAGGATGTTTAATATAGGCAAGTCCTTGCTTACAAACTTTTAGTTGAGTCTTCTTCTTTTCTCCTTTTTAGCATTCACATTTAAATTTAGTATCTTGAAAAAAATATTCAGAATTTTCATTCCATGTATTCTACCTTTAGTGCGTTGGTTAAATGAATACATTATGCTAGGGATCAAGTAGTATGTCTAATGACTACACACTTGTCATCCAAACATTACATCTTCAAAAGTCATGTAATAACATGTATTTCATCATTTAATAGATATTACATTAATTATTATTTGTAATAACTTTTATATATTTATACACTTTTATACACTTTGAACTCCTTTTAAGTTTAGAAGACCTTTTTATGTTATAAAATATTAACCGGATAATATTTCATAAGTATTTTCGTCCATTAAGAACTCCTATAGTTCTTAGAGTTCTTTTTTATTTGTTATACCGTTTTAATCGATTTAAGAAACAAGTCTTAGCAATCTCTATAGTGGGAATGACAGTCTTAGAGTAACTGGTAAAGTTGTTGTCATGTGACCAGGAGGTTACAGTTTTTATGGAAACAACCTCTTGTAAAAATGCAAGGTAAGACTGCGTACAATAAACCCTTGTGGTCCAATCTTTCGCCAGAACCCACGCATAGCGGGAGCTTTAGTGTACTGCGCTGCTATAATCTCCATATTAGCTTGGGACAAATACTATATAATTAACTAAATAACCTAAAATTTTTATTTTTGCAGGTTCAAAAGATACTCAATTTACTTTGAATTCAAATATTATGTCAATGTAATAATATTTATCATTTAATGAATGTAGCATTTACTTAGCTGTTAATTGATATTACACATAATTTATTCTTATTATATATTTTGTGCACCTTTATCAATTAGGGTATTTTATGCACTTTTACTAATTATGGAGGTCACATATTAGGGTAGGAGGTTAAATTCTTTTTTATTTATAAATCATGTTTCTTGTAATGTCGTAGATTTTATGTGCAATTTAGTTCTAATATTGTTGCATGCCCGTAGTCTATTTGTTTTCAACAATTTATGATTCTTTTCTATATAGGTGCATTAGATAGGAGGGTACGGATTGTTGCATGCCCGTAATATCTTTGTTTTTCGAATTTTGTGTTTCTTTTCTATACAGGTGCATTAGATAGGACGATATGGAGGTCACAGATTAGGGTAGAAGGTTAAATTCTTTTTGATTTATGAATCACGCTTTTTGTAATGTCGTAGTTTTTATGTGCAATTTTTGTTTCTTTTCTATACAAGTGCATTAGATAGGACGGTATGAAGGTCACAGATTAGGGTAGAATGTTAAATTCTTTTTGATTTATGAATCATGTTTTTTGTAATGCCGTAGTTTTTATGTGCAATTTAGTTCTAATGTTGTTGCATGCCCGTAGTATATTTGGTTTAAGAAATTTGTGATTCTTTTTTATACAAGTACATTAGATAGGAGAGTATGCAAGTCACGGATTAGAGTAGAAGGTTAGTAGGTAGTTATGCTTTGACTTGCTTTTCGACAGGCTTAGGTTTGGTGGGAGTGTGGGAGCATTGTGTCTGTCGTAGTATTAACCTCATACATGTATTTTCTTGCTTTTGATCTAATGTCTATTACCATATTGTGTTTCAGTTACCATATTATTTCGTGCATTATTTCTCTGAATGCTATCCACTCCTTTCCTTACCAATTGACATATTTTCTTCATTGTCGTGTTTCTTTTCGTGACATTTTCTTAATATGGGTTACTAACGTTGATATCTTCATTGTAGAGATTTCTTGGAGCAGAAATAGTTTTATTGTTAGAAATTGTCATAAATCCTCGACCAAGTTGCTGCCTAGGTTTTTCAAGCATAATAGTTTCTTCAGTTTCATTCGCCAACTTAAAACATGTGTAAGTATCTTTTTACTTCTAATCTATATCTAATAATGCTATCCCGTTCTAGATTATGAATATTTTCTATTTTTAACTTCAATTTGATTAGTTAGGATTTCTAAATAGCCCAATTCAGAATTTTACTGTGCATTATATTAAGAGTACTGTTTTAATGACGATCAGTTAAAATTCACGTGCAACGCACGTACCCTAATCTAGTATATAAATATTCATAATTAACGTTATACACACGTGCAAAGCACATACACTTGACTAGATAAAAAACGGACGTGGGAGTCTAGGGGTTATACGATTCCTTTGAAACTAGAATTTCAAAATATATATGGCGTCTTCTGCTTCTACTATAAATTGCATTATTATAGGCAAAAATAAAATAAAATATTATCTCTTCTTCTTCTTTATTATCATGCTACTGCGACATGATTATCGTCTGCCTAAAAGTAAAACCTACAAAAACACAGTGCACAGCTTAAGGAGACGTGGGAAGATCTAATGTCATAGTAATCCACTTAGCTACGGCAAATTGTTGGTCAATTGAATCTTTGAATGAATATAATATATAAACCCTGATGGCAGCGGATTCGAAAGATTATTCTGATTATAGGTTCTGGAATAAGTTTCGTTACGTTGTTCAAAGTAATTGGCAAGGCTGAAGGAACTTGGAGCCAGTGGCGAAGGCAAAAGGACGAGGTATCCTAACGCTAAAAAAATTTCGCAAAGGAGTGCCTAATGATCTGTTAAAGGTTGGGTTTAGTTGGTAGTCTAAATCTATGTATATAAATATATATAATTGGCGTATGTGAATATGAACTTGTATGATATGTTGCCTTTAATAACCTTTTCATGCACAGATCCAGAATTTGTCACGGGTAACATATTGAGAGATTAATATGACAAATACATAACTTTTTAATTTGTCTGCCAAGATTTAAAGTTGTGTTCAATTTCTTACTTTTCATAGTTACAAATTTATTGATAGGTCATATAGTATAGTAGTATTTGCTTTTCTTGTTTCCTTCTAACGGGGATCAATGACAATAGTCGGAGAATTTTTGGATGGTATGGAGTTGACGACGTTTTTTTTCCAAATTTATTTATTTAAATGTTTTAATATTAAGCATGACATTGATAAATATTTGTGGATTTCTTATCTTTGTTAGCAGTGTTCAAGATTTAATATATAAATATAAAAAATAATTTATGATCTATATATTTCGTATAATTTTTATATAAATAATATAATTTTTAGATGAAAGTGCTTGACTGACTATTCTAAGCTATATGTCATTACACTAGAGCAGGAGCATGCCTATTTCCTCTACTCAATCTTGCAGTTAAATGTGTCAACTGGGCCGGGCCGGGCCAACCCGGACCCGGTCCATTATTTTTTCCCGGTCGTGGGCCAGGCCCATTTCTTACTGGGCTGGGCCGGGCCAACCCGGACCTGGTCCATTATTTTTTCCCGGTCGTGGGCCAGGCCCATTTCTTACTGGGCCGGGCCGGGCCGGGGTGAACAGTAAAATTCCCCCAAACGGCCCAGCACCGGCCCATTTAATTTTTTTGACCTGTTAATGGGCCGGTTTATCGGGTCCCGACTAAAAAAAATTGTATTTTGAACCTTGATTGTTTTTTAATATACATTCAATATATATACTATTTAAAATACGACTTTAAAGAATAAACATACACATATATACATTCAATATATACTACTTTAAAAAGAATAAACATACACATATATACATTCCATATATACATTCAATATATACTACTTTAAAGAATATACATACATATATACATTCAATATATACTACTTTAAAGAATAAACATACATCTATACATTCCATATATACGTTCAATAGATACTACTTTAAAGAATACACATACATATATACATTCTATATATACTACTTTAAAGAATACACATACAAATATATACATTCAATATATACTACTTTAAAGAATAAACATACACATATATACATTCCATATATACTACTTTAAAGAATACACATACACATATATACATTCAATATATACTACTTTAAAGAATAAACATACACATATATACATTCAATATATACATTCAATATATACTACTTTAAAGAATATACATACATATATACATTCAAAATATACTACTTTAAAGAATACACATACATATATACATTCAATATATACTATTTTAAAGAATAAACATACACATATATACATTTAATATATACTACTTTAAAGAATAAACATACACATATATACATTCCATATATACATTCAATATATACTACTTTAAAGAATATACATATATACATTCAATATATACTACTTTAAAGAATAAACATACATATATACATTCAATATATACTATTTTAAAGAATAAACATACACATATATACATTCAATATATACTACTTTAAAGAATAAACATACACATATATACATTCAATATATACATTCAATAGATACTACTTTAAAGAATATACATACATCTATACATTCAATATATACTACTTTAAAGAATAAACATAAACATATATACATTCAATATATACATTCAATAGATACATTCCATATATACTACTTTAAAGAATACACATACACATATATACATTCAATATATACTACTTTAAAGAATACACATACATATATACATTCAATATATACTATTTTAAAGAATAAACATACGCATATACATTCAATATATACTATTTTAAAGAATAAACATACACATATATACATTCAATATATACATTCAATATATACTACTTTAAAGAATAAACATACACATATATACATTCAATAGATACATTCCATATATACTACTTTAAAGAATACACATACACATATATACATTCAATATACACTACTTTAAAGAATACACATACATATATACATTCAATATATACTATTTTAAAGAATAAACATACACATATACATTCAATATATACTATTTTAAAGAATAAACATACACATATATACATCCCATATATACTACTTTAAAGAATAAACATACACATATATACATTCCATATATACATTCAATATATACTATTTTAAAGAATAACCATACACATGTATACATTCAATAAATACTACTTTAAAGAATACACATACACATATATACATTCCATATATACTACTTTAAAGAATAAACATCCATATATACATTCAATATATACTACTTTAAAGAATACACATACATATATATACATTCCATATATACATTCAATATATACTACTTTAAAGAATATACATACATATATACATTCAGTATATACTATTTTAAAGAATATACATACATATATATACTATTTTAAAAAATATACATACATATATACATTCAATATATACTACTTTAAAAAACATACATATGTATGTACATTCAATATATACTACTTTAAAGAACATACATATGTATGTACATTCAATATATACTACTTTAAAGAATATACATACATATATAAATTCAATATATACTACTGTAAAGAATACACATACATATATATATTCAATATATACTACTTTAAAGAATAAACATACATATATACATTCCATATATACTATTTTAAAAAATATACACATGTATTGACATTCAATATATACTATTTTAAAGAACATACATACATATATACAATATTCAACAACATATACTTTTATACTATTCTATTAAAAGTATTGAATTCATACAAGATATTCAATTTAAATTTTAAATGGAAAAAATATAACAAGAGTAAATGAATTTAATATTTGATTGATTGCAAAATGTTTGAAAACTTACAAGTTACAAGGTTGCAATTACATTTCACTAATTTCACAAAGTTAAATTGAAAAATGAAAATTCAATTGATTAATTGTAAATTCTACAAATTTTTCATCATTTTTTCCAATTCACGCCTGTTAACATTAATGGGAATTGGCTGTGGATTGTCAAAATCAATGGCACTAAAGCCATGCATTGGACTTGATTGTGCTGAATTCTCTCTTGAAGTCATTATTTCTTCAAGATCTTCTTCGTCTTCCGGCTCCACGAACATTCCTTGATTTCTTCGTTCTGCTCTAATCCAGTCTCTAAGGCAAACTAAAACATTCATGGCATTGCCTCCCAATGTGTGTCGGTTGTCTCCAATCTGCTACCGTCCTTGACTAAAAGCGCTCTCTGATGCAACGGTTGACATTGGAACATTCAATATATCTCTAGCTAACATTGAAAGTACAAGATATTGTCTTTCATTATTCTTCCACCATTCCAGCGTGTTGATTCTACCTCTAGGATCCTCTGTAGGCTGCATAAGATAATACTTAAGCTCTTCCCGACTTACGGTTCTATGCGATGAAGGCTGCAATCTATTCCAAACAGATAGATCAGAAACACAATAAGCAGACATATTATATGCCTGTCTTTTAGAAGATGATGGTTCCTCAGAACGATGGGGAGCGTGGGTCGGTGTAATGTGTGACGGTAAAGCATTGTCAAGTAAATCAGCATAATGATTGTATAATGTGTTCATGTAACTATTCGCATCAGACATAGACGTATACAAAGAAGGTTCTTCATCAGCTTTTACTCCTAAAGCAGAATAAATAAGAGAAGTAAATTCGGACATAGTATTATATTTCATACATGGATTTATTATAGCACCAACTAAGAAAATAGGGGGAAGCGGAAAAAAATACTTTTTAAATTTATCAATCATTGCCTCAATAGCATATTTGTAACCTGGTTTAGACTTATACTCGTTAAGCAATAAAGAAATGTCGGCTAAATAAGCTAAAATATTACAAACAGTAGGATAATAAGCTCCAGAAAATTCAACCGTAGCTAGATAAAATTTTTGCAAAAAATTAACAATATCATCAATTTCAGCCCAGTCTGAATTTTGTAACATACAATCGGGAAAATCACTAGCAAATTGGTTAAAAGTCATAGTAATAGGAACTTTATAAATATTGCAAGTATTTAAGAAATCATACGTAGAATTCCATCTCACATCTATTTCTTCAGGCATTAATCTCGGTCTAAGTCCATTTTCCTGACATTTTCTTTTAAATTCGGTAAGTCTAATTTTTCTATTATTTCCTTGAATAAAGCCAACTGCAAGTCTAACTTTTTCAATAGCAGGCTCAAAAAAAGCAAGACCATCTTTTACAATTAAATTATATATATGGCAAGCACACTTAACATGAAATATTTCGGATAACGGTGGAGAAAGTTCAGTTTTTAACAACTCAATAGCAGCGTTGTTGTTAGATGCATTATCAAAAGATATACATAAAACTTTGCGGTCAATACCATAATATCTTGCAACTTTTGTAATAGATTCAGAAATAAATTTTCCAGTGTGTCTACGGTCTTCATCATACAAAAATGCTAAAATATGTTTTTGCATAACAAAATTACTATCTACCCAATGACAAGTAATTGTTAAATAATCATTTTTATTAATAGCACGACCAAGATCAAAAGTTAAAGAAACTCTACATGAAAGATTTTTTAATAATGCAGATAAATAGTAAATATATTGTGCATGAAGTCTAAAAATATAGGACCGACAAGTACTTCTAGGAATACCCTTAAACATAGGATTATAAATTGCCTGAATATAATGAATAAAAGCATCAGAAGAAGCAAAAGAGAAAGGCAAACAACCCACAGCTATCATTTTGGCTATTTCTTCACGATCCTTCATTTTATTATAATTCTTAACTAATAGACTGGTTTTTGGGTTCAATCTAGTTTGACTTGGTCCCCCAACTGTCTCACCACCAGTTACCTGAGCTAGCTCTATTGGGTGTTTCTCCTTCAAATGTCTCGACAACTGACCCGTACCTCCTTTATTACCTCCGGTCTTATGCTCGTATTTTACCTGACAAAGATCGCATTCAACCTGAGTGGTTCCTTCTATTCGGGTATAAAAATTCTACACAACACTAGTTTTTTTACGAGATCTTACAGGGGGCCGGGGAGGAAGATTAACTGATTCAGGTTGAACATTAACATTACCAGATTCGGGTGTAACATCATCATCATCATTTTCATCTAAATCAACAGAGTCTACTTCATTCTCTTCTTCTATACCATAATTTTCTTGAGCCTCAAAATAATTCATATCGTGAGCACCTACACGTATTTCATTCTCAAATGGTTCGCTAATTGGTACCGGAGGCACACGAGTATATCGAGCATTTGAACTACCTCTACCGGAACCAATTTGTTTCTTACTACCACTACCACTACCACTTTCGGGACAAAGATTTCTAACACTTTTACCGACTTTCCTTAATTTATCCATATTACCAATTAAACTAACAATTATTCAAAAAACACAAAAAAAATCCAAATAAATATTCAACAAATAATACACTAATTAAAAATTAAAAGTAAGAGATGGAACGATAATACCAAATTTTTGAAGTACTCGAAAGTTGGTCAATTGAGTACTTTTGGAAACTTCAACGTAGTATTTGTAATTGCAAAATAATAAAATATATAGAACACTTTATGAGATAATTTTAGCAAATTTGAGAGAGAATAAGAGAATGAGAATTGAGATTGTAGGAAATATTTTTTGAAATGGCATGTATTTATAGGAAAAAAAAAAATTTGATTTTTTTTTTTTTTTTAAAATTTAAGCCTAAAAAGGCTGTTTTGGCCGTTGGGCCAACAGCATTATAGCCGTTGGGCCTCAACGGACCAAAACAGCCTTTGCAGGCTGGGGCCCAACGGCCCAGTCAATTTTTTTTTTTTAAAAAAAAAAAAATCTTACCGGGCCGGGCCGGTGCACCGGTGGACCCGGTCCGGTTTTCTAACTGGGCCGGTCCACCGGTTTCAATGCCGTGTCTGGCCCAGCCCACTAAAAAACCGCCAGGCCCATTACCCATACCGGGTCCGGTTCGGTCGGTAAATGGGCCGGTCTAAAGGTTGAACCGGCCCAGTTGACACCCTTACTTGCAGTAGATGAAACAACGACAGTTGTACTTCTTCCATCCTTTTTTGCTAACAAAAGAGATAATGATTGGCCAACAAGTATCTCGAGGTCCTGCAACAATTGGCTTTGTATATAGTTAGTTGTTAGAACTAGGCTATGTTGTTACTCTACAAATTAACACTATCAAAAGATTCAACTTTATCCATAAATACCTAAAAGTTGGAGAGATTTTCAAATTGAGATATGAAATTTTGGTTTTAAGAAAGGTTAGAGGGTGTTTAAAGGACAAGAGCGAGTAGCTTGGATAAAATTTTGTCCTAGCTTTTTCGATTTTTATTTTTAGGTCTTTTTGCTTAACTTTGTCATAACTTTTTCCAATTTTGTATGTTTTTTAGTTCTCCTATTTTTGTCTTTTATTAATTTTATGGTAAGAGAAAATATATGGTAAGAAGTATTAGAAGAATTAATAATTAAGGAGTCATAAAATATATGGTAAGAGATAACTTTTAATTTGTTTTGAATTCTTCCTTGAATCATGTAATATAACATATGTTGTTTTCCGGGTACAAAATCTGTATTTAACAACAAGAACTTCAACCTTAGAGTTCAAGAATAAGTTCAAGAACAACAAAGAAGTTCAAACAACTTCAAACACAAGTTTAACAACTATGAACTATCAAAATGAAGTTTCTACTATTTTCTGGAAAATAGCAAAACCATAAAGAAAAGAGATGAAACAAAAATGTAGAATTAAGTCCACCAAATTCACGGTGTGTCCTTAAGGAATTTATTCCCCTCAAGTACCAGAGGTTAATGGAATATATCCTCCCAGGATAAAATGATTCACTTCAGCAAATAGTGGTACCTCAAATTTGCTGAACTTCGAACGCATTCAACGATTTGATGATCACACTTGAGTTTTTAAGAAGAAGAAAATGTTTTTCTTTCACAAATTTCGTGTCTTTACCTGAGGAAAAATTCAGGTATTTATAGCCAAAAGGTGGTGCTTCATAAAAGAAGCAATGGTTGTTGAAGAGATACACCTTTCTGAAACGTCACTTGACCTGTGGACCCCATTTGCGCCCGCAGGTCATTAAATGACAATTTCCAGTACCGTCTGCGGAGGTCACCTGCGTTCGCAGGTGACGACCTATGCCCGTAGGTCGTTCTTTCCGCTTTGAAACAGTGCCTCGAAGGGTTGCGTCCCAAATCCAAAAGGTAGTGCTTCAGAAAAGAAGCAATGGTTCTTGAAGAGATGCACTTTTTCGAAATGTCACTTGACCTGCGGACCCCATCTGCGCTCGCAGGTGGCCACATACCTCCGCAGGTCGTTAAATGACAATTTCCAGTGCCGTTTGCGGAGGTCACCTGTGTCCGCAGGTGACGACCTGCGCCCGCAGGTCGTTCTTTCCGCTTTGAAACAGTGCTTTGAAGGGTCGCGTCCTAAATCCAAAAGGTGGTGCTTCATAAAAAGAGCAATGGTTCTTGAAGAGATGCACTTTCCAAAATGTCACTTGACCTGCGGACCCTATCTGCGCCCGCAGGTGGCCACATGCGGCCGCAAGTTGTTAAATGACAATTTCCAGTGCCGTCTGTGGATGTCACCTGCGTCCCAGGTGATGAATTGTTCCCGCAGGCCGTTCTTTCCGCTTCGAAACAGTGCCTGGAAGCCTCTCGATCAATCATTTGACAAATCTAAATCCAAATTCGAAGCCGAAGTTGAGCCGAGCGAGTGATGACGATGACGGCGCGAGGCTTGTCTTGTTCTTGCCTCACTATCCACATGAAGGAATGCTTTTCAATATAAGCATAAGAAAGTTCTTTCTCCCACCAAAATAGGAGAAACACTCTTCTTTAAAGTGAAACCACAATTCACTCCTTTTTCCTCCATTTTCCATTCACGTTTTCACTTAGAACCTAATAATCCCCCACATGAATGGGGAATGGATATTTCATAAAAAATTTATGGACAAGTGTGTGATCTACAAGCAAAGACTAATTGCATCTGGATAAGTAGGTTTTTCTTTGAACTTTCCGTAGTGAACTTACATCGGATACACTCGGTCAATTGGTAGATGTGATATCTTTGAACCATCCAACTTTAATGTACACCTAGTCAACACAAGTCACACAACCAGCCTTTTACCATTTATGGTTCTCACGATTTTATTCGTTTCAGCCATGAACACAACCTGGTTTTGTGAGAGCTTAGAGAATAGGCCTTTACTATCATTCTCTTTGAAGCGACTTCCACTTCACTCTCACATAGGTGATTCCTAAATATTTAATCCTATAGATCAAATAATTTGGTCAAACCTGCCAAACTTAGAAACTATTAAGAAGCTTTCAACCATAAGCCTTATCCTTGTTTCCTGAACGTTGTCTTCATCATGAGAATGAGCTGAGTTAATTGACAATGTTGAACCATCAGTCACAACTTTATTTGATCTCCTTTAACCTAGCTCTTGGGATCTCCAGTCCGCTAGGTAGAGTTACCGCCGTGATGACTTGTCCTAGGCTGTAAACCCATTCCCTTCGACGATCTCTCAACTTCCTCTCTAGATAGGCCTTTTGTAAGTGGATCCGACACATTATCCTTTGACCTCACATAGTCAACTGTGATAATTCCACTAGAGAGTAGTTCTCTAATGGTATTATGTCTCCATCTTATATGACGAGATTTATTGTTATACATCATATTGTTATACATCATTCTCCCTGCCTTACCTATTGTTGCTTAACTATCACAGTGTATGCATACTGGTGCCAATAGTTTGGGTCAATAAGGAATGTCTTCCAAGAAATTTTGGAGCCATTCAACTTCTTCACCGGCTTTATCTAATGCGATAAATTTAGATTCTATAGTAAGCGGGCAATACATGTCTATTTGGATGATTTCCAAGAGACTGATCCTCCACCAAGAGTAAACATATATCCACTCATGGATTTTACTTCATTCGATCCGGTAATCCAATTTGCATCACTATATCCTTCAATTACCATTAGATATTTGTTATAATGCAAAGCAAAGTTTTGAGTATGTTTTAGATACCCCAAAACTCTTTTCATTTCCATCCAATGAGTTTGATTGGGATTACTCGTGTACCGACTCAATTTACTAATAGCGTATGCTATATCTGGTGGTGTAAAATTCATGATATACATCAAACTTCCCAACACTCTTGCATAATCCAATTGTGAGTCACTTTCACCTTCATTTTTTTGAAGTGTAAAGCTCACGTCTAGTGGATTCTTGGCAATATTGAAATTCAAATACTTGAACTTGTCAAGTACCTTTATCAATATAATGAGACTGTGATAATGCCAACCCTTGTGGAGTTCTATGAATTCTTATTCCTAAGATCACTTCAGCAACTCCAAGATTTTTCATATCAAACTTTCTCTCAAGCATTCGTTTAGTCACATTTATGTCAGAAATGTCTCTACTGTTGATCAACATGTCATTCACATACAAACAAACAATGGATTTGTGATTTGGAGTGTCTTTAATGTAAATCCGTTGCCAATATGGTTTGGTCAAACTTTGCATGCCACTATTTGGGTGTTTGTTTTAGTCCATAAAGTGACTTAACAGGTTTGCACACTTTTCTTTCTTTACCAGGAACTACAAAACCCTCAGGCTGTTCCATGTAAATTTCTTCCCCCAATTCTCCATTTAAGGATGCAGTTTTCACATCCATTTGATGGATTTCAAGACCATATACCGCAACTAATGCAACCAACATCCGAATGGATGTTATCCTTGTTATAGGCGAGTAAATGTCAAAATAATCAAGGCCTTCTTTTTGTCTAAAGCCTTTCACAACAAGTCTTGCCTTGTATTTGTCAATAGTACCATCAACTTTCATTTTCCTTTTGAAGATCCATTTAGAACCTAAAGGTTAATTTCCTGGAGGAAGATCAACCAACTCCCAAATATGGTTGCTTAAGATTGAATCAATTTCACTATTGACTGCCTCTTTCCAAAAGGATGAGTCCGTAGATGCCATTGCTTCTTTGAATGTTTGAGGTTCATTTTCAAGAAGAAATGTTATAAAATCTGATTCAAAGTAAGTAGACGTTCTTTGACGTTTACTACGCCTTGGATTCTCTTCATGATGTACATTCTTCTTAGGTTCATCCCTAGGTCGTTTAGGCTCTTCACTAGACAATTCATGTCTAGTTTTAGACAAATAAATGTGTTCAAAGAACTCAGCATTATCTGATTCCATTACCGTATTATCATGGATATTCGGATGTTCCGATTTATGAACCAAAAATTGACATGCTTTACTGTTTGTAGCATATTCGATAAAAACACAGTCCATAGTCTTTGGTCCTAATTTCAACCTTTTGGGTATAGGAACTTAGACTTTGGCTAGACACCCCCACACTTTGAAATATTTCAAGTTGAGTTTTCTTCCTTTTCATTTCTCATATGGAATAGATTGTATCTTACTATGGGGCACTCGATTGAGTATTCGATTTGCTGTAAGGATAGCTTCCCCCCACAAGTTTTGCGATAAAACTGAACTTATAAGTAAGGCATTCATCATTTCCTTCAATGTTTGATTTTTTCTTTCCGCAATTACATTTGAGTGAGTAAGTATGGGGTCGTAGTTTGATGTACAATTCCATTTTCCAAACATAACTCCGCAGAAGAAGATTCATACTCTCCACCCCTATCAATTCTTATCATTTTGATTTTTTTATCCAACTGATTTTCAACTACAGTTTTATATTGCCTAAATTCTTCTATTGCTTCATCCTTACTATTCAGCAAATAAACATAACAAAATCTAGTGCAATCATTGATAAAAGTTATGAAATACTTTTTCCCACTATGAGATGATGTCGACTTCATATCACAGATGTCTGTGTGAATTAAGTATAAGGGATTTGAATTGCTTTCAGTAGACTTATACGGATGCTAAGCATACTTAGATTCAACACATGTTTGACACTTTGATTTACTGCACTCAAAGTTAGGCAAAATTTTCAAGTTAATCAATTTTCGCAAGGTTTTATAAATTGACATGTCCTAAACGTTCATGCCATAAATCATTTGACTCAAGTAAGTAACAAGAACCAGAACTTTTATTCATATCAAGATTCATTACATTGATCTTAAAAAGGCCCTTGGTGAGGTAACCTTTGTCTACATATACTTTATTCCTACTAATTACAATTTTATTGGAAACAAATACACATTTGAATCCATTCTTAGTCAGAAGTGAAGTAGAAACCAAGTTCTTTCACAAATCCGGAATATAAAGGACATTGTTTAGTGTCACCACCTTGCCTGATGTCATCTTCAAGCAAATTTTATCTGTTCCTTCAACTTTTGCAGTTGCGGAGTTCACCATAAATATCTTCTCATCATCTTGCGTCGGAGCATATGATGCAAATAGTTCTTTATTGGCACACATATGGTGGGTGGCACCTGAATCAATCCACCACTCTCTAGGATTTCCAACTAAATTGCATTCCGAGAGCATAGCACACAAATTGTCCATTTTTTCTTTGGAGTCAACCATGTTTGCTTGGTCCTTTTTCTTGACCTTCTTCGGAGCCTAACAATCAGTAGACTTGTGGCCAACTTTGCCACAGTTGAAGCAATTTCCTTTGAATTTCTTCTTAGGAGGATTGCTTTGTTGTGCTTGTGCTTTCTTTCTCTTCTTTGATTTGTTGGGATCATCTTCCACAATATTTGCTTCATTTATTACTGAGTTCCCACTAGACCTCTTCTCCCCTACCTTATTGTCTTCTTCAATCCTCAACCTCACAATGAGATCTTCAACATATATCTCTTTGCGTTTATGCTTTAAGTATTTTTTGAAGTCCTTCCACAAAAGTGGTAACTTTTCGATTATTGCTGCTACTTGAAAAACATCGTTTACCACCAAACCTACATCAAAGGTTAAGTGAATATCAAGAACAAACTTAATATGTTCAATAAAGCTATTATCTAAATTTATACCTTCTGCAAGAAGATCATGGATTATGACTTGAAACTCTTGGACTTGGGTAACTATAGCTTTGCTGTCTGCCATCTTAAAGTCCAATAATTTGGCAACAATGAATTTTTTTATTTCGGCGTCCTCTGTTTTGTACTTCTTTTCTAAAGTATCCCAGAGGTCCTTCGAGGTATTCATCATACTATACACGTTGTACAAGTCGTCTTATAGGCCACTCAATATGTAATTCTTACATAAGAAATCCGAGTGCTTCCAAGCTTCAGTTACTATGAAGCGATCCTTTTCCCGAGTTTCTTCCGGCAATTCAAGAACGCTTTCTGTGATGAACTTTGACAAACTCAAAGTATTCAGATAAAAGAACATCTTCTGCTGCCAACGTTTGAAATCAACACCAGAAAATTTTTCTGGTTTTTCCGTCGGTGCCATGGCGGGAGCAGCATTCGTACAACTTGAAATAGCAATGTTAGTTGCTGCACCATTCGTTGTTCCATAATTGACTTGATTTTCAACAATCATTTTTCTGTCATAATTAGACAAACAATTTAGTATTTCAGAATACTAACAATAAAGTTTAAAACTTTAAACTACTTGTTTCTAGTTTAACGACGAAGTTTTTATATTCTTCAAATTGTCAACCGAATGATCTTTGACTCATGATAAAGTTTTTATATCTTCAAATCACTGTCAAGTTCAAACAGAGTAGAAAACCAAATGGTTTTAATCTCCAGAAACCAAAAATACAGATTATACTAAATTCCTTAAGATTGTTGTTTTTCGGGTACAAAATCTGTATTTAACAACAAAAACTTCAATCTTAGAGTTCAATAATAAGTTCAAGAACAACAAAAAAGTTCAAACAACTTCAAACATAAGTTCAACAATTATGAACTATCAAAATGAAGTTTCTACTATTTGGATTAAAAACTTCACTAAATCTCAATTTTCAAATGAATTTTGTCCAAAAAGATAGTCTCTTGATCATTTGATCTAACAAATCCGAAGCCAAAGCCAAAGCCGAGCGAGTGATGACGACGACATCGCGAGGCTTGTCTTGTTCTTGCCTCACTATCCACATGAAGGAATGCTTTTCAATATAAGCATAAGAAAGTTCCTTTCTCCCACCAATGTGGGAGAAATACTCTTTTTTAAAGTGAAACCACAATTCACTCCTTTTCCTTTATTTTCATTTACATTTTCACTTAGAACCCAACAACATATTTGTAAAGGAAATATAAAATCTTTCCTTATTTGAATTATGTAAGAAATCCTATTATTAAATATTTAAAGATTTAGAAGTTAATACAACTTTTGTTCAAAAAAAATTATATTCAGGTATGTAAAAGTAGATCAAATACTAATTGGTTCTCATTAATACTTATTAAATAACACTTTTGATTAAAATACACTTGAAAATACTTTTATGCAATTTATATACTTCATTCCTTTTGTATTCAATCTGTTATATTGACTGATACACACGTGCAACGCACGTACCCTAAACTAGTATATATAAAGGAAGGGTATGGGCAAGCTGATGTGGCACGCTTCATTGGCCAGCATTACAATTTTGAGTTTTTCCTCATTTTTTTGGTACTGAAATCTTCCAAAAAGAATAGAAAATCTCTTCCTTTATTTTTATTATTATTATTATATTATTATTATTATTATTATATTATTATTATTATTACTATTATTATTATTATTACTATTACTATTATTATTATTATTATTATTATTATTATTATTATTATTATTATTATTATTATTATTAGTAGTAGTAGTAGTAGTAGTAGTAGTAGTAGTAGTAAAAATCAAATAGGTGCGATTAATACACTTAATGCTCATTCATTCATTTATAATTACTTTATACGTTAGTTTTATTTCATGTTTTGTCACTAATTCTTTAGTTACTATAAATACTATAGAAAATCATTTGTACTGCATAAAATTCATCCTTTCCATTCCTCATTTTTCTTCAGTTATTTATTATTTATTATTTTTATATATTTTTTTGGTTTCCATCTAATTATTTGGTATCCGCAAAGAATTTCGATTAATTTAGATTTGCTTCTTGTAGAGCTCATTCGGAGGAAGCATATACTATCATGGATTTGTTATTATTACTTTGTTATTTTTTTCTCAATTGTATGTATTGTTGGAATTCATATATCCTGTTGCATTATGGTACCAAAAGAAGAAAAGAAGACTCAAATTTCTCCTCTTGATTGATTGTCCAACTTCGCTTCGAAAACTGAACTTTGTTCACTTATTAAACTTTTTTTTTTCCAGTTGAATTCTTCCATCAAGAAATCACCGTGGTTAAATTTTCCTGTTCGGAGATAATTGTTGCTAATTATATGCCCTTTCAAGAAGAAAATTTATGATGTCTTCTCGCTTGAGTTCATAGACTGTGCATAAACAATATTTATGTTTTGATCGATAAGCATTGTAGAATGAGGTAATTGCTATATTGAAATTTCTCAAAGTTTTATTTTTTATTTTCGTGGAAAAAATAGGGTCATTATATTCTTATTTTTATTTGTTATTAATTTGATAGTTTCACATTTCATTAAGGAAGAAACATAATATTTAGTTGCTATCAATATTCTCTATTTGGTGTCAACAAGTCTAGAAGGAGGAGGCGTTTTATTCTTGGATCTCAATATATGGACCTCCTTAATAAAGCATGAGATACAAAGAGACAAAAAGCTTTTATAAGGTAGAGTTTGATCATGCTTAAGATAATTTTTAGAAGTCAATATATTGAAGCTAGGTATAAAGTAGGTGATATAACACATCTCTTTGACCAAGAATTTGGTTAATCTCTTTTTTTCTTTTTCTTTGTCATTTTTCTCTCACTTTTTCATTTATCTCAAGTTTTTTTTTTTTTTAAAGTCCCTATATTAGTCACTAGAATTTCCCCGTCCCTCATAATTTGTTGTGTAAAATGGATAAATAAAGAAGTCTACTACATTTATATCACCTCTTAATTATTACTAAATAATAATAATAATAATAATAATATATGAATGCCAATCTTATTATTATCGTAACTGTTTCATTAGCTAAGATTTAATAAAATTACGTAGAGCAGCTTTAGTTGATACCATCATTACAATCATTAAATTTTTATAATTTAAAAAGAAGGAAACACACATTTTTTTAAATAAAAATTGAGAGAAAAAGATAAACACATGAGGAAAAAAAGAAAGAAGATAAATATATTACTTGGTCCCCCCCCCCCCCCCCCCCTCTCTCTCTCTCTAAATTTAAATTTACTAATTTTATTAATAATCGCGCGAAGCGCAACCTATTTCACTAGTGTACCAGAAGCTGATCAAATAAATTATCAATGTAAGGAATTGGATACTTGTGAATGGACATCCGCATGAAATCATCTTTATTCAACAATCGATAGTTGATGCAGATCTGCATGAAACCATATTTCTTCTTCACAAATAGAACAAGAGCAGTCAAGGGGAGACACTCGATCTAATAAACTCCTTAATCAACAAATCCTTTAATTGTTCCTTCAAATCAGTTGGCACCATATGATATGGCAAAGTAGAAATAGGTTGAGTGCCCGGCTCCAAATCAGTACCAAAATTAATGTCACGATCATGTGGAACACTTGGCAAATCCATCGGAAACACCTTCAATAACTCTCTCATTTGTCATTGTCCCCTCCCGCTGTTGGCTCCTCTCATTATTATTATTTCACTTTTATGCTTCAATCAGGCCTATATTCACATTTGAATGATACCAATCAAGATGGCTTAATAGTCTTCCTTTATTGATTCAAAAAGCTTCTTTCCCGCGACTTCTTTCTTAAAAACAATGAAGGAAGAGATGATTTGGAGAAGAATTCATTGCCTGAGATTGCCAGAAGACCAATGAGCCTTACCAGAGTGGCATGGCATATTTTTTATATTTTTATGTGTAACATCGCTAAAAGGATATTTATTACTGACAAATCTAATTTGTCACTATCTTTTATTTTAATTAGTGATGATGTCGTTAGTATTTAAAGGTATGCCACTGATGTTGACTCATATGTTGCAGTGTTAGCACTTGTATTCCAAATGTAGGCCAAATAGGTAAGACACCTCTCCTCAACCATCCATTGAGCCTTAAGAAACAATATCACCTTCTTCGGATAGTGACTAGAAGTACCCTTCCACTCCAGTGTAAGAACGCCTGACATGGAAAAGGTAACTATTTTGACATGAAAATGCAAGATCGCATGATACGAAGATAGCAAATCCATGCCCCAAAAATAATATCAAAATTCACCAAATCCAAACTCTCCAAATCTACCCAGATATGTACCCTACCAAGGTAACTACACAAGATCGCTAATCCCCATCCACCACTAAAGAATCACCCACATAAGTAGAAACACGCATAGGCATAGCAAGTGAATCACACAACATGTCCAGACCTGAAGCAAAATATGCAGACACATAAGCATAAACAGAGTTTGGATCGAACAATACTGTATTTGCTCAGTGATAGACTGGAAAAATACCTGTAATAACTGTATTTGAAGCCTTTGCCTCTAGTATAACATGGACATCATAGCACTGGTCCAGACCCTACTGCCACTGCCTCACCGGATCTGAGAACTACCTCTGCTTGACTAAGCACCATCTCTGACTGGTTGTATCGCTGCTTGAGATGTAGAAACCTAAGAACTCTATCACTATTCACCCTGCCTCTACCTAGGGTAATACTTTAAGTGATGCCCTGGATCACCACACTCATATTATACTTCCTGTACCGAAGAGAGTGAGAAAAATCTGAATGGTCAGGATAATCTCCACGACATGAGGGGCTATAAGAGAACCATGGGGACTTCACCCTGAACCATGTGTACCACCCATAGACTGACAACCCTCTCATGTCTACAAGGTTGAATGGATGGGTCTGTCAGACTGATTATGATAACCTTTCCTAAAATAAACTCTACCTTCAAACAAGGTACCACTGAAACTGCCTGAATTACAGGGCTTATTGCTCTATGCCCATTATAGTTTTGTCGCCTAATGAACTCCACATCCTAGATAGCATCAACTAATATTTAAAAAATTGCTCCTGTAGCAGCCACTTGTTGCGGCTAGATGAATGGAATAAATGAAGTCCCCTAAACAACCCTGTCACTCTCTCTGTCTCGTCTAGAAGTATCATCAATGGATGATGGAATAAAGCATGGAATATCCCTCAAATTCATTTCTTTTGTCCTTCTGCACAATACGGGGACAAACTTCTTTAAGAACATGTAATAACTCTCATTGTGATTTCTAATTTTTTTTGTATTTTGACCATTTTCCCTTTTTCGTTATTGTTTTATATCATTTATGAGTTGCGGAAATGGTTTTCACAATCCCCGATGCATTCGGGAGTGATTTATATGAGTTTGTGATTTTGAATAGCCTTTAAAGTGATTAGTTTAACTTCGATCAATATTTAGTGGTCCAAGCATAAGATGGTGATTCGGTCAGTTCCATTAGATATAAAATGTTGATTTTGGATTGGTAGCGTTGATTTTGGATTGGTAGCATAATTAGTTCGGGTCCCGAGCCTTTATATTTTGTTTTGAGTGTTTAGACAAAAATTAGTTAAAATAGCTCAAAAGGGTTTCCAGGGGTTAATTTATTATAAATGACCTATTTTTGAAAATCTAATAATTCCATTTGATCCATAACATATTTTATGATCAATTTACACTATTGATTCATGTTTATAGGATTCCAGATGAGTTTCGAGGGTCAAAAAAATAAGTTTTGGAAATTGTTGATGCTGGTGAAGCCACTTAAGTGGTTGGTTGACTGCTTAAGCGTCCATTGACAATTTGATCAAGCCGCTTAAGTGACAATTTGACCTATTAAGTGGTAGTTTGACCCTTTGACCAGGCTGCTTAAGCGGACAAAGTACCGCTTAAGCGACAATATCGAGTTTAAGACCAAACCGAACCTATTTCGTATTGTTGACATTTTGGGAGCTAGGAAGCTCCATTTTAGGTAATTCTCGATGAATTTTTCTTGTCTAATCATTGGATATGTGATTATACCTTCATTTTATTTATTTTTCAAGATTATCCACCTCATTTTTCGTGATTTTGATCTATAAAGTTGAGTTTTGAATTCAAAGTTATGAAATCGAAAATTCTTGATTTAGAATGGGTTTTCATTGATTTTTGAGATTTAAGGTCCTTGTATCATGGGTAAATGGATTTTGACAAAATTTTTCTAAAAATTCTCATTTTAAACCGCGTTTGATAATGAATTTTGGGATTTTTACCCGGTAAAGTATAAAATTAGTTTTTCTTCAATTTCAAGTCTAATTTTAACTCGTTTTTAGTTGGGTTTTTAGATTTAAAGCCCTAAGAGTATGGGTAACATGATTCTTAAATAAAATCTCAATTTTACACTTATATTTTTGGAACCAATTTTCAAAGTGATTTTTGATCCAAAACTAAAATATATCGCTATAGGTATCGATGGACTCCTTTTGACTTGTAGATTTCATATTTGATTAGATTGGATGTGTTTGGTGATGATGTAAGGGTGTAGAGTCTTTGGTTGATGCTTTAGACTGTGTTTAGGCTTGCATATCTTCTTTAAAGGCAAGTTGTGATGTACCTTGACTTTTTCCAAAACGTTCATGTGTTGTATGCTTGTTTGATTGTGTATTGTGAATTACTTAAATTTTGAGGGTCCCACTTAGGTTAAATGGCAAGCATCTCTGTGGGTACCGAAGTCTTTTGACAGATTGTAGTTATATAATTGCTTATCTTAGTTAGTCCAGCTGCTTGAGAATATGCTTAGAGTAGATTATAGATAGATGACTTGTTGACCTAGAGTAAATTAATAATGGATAGTTAAGTAAGAGCTTGAATCATGTTTAATGGACTTTATTGTGATGATCGGGGCTTAGTGACCTTTTAGGAAATAATTATGTTATTGTTGTTATTTGATGGAATGATTGAGGTTTAGAAATACTTAGAGTATAAATAGACTTGTATTAGTTGATGTGATTTTTGGGGTCTAGTATCTCTTATTAGATCATATTGTTAACTAGCATAGTTTTTCTTTTAGTTATTTAGTCTAATGATGTCATCTTTGGGAAAGATGAGACTTATTGTATGGCATAACCTAGGTTTGGGTAAGTTTCACTATATATTATTTTTGAACTATTTACTATTTTAGTGTTGCCCGTATGGGGGCTTATGTGAATATTATTATTTACTTGAGAGACTATTATTATTGTGATTCCTGGTAGGGGCTTGAATTGATATTTGTCCTTATTTGAGCATTAATTGCCTTGTTATTATCGTGATGCCTGAGTGGGGGGCTTGACTTGATATTATAGGCCTTATTTGAGCATTATATTGCCTTATCATTATTGTGATGCCCAATAGAGGGGCTTAGATTTAAATGATATTATTTATGTCTTCCATGACTATTTATTTCAGTGGTTCTATGCAAGGGTTTATATCATGAATTATTATCAGATTGAGTTGATTCTGAGCTTATTTATATTTTTATTGAATTGATTATTTTCTTTATACTGATTGGTTGTGAGCATTACATCATCATTTCATCTATACATATTCATGAGACTTGGTACAACTAAGAAACACTATTTTTGAAAGAAAATGAAACACTTTATTAAACCCTTGGCCGTGAATTATGCCGGTAAGGTGGTTGAGATATGAGAATGAGATTTGTGAAAGTATATGGATTGCGAATCCCCCATGGGTCCTGTATTGAAGCGCTGAGGCTGGGAATGTGTATACAAAAAGTCATGCAATGGCTTACATCATCATTATCCTACCATCATTGCATCACTTGCATTGCGTTGTATTGCATTCCTTAGTATGGTTTGACACTGTGTTTGAGTATTTACTTTTGTATTGAATTACTGTGATTGAACCTTGTTTGTGATATTGAGTATTCTGCATTCATATCACTACATTACATCATATTATACTACCTCTTAGTTGATTTGAGAGTTTAGATATTTATGAGACGTGGGGTATGGATATGGCTTGGATAGTAAGACTTGTAGTGTCGCACCTATTGGTAGTATGACGTACACGTAATTATACATTCTCACTATTGTATCCCAGATTATTGGTTGAATATAATTGATTGAGCCTGATATACTGTGTTAGTGAGTCTCCCTCATAAATGACTTCCTTTACTTGTTGATAATAAAATGACTAGTGTTGACTCACCTGGATTATTTTGCCTACCCTCTATATTAATATTCCTATGACTACTATATTGGGATACCTTGTTAGGATGAAGTGATGTATTTACCAGTTGTAGATTGATGGGGAACTTTGGGTAGTTGGGGTGGTGGTCCTAGCCATCAATTTAGATTAGTGTCGGTTATCAATGATGTTTGCTGAGTACACGTGTTTCATACTCACTTTTGGTTTTCTTTCCTTTTTCTTTTCTTTTGCACCCCTTTAACTATTTGGTTTGAGTAGCAGATAGTAATTTGTGTTCCCTTAGCATTGATGTTGTGAAGATCGAGGTAGTGGCTGACGTTTCACAGAGCTTACCCAAATCTCTTTTTATTTATCTTATGCTTTATCCGCATGTAAGATACTTTAAATTATTGATATCATTCAGTATTAGAGGCTTGTACTAGTGACAACCAAATCAGGGATGTATCCTTGAAGTTATTATTTCTATCTTTAAATATTTTGAGATTATCCTATTTTTCTTCTTCTTTCGCTTTTGATTTACTTTAATTATTGAGTTTGGGTTGGGATAGGCTTACCTGTATCAGAGGGTGTGATAAGAGTCATCACATACTCTATTTTGGGTTGTGACAAATTGATATCAGAGCACCAGATTCATTGGTCTCATTAGTACAAGTCGAGTCTAGTAGAGTCTTGCAGATCGGTGCAGAGACGTCTGCTATCTATCTTTGAGAGGCTACATGAATTTAGGAGAAATTCATTTCTTCATTTTGTGTTGTGCATTCATAGCTTTGTATAACTCAAAAACATTTTTTCACTCTCTTACAAATGGTGAGAACACGTTCTTCCTTAGCTAGAGATTCATATCTCGTGCCTTTGGTACTCGGCAGGGGCAGAGGTCGAGGCAGAGGTTGGATTGGAACATCCAGACCAGCTAGAGGTCAAGTTGGGTTTGCCTTATCAGGTTCTAGGGTTGCTAGTTATGTCGGGTCTTTCGAGTTAGAGGGGTTGAGCCCAGTGCATACACTGTCTGTAATCATGACTATACATATGCTTGAGGATTGCTTGGTATGAGTGTTGGGTTTTCTTGAGAGGGTGGCTCCTACTTTGATTTGACATGCTACTTTGGGACTTCAGGCTCCAGATGCACATTGACTACAACTTCTCCTAGTGTTGATGAGGCATTACCAGGGATTGCTCCTCATCTATTTACCTTACCCTTTATGTCCATGGAGGGATAAAGTAGGTATGTAGAGTTCATGAGGACAAATCCTCCTCGGTTTGATGGAGATCCTAGGTTTGATGCTTATATGTTCTTGCTTGGTTGCCGTGAGAGGCTGCACAAGTTGGGCTTGGTGGATTCTAATGGAGTAGATTTCACTGCCTTTTAATTCTTTGGACTAGCTAGATAGTGGTAGAGGGATTTGGTAGAGATTAGACAAGTTGGGTCACCTCTTCTTTCATGGGATCAGTTTGCTCAAGAGTTTCTAGAGGATTTTGAGTGGAGACATAACAGACTTATAGGCAAGAGGCCCCGTGGACTTGATGGCGATAACAACATGTATGGTAGAGGCCAGGATACTCGTGGTTATTCTCAGAGAGGGTTAGATCATGGTTGCTAATCAGGTACTTCAGGTCCAGTTCAGCGGACTCCTACTTCTTTAATTTGCTTTACATGTGGAGATCTCGGGCACTATAGGAGGGATTGCCCACAATGTAGACAGAGAGATGCCTCATCAGTTGCTCTGGGAGATGACAGGTTTTAATATCATGTTCCACAGGACGGACTCGAGGTAGGAGATTCTGGTACAGTAGCCAAAGGTATGGTTTTGGTATGCCTTTGATTTGTTTTAGTCGTATTGACTTTGGTTCTACACTCTCCTATATGCTTACTTTCTTAGCGTTGAGTCTTGATATGATTCGTGAGGTTTTGCTGGGTCTAGAAATATTACTACACTGTGGATAATTCTTTAGTGGTGGATCGGGTGTGCTGATCCTATGTTGTGACTCATTTAGAATGTATCATTGTGTTAGGTTTGATTTCCTAGAGTACTGTGGATTTTGATGTGATTTGGGTATGATCTTCTCGATGGTTATGTTGTAGAATAGTGGTAGATCAATTGTAGGTTTTGGCATATTCAGATTGTCGGATGTCTAGAGGTACTCATCAGTGATATACCTTGTGATGGACTAGACTTGTGGTGTGTCAGATTCAAAAGAATTTCAAGTAAAGGATTTTGGTTGGATAAGGGAAAATTTTCAGGCGTTCATACCTTGCGATTTGTTACTTCCTTAATGATTAACTTTGCTTGTGTGGAAAAATTTATGGGTGTCGAAACACTCTTCGGTTAAACTTGAAGGAATCAAGCTTATAATAACTCTTGCCTTTGATTTGGAATAACCCTCGTTGTGATTTTATTATAGAATTTTCTATGCTTTGACCATTTTATCCTTTCTCGTTATTGCTTTATATCATTTATGAGTTGCGGGAATGGTCTGCACGGTCCCTGATGCGTACCATGAGTTTGTGATTTTAAATAGACTTTAAAGTGATTAACTTGACTTCGATCAACATTTTTGATCCAAGCATCAGATGGTGATTTGGTCGGTTCTATTAGATTCATAATGTCAATTTTGGGTTATTAGTATAATTAGTTTGGGTCCCGAGCCTTTATATTTCGTTTTGTGTGTTTGGATGAAAATCAGTTAAAATAGCCTAAAAGGGGTCCCAGGGGTTAATTTATTATAAATGACCTCTTTTTGTAAATCTAATAATTTCATTGGATTCGAAACATGTTTTGTGATCAATTTACACTATTGGTTTATGTTATAGTGTTCTGAATGAGTTCCGAGGTTCAAAAATAAATTTTGGAAATTGTTGGTGCTGGTGTAGGCCATTGACCATTTGACCGAGCCGCTTTAGCTACTATTTGACCACTTAAGCGGTAGTTTGACCCTTTAGCCAGGTTGCTTAAGCGGATAAAGTACCGCTTAAGCGGCAATCGCTGAGTTTAAGACCAAACAAAACCCATTTCGTATTTTTTGACATTTTGGGAGCTAGGAAGCTTCATTTTAGGCAATTCTTGATGTATTTTTCTCGTATAATTATCAGGTATATGATTCTACCTTTATTTTGTTCATTTTCCATGATTATCCACCTCATTTTTCATGATTTCGATCTATAAAGTTGAGTTTTGAAATTCAAAGCTATGAAATCAAAAGTTCTTGAGTTGGAATGGATTTTCATTGATTTTTGAGATTTAAGGTCCTTGTATCATGGGTAAATAGATTTTAACAAAAGTTATCCAAAAATTTTCGTTTTAAACCGCATTTGATAATGAATTTTGGGGGTTTTATCCGGTAAAGTTTAAAATTGATTTTTCTTCAATTTCAAGTTCGATTTCAACTCGTTTTTAGTTGGATTTTCATATTTAGATCCCCAAGAGTATGAGGAACATGATTCTTAAATAAAATCTTAATTTTACCCTTGAATTTTTGGAACCGATTTTCAAAGTGATTTTTTATGTGGAACCAAAATATAACGATATGGGTATCAATAGACTTTTTTTGACTTGTAGATGTCATATTTGATTAGATTGGACATGTTTGGTGATGATTCAAGGAAGAAGAGCTTCCAGTTGATGCTTCGGATTGTGTTTAGGCTTGTGGATCTTCTTTAAAAGCAAGTTGAGATGTACCTCCACTTTTTCTAAAGTGTTTATGTGTTGTATGCTTGTTTGATTATGTATAATGAATCACTTAGGTTTTGGGGATCCTGCTTAGGTGAAATGGCGAGCATCTCCGTGGGTACGGGAGTCTTTTGACGGATTATAGTTACATAATTACTTATCTTAGTTAGTCCTGCTACTTGAGAATATGCTTAGAGTAGATTGTAGATATATGACTAATTGACCTAGAGTAAATTGATAATGGATACTTAATTAAGAGCTTGAATCATGTTTAGTGGACTTTATTGTGATGATCGGGGCTTAGTGACCTTTTAGGGAATAATTATGTTATTATTGTTATTTGATGGAATGATTGAGGTTCACAAAATACTTAGATTATAAATAGACATGTATTAGTTGATGTGATTTTCAGGGTCTGGTATCTCTTATTAGAGCATATTTTAACTAGCAGTGTTCTCCTTTTAGTTATTTAGTCTAATGATGTCATCTTTGGAAAAGATGAGACTTATTATATGGAATACCCTAGGTTTGGGCAAGTTTCTCTATATATTGTTATTTGGATTGTTTACTATTTCAGTGTTGCCCGTGTGGGGACTTATGTGAATATTATTATTGACTTGAGAGATTATTATTATTGTGATACCTGGGTGGGGGCTTGAATTGATATTATTGCTCTTATTTGTGCATTAATTGCCTTATTATTATCGTGATGTTTGAGTAGGGGCTTGACTTGATATTATATGCCTTATTTGAGTATTATATTGCCTTATCATTATCGCGATGCCCAAAAGAGGGGCTTAGACTTAAATGATATTATTGATGTCTTACATGACTATTTATTCCAGTGGTGTCGTGCAAGGGCTTATAGCGTGAATTATTGTCATATTGAGTTGATTCTGAGGTTATGTATACCTATATTAAATTGATTATTATCTTCATACTGATTGGTTGTAAGCATTAATCCTTATTTCATCCATACATATTCATGAGATTTGGTACCACTGAGAAATACTGTTTTTGAAAGACAATGAAATATTTTATAAAACCCTTGACCGTGAATTATGCCGATAAGGTGATTGAGATGTGAGATTGAGATTTGTGAAAGTATATGGGCTGAGAACCCCCCATGGGTTCTGTCTTGAAGCGCTGAGGTTCGAAAGGTGTATACGAAAAGCCACGTGATGGCTTACATCATCATTATCCCTTCATCATTGCATCACTTGCATTGCATACCTTGGTATGGTTTGACACTATGTTTGAGTATTTACTTTTGTATCGAATCACTGCGATTGAACCTTGTTTGTGATATTGTATATTTTGCATTCATTTCACTATATTACATCATATTATACTAGCTCTTGGTTGATTTGGGAGTTGAGAATTTTATAAGACGTGTGGTATGACGACAGCTTGATTAGTAAGACTTGTAGTGTTGCACCTATTGGTAGCATCATATACACATAATTATACACTCTCACTATTGTATTCCAGATTATTGGTTGAATATAATTGATTGAGCCTGATATACTATGTTAGTGAGTCTCCCTCGTAAATGACTTCCTTTACTTGATCATAAAATGACTAGTGTTGACTCACCTGGATTATTTTGCCTACCCTGTTTATTGATATTCATATGACTGCTGTGTTGGGATACCCTGTTAGGATAAAGTAGTGTATTTATTGGTTGTAGAATGATAGGGAACCTTGGGTAGTTGGGGTGGTGGTCCTCACCATCACTTTGGATTAGGGTCGGTTATCGACGATGCTTGCTGAGTACATGTGTTTCGGACTCACTCTTGCTTTTCTTTTCTTTTTATTTTCTTCCACACCCTGTACAAGTATTTGGTTTGAGTAGCAAATAGTAGATTATGTTCCTTCTGCGTTGATATTGCGGAGATTGAGGTAGCAGCTGACGTTTCACAGAGTTTACCCGGATCTCTTTTTTTTTTTATCTTATGCTTTATCCACATTTAAGATACTTTAGATTATTGATATCATTCTGTATTAGAGGCTTGTACTAGTGACAACCAGACCTGGAATGTATCCTTGAAGTTATTATTTCCATCTTTAAATATTTTGGGATTATTCTATTCTTCTTCTTCTTCCGCTTCTGATTTACTTTAATTATTGAGTTTAGGTTGGGATAGGCTTTCCTGTACCGTAGGGTGTGACAGGTGCTATCAAGTACTCTATTTTGGATCGTGACACCTGAGAAAACTGCATCTAATTTAGAGGAGGTGTCCCAATTGGTCTACTGTAAAATTAGCTCTTTACCATGGTTTTGCTGGACCGATCATCTGGAAAGTTGTGAAATCGACTCCATTGGATTCCACCAAACCTAAATTATACAACATGCTAATTGGGAGTCTGAGCTCCCACCCCGCCTAAGAACCATCATGTGTAAGTGAAAATATACCTGCCTGAGCAATACTCTTTAGGAATCCCAACAATCATACCAAAGTGTCCTGTAGCACAAGAGAAGCAATAAATCTTGGCAGTGCATGAGCTGGACCGAACTCAGTTGCCTTAACTGGCTCATTCATGGATAGCCTCCTACGCAGGAGATATAACCCTAACATATATTTTTTATCACTCAAGAATTTACTAAATTGAGATCCTTTTTCAATAATCATTGGCATTAAATCAGTCTTCCTTCTCATTATATCTATGTCCTATTTATGTATGTATTGTAATTGGCGATGCAAGAGCTTTCAATTCTTTAAGGAGTCGTTTGGTGTGAGGTATAAGGTTTAATAATTCTGGGATAAAATGCAGGATTATTTTAACCGGCGTTTGGTTGGAGGTATTAGGTAGTCTCGAAAGTATTTAACCACCATTTATACCATAATAATGGGATAAGTTGTCCCATATACATGGTGGAATAACTTATCCGGGGATAGGTAATCCCTAACTTGTTCCCAACCAAACGCCCCCTAACTATTTTAGGTGTCATCTGTGTCAACATAATCACTTCATCCTTACGAGCATAAGATTTTAAATTTAAAAATATCCTAATACTTCATAACTGCTGTTTGACATAAACTTGAAAACAAAAAAAAAAAAAAAACTTAAATAAAAACTCAATCATAAGTATTTGAAAGTTGACAAAGATATTAAAATTAAACTCAGTCACAGCAGCTTTATGAACTTGAATGGATTTCATATATTTACAAAAAAAAAAAAAAGACCTCATACATGTGCGCTGAGATTTCAAAAGAAAATATCTCATACTTAGTTACGGGTGTCTGAAACTTGAATGTAATTTATATCTTCATTAAAATTAAAAAAAAAAATTACTTCATACGTACGTGCTCGATATTTCAAAAGAAGAAAAAAATCCTCATACTCAATCGCAGGTGTTTGAGATTTTACAATGCCAAACTAAAAAATATATAATGCATGATCTATAACCATAAAAAAAGTTTGAAATTACAAACAGAAAAGCTTAACTTCGAATATACGAGTATGTGAGTAATCAATAATGATTGATTATTTGACATTCAATGGAGGCTCGCTTCCGGTATTTTGTGTTTATCTCACCAATCCTTAAAGGTAAGTTCTATAAAGTGATGCTTAGACCGATTATGTTATATGGGGCAGCGTACTGGCCAGTCAAGAAATCTCATGTCCACAAGATGAGTGTAACAGAGATGAGGATGTTGAGATGGATGTGCGGGATTACCAGGAAGGATAGTATTAGGAATGAAACTATTGGAGCCAAGGTGAGAGTGACCACCATGGAGTATAAGATATGAGAAATAAGGTTGAGACGGTTCTGTCATTTGTAGAGGAGACGTGCGGATGCATCAGTAAGAAGGTGAGAGAGGTTGGTCGTCGAGGGCTTGAGGAGGCATAGGGATAGGGGTATGCCTAAGAAGTATTGGGGGTGAGGTGATTAGGTAAGACATGACGCACCTTCAGCTCATTGAGGATATGACCCTTGATATGACGATATGGAGGTCGAGAACTAGAATAGTAGGTTAGTAAATAGTTGAGTGCTTTGCTTTCCCATTACCGGAGTATTAGCTATAGTCTTGTAGTTTCAAATTCTTAGATTTTTATTCCTATTGGTTTTTTCCCTAACGCTGACTATTGTATTTTCATGTTATTCTTACTATTTATTGTTGTTGTCATCTTTTTCATCTATTTAAAGCCGAGAGTCTATCAGAAACAACCTCTTCTCCCTTTTAAACGAAAAGGTAAGGTCTGCATACAAAATATCCTTTTCAAATCCCACTTGTAAAATTTTACTGAGTATGCTATTGTTGTTGTTTTCAATGATACATTTAAAACTCTAAAAAATCAATGCACAAACAATGTAACCTGCATGTTTTCATTTCAAACAACTTTAACAACACAATTTTTTTTCCAGGCAAGTATAGAGCTTAAAAGCTTAATTGCCGATGAAATCCCCATGACTACGTATATTACATAATTTTTTTTAATGTTTACAAACTAAATTGCAACAAAAACTAAGGACCCGCTTGGCTATTGATATTGCAAGTAGTTTATGGAAAAAATATTTTGCAAAATTTGTCAAGTTTCGACAAAGAGAAATTTGGCAAAAATTCAAGATGCCAAATCTAGAAAAAAGTGGTTTTTGGATCAAAATCTAATTTTTGGGTTATTGGGAAAAAAATTGAAATATACATCCTTAGATTGTATATTGCAAGTCATAGCAACACTTCTTAGATTGCAATTAATAACAACTTTTAAAACAAAAAAAATAAAGGAAAAAAATGACTTTTTTTAAAATAAAAAAATCATCCTTAAAAAAGAAGTTTTCTCTCCCCTCCAAATTCTTCTTTCCATTATTTTCTCCCTAATTTGTTATACAATTTCACAATTCTCTCTCACCCTTCTTCTATACATGATTCACTCTCCCTTTTTTCACTCCATTTTATTCTATACTTTTTCCACATATATATTTCCTCAAAATTAATTGAAATCCTCCATAGAAAAAAACACTAATTAATATGTGGTAATCTCCTCTCCATGAATTTCTCCTCATAAATTTCTTTCAGTTCTTAATCAATTTCTTCATCATACAAATTATAGTATTCTTATTTTCTCATTGTTTTTAAAAACTTGATCAAGAAACTTTCCATAGATATAGAATCTTGATTCAAAGAGATAAGGAATGAGTATATAAACTGATATCACCTAAATTAAGTATCACAATCCATAGATACCAGTTTATATATTTATTTCATACACATTCCATACAAATGTGACATTTTGTATATGACATTGGTATATAACATAAACTTGGTTGGAAAAACTAAATGAAATGTAATACACATAAAGAGTTTGTGTATGTAATGGGTATAAACCTAGTTTTCAAATAAATTCACATAAAAATCACAATATTTTTTATTGTAGTTTTAATACGAATTACATACGTTGAGACCCCGGTAAGAAATATCATTTAGTAAATGAGATGGATATATAAATTGATTTTAATATAATTTGTTATATCATTCCTCATTAGCAGATTTTGTATCATTTTCATACACTAAACTTAATAAGATTTTATATTATTTGCATAACCAGTAAGAATAAATCATTTATACTTAACATCTTCTCTTTCAATTTCATACATTTAACAATAAAAATACAGTGATACCATTTGAAGCATGTCATTGTTATACAATGGGGCTGCTCTCTTCCACAAATCTAGGGCTCTTCCGAATGGGAGTAGAATCGAACTTATGAATAGAAGACATGAATCATACCGAAATCAAACTCAACTTTAAATAAAAATGATTATGCACAAGCATCGAAAATCAAACCTAAATTGAACCAAATGTCTACACCCAAAGCAAAAAACGGTGAGGAAAACAAAAGAAGAAACAATGTAAACACAAAACCACAGAGTAACTTTAATGGGAAAAAGGCGTGTATTAATGGAAACAATATATTTTACCAAATAAAGAATTCGAAAGAAGAGGCGTGTAAAATTAGGAAAGTAAATTAATGTTACTTTCTCGGAAAAAATAAGAAATGTGTATAAATAAATATAATTAATTGACCAAATTTTACTCCTCTAATAACTATATACACGGTAATTAAGGTAAGTGGGAAAGATAAACACAAATATTCAAGAACGATTTTAATTGATATATATCTATTAAACAAATTTTTTTAAAAAATAAATTTAAAAAGTATATTCGAAATCTGCTACAACTTGCAATTAAAAACTTAATTCAATAATTATAAAAAAAAAGTACTGTTACAAGTTGTAATAAACAATCTAAAAAGTATATATAAGATAATTTTCACTTTTTTAAAATCTTAAAACATACCCCAAATTATATAAATCCCAACAAGTATACCCCTAATTACTCCCTATCCCTTCTTTTAACAATATTACGTAAAATTCCTGATTTTGATTTTTCGAATACATAATTTGACAACCGATACATTCTAACGGATGCATCCTAGCAAGAAATTAATGCGTGTTAAAAAAGGAAAAATAACAATCATCTTTTTATTTGTGGAGTAAATCACGCGACATCCGTTGTATTGTACTCTCAAAATCCCATGAATAACGTAATTAGTTCAAATTTTGGAATTAAAAAAAAAGGATCCTCATTCTTCAAGCAGAAACAAGCTTCTCTCTCTTCTCTGTTCTTTGCATCTCATTTTTTTGTGAACGATACATAATGAGTCTCTTCGACAACATACTTCATACCCTACATTGAGATACATTATAATATAAAAGTTTAGATTATGACTTGCTTACTCATCAATTAATGTATCCGTTTGTTAATAAATATATTTGCAGATTATAATATTTGAGATACATTACATTTTACAGCTATTGGTTGAGATACATTACTCTATAAGCAAAAATATTATATAGAACCAATTCTTAAATGTATCTTACACATAGATCTGACGTAAATTAAGAGAAATACATAATTCTTAGATTTACCTGAAATATAATCAAGAGAGATACATAATTTGTAGATTTATCTCACACATAGATCTGACATATAAATTGTATCTTATAACATTATTAATGTATCTTAGAGTATTTTATTTCCGATAAAAACAAATTTACCTTTGTAAGTGGTTCTCTTGTTGTAACTTCAACATCTTTTCGTTATGAAGCACGAGCTTTGTGTCTTCCGATATATAACTTTATTACCTTCTTAATAAAATCTCTTGATGTATCTTAAACATATTTACTTTCTTTAGTCGGAACATCCGTTTTGTTGCGTCTTCTGATACATAAATATTTATGTATCAGGACCTTAAATCTCAGTCATATACCTCACTATTGTACCTTGTTTAGGAGTGGTTGTGTGTGTCGTTCGGAGAGCTATTCTCCGATAACATTAGTTGACGGTGACGAACTTCTCGTTCCGCCGCTCAATTTCTCTATGATTGATTACAACATCTTCCAATGGAAATTCAATCGGACGGAAAGAAGCAAAAAAACAAAGAGAAAACGAAGGGTGGAGATGGAGGTTGGATTTTGGGTGAAGATTCGTTTGTTTATTGAAAATTTTTTTAAAAAGGAGGAGGTTAGATATTAATGGGTATTAAAAATTTAAAAAAATTTCGCCATTGGTGGTGGTGGTGGTGCGGTGGAGATGGAGGTTGGATAGACATTAATGAAGAGAAGGAGATTGCATAGACAGTAACGAAACAACTTTACATTTTTTGAATTTATTTTGTGTATTTGGATAGATATTAACGGAGAGAAGGAGGAGGAGGTTAGACATTAATGGGTATTAAATTGGTGGAGAGAAGATTTTCACTCAAAATTTTTAGGGGGGCAATTAATGTATTCAATTTTTTAGGGTGACAATGATGTATCTGAAAATTTAAAGAGAGAGAATGTAAATCAGGGATTTTAGTAATTAATATAAAGGATAGGAATTTTAAGTAGTTTAGATAAGTTAAATTGTCGTATTAGGTAATTTTTCTATTTTTATATTATATAAAAAGCCATCAGTAATGAAGCTATTTACCCAACCCATCATTAGACACATTCTTATTAAATAAACTAATATTAGTACCCGTGTGATGCGCGAATAATATCAAAGAAATTAATATTAAAAAATTATTATCGTATTTATTTGTTATAATATAAAGTTTATCATATATAATTGACATATTTACCAAATTTATTTCCCATAAGTCTCTGCTAATATGTTTGATTATATTTAATTAGCCCGATAATTTCGGTAAGGACCCAAATAAGGTAACACTTATTTTTTTTCTTAATTATAGATTCACTCATAATTATCTATTTATTCCATTAATGTTCTACTTCTTAATTTTTTGGAGTATTGTTCTAAATGTGTCAAATAACTTATTCTTTTGTCAAAATAGGAGTCAATCTTAATTGATTAAATTTAAAATATTAGTTGTCATAAAAATGTCAAGAGGTTCTTGCTTAATTTTAATTTTATTTATTTGAAGTACTTAAATTTAATTGAACGAAAATAAAATGTACATACAAATAAAATAAACTCCTTTCTTTTTATAATTCAAACTTACCATTCAAAACATTTTTCGTTGATTAATCTTAATAAAATATATTTTCTTACCATTATCAATTCAATAGGTTTTGATTGTATCTAATTTATCTTCTTTTTTTTTTTTCATTTTATTTATCAATTTAATTTGCATATTATATGAATGCAATTTAATTTAAACTGCTAATCTATACATTTCTATTTAAAATAAAAAGACATACATGCAATCATAATAGTCATATAAGTTAGTATACCAAAGCGAAAAAACAGAAAAAAATAACATATACAAACCAATCTTATATTTGGACAATACTTCTAAGATAGTGAATATATATATATATATATATATGATCATTTTCCGCACGAATGATTTGGTAGCACTTCTTTATATATTTCATTTCTCAATCGTACTTGTTTACTCGCATTTGGGAGATATTTCAATGTATCGTATCTATAAAAACTTCAGATTGCTTAGCTATATCTGCAACAAAAGATAAATGTAGTATTAGTTATAAGTAACAACAACAATAATATTAATAAAGCTAAATCAAACATTAAAATATATTGTAATGACCCTTCCGGTCATTTTCCTCATTTTCGCGTGTGCTCAGTGTTTAGAGCTTTTCTATAACTACCCCAAGTTATTTATGACTTGCTGGGACTGACAGTTCGGTTTTCGGGCAGTTCATTTAAGAATGTTATTTAGATCAAGCACGTTGTAAAATATTTAATTAAATTAGAACTTGGTGAAATGATGTAGTTAATTACCTTTCGAAAATGTCTTTGAAATTTATAAAATTCTTTAGTGATGATATATCTATACTACTTTATAATAGTTTTATAATCTATTAATAATTTAAGTGAAGATAGTGAATTTAAGTATGTTAAAATAATATTCTTATTTTATAGAGATTTTGTTAGAAATAATTTTCTATTAATTATGGTATATTCAAAATATTGTATTTATTTTACCACTAACCTATGCAATACCCGAATATATATATAATGAGATAAGAATTACATTGGGGTGCCACCTCCACCACCACGTGAAAGGTGAGGAGGTGCACATCACCTGGTCACCTGCCACTTAGCAAATGGAAAGCTAGTGGCGATGTTATATGTTTATATATGTATTCGGTGGACAAAATGTAAAATATTACATTTTGTCCACTTTTTCCAATTACCTCTCACCATTATTGATTATTTAAGATCAATATTAAGCTAATCCATTGAGGTTTGAGCTTAGGGGTTTATATATATTGAGTCCGTGGACTCGTTCTCATCGTTTCTACGGTATGTTTTCTTATTTTTACGGTAGTTGTTGTTTACGGTGGTATTGTTGGGATTGGTATTGATGTTTGAGCTACATTTTGAGCTCAAATTGAGCGGTTCTAGTTGTGACTATTGATCACGGGGTGATTTGAGATGTTGTGATGATTTTGGTTTTGCGATTCCACAAGCGGGCCCCACGTGAACTGTTCGGACATTTTTTCGAACTTATGCAATATGGGTATCAATAGTCATGTTTTGACATGTAGTTTATTATTTTGGTAGCTTGGCAACAGTCAGAGGCCTCTCGAAAGGGGAAGACTCATGTATAGCTGGTTCTTTTGGCAGGCTTGCGGCAGCGTCCAGGTAAGCTAGATTTACCTTCCTTTACACTTAGATTGAGCTTATGTGTGATATATGTATGCTATTGTGCTGGTGTTGTGGGCTGGTATTATAAACTTGGTGGTGGTGGTTTGCTGTGATTTAGGCCTTCTAGGCGGGATAGGGCTATTCGAATATATTCTAGGCCCATTATCCTCGTGGTACACCACAGATGACCTATTTGGGGTCGGATAGTATTGTTGTTGTTATTTCCAGTTTGGGAATGTTATTGTTGGAACTTAGTCCAGGCTTAGATAGACTTAGCCCAGACTTAGACAAGTATAACCAGACCTGGTTTTCTGGACCCGATAGCGGGCCCCGTTACCCTTTTTGTCGACTTGTCAGAACTTTGACATCTTTGGGCTTAGATAAGCCCTATATGACTGTTAGGGTTGTGACGGGATTGAGTCACCCCGATTATACCCGGTTGCCTTGTTTAGCTTTGTTCGTCCCTGATAGCACCGTATTTGATCGGGGTCAGCTAGTTTGACTTAGAATGCTGACTCGCCTTTCCATGACATATAATGTATACCCAGACTTGTATATACATATTGTTTATAGTAGATAGTTTACCTAGAAGGACCCCGAGATTGACTTGTAGCATGTTGTGGGGTTAGCTTCTGTACTTATATACTAGTATTGACTTGGGACTAGGGCATTCCCCGTTTATCTGATATGATATGACATTTGATTCTATTCTGGTTACTAGCTATGATGAGTTCGGGTTCGAGTCTGGCTACTGATTCAGGTATGATAATTTTGGTCATTGACTATTGGGTGTTCCGGTTCGAGTCCGACCCCGGATTATGGTACACTATGAGTTCTGGTACTGGGTACCGTGGTTATGATACTGTTGTTCTTTGAGTTTCGATTTGAGTCCGACATATATGATATAGATGTGGCTTATTGTTATTACCCACTGCGTCCGGTTCGATTCCGGTCTGGCCTCTTGTTATTATCCATTGGTGTCGGTTCAAGCCCGGTGCACTCTTGTTGGTTATTGTGGTTGCTGGATACTGATACAACTTTGGGACACTGGATACTATGTATTTACTATTCTTGTGTGTCCCACCGATTTATGGGGGCCAGGTTAGGTTAATTTTTTCTTTCGTGTGCCTATCGGGTTTGTGGGGGCCCAGATAGGTTATGTTTGACTTGTGTGTTTACTTACATATTTATTTACTCTATTCTTCGGTATCACATTTATTTATTTCCTACTCATATCTATACGCCTCGGCAGTTACTTATGTATTTATTACTTATACCTCAGACTTAGCATGCGCCCTCGCATTTTAGCTTGCTTATATTATATTGAGCTCAGTCAGCCGATGATGCCTACTGAATGCCCGTTGCCTCGGTACTCATACTGTACTTCTGTATCTTTTTCCCCGATGCAAATTCGGGCACTAGTCGACGGTTTTGACGTGACTCTCTTCTCAGCATTGACTCCGGAGCAAGGTGAGCTTATTGACGTCCGAGGCAAATCCTACTCCATCTTACTGTATAGTCTTTTGCTCTCGAGACTGTAGTACTTGTGGTATATATTTGGTTTCTGTCTTGTATTTTGGGTATGTCTAGTAGTGGCTCTTGTACCGACCTCACCAGTTCTTGGGAGGGGTTCTCGACTTTATATACTGTCCTCTTCCTTCTCAGTCTTGGTATGAATGTATATTTTGATTTTGTTTTTATATTTCTAGCATGTTTATTAGCATGGTTACTTCTACTTCTTCTCTGTTTTCTGAGATTTCGCCCGTTAGCCTGTCGCTTGTAGCTCCGGGCTAGGGTTTGGCTTGCCTATTGGTGGGTTACGATAGGCGCCATCATGACTCAAAAAATTGGATCGTGACAACTTGGTATCAGAGCCTAGGTTTCACTGGTATTATTGGTTCATAAGCCGAGGTTTAGTAGAGTCTCACGGATCGGTACCGAGACGTTCGTATCCTATCTTCGGGAGACTACAGAGAATGTTTAGATTAAATCTTATTTCTTTGATTCGCCTCCGTGCTTTGGTGTCTATGTTGGTTTCTGATCTCTATTTGGTTCACTCTTTACGCAAATGGTTAGGACGCGTGGTACGAGAGCTTGGGGTCGAAATCCCAAGCCTGCAGCGAGGGCTCCTGGTTGGGGCCGAGGTCGACCTAGAGGTCGAAGGCAGGGCAGAGTAGCAGCCCCAAGCCCAGATCGTGCTAGGGATCAGTCACCTAATCCCGTTATAGTTCCAGATGTTTCGCCTCCACAGCAGTTGATAGGCTAGGGAGCAGCCCAGGCCCCACCCGATTTTATTGATGCTTCAGTGCTCCGAGATACTTTGGAACAGCTGTTGGGATTAGTTGGAGGTCCGCCTGTTGCGGGAGGACAACCAGCCGCACAGGGAGTTTGTGTTGGGGCGCAGCCTATAGCTGCGACACCCATAGTTGAGATTCTGCCTGTACCGGTAGCAGTCCAGCCAGTTATGTCTGCCGAGGAGCAGAAGATGTTGAGTCATTTTCTGAGATTAGCTCCTCCCAGATTTACTGGTACTCCAGGAGAGGACGCTTATGAGTTTTTATCCAGCTGTGAGGAGAAACTGAAGAATTTGGGATTAGTGGAGTCGCGCGGGGTAGATTTTGTTGGTTATCATTTTGATACAGTCGCGAGGAGATGGTGGAGAGGTTATCTCGATTCCAGGCTAGCTGGATCTCGACCCATTACTTGGGCACAATTTTTTGAGGTGTTCTTGGGGAAGTCTATGCCCCGTAGCATGTGTGAGCGTCTTCGAGATGAGTTTTCCAGGTTGAGACAGGGGTCTATGACAGTAGTTGAGTATGAGGTGAGATTCTATGATTTGTCCAGACATTCTACTATGATCTTGCCTGATGAGTATGAGAGGATTAGATGCTTTGTTAGAGGGTTGCGATTAACACTCCGCAGAGCCACACAAAGTTTAGTGACTACGGGGAAATCATTTGCTGAGATAGCTGAGCATGTATATTTGATAGAGGAGATGGATAACGAGGCCCAAGGGGGCAGCGATAAGAGACCCCAATTCCATGGTGGTTATAGTGGCAGTCGCAGCAGTTCGCAGTTTAGAGGACGTGAGATTCACAGTAGGTACCCACAGTAGTAGCATCAGTCCTTTCAGCGACAAGGTCAGCCTAGTAGGCCCGTACAGTCAGCCTTGTAGATTTTTGATAGGGGTTAGCCCGCCTATAGTGGTTCTGGTAGTCAGGCTCAGGGACGTGGTCAGTCTAGTTCATCGACTAGAGGTGGTCATACCGGATCAGTCAGATTTTCTAGTCCGAGCAGGGAGCCAGGAGCATGTTATACTTGTGGGGTTGTCGGTTATTTCGCACGTGAGTGTCCTCAGTGTAGGGCGATCCTATCAGATCTATACCGTCAATAAGCAGAGGTGGTGTACAGGGTCATCGGGGTGGTCCCCAGGGTTCTCGAGGTGGAGCGTAGGGAGGTCGGACTGGTAGTCAGGTCGGTGCTCAGACTAGTGGTAGCCAGCGTCAGTTGTATGCCGTGTTGGCTAGGCCGGAGGCTTCGGCTTCAGATGCGGTGATTACAGGTACGATTTTCGTATGCCACCAGCCAACTTCTGCATTATTTGATCCTGGATCCACGTTTTCTTATGTATCTACTTATTATGCACCACGGTTGGGTTTATGTTCTGAGTTATTATCTATACCCTTACATGTATCTACCCCCGTTGGTAATTCCTTAGTAGTGGATCGGGTATATAGATCTTGTCTGGTGAATATTCAGGAGTTTGAGACTCAGATTGATTTTATTGTAGTAGCCATGGTAGACTTTGATGTGATTCTGGGTATGGACTGGTTGTCTTTTCATCATGCAATCTTGGATCACTTTGCCAAGACTGTTACCTTAGCAGGGTTTTGTTAGCCGCACACTGACGGGGATTATTTCTTATGTTCGGGCTCATAGACTGATGTCGAGGGGATGTGATTCATTCCTTGCGTATGTTCGAGATACTAGTGTTGAGAGTCTGTCACTTGACTCCGTCCCCGTTGTTCATGAGTTTTCTGATGTATTCCCGACTGACCTACCTGTCCTTCCTCCTGAGCGTGATATAAAGTTCATTATAGACCTCGAGCCGGGCACTCGACCTATTTCTATGGCTCCTGCTGAGTTGATAGAGCTGAGTAGTCAGCTTGAGGATCCTTTGGAGAAGGGTTTTATCAGGTCGAGTGTATCGCCGTGGGGTGCTCCAGTTTTGTTTGTAAAGAAAAAGGATGGCTCCATGCGTAAGTGTATCGATTATAGACAACTAAATAAGGTGACAGTAAAGAATAAGTATCCTATGCCTCGTATTGACGATTTGTTTGATCAGCTTCAGGGTGCAGCGGTGTTCTCAAAAATAGATTTGAGGTTTAGATATCATCAATTGAGAGTTAGGGCTGAGGACATCCCAAAGACATCCTTCAGGACTCGGTACGACCACTATGAGTTCCCGGTGATGTCTTTTGGGTTGACTAATGCCCCAGCAGCCTTCATGGATTTAATGAATCGTGTATTCAAGTTGTACTTGGACTCCTTTGTGATTGTGTTTATTAATGACATCTTAGTTTATTCGAGGAGTAGTGAGGAGCACGAACAATATTTGAGGATTGTGCTCTACACTTTGGAGATCATCGGATTTATGCCAAGTTCTCAAAGTGTGAGTTCTGGCTTGATTTTGTAGCTTTTTTGGGGCATGTTGTATCCAGACACGGTATCATGGTAGACCCAGCGAAGATCGAGGCTATTCGAGGTTGGGCTAGGCCTACGTCGCCTACTGAAGTTTGCAGTTTTATTGGGTTGGCAGGGTAGTACAGGCAGTTTGTTGAGGGCTTCTCGTCTATTGCATCTCCTATGACCAGACTAACCAGGAAGGAGGTTCCGTTTCAGTGGTCTGAGGATTGTGAGGCGAGCTTTTTGAAGCTCAAGGATCGACTTACTTCTGCCCCTGTGTTGACTCTTCCAGTTGAGGGCGAAGGTTTTATCGTGTATTGTGATGCATCTGGTATTGGTTTGGGATGTGTTCTGATGCAGCAGGGTTATGTCATTGCTTATGCATCGAGGCAGTTGAAAGTGCACGAGCGTAATTACCCCACTCATGACTTGGAGTTAGCAGCGGTAGTGTTTGCACTGCGGATTTGGAGGCATTATCTATATGGTGTTCATTGAGAGATCTTTACAGACCACCGCAGTCTTCAGCATATTATGACTTAGAGGGATCAGCGTAGGTGGATTGAGTTGCTGAAGGACTATGATATCTCTATTCTCTATCATTTGGGCAAGGAGAATGTGGTAGCGGATGCCTTGAGTCGGAAGGCAGTGAGTATGGGTAGCTTAGCCTTCATTCTAGTCTCTCAGCGGCCGTTGGCTTTGGACATTCATTCCTTAGCTAATCGATGGTGCGTTTGAATATTTTTGACTCCGGGTGGGTTATCGCTTGTGTTGGTGTGAGATCTACTTTATTAGAGAAGATTCAAAGTCGTCAGTTTGAGGATAACGGTCTCCGTAGCATTCGAGATCAGGTATTGAGGGGTGAGTCTGAGAGAGCTACCTTGGGTTCTGATGGTGTTCTGAGGTTTGACGGTCGTATTTGTGATTCGAGGGTTGGAGATTTGATTCAGTTGATTGTGCACGAGGCGAACAGTTTCAGATATTCTATTCACCCTGGGACAGCTAAGATGTATCGGGATCTGAGGCAGTACTATTGGTGGAGTGGTATGCAGAGAGATAGCAGGGTTTGTAGCTCGATGCTTTTTTTGTCAGCAGGTAAAGGCCGAGCACCAAAGACCTGGTGGATTGCTTCAGCAGTTGCCCATTCCCGAGTGGAAATGGGAGCGGGTCACTATGGATTTCATTGTTGGATTGTCTCGCACCTCCCGTGGTTTTGATAGTATTTAGGTCATCGTGGATCGGTTGACTAAGTCCGCACTTTATCCCTGTTCGAGTCTCCTATAGTGCTGAGAGATTAGCTCGTGTATATATTCAAGAGGTGGTTCGCCTACATGGAGTGCCAATATCTATTATCTCAGACAGAGGGTCTCAGTTTACCTCCAGTTTTTGGTGGACTTTCCAGGAAGAGTTGGGTACTCAGGTGGACTTTAGTACTACATTTTATCCTCAAACCGATGGGCAGTCGGAGCGGATGATTCAGGTATTGGAGGATATGCTCTGCGCTTGTGTGTTAGACTTTGGGGGTCAGTGGGATTAATCCTTGCCTTTAGCAGAGTTCACGTATAATAATAGCTTTCATTCCAGCATTCAGATGGCTCCGTTTGAGGCTTTGTATGGTAGACGGTGTCGGTCTCCAGTTGGATGGTTCGAGACTTCAAAGGTCAATCCTCGTGGCACGGATTTGATTCGAGAGTCTTTGGACCCAGTTCGGGTGATTCAGGATAGGCTGCAGACAACCCAGAGTAGACAGAGGAGTTATGCAGACCGTAGACGTCATCCGTTGAAGTTCGAAGTTGGTAATAGGGTCTTCTTACGAGTATCGCCCATGAAGGACGTGATGTGGTTTGGTAGGAAGGGTAAGCTTAGCCCCAGATATATTAGACCCTTTGAGATTCTGCGGATAGTCGGGGAGGTAGCATATGTGTTGCCTTTACCTCCGGCCTTTTGATCTATTCACCCATTTTTCATATTTTTATGCTGCGACAGTACATTCCAGATGAGTCGCATGTGCTTCAGTAGGACTCAGTTCAATTAGATGATAAGTTAGCATTTGTGGAGGAGCCTGTGTCCATTTTAGACAGAGATGTCAGACAGTTATGCTCCCGGGACATTCCAGTAGTTAAGGTACAATGGCGTCACCATCCGGTCGAAGAGGCCACTTGGGAGCTTGAACGTGATATGCGAGCCCAATATCCCTACTTGTTCACGTCTTCAGGTATGTGCTTACTCTTGACTTTCGCGGACGAAAGTCCTTTTAGTAGTGGATGTTGTAATGGCCCTTCCGGTCATTTACCTCATTTTCGTGCGTTCTCGGTGTTTAGAGCTTTTATACAACTGCCCCAAGTTATTTATGACTTGTTGGGACTGACAGTTTGATTTTCGGGCAGTTCATTTGAGAATGTTATTTAGACCAAGCACGTTGTAAAATATTTAATTAAATTAAAACTTGGTAAAATAATGTAGTTAATTACCTTTCGAAAATGTCTTTGAAATTTATAAAATTCTTTAGTTATGATATATCTATACTACTTTATAATAGTTTTATAACCTATTAATAATTTAAGCGGAGATAGTGAATTTAAATATATTCAAATAATATTTTTATTTTATAGAGGTTTTGTTAGAAATAATTTTCCATTAATTATGGTATATTCAAAATATTGTATTTATTTTACCACGAACCTATGCAATAACCGGATATATATATAATGAGATAAGAATTACATTGGGGTGCCACCTCCACCACCACGTGAAAGGTGAGGAGGTGCACATCACCTGGTCACCTGCCACTTAGCAAATGGAAAGCTAGTGGCGATGTTATATGTTTATATATGTATTCGGTGGACAAAATGTAAAATATTACATTTTGTCCACTTTTTCCAATTACCTCTCACCATTATTGATTATTTAAGATCAATATTGAGCTAATCCATTGAGGTTTGAGCTTAGGGGTTTATATATATTGAGTCCGTGGACTCGTTCTCATCGTTTCTACGGTATGTTTTCTTATTTTTACGGTAGTTGTTGTTTACGGTGGTATTGTTGGGATTGGTATTGATGTTTGAGCTACATTTTGAGCTCAAATTGAGCGGTGCTAGTTGTGACTATTGATCACGGGGTGATTTGAGATGTTGTGATGATTTTGGTTTTGAGATTCCGCAAGCAAGCCCCACGTGAACTGTTCGGACATTTTTTCGAACTAATGCAATATGGGTATCAATAGTCATGTTTTGACATGTAGTTTATTATTTTGGTAGCTTGGCAACAGTCAGAGGCCTCTCGGAAGGGGAAGACTCATGTATAGCTGGTTCTTTTGGCAGGCTTGCGGCAGCGTCCAGGTAGGCTAGGTTTACCTTCCTTTACACTTAGATTGAGCTTATGTGTGATATATGTATGCTATTGTGCTGGTGTTGTGGGCTGGTATTATAAACTTGATAGTGGTGGTTTGCTTTGATTTAGGCCCTCTGGGCTGGATAGGGCTATTTAGATATATTCTAAGCCCGTTATCCTCGTGGTACACCACAGATGACCTATTTGGGGTCGGATAGTATTGTTGTTGTTGTTGCCAGTTTTACGAATGTTATTGTTGGACCTTAGTCCAGGCTTAGACAGACTTAGCCCAGACTTAGACAAGTATAACCAGACCTAGTTTTCGGGCACCGATAGTGGACCCCGTTACCCTTTTTGTCGACTTGTCAGAACTTTGACATCTTTGGGCTTAGATAAGCCCTATATGACTATTAGGGTTGTGACAGGATTGAGTCACCTCGATTATATCCGATTGGCCTTTTTAGCTTTGTTCGTCCCTGATAGCACCGTATTTGATCGGGGTTGGCTAGTTTGACTTAGAACGCTGACCCACCTTTCCATGACTTGTAATGTATACCCAGACTTGTATATACATATTGTTTATAGTAGATATTTTACCTAGAAGGACCCCGAGATTGACTTGTAGCATGTTGTGGGGTTAGCTTATGTACTTATATACTAGTGTTGACTTGGGACTAGGGCATTCCCCGTTTATCTGATATGATATGATATTTGATTCTATTCTGGTTACTGGCTATGATGAGTTCGGGTTCGAGTCCGGCTACTGATTCAGGTATGATAATTTTGGTCATTGACTATTGGGTGTTCCGGTTCGAGTCCGACCCCGGATTATGGTACACTATGAGTTCTGGTACTGGGTACCGTGGTTATGATACTGTTGTTCTTTGAGTTTCGATTTGAGTCCGACATATATGATATATATGTGGCCTATTGTTACTACCCACTGCGTCCTGTTCGATTCCGGCGTCTGGCCTCTTGTTATTATCCATTGGTGTCGGTTCAAGCCCGGTGCACTCTTGTTGGTTATTGTGGTTGCTGGATACTGATACAACTTCGGGACACTGGATACTATGTATTTACTATTCTTGTGTGTCCCACCGATTTATGGGGCCAGGTTGGGTTAATTTTTTCTTTCGTGTGCCTATCGGGTTTGTGGGGGCCAGATAGGTTATGTTTGACTTGTGTGTTTACTTACGTATTTATTTACTCGATTATTTGGTATCACATTTATTTATTTCCTAAGCATATCTATACGGCTCGGCAGTTACTTATGTATTTATTACTTATACCCCGGACTTAGCATGCACCCTCGAATTTTAGTTTGCTTATATTATATTGAGCTCAGTCGGCCGATGATGCCTACTGAGTACCCGTTGCCCCAGTACTCATACTGCACTTCTGCATCTTTTTCCCCGATGCAGATCCGGGCACTAGTCGATGGTTTTGACGTGACTCTCTTCTCAGCACTGACTCCGGAGCAGGGTGAGCTTATTGCCGTCCGAGGCAGATCCTACTCCATCTTACTGTATAGTCTTTTGCTCTCGAGATTGTAGTACTTGTGGTATATATTTGGTTTCTGTCTTGTATTTTTGGTATGTCTAGTAGTGGCTCTTGTACCGACCTCACCAGGTCTTGGGAGGAGTTCTTGACTTTATATACTGTCCTCTTCCTTCTCAGTCTTGGTATGAATGTATATTTTGATTTTGTTTTTATATTTCTAGCATGTTTATTAGTATGGTTACTTCCACTTCATCTCTGTTTTCTGAGATTCCGCCCGTTAGCATGTCTTTTGTCGCTTCGGGCTAGGGTTTGGCTTGCCTATTGGTGGGTTACAGTAGGCGCCATCATGGCTCGAAAAATCGGGTCGTGACATATATATACCTTGATGATTTGGTAAAGATTCTTTATATATTTCATTTCTCAATTGTACTTGTTCATTTTTCAAATATTCAATTCGCATTTGTGAGATATGTATATACATCATATCTATAAAAACTTCATATTCCTTAGTTACATCTGTAATAAAAGATAAAAGTAATGTTAATTGTAAAGATTAATAATGATGATGATCAAAGAATATAGTGAAATTTAATTTATTAGGAATAATTTTCAATTAGAAAAAAAGGAAAAGGGGGAAATGAATGGAATTTTTTTTTTTGCCATAAATTTATTTTCAACTAGAGATCAAAATCCTCTTGTATATGATTACGGATAAGATCTTATTAAATATATAGAAAAGAGGGTAAAATATTAATAATCATATCAAATAATCAATTGGGAAATGAAAATGAAATTTTCATCTTTCAAAATTTTCAATCACTTTGCTATAACTTACCGTATATAGTAGTTTTATTTGCCATGACTTTGTTCTGATCTTCGATTTGTGGTAATAAACTTCGAGCCTGCATTATTCTTCCATCTCAATCGTATAATATGTTATTTTTCTTAAAATTCTATAAATCTTATATATATAAACACTTTTATTGAAGAAAAAGAAATATTTAAAATTATGAACATACAATTTTATATATACTATTACATTAAAGCCATAGTAGGCAGTAAAATAATCGCCATAATCATACTCTTCATTTAGAAGAACATAACTTATGCAAAATTTATAATTGTAAGGTAAAAAAGAAAGTAAAATTGTAAGTACTTGCAATATGTAATTTTTTCCTCTAAATTTCTCCTGCATTCCAACGAAAATATGTATTAGTAACATAATTAAGTTAAATATACCTCTTCATTCATTATATGAAAGAAAAAATAATTAAGCAATATGATTTGCATTGAAATAAAAGATTTACAAAGAAGAGAACTTACGATATAATTTTCGGGAGATCTTGATGAAAGTTTTGAACATGAAAGTAAATTATGTAATAATATGAGAGAAAAATAGTGCAAGTTAGATCAGAAAATGTTACATCACATGAATAACTTTAACCTATTTTTTCTTCTCTTTTTTTGCTTTCTATGAATTATAGGGTGAGATCCAACTATATAGTATTCAATATGAGAATTTTTATTTTGAAATAATTATTGATTACACTATTATTTTACTTTAAATGTTGCTTGATTGATAATTAATTATTTACTTCTACTAGTATCCGTCTCCGCGCGATGCACGGAAAATGTTAGAGAGAAAAAAGTTATAAATATTATTATCTTATTAGTTTTGATCATATTGAATTTTTTTATTATTTTAACCATTGTAAAATTTAAACCATCTGATTTACGACTGTTTATTATAATGTTGGAATTCCTTCAATCGCCGGAAAAAAGTTACTTGGCAATGATTTTGACTTTTTTTTTTTTTGTTTTGAAATCATCATTTAATTATCTTTTTAGAATACATAAGATCTTAATATTTTATAAAGTATTTAATTTTTATTTTATTTAAAGGAAATAAATATATCATACAATCCAATATATTTGATGTGTTCCCCATTTTCTTGATTAAATTTTTTATTTCTTCATACTATTTTATATTCAAAGTGACTGTATATTTTTCTTTCGTATTATATTACAACAAACAATTAAGTTATACTTCTCTTTAATTTTTATATTCAATTATGAGTTTCAAATTAAAGTATTAAAATATCTTGGATGAAAGATGTAATTATAATTTTTAAAAGTTAATTATGTTGCTTGAAATTCTTCTCTCTTTTTTTTGGTAATTAAACGAACTTTTATTAATCACCAAAGTAGAGGAATTACAAAGCACGGCAAAATCCTCAATCTGCTTGTCTATCTCAAAACAAACTATGCAATCAGAAAACCTACCAACACATTAAAGTCCTAGAAAACTATTAGACCAGCATTTTCCCAAAACTAATATTTGTATTTGCTGAGCATCACCTACATATAGCCTTCTGCCCTGATACTGATGATACACGCAAGATGTCTAGCTAGCTATTGCTTTAACTGTGGACTCCTTCTTCTCAAACACTCTAAAAGTTTCTTTCAAGCCAAATACTATAAATAAACTCAACATAGATAAATTTGATCAATTTACCCTTGAAGCTCCTTCCTTTGATGTTGATCAAAATCCATTGATGCATTGTAGTCCACGTCTTGGCTGTATAGGCAGGTAATTGCAGCCAACTTATGATTCTATTCCATAGTTTCACAATTTATTGTGATATCACAATTTCTATTTCACAGCAGTGGCGAAGCCAGGATTTTCAACAAGGGGGTTCAGAAGTAGATGTACGAACTAACCTAAGGGGGTTCAACATCTATTATATATACATAAAATCTAATTTTAACCATGTATAAATAGCATAATTTTCCGCCGAAGAGGGTTCGGATGAACCCCCTGGAGAAAGAGTAGCTCCGCCCCTGTTTCACCGTCAGTAATATCACAATATAAGGGTGCACAAATGATATTAAAAATAAACGATAGAAAATATTATGCATAAAAAATAGTAAAGATATAAGATTCTTCTTTTAATTGATTTTTTTTCTTACCATTCAAAAAATTAATTTACATATCTGACTCTAAGACGTTCCATCTTGTTTATGCCCAAATCAAAACTTTTTGTTGCAATAGAATAGTTGTTGCAATATATATATATATATATAAGCTTACAAAATGATGAGTAAATTAGTAGAATTGTATGAAAAAAGTACTTATATATAAATAAACTTACAAAATGATGAGTAAATTAGTAGAATTCTCTATTCCTTTTCATTTTGAACGATCCCAAGTAACAAATTGAATATGATCATGCCTTTTAATTTGTAAAATTTTTTTAATGTGAAATACTCAATCTTTAAGTTTATTGTGCTTGATGTACATTCTACCTAACTCGATATTACTTTAATATTACTTATTTATTTCTTATTTTTATATATTGAAATATCCACAATTTAGTATTATTATATGTTACTAATGATTTTTTATTAACTTTTCACTTGACTTAATATTATTGTTCATTATTCTCTTTTAATCTGTTTTGCAATGTAGTAAATTAGAATATACCATAATTAATGCCAAAACGACAAAATAAAAGTATTGAACGACTTTCTTTTTTATTGTGGAAAAAAAAACCAGAAACTCTCTGGCGTCTCTCTGGATCAAAAACTGTCACGATCCAAAAACTAGGTTATGATGACACTTGTCGCGACATAGCCTTAACAAGTAAGCCGATCACCCAAATTGATAAGGTAAAATTGAAATCAATAATAATATAACCCAAGGCGAGACTTCTAGAATGAAGTCAGACCATCACAGGTACAATAATAGCGGAAGTTTGAATAAAAGTCATAATATCCCCAAGAAATGGTGTCATAAGTCAAGAGCATCTAACACAACCTAGAAATACTGAAAATACATCTTTGTCTATGAAAATAAGTAAAGATATAAATAAAACAAGATGAGGTTCGACAATCATCTCCGAACTCTAGAGTGTCACGCCCTATTTTTCTCGTGAAAAGCGGGATTCAACGTGACAAACTCTTTTGGGATTGTTTAAGGTGAAGGGTCGCCACCTAACGAATTATGGTGCGTTAGGGCACCATTCTAAACTAACTACGAACTTATTTTAATAGTCTACGTCAACCAGAAATTTGGGTAAGGGTTCAGGTTACCTCTAAAGGAAGGTGTTAGGCACCTTTTGAGGTCCACAAATGTGGGTCCCGATCGAACTCATATATTACGTGGGGATCTTATGTGATAGGCGAAAGTCGATTGTTTTATTAACTATATAACAACTAGGTGTTTAAAGAATGTAAAACAATTAATAAACTAGACATACAACTCAATTTTTGTTTAATTAGCAAATTTATCTAAATGATAAAATAATAAAATGCGTAAGAACATAAAGTCAGATAAGTGAGGAGAAAGAAGTGACACGATTTATATAGCCGAAAGATTCCTTAAAATGGTAAACCTAAACTACCCCAAATAATTAAAACACTCAAAAATAAAGAAAAGCAAAGACAATTTAGAAGACTATGACAAGGAGTTAATTTTATCTTGTTTGGATCAGCGCAACTTATTAACGGATGACAATATAGCATATCACATTGTCGTATGCTGCTCGGATCAACTTCCATCATGTTCGATTGTTCTACCCACCCCGCCTAGTTTGATTATTAAGCCTAAGGACGTTCTAGAGAAAACGACAAAACTAGCATTCCCTAAAAAGTGCCTACCCGTCCCTACTTAATGTCCAAGAGGTGTTGGACGACCTATTTTGGGTAAGGATCTAAACGCAAAGAAAATCTTAGACTTTCTAATTTGACTCGGAATTTACGTCAATCAAAACAAACAAGACTAGCATTTAGCACGTAACGGTATCAAATATGCCTCTTATTTAATTAGAATAATTAAGTGATTAATATGCTTAAAAGACAATTATTAATTTTACGTGATTAAGACCTATAGACATGATTTCCAGGCGAAACGTATTAATCAAGGTGCCGGAAATTCAATTAACAGTTGCTGAAAATTAATGAACAATTGCTGGAAAATAGTTTAAGATGTTGGAAATTAATTAAAAGTTGCTAACCGTTATTTTAGGATTAAAAAAAAAAACTGAAATTGATTTTTTAAATGATGAAAATTATTTAAAACTTGCTAAAAAATTATTTTTAGGTTGCTGGAAATTACTGAAAATATACTGAAAAATGATTTTTAAATGCCGAAAATTATTTAAAACTTGCTAAAAATTATTTTAAATTTGCTGAAAATTACTAAAAATTAATTCTTGAATGCTGAAAATTATTTAAACTTGTTGAAATTATTTTAAGACTGCTGAAAATTATTTTAAAATATACTGAAAATTGATTTTTCAATGCTGAAAATTATACAAAAATGCAGGAAACTAAATTTTTAATGCTGAAAATTAAAGATATGCTGGAAACTAGATAAGAGAATGCTGAAAAATTATTTTTTATATGCTCAAAGTTCATTAAACGTGATTAAATTAAAGGGAAAATTATGCAAAATGTCCATTGGGAAAAAATTTTACACAAAAAATAACCCACTTTCTTTTTATTTACTTTAAATGGCCAAATGACAATTGTTTTTACCAAATATAGCCGCTTGGCTAAATTATTTTCAGCAAAAATGGCATGTCTCCTGATGCCTATTCCTCTACACTGCCATAGTTAGGCTATTTGGCCAATTGCTTTCTAATTTTTTTTTTAAAAAACTTTTTAATTTTTTTTTTTTTAAAAAAATAATTGGTTTTTAAATTTTTTGTTGCTCTTTTTTTTTTTTAAAACCTTTTTTTTCTAATTATTTTACTTCTTTTTGTGAAAAAAAATGAATATTTATGGTGTCTTATTATTTTTTGTTGTACTTTTATTTATTAACGTGGGAATGCATGATAGTCAAATAAATATCGATATTGATATATTACATAATTATTTATATAATATTGATACAAGATTATACACCATTTATACAATGTCGATTCATTACATACCTATTTATATAATATTGATACACGTTTATACATACATGTTATATACTATTTATATAATATTGATATACGCTTATACACCATTTATATAATATCGATACATTACATAACTATTTATACAATATCGATACACGTTTATGCACATTTATACAATATCGATATATTACATATACACTACATAACTATTTGTACATCATATATAAATATTTATACATCATTTATACAATATCGATACACGTTTATACATTATTTATACAGTATTGATACATTAAATATACACTACATAACTATTTATATAATATCGATACATTATATATACACCACATAACTATTTGTATATCATATATACATATTTATACACCATTTATACAATATTGATACATGAAAAAATTGCATGGAGAAAGTTTTGAAAAAAAAGGGAAAAAGATTTTTTTTTTATATATATAAAAAAACGCAGCAAATAAAAACAGCAAAAAAAGTTTTTTTTTTTTTTAAAAAAACTAACGCTTAAAAAAACAAACAAAAAAAAGAATGAAGCAAAAATGGCCTAATGGCCTTGGGCCTAAGTGAGCTTTGTTGAGCCCATGAGCCTTTTTGGCTATTTTTTCTGTAAATGAAAAGTGGGTTACTTTTTTTTGTAAATATTTTATTTTTCTGTATATAATTGAAATTTTCCCTAAATTAAATTGGCATGTTCAAGATTAGTACAATACGTCGAAGGTTAATTAACGATCCTAAAGACATGATTTTCTAAGTGATAGGACAAATAATGACCCTAGAATATTTGTTTAAGTGATAAAATTATCACATGAAATCTATTAAACAATCCTATAGGCACGATATCTAGGTGATAAAATAATCAAATCATGGAATCCCCCCCCCCCCCCCCTAAGCAATACCCATAATCTTTTATTATAGAAGTGTTTATACAAAAATATTATAGACCCAAAAATAATAATTGAATTTCATGAAACTAAATTTTCTAGCCACCTCTTCTTAGGTAACTCTTCGAACCACGATATATTTGTCTCCAATCTGTTGAAAACAAAATATCCCAACCATACTAACATCCAAAATGGCCTTGGACAACCCATAACCAACCCTTGACGCTGTCGAGATCCCAAAGACCTCATGGATCTCAGACAGGCTCACGTCAAAGGGGTTATGGGATGCACTAAGGTCCTTTTGGATGACCACAAAAAGAATACAAGACAAGACAATTAGTGAGGACATATATAAGCAAACACACGTCGAATATAATCACACAAGTTAGACAGCATGCGAATACATTATTATTTGTACTAATGCAGAAAACTTATCCATTCCGAACTACCATGTAAAAAGAAAAAAGTGAAGGAATACTTCGAAAGAAAACTAACCAGTTTTGAGAAAAGACAAACAACAGTTTTCAAAGTAATTGACCAATTAGCAATTGAAGTAATCTCAAAAGACAGAACAGAGATTTTTTTTTTTTAAGAGTATTGAGGAGAGTAGTGCTGTTAAGCCGTCCCCTTGAATGAAAAGAAAAGGTTGCTTATATAGTAGTAGGGAATAAATGATGTCAAAGTAAAAAGGAATGGAGAATATTCGGTTAATTTCTTATAGAAATACATTTTCCTTAAACAAAAGGGCTGAATCAAATCAATGCAAAATGAATCTCCATTTACTATAAATAAGTAGATAAAAATCGATTTAAAAATAAATAAATAAATAAATAAAATAAGGAATGTTTGGACAACTAACACTTGTTGTATATAATTGGATATGCAGGTAATTAGAATTAATTAGGGGAGGGCAACATACTCGAATCAATCAAAATAAAAGCTTACCAAAAATGAATCAAGCAATACAAGTCAATCGAATCCGAAACTTACCAAAAGTCAAACAGTTATGCCGCTACATATTTTCATAAATCAATCAAGACAAAGCAGTCGAATCCAACATTTACCATAACCACTTACTTACGAAAATTATTTTAAGACACAAAATTAATTAGAGCAAATTATTTACTAAGTTGTTAGTAACATACAAACATTAAAGTCATTCAATTTCAACAAAGGAAACAAATATTAGCAGATTTCTTAAATTACACAAGTCAATCCCTAATTACGAAATTAAGGCTAGCCCAAAGTTGATAAAATTTGGGGCTTTTCATATATGTCAACCAAACGGTGTAAAGAAACACAAAATTGAAAGAATTAGGTCGAAAATCTCATTCAGACATCACAAATGTTGCATCTAAGAATCTGTCTAAAAAAAAATATGAAGCAAAGAATGAACTAAAATAATGAAAAAAGCAAACACTGTTGGGAGAGAACATACCGGAGAGGAATTTTCCATAAGCTTAATAGAATAAGCCGAAGACTAGACCATGTCCACCCCACGAGGGTTTTGCTTTATTAACAATTTTTAACTGAATCTTCGAACTCCGATTGGGGAAGGGGATCCATTTGGTGATGTTGTTAATGACATCTCACTGGTCATCACCTCCGGTGAGGCAGCATCGCCGAGAAATGAGGAGGTAAGCACGTTGAGGGGGAAACAAGAAGGAGGAAAGGAAAAGAATAGAGAGAGGAAAAGATGAACGAAATAGAGTTGGTGGAGAGAGTGAGGGGGATGAAGGTGGCGCTGGTCGGTGATGACCGGCGATGATGGCGGCAGCGGTGAGAGATGAAGGAGATCGAAAGTTGAGAGAGAGAGAGAGAGGGAGAGAGAGATCTTGAGGGAGAGTTGCGACTGAGGGAGAAAAAATGGGTTTAGGGTTAGGTTTTGGGGGGTTGGATGTAATTAAAGGAAAAAAATGTGGGATTTGATTTGAACCGTTTGATCAAATTTGATCAGTGGTTGAGATCAAAATTCAAGAATTTGGGTCGGGTATGGGTTAAAATCGGGTCAAAATTGGGTTTGAATTGAGGAATTGAATTTGGGGTCAAATTAAAACCAATAGGCCCTCTTTAATACATTAAGAAAAGATGTTCACAGGGGCCAGAAAGACTCGGTCATAGGAATTTAGAACACCTACGTGCTGGTAAACGAAAACCACCTCGACCGGATCAGAGTAAACAACAATGTCGAATCAGGCCGCCCTTTGCCTTGAAAGAATTCACACGCGGCCGTTCCCCTAGCGGGGGAACTATCAATAACGATTGTTGCTCCTTATGCCTGGTTCCGCTCAACTCTCCCTTCAGAGCTACCCTTGCCTGCAAGCGGAAGAGGTAGCTTACTAACCTACTGGAGTAAGTAGTCTTGTCCGAAAGCCTCCCGATGGGGGTTCTTTTCACCCTTTCCTCACGGTACTACTTCGCTATCGGTCACCCAGGAGTATTTAGCCTTGCAAGGTGGTCCTTGCTGATTCACATGGGATTCCACGTGCCCCATGCTACTCGGGTCAGAGCGTAAGCTAATGATGCTTTCGGCTACTGGACTTTCGCCATCTAGGGTGCAGCATTAAGGCTGCTTCTTGGATTAGAATTGACACACAATTGGGTATAAAATGGCTAAAAATTGTATAAATTAGGGAAAAATTGAATTGAACTTAGACTGCTAATTAATAAATATAGTAATAAATTAGTGAATATATATAAAAAAATTCATCAATGTCATAAAATCATTATTTTCCAATTAACAAAATTAATGACGCATAGTATATTACTTCGAAGTCGGTAATAATAGTTTGAAATAAATTAGGAGCCTATAAATTATGAATGTGAATTTTTTAATAAATGTTATAATAATAATAATAATAATAATAATAATAATAATAATAATAATAATAAAAATAATAATGGACCACGGGTTTGTAAATTATGAGTATGCGTATTTGAGGAAATAATTTAATAAATATTTACAAAATCATGTAAAATATTATATTTGAATTAATAAATTATATACATTATATAAGAATGTAAAATTAAATGCTAAAAAAATAAATTGTGTACTTTAAAATCATGAATATTAAATGTCAGAATTTATTTGATACCAAAATAATAATTAAAAATTCAAAACTAATATTTTTTGATAAAATAGCAGCCTGTGAGGAATATCGAGAGGTCAAAATTGGGTGTCAACAACTTCCCCTTCGTTGCTTGGGAATGATGGAAGAATTGTTGAGCAACGAAAATTGACCTAGTAGCCAATTTTGTCCGACCGAAAGGATGGTTTGCTGGAGTCAAAAAAGCAAAAGGGAATTTTCAAAATAGTGGGGCCGAGACTTGGTTTTAAGTCGCCTACATATCTCGAGTTTAAGAGAATCAGGCCATGTGTAGTTCTAAATTTAGGAATGAATAAAATTCCTAAAAGAAGTTAATAATATGCTATATGGCAACAGTAACAGCAACATGGGTCGATGAGGTTAGAGTGGGAGTATTTTGAAATGTGGGATGTTAATATGATTTAGGTTAGGTTGTGAGATATAGGGATAAAGAATCATGTTTCAGAGACGGGAGGAGAATAATTCTCAAACGTCTTTCCTTATGCTTTTGGGAGCTTACCTGCAACATCTAACACAACTAGATAAAATGATTAACCCATAAGCATAGAAAATATTAAATAATGAGGAGACAAGTAATAGCAATAGATAACAATAATGATAAGAGGAGATAAGGAAGCGTATCTGTTTGACGTTCTACTTGTTGCCCACGATTTTGAGGAGCCTCCAAAATCTGCCCCAGTTTCGACTTTTAAGGAGGATGTGCTCACGTTGGCTATATACCTGCAAAATCACTTGTCCTTATTTTAGGACGGACGAGCCCAATTGTCTTATTTTAGTGCATACAAATTCGACATATCCCATTTTAGGGCGGATAACCCAACGTATCCTATTTTAGGGCGGAATAAACCTGGCACATCCTATTTTAGGGCGGATAACCCAGCATATCCTATTTTAGGGCAGATAACCCAACATATCCTATTTTAGGGCAGAATAAACCCGGCATATTCATATTTTAGGGCGGATAACCCAACATATCCTATTTTAGGGCGGATAACCTAACATATCCTATTTTAGGGCGGATAACCCAACATATCCTATTTTAGGACGGATAACTCAATATACTTTGCATTGTATTTAACTTCCTATCATTGTCATGCCATTGTTATGAAATTTTTGAGTACTCCTCAAAAATTTCTGCCCTAGTTTAAAATATGTTTCGCACTTTCTTGCGAATCAAAATGTTGACTGCTGGTAGAATTTTTGAGGTTACCTAAAAATTCTTCCCCAGTGTTTACTTGTGCAGTCTTATATTCCTGCATCACTCAAAGAAAATGTTAGTTCAAAAGAAACGGTTGTCTTGTATTCGAACATCGAGGTTCCACTTCAAATCTGCAATTGTCCTTTGAAGTCATGGAATGGGCCAAAATAGTTTAGATTTATTGAATAGAGTCTTGTCAAAAGCTAACATGATTTGAATATGAAGGTAAAAGAAAATTTTTATTAGATTGAGACCGAACCAACGAGTGGGCTGCCTAAGTATCCAAATGGAAGTTAAGTCAAACGTAGTTCATGAGTACAAAGAGAAACATAAGCAAAAGCAGGAAATTTTATTCATTGGAAAGAGAATCGGTACTTTGCTTATGATGGTTTTGTCCTTCTTAGTTCCTTTGATGTGCTTTACGCTTCCTTGTCAAATGTATCGGGTCAATCTCTATTGGGTCACCTTGGACCATAATTGTGCCTGTGGTAGGGTCATAAATGTTGCTTAGTGGCTCTTGTTGTACTATAATCTTGCCCTTCTCAATCAAGTCTTGGATCTTGTACCTTAATAATGAACATTCCTGATGATCATGACCTTGGATATTCGAATGATATGCACACCTTTTGAACAAGTCAAAATTCGAAGGTGCGTATTTAGGGATCCATCCTCTCCTTGGTTTCAGAACTCCTTGAGCAAACAATCTTTGAAATATGTTGGATAAAGGTTCAGTCAAAGGGGTAAAGATACGAGGTTTCATTTTCTTTGGTTGATGATAATTGGATGGTATTGGATCATGTTGGTGAGAATTTGTGTATTGAAAACCTTGTGGGTTGTATGTGTCAAAAAATAGTGTATACTTGTTGGGTATTTGGATAGTATCGTTCTTGAAGTGGTATGGTTGAGATATCTTCTTCTTTTTATTCTTTTGGCGAAGCTTTCAGTGCTTGAAAAGTATCTTGTATTGCAGAAACATCAATAACTTTTCCTGTCCGAATATCATATTTTAATCTTTTCCTGATTAAGATCAGATCGTCAAAGCTTTGAATACATAAGCCGAATAATTTTTGATAGTATATCTAGCGACCTGACAAAAATTTTGATCTACTCTTCTTCAGGAACAAGAGGACGTATCTTAGAAGCTTCCAATCTCCATCGTGTTGTATATTCCTCAAAAGATTCATGAGTCATTTTCTTTACTTCAAGCAAGTCCAGCATCGTCGGATCGACCTTGACATTAAACTTATATTGTCTCACAAAGTCTTGAGCCATGTCTTCCTATGTATACCACTTATAAAAGTCTTGTTTGACATACCAAGTGAGAGCTATTCCTGACAAGCTCTGAATGAAGAGTCTCATTAGTAAAGCTTCGTTATGCCCGATTCCAACTAATCTACCACAATAGTCCTTTAGATGCATGATCGGGTCTCCAAGCCCATCGAATACATTTAATTTTGGGACTTTATATCCTGGAGGCAAACCAACCCTTGGATGTAGACACAGTTTCTCATACCTCAAGTCACAAATGCCTTTGGAACGTAGACACTCATCCAACCTCTTTTCTAAGTCAAGAAGCTTTTGTTGCAGTGTAGGTGATTCCCCATTATGTATTACCATGTTTTGCAAAGGACCAAGATTGACGTGTGTCAAAGATATTTGTTGAGGAGACGGATAAGAAGATAGGCAAGAAGGTATTTTGTGCTGGGGAAGAAGCAAAATTTGTGTTAGAAAAAAGATCAAGATGGTTAGGCATATTTTGTCAAATTGCAGACTCTTAGCCGATTCAATGTTTAAATGCTAGGACAATCTTTAAACAAAATAAATAAATCAAACAAAAGTTACCATATAGCACATATAGGTTTAAAGCAATATAAATAGAAGACATTCCAAGATGAAGACTATGACTTAATAAGTGATCTAAGCGTAGAGATTTGGGCTTCTAACGCACGAGACAGATGATAGTGATAGAACTTCTACTTTCAAGAGATTAACATGATACGAAATTTGAAATTGTAGTGGTAAAGAAGATAAGAAAGCTAGGGGAATTAACAAGGTCGACTCATGTTGAACATCATAGCTGTTGATTTGAAACATCCTTTGTGATTGATATCATCGTTAATCCTTCCAACTTCGTACAAAATGATAAAACAGGGGGAAAGAAAATTTTATTACAATGAGACCGAACCTATTAAATGAGCGCCTACGTATCCCTCTTATAGGGGAATCAGGTCAAACGTAGTTCCAATTACATAAAAGAAAATCCGTATTGTAAAGCTTATAGTAATTCAAGTGGTAAGGAGCCCGGAGTGGAGAAACAACATGATATCCTCTTCATCAATGCCAAACAGGTGCCAGTTATGCTTAGGAAATTAATCAACATCAAGATTTAACCCTGGAAAAGTTATTACCTTGGTATCAATCATCGTTTGAATCTTGTCCTTCAAGGCAAAACACGCCTCTATGGGATGCCCTTTCATCCCAGAGTGGTAGGCGCAAACCTGATTAGGATTGTATCATTTAGACTGAGTATTAATAGGTACGATAGGGATGGGTATGATGTAGCCTTCTTCTCTGAGTCTTTCATACAACTGAGTTATGGGTTCAACTAGAGGGGTGTATTATCTTGGTAGATTTTTTTGAAACTTGAGTGGAGATCTAACGGATTGATTGGATCGGTGATTTGTTGGTGGATTTGGATAATACACGGGAATGTATTTTGATGTTGGAACAATGGATGGAAGTGGGTACCGAACAGTTTGAGGATGAGGTTTTGTGGAGGATTGGGGATAATAGGCGTAATTTGGTGTTGGAGTGATTTCTGGAGATGGGTACCATATCAGTTGAGGGAAACTTTTCTTTACTATCCTCCCATCGCTTATCAAATTTTGTAGTTCCCTCTTCAACTGGAGACATTCATCCGTGTCATGACTAGGCATGCTAGAATGGAAGGCACAATGCTTTTTAGGATCAAAGAAAGGACTTGAAGGGCAATAAGAACCAATAAGCTTAGGCTGCAAGATACCATGTGACCTCAACATTTCAAAAGTGATTGACGGTGGTTTGTCTAAGAAAGTCATAACTTGGGGTTTGGTCACTTCGGTCTTTGGAGGTTTTGATGCCTTATTGATAATTGTCTTTCCCTTATCCCTGAATTGTGGCTCAACCAAGCCAACCTTGTCATATATTAGAGTTTCACCTATGAACTTCCTCTTCAACCTATTGTCGAACCGCCCAATAAAGTCACCTGCCAAATTGTCCCAAGAAACCCACTTGCTTGTATACTTCTTTGCGTACCACATCAATGCTAGACCTATAAGTGAACTGAAAAAAAGTTTCATCTTAAGACCATCACTTTGCCCTATAACTGCTAGCTCATCCAGATAAGCTTTCAAATGAGAATGAAGATCGGCAGACCCGCCGTATAACGAAAAGTTCAAGTCCCTAACTCTATCCTTATTTTCTTCTCCTGATTTGGATAACTAATCCATCTCGACCTGTTGAGATGACTCTGCCTTAGGGTTAGAAATCTTTCCTTCTCCTTGCCCATCTCTATCAATCCATTGAGTGCTTTTTGCAGCACGACTGAATACAAACTCGGGGATACTTGTGCATCACAATTAGGCATAGGTGAGGTCATCAATATTGGCGACTCCATAATGTAGATGGGAGCAATAAAGTGATTTTCGGATAATGGCTCTGGGAAGTCTGGTGGCATATCAAATGAACCTCGAAGACTAGTCATTATTCCTCTGATTCTTTCTATTTTTCTTTCCATACTCATAATGCTCGACTCAAAAGGAGTAAACTTGTCTTGGTGCAAACCCAAACTCCTACGCTCAGCTTCACTGTTGGCAAGATTCATAAACATTGCTTGACTGACCATTCTGATGTTCAACTTTAGTCAACCTTAGAAGAAAGGACTTAAGATTAGTAAAAATGCACGACAATAGAATGTCTATGAGTAATATCATGGAGTAAAATATTTGAATTATGTTCATTTGAAATGAATAGTTGAAAGCTCAATATGACTTAGAAGTTGGGAAAGCCAGAGTACGACACAAATATGAAAACATTAATTGTCAAGAGTTATGGTGAAAACAATGGTATGTTAATATTGAAGATGTTGAGTAAAAATGTCCTAAAATAATGAGTTACCCTGAAAGAGTAGAAATAATCTAGAACATCCTATCGAGGAATGGATCGGACCAACGGATGATTAATATGCCAAATGACATCTTTGAGGACAAGATCGAGCCATGAAGATAAGTTGAAAGAGAGTTTTGACACTAAGCCCAAAGATGGTATGTTTCGGGCCTAAAGGAATAAAGGTAAAATAGCAAGACATGAATTCCAAGAGTATGGAACAACTAAAACAAAAGAAAAAAAACCGAGATAGGTAGTAACAAATGCATAAAAGTTTAACACATATCAAATAAGATTATGCGCCCTTTTGAGGTTGTGAACCCCTTTGGACTTGGGACTAGGTTTCACTAATTAATATTCGGCGCATCAAGGGTGCCAAGACATTCCAGGCTGAATGATATGCATATTTCTTAGTAAAAGAACACGCAACCACGATCTAAAGAACAAGAATAGTTTCGTGACACGGTTCCCTCAAGTGGACAACTTGAGAGTGGGAAAGCTCATGACTGTCGACGCACCACTGATCGACCGATCCATGAGACATTTCCCGCAAGGGTGTTTTAGGAATGAATGTCCGTGCAACCACGCAACCGTTCTTAAAAGAAAAGAAAGGAGGTTCCAAGTGGAGGAAGGTATAAGCAGAATAACAATTAAAATAAAGCAATAAACACATAGCATGTAAATAAAGCGATAACAAATACACGATTTATGAAAAACAGCAATATAATAAAAATAAGTAAATAAGAGAATATAAGAAAAACAACACACGATATAAGACACATAATGAAGAAAAAGAAAATAAATCAAACATAAAAAAATATATATCAAATATTCACGAAAATGAATAAATGAAAAGGGAGGGAGATGAACATGGTACAATAAACGAATTTTTTTAAAATAAGGAGTCAAATAGATCATTTAAGAAAACAAACAAAGGAAGAAGGGGAAAGGGGTGGATCATGCATAGCATGTAAGTCCTATTACCATAAAATAAAAATAAAATAAAAAATCAAAACGAAAACACAAAACCCGACATAAACACGAATTCGTAATGGTAGAACCTAAGTATATCCCCAGCAGAGTCGTCATGCTGTCGCGCCCCATTTTTCTCGCGAAAAGCGGGATACGACATGCCAACTCTTTTTAGGATGGTTTAAGGTGAAGAGTCGCCACCTAGCGAATTAAGGTGCATTAGGACACCATTCTAAACTAACTACGAACTTATTTTAATAGTCTACGTCAATCAAAAATTCGGATAAGGGTTCAGATTACCTCTAAAGGAAGCTGTTAGGCACCTTTTGAGGTCCACAAATGTGGGTCCCGACCGAACTCATATACTATGTGAGGATCTTATGGGATGGCGAAAGTCGATTATTTTATTAATTATATAACAACTAGGTGTTTAAAGAATGTAAAACAATTAATAAACTAGACATACAACTCAATTTTATTTAATTAGCAAATTTATCTAAATGATAAAATAATAAAATGTGTAAGAACATAAAGTCAGATAAGCGAGGAGACAAAAGTGACACGATTTATATAGCCAAAAGATTCCTTAAAATGCTAAACCTAAACTACCCCAAATAATTAAAACACTCAAAAATAAAGAAAAGCAAAGACGATTTAGAAGACTATGACAAAAAGTTAATTTTATCTTGTTCGGATCAGCGCCCGACTTATTAACAGATGACAATGTCACATATCGCATTGTCGTATTCTGCTCGGGCCAACTTCCATCATGTCCGATTGTTCTACCCACCCCGCCTAGTTTGATTATTAAGCCTAAGGACGTTCTAGAGAAAACGACAAAACTAGCGTTCCCTAAAAAGTGCCTACCCGTACCTACTTAATGTCTAAGAGGCGTTGGACGACCTATTTTGGGTAAGGATCTAGACGCAAAGAAAATCTTAGACTTCCTAATTAGACTCGGAATTTACGTCAACCAAAACAAATAAGACTAGCATTTAGCACGTAACGGTTTCAAATATGCCTCTTATTTAATTAGAATAATTAAGTGATTAACATGCTTAAAAGACAATTATTTATTTTACGTGATTAAGACCTATAGACATGATTTCCAGGCGAAACTTATTAATCAAGGTGCCGGAAATTCAATTAACAGTTGTTGGAAATTAATGAACAATTGCTGGAAAATAGTTTAAGATGTTGGAAATTAATTAAAAGTTGCTAACCGTTATTTTAAGATTAAAAAAAATAATACTGAAATTGATTTTTAAATGCTAAAAATTATTTAAAACTTGCTAAAAAATTATTTTTAGGTTGCTGGAAATTACTGAAAATATACTGAAAAATGATTTTTAAATGCCAAAAATTATTTAAAATTTGCTAAAAATTATTTTAAGGTTGCTGAAAATTACTGAAAATTAATTCTTGAATGCTTAAAATTATTTAAACTTGTTGAAATTATTTTAAGACTGCTGGAAATTATTTTAAATATACTGAAAATTGATTTTTCAATGCTGAAAATTATACAAAAATGCAGAAAACTAAATTTTTAATGCTGAAAATTAAAGATATGCTGGAAACTAGACAAGAGAATGCTGAAAAATTATTTTTTATATGGTCAAAGTTCATTAAACGTGATTAAATTAAATTAGCACGTTCAATATTAGTACAATACGTCGAAGCTTAATTAACTATCCTAAAGACATGATTTTCTAAGTGATAGGACAAATAATGACCCTAGAATATTTGCCTAAGTGATAAAATAATTACATGAAATCTATTAAACAATCCTATAGGCACGATATCTAGGTGATAAAATAATCAAATCATGGAATCCCCGCCCCCCTAAGCAATACCCATAATCTTTTATTATAGAAGTGTTTATACAAAAATATTACAGACCCAAAAATAATAATCAAATTAAAAATGAACACATGAAACTAAATCGTCTAGCCACCTCTTCTTAGGTAACTCTTCGAACCACGATATATTTATCTCCAACCTGTTGAAACAAAATATCCCAACCATACTAACATCCAAAATGGCCTTGGACAACCCATAACCAACCCTTGACGCTGTTGAGATCCCAAAGACCTCATGGATCTAGGGCAGACTCACGTCAAAGGGGTTATGGGATGCACTAAGGTCCTTTTGGATGACCACAAAAAGAATACAAGACAGGCTTTCTAAATTATAAATATATAACAAGACAATTAGTGAGGGCATATATAAGCAAACACACGTCGAATATAATCACACAAGTCAGACAACATGCGAATACATTATTGTTTGTACTAATGCAGAAAACTTATCCATTTCGAACTACCATGCAAAAAGAAAAAAATGAAGGAATACTTCGAAAGAAAACTAACCAGTTTGGAGGCGAGAATGATAAAAGACAAACAACAGTTCCCAAAGTAATTGACCAATTAGCAATTGAAGTAATCTCAAAAGACAGAACATGGAGAATTTTTTATTTTTTTTAGAGTATTGGGGAGAGTAGTGCTATTAAGCCATCCCCTTGAATGAAAAGAAAAGGTTGCTTATATAGTAGTAGGGAATAGATGATGTCAAAGTAAAAAGGAATGGAGAATACTCGATTAATCTCTTATAGAAATTCATTTTCCTTAAACAAAAGGGCTGAATCAAATCAATGCAAAATGAATCTCCATTTACTATAAATAAGTAGATAAAAATTGATTTAAAAATAAATAAATAAATGAATAAATAAAATAAGAAATGTTTGGACAACTAACACTTGTTGTATATAATTGGATATGCAGGTAATTAGAATTAATTAGGGGAGGGAAATATACTGGAATCAATCAAAATAAAAGCTTACCAAAAATGAATCAAGTAAGAGGCTAATACAAGTTTTTTTCAAAATCAAGCAATACAAGTCAATCGAATCCGAAACTTACCAAAACAGTTATGCCGCTACATATTTTCATAAATCAATCAAGACAAAGCAGTCGAATCCAACATTTACCATAACCACTTACTTACGAAAATTATTTTAAGACACAAAATTAATTAGAGCAAATTATTTACTAAGTTGTCAGTAACATACAAACATTAAAGTCATTCAATTTCAACAAAGGAAACAAATATTAGCAGATTCCTTAAATTACACAAGTCAATCCCTAATTACGAAATTAAGGCTAGCCCAAAGTTGATAAAATTTGGGGCTTTTCATCTATGTCAACCAAACAGTGTAAAGAAACACAAAATTGAAAGAATTAGGTCGAAAATCTCATTCAGACATCACAAATGTTGCATCTAAGAATCTGTTTAAAAAAAAAAATATGAAGCAAAGAATGAACTAAAATAATGAAAAAAGCAAACACTGTTGGGAGAGAACATACCGGAGAGGAATTTTCCATAAGCTTAATAGAATAAGCCGAAGACTAGACCATGTCCACCCCACACGGGTTTTGCTTTATTAACAATTTTTAACTGAATCTTCGAACTCCGATTGGGGAAGGGGATCCGTTTGGTGATGTTGTTAATGACATCTCACCGTTCATCACCTCTGGTGAGGCAACAACACCGAGAAATGAGGAGGTAAGCACGTCGAGGGGGAAACAAGAAGGAGGAAAGGAAAAGAAGAGAGAGAGGAAAAGATGAACGAAATAGAGTTGGTGGAAAGAGTGAGGGGGATGAAGGTGGCGCTGGTGGGAATTCACTGGAGCACCGGTCGGTGATGACCGGCGATGATGGAGGCAGCGGTGAGAGATGAGGGAGATCAAAAGTTGAGAGAAAGAGAGACCTTGAGGGAGAGTTGCGACTGAGGGAGAAAAAATGGGTTTAAGGTTAGGTTTTGGGGGGTTGGGTGTAATTAAAAGGAAAGAAATGTGGGATTTGATTTGAAACGTTTGATCAAATTTGATCAACGGTTGTGATCAAAATTCAAGTCGGGTATGGGTCAAAATTGGGTTTGAATTGGGGAATTCAATTTGGGGTCATATTAAAACCAATTTGGGTTAGAATTGACACAGAATTGGGTATAAAATGGCTAGAAATTGAATAAATTAGGAAAAAATTGAATTGAACTTAGACTACTAATTAATAAATATAGTAATAAATCAGTGAATATATATAACAAAATTCATCAATGTCATAAAATCATTATTTTCCGATTAATAAAATTAATGACGCATAATATATTACTTCAAAATCGGTAATAATAGTTTGAAATAAATTAGGAGCCTATAAATTATGAATGTGAATTTTTTAAGAAATGCTATAATAATAATAATAATAATAATAATAATAATAATAATAATAATAATAATAATAATAATAATAATAATAATAATAATAATAATAATAATAATAATAATAATAATAATAATAATAATAATAATAATAATAATAATAATAATAATAATAATAATAATAATAATAATAATAATAATAATAATAATAATAATAATAATAATAATAATAATAATAATAATAATAATAATAATAATAATAATAATAATAATAATAATAATAATAATAATAATAATAATAATAATAATAATAATAATAATAATAATAATAATAATAATAATAATAATAATAATAATAATAATAATAATAATAATAATAATAATAATAATAATAATAATAATAATAATAATAATAATAATAATAATAATAATAATAATAATAATAATAATAATAATAATAATAATAATAATAATAATAATAATAATAATAATAATAATAATAATAATAATAATAATGGACCACGTGTTTGTAAAATGAGTGTGCGTATTTACGAAAATAATTTAATAAATATTTACAAAATCATGTAAAATATTATATTTGAATTAATAAATTATATACATTATATAAGAATGTAAAATTAAATGCTAAAAAAATAAATTGCATACTTTAAAATCATGAATATTAAATGTCAGAATTTATTTGATACCAAAATAATAATTAAAAATTCAAAACTAATATTTTTTGATAAAATAGCAGCCTGTGAGGAATATCTAGAGGTCAAAATTGGGTGTCAACATGGAGCATATCAATACCTCGAAGATCCACCCAAACAAGTATGAACTCAACCGCTGTTTATCGTACTCAGACCTGGATTTGCACCGAAAGGGCATAGTAGGGGTGAGTATGGTCCCATGTACTAGGTAGGTATCATAGGTCGACTGAGCAAAATAGACAATTATAGAAGTAAAAAAGACTATGAGCACGTCACCTGCAAACAGAAAAGTTTCCAAACGGTAGCTCATACCGTCTCCACTAACAATTCTAATATAATACGGAACTGAAACAACACAGACATACACGAAAAACATACGAAAACTAAACACAAGTCAAGAAAGCTAAAGACATTACGAAAGATGCATATGCAATGCAATGATGATGATGGGGTGGAACAGTGAAAGTCATCGCATGGCTTTCTGTATACACCTACCGTGCTCGCAGCTTCGCAATAGGACCCATGGGGGGTTCGCAACCCGTATACTATAACTCATATCTCAATCTTGATCTCAATCTCAACTCACCTCTCCGACTCGTGTTCACGGAGAGGGTTTTATAAAAATGTCTCATTTTCTTTCAAAATAATGTTCATCAATGGTATCAACATCTCATGAATGTATGTATTGAATGAGGATGTAATGCTCACAACCGAATCAGTATGAAGACATCCAATCGATTCAATACATGTATATAAGTGAGCTCAGAATGAACTCAATAAGTCCACAATTCATGATTATCAACTCTAATTAGGCACTATCGGAATAAATATGTATATAAGACATCATTAATAGCATATCAACCCCTAACTTAGATTTTTCTATCATGATAAGGCAATCAATACTCAATAAGGCCTATAATAACAATTTAAGCCCCGCATGGGCATCATATCTAGTACAAGGCATATAAATGCACAAATAAGGCCAATGATGTCAAATAAGGCCCCCACTCGAGAAACACGCAATATCATATATCACAAATCAATAACCACCAATATAAGCCCCCACTCGGGCACACAACAATAATAATAATCTTGAAATATAAAATCCATAGCTATTTTCCCCAACCCATAGCATGCTTTACTTATTTATTAACTACCCAGCTCAATCTGAAAGAAGTTAAGCCATAACCTACCTCGAAACGAGGGATCCGGGGCTAAAGTCCTTCAAAATCGAGCTTTCCCCTCCTGAACGGCCTCGAAATCAACTAAACCACACAAACATAGCATCTACACGTTTAAAGAAAGCCAACAATACCCATATTGGCCATATTTAAAATGGATCCAAAACCCACATTGCTCATATTTAAATCGGATCCAAAACAGACTTGAAAAATGAGTTTGAAAACGAGAGGGGGTAAAATCGGAATTTTTCTTTAGAAATGCATTTCCCAAGGTTAAAGGAGTCTACAACTGAAAATCCATGCGAAAACAAGCTTAAAACGAGGTCCAAATCGAAGAAAAACCATTTTCAAGCTTTATCGGTAAAACCCCAAAAATCCATTTCAAAATCATGCTTAAAATGTGTTTTTGAAAATAAAATCAATGGGAAATAGTGGGATTAAGAGTTTAGAAGTTACCCACACGAACTCGATGAAGAAACCCTTGAAAATTGCGTTTTTCGAAGCTTGAAGGTCCAAAAATGGAGTAAAATCGCGAGGATGGAACTTTTATACTGTTCAGTGAACAGTGCCTCACGATCGCGGACCCCACCTCATGATCACGAGGGTCAACATTGACCGGCCATTAAGTTGGTCATCGCGATCGTGATGAGTCAACTCGACCCGGACCACCAATAACCCATCGCAATCGCGGCACCACCACCACGCGATCGCGATGAAGACTTTCATCAAGGCCCGCGATCGCGACATGTGTCCACGCCGTCACGATGAAGGGCCTGATGCACCAGAAAATATTGCACCAACAAATTTTCCAAGTGTAGCAATGTCTCTGAACGGACCCTCTGGATTCGTTCGGGACCCGAAAAAAGTAAGGCATATATGCTACTAGGCTAATTTTGATGTTTCGGACTCAATGGAGACCTCAAATTTTTGAAAAAAGATCGTTTTCAATAAATTAACCCCCTAGACCCCTTTTTCACCATTTTCCAAATGAAGGGTCGAAATGAGATATAAAGGCCCCGAACCCGAACCAACCTTGCTACTAACCCAAATTAGACATTCCGGATCTGCAGGCGTAGTTGAAATCGTCATCCGTGACTAGAAATAAGAAATGTTGACCGAAGTCAACTATTGGCTTATAAAGCCTCAAAACAACCTCAAACTCACTCAAATCACTCCTGATAACTTTGGGAACCGTGCCAACCATCCCTACACCCCAAAACTAATATGTAGAAACTATGGGGAAGGATAAAATGGTCAAAACATGAAAAAGACAAGTTTTCATCAAATAGATCTTTACAAAAACTGAAGCAAAAACTATATTTTTAGAGAATAAAAACATAGTTATTTCTTATGCTCTTCTTTCTTGTCCATTTGTTAATTTATTTTGTTTTTTAATTAATAAATCGAGAAGTCATCATAATTTTCTTAATGAACATGTAATAGTATTTATTTATTTATTTGGGGGTAATACAATAATAACCAAGTGCTTGTACGTCTCTTTCTCCTAATATGACTCAAAACCCTTTATAAGCAAGATTAATAAAACATAAATAATTTTCTTCCAAAAATATTATCAAACACAAATTATTGTTCATTTGGGAAAATATGCCTTATCTCTAAAATTAAAGAAAAAAAATCAAATTTTGTCAGTTCATTTGGAAATTAGGCCAAAACATGTTGAATAGTTCATAAAGAAAAAATGTTTGGAACCATTGAATGCTATGTTAGTTGATACTAAAAGGAATTAGGCCATTAAATGGTTAAGTTAAAATCTTTTAGCAACTATCGTCCATTTTCTGTTAATATATCATCAAAATAAGACTAATATCTCTTAAATCCTCTTCATCACTGTACATGTTGAAAATATTCGTACAGATAAAATAGATTTAAAATTACTAAAGAGACGTGAAACCAACAAAAGTATAAGTAATTGCAACCAAATCTAAATAGAAAATAAATTATCTATTTTTGCATTCAAATTAAGTACGAAATCAGACATGTGTAATCAATAAATATAAAGATAAATTGAACTTGGAAACAACAAAAAGTTTGGAATAAAGAATATCTTAAGGTAGAATTCTGAGAGTCTTGTAGTACTAACAAAGTATTTTAGTTTATAGAAGATTTGAGCTTATATATCAACCCATGTTCATGTTCCTTGGATTGCACAGACGAAACTAACATGCAAACATCCATTTTTCAAAAAAAAATAAAAAATCTAACTTTTCATTTATCCTTCAAGGACTTTCCATACTTTTTTTTTAAAGAAAAAAACATAAAAAAAGAAAGAAGACGTTTCATATTGAATCGTTGATTAAGAATATGCATATAAATCAAATAAAATCATTGGTTCTTGAAGTAATAAAATCTCCATATAGGGTGTAAATAAACAATGTCCTCGTCTCAAAATCAAGAAAAAGATTATTAGAATAATTAGATAAATGTGGTATAATTTAAAATAATTAAGAAATAAACTTACTAAACACATTTTTAGGATAATTATTATTTACTTTTTTAAAACTCCGTTGATCATTGGCAATATCATCATCAATGTCAATTGCAGGTATATTGAGTATAACTTCCCTGCAAATGCTTATGATTTCCTCAAAAGTTGTAAAAGAGATATGGTCCATACATTTTTGAATCCAACATGAAATTGTAAAACTCCTACAATAGTTTAAAAGGTAGAGAGACTAATAAAACAGTACCATAAGGTCGTCCCCATGTCATTTATGAAAAGTTTTGAATGTATTATATTGTTTTCTGTGGTTTGGCTGCTTGTGATACTTTTGCTAGGGGTAAAGAAAGCTTCTTGGTAGACAACGCCCGAAACTTATGATTTTCATGAACTAGGAGTTTACGTATGAAAGTACTACTACTGGATCTCACTAACTAAAGCCAAATAGTACAATAAGACATGATTTATATTTCGGGAGTTGTCACAAACTTTCTCAAATAAATTGTCATGTTATAATCTCTAGCTTATAACACATTCGGAGTTCGGCTATGCCAATATACGTACCTTTCCATATTTGCTGAGTAAATAGCACCATTGCAGAAGTCGTGAGCAAGGTCTCCCTGTAGAGAATTTTTTCTAACACTTCATAGGCAGCAAAATAAGCATCATTGAGAAAACGTGAACCAACCAAAATTGCATTCAATAGTTCTAGCAACAAATCAAATTCTAGTTGTAGCATTGCTTTAAATTTGTCACATACTATTTATCAAATTGGGATGGTTTAAAAAGTAAGTTTTGATTTACAAATCTCATTAAGTGATGTACAAATAGTGCAAAAAGACACAGAATTCATAATTTTTAATTTTTTGAAAAAAAATAGTGTCACAGCCCAAAAAGGGTCATGATATCACTTAACGCGGCTCAACCTTGATAAGTAAGCCAATCACCCAAACTGATAACTGAAAACCGAAAACAACGACAATATAACCCAAGGCGAGACTTCTAGAATGAAGTCAGACCCATACAAGTATTAAATAGTGGAAACATGAACGAATACCATAAATCACCTAAAATCTGGTGTCATAATGTAAGAGCATCTAATACAATATCCAGAAAACAAAAATACACATCTGTATCTGATAACCAAAATAAAGACAAATAAGGATAGATGAGGTCCAAATCAGCCTCGAACTCTAGAACGAATCAGTACCTCGAAGTCTGGAATCTCCACACAAAATCAACCACCACGGGGGGGAGGGGTGGGGTGGGGTGTCCCTTGTACTCAGTAGGAATCATAAACCGACTGAGGAAAATAGACAATAATATAAGTAAAGAATACTATGAACACGCCACCTGCAAACAAAAAAGTTCTCAAATGGTAGCTCACACCGTCTCCACAAACAGTTCTAATATAATACAAAATTGAAACAACACAGACATACACGAAAAGCATATGAAAACTAAACACAAGTCAAGGAAGCTAATGAAATAACAAAAGATGCATATGCAATGCAATGATGATGATGGGGTGGAACAGTGAAAGTCATCGCATGACTTTCTGCATACACCTACCGAGCTCGCAGCTACGCAATAGAACCCATGGGGGGCTCGCAACCCTTATACTATAACTCATATCTCAATCTCAACCCACCTCTCCGGATCGTGTTCACGGAGAGGATTTTTATAAAAGTGTCTCATTTTCTTTCAAAAATAATGTTCCTCAATGGTACCAGCATCTCATGAATGTATATATGGAATGAGGATGTAATGCTCACAATCAAATCAGTATGAAGATATCCGATCAATTTAATACATGTCTATAAGTGAGCCCAGAATCAACTCAATAAATTCACAATTCATGATTATCAACTCTAATTAGGCACCATTGGAATAATATGCATGTAAGTGTAAAACATCATTAATAGCATATTAACCCCTAACTCGAATTTTTCTATCATGATTAAGGAAATCAATGCTCAATAAGGCCTATAATAACAATTTAAGCCCCCGCACGGGCATCATATCTAGTACAAGGCATATAAATGCACAAATAAGGCCAATGATGTCAAATAAGGCCCCCACTCGAGCAACACGCAATATCATATATCACAAATCAATAACCACCAAATATAAGCCCCCACTCGGGCACACAACAGTAATAATAATCTTGAAATATAAAATCTATAGCTATTTTCCCCAACCCATAACATGATTTACTTATTTATTAACTACCCAGCTCAATCTGAAAAAAGTTAAGCCATAACCAACCTCAAAACGAGGAATCCGGGGCCCATATTGCCCATATTTAAATCGGGTCCAAAACAGCCTTGAAAAACGAGTTTGAAAATGAGAGGGGTAAAAATAAAAATTTTCTTTAGAAACACATTCCCCAAAGTTAAAGGAGTCTACAGAAGAAAACCCAAGCAAAAACGAGGTCCAAATCGAAGAAAAACTATTTTTAAGCTTTACCGGTAAAAATCTCAAAAATCCATTTCAAAATCATGATTAAAAGGTATTTTTAAAGATAAAATTAATGGGAAAATAGTGAGATTATAAGTTTAGAAGTTACCCACACGAAACTCAATGAAGAAACCCTCAAAAATTGTCTTTTTCGAAGCTTGGAGGTCTAAAAATGGAGTAAAATCGCAAAAATGAGGTTTATATAATATTCATTGAACAATACCTCGCGATCGTGGACCCCAGCTTGCGATTGCGACCAAGGCTTTCCGTTCGCGAAGACTGATGAATCAGGCCTTTGAGTTCGCGACAGCCTTATCGCGTTCGCGAAGAAGAAGCTCGATTGCCCTTCACGATTGCGGCCACCACCTCGTGATTGCGATGAAGGTTGATTTTCTTCTCCGCATTCGTAGGCTAGGGGTACGCATTCACAAAGAAGTATCCATGTACCAGATATCAGCTGTGCACCAACTAAATTGCATGGTTTCGAATTCTACGAACGGATCCTCTGGATTCGTTCAGGCTCAGACAGAAACAAACCATATATTCTACTAGACTAATTTCGAAGTTTCAGACTCAATGGCGACGTCGGATTTTCGAAAAAAGATTAGTTTCAATAACTTAACCCTCGAGATCCCTTTTCACTATTTTCCAAACGAAGGGTCGAAGTGAGATATAAAGGCTCTGAACCCGAACCAACGTCACTACTAACCCAAATTCGACATTTAAGATCTGCAGGCGCTGTCCAAATCATCGTCTGAGACTCAAAATATGAAATGTTGACCAAAGTCAACTATTGGATCATAAAGCCTTAAAACAACCTCAAACTTGCTCAAATCACTTTCGATCTTATCGAGAACCGTGCCAACCATCCCTACACCCCGAAACCAATATGTAGAAACTACAGCGAAGGGCAAAATGGTCAAAATATGAAAAAGACAAGTTTTCACAAAGTAGGTCTTTACAATATCCACCACTAAGACTCTATTTCGTCCTCGAACTAAAAAGAAAAGGAATACCTGAATTGGTGAAAAACTGAGGGTAACTACTACGCATATCGAACTCGATCTCCCAAGTAGCCTCCTCAATGGAACGGTGACTCCACTGAACCTTAACTATAAAAATATCTCTAGAACACAACCATCTAACATCACTGGCTAAAATGGAGACTGGCTCCTCAACAAAGGTCAACCTCTCATCCAACTGAACCGAATCCCAATGAAGCATGTGAGACTCACCCGGAATATAGCGTCGGAGCTTAGATACATGAATAATTGGATGAACGGCTAAAATATCTGGAGGTAGAGCTAACTCATAAGCAACCTCCCCAACTGTACGACAAATCTCAAAAGGTTCGATGTACCTCGAGCTAAGCTTGCCCCTCTTTCTGAACCTCTTCACGCCTTTCATGGGTGACATACGAAGGAAAACCCGATCTCCAATAACTTCTAAGCACTAACTAAGTCTGCTGTTTGTATAATTCTTTTGCCTACTCTGGGCTGCCCAAAGCCTATCCTGAATCACCCAAACTCTATCCAAAGACTCGCGAAGTAAGTCGGTACCACGAGGTTTAGGCTCGAAAGTCTCAAACCAACCAATCGGAGATCTACAATGCCTATCATACAATGCCTTAAAAGGTACCATCTCAATGCTTAAATGGTAGCTATTATTATAAACAAACTCCGCCAAGGCTAAATGCTGCTCCCACTGACCTCCAAAGTCCATAACACACACGTAGAGTATGTGCTCCAAAACCTGAATAGTTCGGTCCGACTGACCATCGGTCTAGGGTTGAAAAGTTGTGCTAGGGTCAACCAAATCCTCCTGAAACATCCTTCAAAAATTAGAGGTGAACAATGAACCTCTATCTAAAATAATAGACATGGGCATTCCATGAAGACGAACTACCTCTCGAACATAGATACGAGCCAACCTCTCGGCACTAGAGAAAATCTGAATAGGGATGAAATGGGATGATTTGGTCAATCGATCCACGATGACCCAATTACTGTCGAAACCATGAGATGTACGAGGCAGCTCACTCATGAAATCTATAGTGATCCACTCCCACTTCCACTTCGAAATGGGTAATCTCTGAAGCAAACCACCCGGTCTCTGATGCTTGGCCTTCATCTGCTGACAACTCAAGCAACGAGCTACAAAATCTACTACATCCTTCTTCATACCACACCACCAGTAAAGTTGCCTCAAATTACGGTACATCTTAGTCACTATGGGATAAATGGAATATCTAGAACAACGTGCTTCCTCCAAAATCAATCTCACCCATCCACTAAATCTCGACACACAAACTCGGACACCAATCTTCAAAACACCATCAGGATCAAGTAAAGCCTCCTTGGCCTAGCCACTCAACACCTTATCCCGAAAAGTCCTCAAACCCTCATCATCAAACTGGTGAGCTCGAATCTGCTCCACCAAATAAGATATTCCAGGTGTCGAAATATCAAGCCTAACCATTTAGTTAGTTAAAGACTGAACCTCTAAGGCTAAAGGTCACTCCTAAGTCAATAGATGAACTAAACTCCCCATACTAACCTACTTCCGACTCAAGGCATTTGCAACCACGTTAGCCTTACCTGAATGATACAGAATAGTGATGTCATAATTCTTAAGCAACCCAAGCCAACACCGCTGTCTCATATTAAGCTCTCGCAGGGTGAATAAGTACTGAAGACTACGATGATTCGAGAGAATCTCACAATGGACTCCATACAAGTAGTGCCTCCACAACTTCAACTGACGAGAGGCATAAGCAATCACCTTACCCTCCTACATCAACACTGCACCCAAATCAACACTAGAAGCATCACAAAACATAGTAAAACCCATGCCCTATTTGGGAAAAGCCAAGATAGGAGCCAAAGTCAACAACTCCTTGAGCTTTTGGAAGCTCTTCTCACACGTTTTCGACCACTGAAAGGTAATCTTCTTCTGAGTCAACTTGGTCAAAGGAGCTGCAATAGAAGAGAATCCCTCAACAAAACATCGATAATAACCCGCCAAGCCAACAAAACTCTGAATCTCAGTAGGACTAGTGGGCCTAGCCCAATCACGAATTGCTGCAATCTTGGTCGGATAGACCATAATACCATCCTTGGTCACTACATGACCCAAGAAAGAGATAGAATCCAACCAAAACTCACACTTGGAGAACTTAGCATACAACTTTTCATCACGCAATCTCTGAAGTACAATCCTCAAGTATCTCACATGATCGGCCTCATTCTTGGAGTAAACTAAGATGTCATCTATAAATACAATCATAAAGGAGTCAAGTTACGGTCAAAATACCTGGTTCATCAACTCTATGAACTCTACTGGGGTATTGGTCAACCCAAAAAAGATGACTAGGAACTCATAATGACCGTATTGAGTCCGAAAAGCTGTCTTCAGAATATCCAAAGCTCTAATCCTTAACTGGTGATACCTAGATCTTAAATCAATCTTAGAAAATACGGAAGCACCCTAAAGCTGATCAAACAACTCATCAATGCGAGAAAGAGGATACTTGTTTTTAACTGCCACTTTGTTCAACTGCCTATAATCAATACACATACGCATAAAACCATCCTTCTTCTTCACAAATAAGACAGGCACACCCCAACTAGATACACTAGGTCTAATGAAACCTTTACACAATAAATCTTGCAATTGCTCCTTCAACTCAGCTGGGGAAATCCTATAAGGAGAAATAGAAATGGGCCTGGTGCCCGACTCCATATTAATAGTAAAGTCAATATCACAATTAGGAGGCATACCAGGCAAATTAGTAGGAAACACATTTATGAACTTGCGAACAACCCAAATAAAATCCATAAGAGGCGGAGAGGCAACACTAGTATCCTGAACATGAGCCAAATAAGACAAACAACCCCTTTCTACTATTCGACGAGCACGTAGAAAAGATATAACTCCCTTCGGACCCAAATTAAGCATACCCTTCCAAGCTAACCTTGGTACACCCGGCGTAGCTAAGGTTACGACCTTGGGATAACAATCCAAAATAGCATGATAGGGAGCTAACCAATCTATACCCAAGAAAACATCAACATCAACCATATCTAGGAAAATCAAGTCTACCCAAGTCTCATGCCCTGCAAAGGTAACCACACAAGATCGGTACACCCGATCCACCACTAAAGAATCTCCTACGGGGGTAGATACATGAAGAGACATAGCAAGGGGCTCACAAACAGTATCAAAACCAGAAGCAAAATATGTAGACACATAGGAGAATGTAGATCCAGGGTCAAATAACACGGAAGAAGATCTGTAGCAAATCGGGATGATATCTGTAATGATTGCATCAGAGGCATTCACCTCAGGCCTCCTAGGTATAGCATAATACTATCCACATCTGCTCCCGGATTGAGTAACACCACGACCACTACCACAAGCTTCCCTACCTCAACCTTGAGCACCTTTAGCACCACCCCTACCACTCTATGAACCACCTCTAAATGCGAAAATAAGAGTTGGGCAAAGTTAAAGCTGAGATCTCTGTTGAGGAGGTCCATACACACGTTGACGACAATCGTTGACCACATGGCCAAACTCATCACAAATAAAACATCCTCTATGGCCCGACTCAATCTGAAGAGGTGTGAACAAACCAGAACGACCACCCTGGCTTGAAGAACCAAACCTAGAACCTCCACTTGCATGACCTGATACCTGGATACCAGAAATCGTAGAACTTGAAGGTCTACCACCTAATCCCTGCAACGCGGCCTGAACTGGACTACCATGATAACCATAGGAACCTCGACTAGAGAAGTCTCTACCTAGAGAGGCATGTCCACTAAACTCACCCTAACGATGCACCTTCTTGGTGCCTCCCTGAGTAGCCTGGATAATAGACTCGGTCAACTTGGCATGCTCAATAATACTCTACAAAGAAGCCCCTGAAATTACCATGTGGGTTGTAGCCAATTAATATGAACTATCTAACCCCTTCACAAATTTTAAAATTCTCTCATACTCGGTGGAGATGCTAGCGGCTGAATATCTGGATAGAGCATGGAAACCTGCCTCATACTTAGCAATAGACATGGAGCCCTACTCCAAATGGTCAAACTCATCTCTCAGCTGATCTCTCAAGCTATAAGGCACAAACATCTCTAAGAATGCCTCAGAAAACTGAGTCTAAGTCATAGTAGGAAAATCCAAAGGTATACAACTAGCAAACGACCTCCACCAATCCCTAGCCATATCCGTCAACTGATAATTAGTATAAGCAACTCCATGAGACTCAAGGCTTCCAAGATTAGGTAACTTCTCCTGGAAATCAATCATAAACTCATAGGCATCCTCACCAATAGCACCACTAAACTTGGGCGGACCCAAGGGAATAAACCTCACGAACCTATTCTGATCATCAGAAGACATCACTGTACCCAAAACAACTGGAGAAATAGTAAGTCTGGTAGGCAAAGAGCCCATATGTAGGGGTACCGTAGATGATGTTTGTATCCCAGAAGCAGGAATACCATAAGCAGATGTCGGTACAAATGGCGGAACACCACTCGAAGTCTGAGGAATACCCGGTACACTCAAAGGAACACCATCCAAATGACTCAAAAGATGAATTAAAAAATCCTGAAGTATTGGGGTGTCAATTGAACCCTGTGGAACCTGAGCTGGCCCCACATCACTTGTCTGATAATCATTTCTAGTATACTTAACTTTGGACTTGGGAGAGGCCTCCCTAGTACTTCCTCTGACTTGGGCAACTCCTCGTGCCCGTCCTCTACCTGTGGGTAGTCCACGACCCCTGCCTTATCCACGAGTTGAGGCTCCCAAATCAGGTGCCGGCTCAGCATCCCTAGCATCTCGGGACCTAGTCCTCAGTATGTGCATAAAAATAATGGAATACAAGTTTAGAACATTGGGTATGAACAACCCACATGATAAGAAATCAAATTAGAGAAGTTTTTTTCCCTAAAGGCATCTTATAACCTCTCGAAGATAGATACAGACGTCAACGTATCGATCCGCGAAACTCTACTAGACATCCTGCTCTTACACTGATGCGATTGGTAAACCTAATGCTTTGATACTACTTATCGCAGCTCAACCTTGATAAGTAAGCCAATCACCCAAACTGATAACTGAAAACCAAAAACAATGACAATATAACCCAAGGCGAAACTTCTAGAATGAAGTCGGATCCATGCAAGTATTAAATAGCGGAAACATGAACAAATACCATAAATCACCTAAAACCTGGTGTTATAATGTAAGAGCATCTAATACAATATCCAGAAAACAAAAATACACATCTGTCTCTGATAACCAAAATAAAGATAAATAAGGATAGATGAGGTCCAAATCAGCCTCGAACTCTAGAACGAATCAGTACCTCGAAGTCTGGAATCTCCACACGAAATCAACCACCACGGGGGGAGGGGAGAGTGCTCGTACTGGGATCTACACCGAAAGGGCATATTAGGGGTGAGTACGGTCTCATGTACTCTGTAGGAATCATAGGCCGACTGAGCAAAATAGATAATAATATAAGTAAAGAATACTATGAGCACGTCACCTGCAAATAGAAAATTTCTCAAATGGTAGCTCACACCGTCTTCACTAACAGTTCTAATATAATATAGAATTAAAACAACACAGATATACACGAAAAGCATACGAAAACTAAGCACAAGTCAAGGAAGCTAATGAAATCATGAAAGATGCATATGCAATGCAATTTAATGATGAGGATAAGGTGGAACAGTGAAAGTCATCGCATGACTTTATGCATACACCTACCGAGCTCGCGGCTCAGTAATAGGACCCATGAGGGATTCACAACCCGTATATTATAACTCATATCTCAATTTCAACCCACCTATCTGGCTCGTGTTCACGGAGAGGGTTTTTATTAAAGTTTCACATTTTTTTTCAAAAACAATGTTTCTCAATGGTACCAGCATCTCATGAATGTATATATGGAATGAGGATGTAATGCTCACAATCAAATCAGTATGAAGATATCCGATCAATTCAATACATGTATATAAGTGAGCCCAGAATCAACTCAATAAGTCCACAATTCATGATTATCAACTCTAATTAGGCACCATCAGAATAATATGCATGTAAGACATCTTTAATATCATATTAACCCCTAACTCAGGTTTTTCTATCATGATCAAGGTAATTAATGCTCAATAAGGCCTATAATAATAATTTAAGCCCACACACGAGCATCATATCTAGTACAAGGCATATAAATGCACAAATAAGGTCAATGATGTCAAATACGGCCCCCACTAGGACAACACACAATATCAGATATTACAAATCAACAACCACCGAATATAAGCCCCCACACGGGCACACAACAGTAATAATAATCTTGAAATATAAAATCTATTGTTATTTTCCACAACCCATAGCATGTTTTACCTATGTATTAAATACCCAGCTCAATCTAAAAGAAGTTAAGCTATAACCTACCTCGAAATGATGAAATCCGAGCCTAAAGTCCCTCAACACAGAGTTTCCACTTACGAACGACCTCGGAATCAACTAAAACATACAAATATAGCATCTACGCATTAAAAGAAAGCCAACAATAGCCATATTGCCCATATTTAAATTATATCCAAAACGGACTTGAAAAATGAATTTGAAAAAACCAAAATTTTTCTTTAGAAACACATTCCCCAAGGTTAAAGGAGTCTATATAAGAAAACCCAAGCAAAAACAAGCTTTAAACGAGGTCCAAATCGAAGAAAAACCATTTTAAGCTTTACCGGTAAAAACCCAAAAATCCACTTCAAAATCATGATTAAAAGGTATTTTCGAAGATAAAATCAATGGGGAAATAGTGGGATTATGAGTTTAGAAGTTACCCACATGAAACTCGATGAAGAAACCCTCAAAATCATCTTTCCCGAAGCTTGGAGGTCCAAAAATGGAGTAAAATGGCAAAAATGAGGTTTATATACTGTTCAGTGGACAGTACCTCACAATTGTGGACCCTACCTCACGATCGCGAGGGTCAACGGTTTACCGGACATAAATTGGCCTTCGCGTTCTTGGTCAAGGCTTCGCGTTTGCGAAGACTAATGAATCAAGCCTTTGCGTTTGCGACAACCTTGTCGCGTTCGCAAAGAAGAAGCTCGATTGCCCTTCGCGATCGCGGCCACCACCTCTTGATCACGATGAAGGGTGATTTTCTTCTATGCATTCGTGGCCAGGGGCCCGCATTCGTAAAGAAGGATCCATGCCCCAGATATCAGCTGTGCACCAGCTGATTTGCATTATTTCGAATTCTCCGAACGGACCCTCGAGATTCATTCGGGATCCCACAGAAATGAACCATATAAGTTACTAGGCTAATTTGGAAGTTCCGGAATCAGTGGTGACGTCAAATTTTCGAAAAAAAGTTTTTTTTTCAATAACTTAACCCCTGGAACTCCTTTTTCACTATTTTCCAAATATAGGGTCGAAATGAGATATAAAGGCTCTGAACCCTAGCCAACCTCGCAACTAACCCAAATTCGATATTTCGGATCTGCTTGCGTAATCCAAATCATCGTCCGAGAATCAAAACATGAAATGTTGACCGAAGTCAACTATTGACTCATAAAGCCTCAAAACAAACTCAAACTCTCTCAAATCACTCTCGATCGCATCGAAAACCATATCAACCATCCCCACACCCCAAAAGCAACATGTACGAAAAAGGACAAAATGATCAAAACATGAAAAAGATAATTTTTCACAAAACAGGTCTTTACAAACAGAAAATCAACATACAACGTAGTCGATTATTTCATCGAGTAATTCAACATTTTCCTAGATCTAACTATTAAAGTGATTCGTGAAAGTAATTTGTCCAAGGATATTTAATTTCTCCAACTAAAATCTACAATACTAACATGAATATATAGACGCGAAGAGTGAACTTACACTAATTTGATCATTTTAGTTTTCAAGGCTAATCGGATTCTGATACTCTCGTTCAACTTTCAATTTTGCGGTAAAAGAGATTAACATAATATTTTATAATAGAGAGTGTAAAGGATCAAGGTAGAAAGAAGCGATTATATTTCGAAGCGATTATATTTCATAAGAAGTGTAGAACGTTTATAAAAATTGAAACAGTCCTGCTTTGATTTCAAGAGAAAACCTAAACTATGAAACTTCAAATAACACTTTGAGGAGGAGAGGCATGCAGTGTGTGAAGATAGTGATGGTGACGGTTTTATTAAAACATCCGAAAAAAGTTGTAACCATAAAAAGTCCAGTGGGGTAGTTTTTAGTGCATAAGTGGAGTTCGTGGGGGAGATGGGATAGTTTATTTAGGAGAATCCATTGTGATTAAAACTGATCCATTGTGAGTTCAAATTGTAAAGTTTATGGTTAACATAAATTGTAAATTTTCCTATTTTTATGAATTAATAAATAAATATTACCTTATCTATTTAATAAATTATGCTTTTAATAAATTGTACATGAATTGTTAAAGTTAAATATCTGATAAAGTTTGTAATGACCCTTCAGGTCATTTCCTCAATTTTCGTGCGTTCTGGCATTTTGAGCCTCCCCGTAGTGGCGACATGTCATTTATGACTTGCAGGAACTGTTGGTTCGGTTATCGGATAGTCCGTTTGGGTTTTAGACCCATTTCCCTATTGTTGAGAGCATGTGGAGTGAGAAAGAGTGGGGATTCACCCATTGAAGCTAAGGTAATTTAGCTCATCACTCCTTGGTCATTATCCATAATTTTACCCGTTGATTTCCGTCCCATTTCATTGTAAATTCTTAAAAATTAGGTCTTTGAAATCCTAATCTTTGGGGACTAATTTGAGCCCAAATTTACTCTCCATTTGTGTTCAACTTTTGAGCACATATTCCTTATCATTCGAGGGACCTTGTGACGGATTCAATTTTTAGATTCCGTTAGCGGGCCCCACGGGCCCATTATTGACCCAATTTTGGGCCCGGAGTTTTATATTGCAATATGGGTATCGTTTTACTCTTAATGACGTGTAGGTTACTATTTTGATAGTGTGATGTTGATTCGGGATCGTGGAGCAAAGGTTGAGCGATTTGTGGACACTTCAAGAATTACGGTTCGGCATCGAGGTAGGCTTCAGTCTACTTTTCTCTGTGAGATTGTGTATAGTATAGACTACATTCTAGGTAGGGAATATAGGGTATGATTATGGCTAATATAGCATGACTTATCCTATTTTATGGAATTTGGGGTAGAGATGTGACCCGAATCCTAGTATAAATACTTGTTAAGTCCATAGAGCCCTATCACCCTTGAATATAAGCATGTTAACCACAGCTGATGATTAAGGATCCTTTGGTATGAGACTTACCATTTGACTTAGCTATTCGGGAGGTTCTTCCCCGATTAGATCCTTGTGGTGGCTTTATGCTCTTGATTATTGTGGTTGCCCGGGTTATGAGACCTTGCTATATTAGTTATATACTATTGGGCCCGAGACCGTGATTATGAGGCTAGTTGGACTTTGGTGAGTATTCTGCCCTTAGCAAGGGAAAGATTATCATTTATAGACGCTTAGGCGCTTATGGTTATGTTGTCTGGATACTGGTGATGGCATGCATACTATTTGGTGCATTCATGCTCATTTAGTGGTACGATTCTAACCAAAACGTTGATTTTAATACTGTTTTCAAAAAGGGCATTTATTCCCACTTTTCACTTTTAAAAGGGTTATTTTATAACAGAAATTGTACCACCTTATTTACTGGATTATGAGCTTTTAGAACTGAAAATGATGTTTTAGAACTCCGACCGAGGATGATTCCAGTCCATTATTTATCCACTCATCTTACCACTACTATTTACTTCGGTCGAGGGATATTCTGACCCTTTGTACATGATTATGATGATTTAGTCCCGAGCATGATCTCGGGCAATGGATTTACGAATTTATATCCTTTTAGCCACGGTTCGAGTCCGTGCACTGATTGTATTTATATATATATCTCTACGGTACTAGACGGAGTAGATGGATTATGATGGTTATTGGAAGTCCTGGATCGGGACCAGGCAGTGTATATGGATTTTCCCGAATCCCCTAGGGGGCCCTTCATCCGAGAGCCTTCGAGCCGGAGAAGCTTGGTCGCCGTAGGTCCTACCTTTGCGAGCTAGGCGAGTTGGATGAGGTATATACACTTGGTATGGTATGGTTTGAGATTGTGGAATCAGTTCGAGTTCGGTGTCCCCGGTATGCTTTGAGATTGTGGAACTGTTTCTAGTTCGGTGCCCCCAACATGGTTATAGCATTTTGGTTTATGTTGCATTCATCCATTCATATGCATTGCCTATCACCAGTATAGTTTTTTGGCGCCTGTATCTATCGGTCTTATGGGGGGCTATATAGGTACGGGTTATGGTTGCTGTTTGCTGAGTGTTTCTATGAACCTTCCGGGCTTATGGGGGCTCGTTTAGTGCTTGTTTTCCCGGACTAGCCGGTTACTTTATTATTGTTTATTATGGTTAGTTTTTGGCAGGTTGGTTGTGGACTGGTACCTGAGATTAGAGGTACGTTTCTGATTCCTTTATCCTTTCGGTAAATTATATTATGGTTGGTTAGCCCAGGAGTTGTCACCCTTTGGGTATTGGCTTGATGAGGCTAGTGATGGCTCCTTTACTTGGCTATGGACCTTGAGATGTTAGGTTGACTCCCTCAGGTAGTTACCTTTGAGTTAGCCCTATATGTCTACTTATATGTATGGTATCACCATATATCCCTCTCTTTCCTTATCTATTTACATTATATATGTATCCTTTGGCCTTGTACTACTATTATATATATCCTTCTTTCACTCTTTATTTGCATATTGGCTAGTGATATACGGTATTGCACTTTAGTTCCTGAATGATGTCAGGATATGATAGTTATCCCTATTGCTCCATTAGCATGGTTATGCCTAGTTTCGTGGATAGCTGCCTGTAGTCACTTTCATGCCTTCATGTTATTTATGCTTACATTATTTCTAGAGCTCAGTCGGCCGTTGCCTACTGAGTACCACGTGTTTGGTACTCATACTACACTTCTGCAGCCTGCAGGTCATAGTGTGAGTTATCGTCGTTGATGTGTGTATGTCGTGCGGAGAAGCTATGGATCGGAGATATGGGGTGAGCTCCCGACGTTTTGGAGTATTCCTACTCTCCCTCTTATTGTTAGACTGTTCTCTATGTTGTGTCAGAGACGGCTTGTATACATACATTTTTTCTTTATTTCACTTGTACTCCTGATGTATTAGAAGCTCTTGTACTGGCTCCACCAGGTCTTGGGTTTGTATTAGCTTTATTATTATATTTATTTCGTTGTTTCCTTTATTTTTTTTGGTAGTCCGTTACTAGCTGTTTCGGACTATGGGTTGGCTTACCTACTGGTGGGTTATAGTAGGTGCCATCATGACCTATGAAATTGGGTCGTGACAAAGTTGCAATAAATTAATAAGGATTTTGAAAATTAAGAAATATTATAAAAGTTGAGTAGATTAAACAATGTAAATTTAATAATATTATTATGTGTAATTATTTCATAGGCGTATTTTCGGAATTTAGTTACATCATTTCCACAAAAATAGGCTCCAAAATTGAGAAAAAAAATATCTAAAAACTAGTTATAAATTAAGATATTTAAAAAGATATAGATAATTGTTATTTTTTAAAAATCCTGGCAATTAAATAACTGTAAATATCTGATCTTTTTATTTAAAAAAATTGTAGACATTAAATTTAAAAAGAGTAAATAATAACTAACAACAATTTCACATAACTTGAAATTGAATTTGTATTCACGAAAGGATAATAACTTTTTATCATTTAAATAATTGCTTTGATTAACAAATATACTTTTTAACTAGTCAATGTATATATATAAATAAAGGAGAAACATAATCCTGTTCATGTGGCATACCTTAGAATCAAGAAATGCTATTTATCTTTTTTTCTCATAATTTTGGCTTTTTCCTCTTATTTTTCATGTTTAACTTATTTTAAAAAATCTAGAAGTTATCCACATTTATTTTCATTTAAGGACAATAAAAACTTATCAAAAGGCCTTACTTTCAAAACCTTTAGTAGAAAACAGTCGCACAAAACTCTCTGTTAAACAAAAGTTTAACATGTTCGTGTGATTACCTTTACTCAAAGTAACAGAAAATTGAGTAAATACAACAATTTATTTCAAGGTATTTAACATTCCAATTATGTGATGTCCTATTTTCAGTTTCTAAAACCTTTAATTTTCATTGTCTTTTCAACTTTTTGTACTAAATTAAGGAACTATATATATATATATATATATATATTATGGAGTGTGAAGAAATGGATATGCCGGGCAACCAATATTTTTACTCAAGCATCACTTTTCTCTGTTTTTGTCAAATGTTGTCAGAGTAGTTTAGTTATAGCCCGGCGGATCTACATGGCCGATGTAGTTTATCCGAGTCCCCTTCGTCGTAAAATTACACAATATATAAAGGCTCAAATTTTTGTTTTCCGCTTGTATATTAAACGTTGAACTCTATTAACACAAACCTAAAGTGTAGTCCAGCGGTAAAAAGGGTTCAAAACTTCGTTGGAGCATCGTGGATTTGACTGTTGCTTAGCTCAGTTTCTCTTATTTTTTCGCTTCAGGCATTTTTTTTTTTTTGACTTTTTAAAATAATAGAACTTGTCGTTCTGCTAAATCTTCTCTTTTTAGGAAAAAAAAAGGAGTTTGATAAATCCAAACATAAAGTTAAAGAGGAACTAAATGATAAATCCAAGGATTCTGCTTTACATTTTGTGATATTTTAATGAGGCTTACGGAATAGAAATCGTAATACATTTTGTTAACTCCTCCAGTTTTGTTGTTTGCGTTGAGGTAGAGTTGAACTTTGTATAGCCCGTTCATATCTGATCCGATCCACTCATATTTAATTCGACTGCTTATTTATCAGTACTGTTAGCATGCTTATTTTTTCCAACCTCCTTCGTGGAAATCCTGCCTCCGCCACTAGACTTATAGTTGAGTTACAATTTGTTTAGTATTTGCATAGGGATAACTTACAGTTGCTGGAAAAATTGCATCTTTTAGGAAACAACGTACAAGGTACGTGTTTACCATTTCTCTAGGGAATTTTAACTTTATTTATAGTAGTATTATGGATTTAACACATATACAATATACATAAGAAAAAAAACTCTGTAAATATATGAATTATTATGTGATATTTCTGTTTAACAATATGACAGGCACAATTCCTGATGAGATCAATCATCTTTATAACTTGGAGAAGTTAAACATTAGCAAAAAATGAGTTAACAGGCTCAATCCATTTAACTTTATTCAACATTCATCGCTTGAATGGTTAGTTATGAATGATAACAAGCTTGAAGGATCTCTGCGAAGAGAGATTGAAAATTTGTCTATTCTTAAACTACTTCATCTTTCAGAGAATGACGTAACTGATATGAACAGAAAAATATCTAATACACCTCATTTTGGAGTTCCAATTTATTAACACTTATCCTAAGCTATCCAACTGAATTTCGCAGGTGTAATTCCATATGAAGTTGGTAGACTAAAGTTGACAGACGTTGCATTCTCTCGCAATAACTTTAGTGGGTCGATGCGTATAATCTTCAGTATGTCATCTCTTGAATCTTTTGCACTCCTAGATAACCACATCTTAGGTAATCTTCCTTCCACTATAGGAGGCCATGGGTTACCTAATCTTATAGAAATACTTCTAAGTCGAAACTACATAATGGTATCTTACTAACTTCCATCTCAAATTCGTCTAAGCTTGAATCTCTCGAACTCCTTGGAAATGAACTTACGGTTTCAATTCCTGAATCTCTAGGAGATATATGTAAGACAACTTAAACTCTCAATCTGCACAGTAACTCCTTCACAAGTGATTTGAGCTTTATTACTCCTCTGGCCAATAGTAAAAACGTAAGAAGATCGATATTGTCTTTCAATACCCTAAATGCAATGCTTCCCAAATCCATAGGCAATCTTTCTTCTCTTAAAATGTTTTTGGCAACAGGCTGTAATCTCAAGGGCCATATTCCAAATAAAATAGGAAATTTGAGAAATTTATCTACTTTGGAGTTGGATGGTAATGACTTTACTGGAATTGTCTCTACAATATTACTTCTCATTTTGACATTATTTAAGGAAAAGGCTCAAATATAGCATCGAACTATTGAAAATGGCTCATCTGTGCCATCCATTATAAGTTTGGCTCATCTATGTCATCGCCTTTAAAAGTTTGACTCATCTATGTCACTGCTGTTACAGAAAAGTTCATTTGTGCCATTATTTTGCAACTGTGATTTTGCAAAACTATTTTTGTCACATGACCTCTTATTAGAAGTCCACGTGACCAAATCCAAAATCAATCAATATTACTTAAATCAAAATAAAAACCAATACCTTAAAATAAAACCCGACACAATTAATGGGTTTGATTTTTATTTTTAATTAGTCCGATTTTTATTTTTAATAAGTTCAATTTTTATTCTAATTGTGTGGATCAAATTTTATTTTAATGGGACCAATTTTTAATTTTTCATTTTAAGTAATATTGGTTGATTTAGATTTGGTAATGTGGACCTCTAATAAGAGGCCACGTGACAAAAATGGTTTTGCAAAAATCACCATTACAAAATAATGACACGAATGAACTTTTCTGCAATGGTAGTGGCATAGATGAGCCAAACTTATAACGGATGACATAAATGAACCATTTCTAATAGTTCGATGACATATTTGAGCCTTTTCCCTATTATTTATCATTAGTGTAAAAAGAATGTACTGTTAGCGTACTATTTTTTTTAACCCCTTTGTGAAAATTCTGTCTCCGCCACTAGACTAATTGTTGAGTTACAGTTGTTTAGTATATGTTAATTAGTTTTATATTGTTTTCCGATCTTAACTCTGTAAAAACCTAATATCAACTAGCGTCTACACTCTACATTATTAATTAGTTTTCAGAGTTAAAATTTCTACACCTTAAAAATGAATTTGACAATCCACTTGCATAGTTTTGATAGATCAAAGAGAAAAGATTGACTTCCTATAACTTTGAGAAGGAAAATTAGGCATATTTTTAATCAATATGGTATACATTGTTATTTTAGTTAGAAATTTCGTCTTTCAGGTAGTTGTAAGACAACTACGAACAAAATTGAACTTAAATAATAAAGTGATTTCATTTTTTACTTGCATTTCTTATTACTCCTAAAACTTGGATGAAATGTATATTAAACTTAAATTAATAAAACATCGACCGAGGTTATGTGAAACTTATAATTTCTTTATTTTAAAAATAAATTCAAAATAATCATATTTTAAATTCAATGATGAGATCTTTTATTTTTGCGCGAAGCGCGGACAATTTCACTAGTATATAATAATAAAGGAGAATGTAGAAGAGGTGATGTGACACCTCCCAGTGGCCTCCATTTCTATTTTGCTTTTTTCTTCTTTTTTTGAACTTTTATTGCTATTTTTTTTTAATGTATCTTCTAATTATTAAAAAAATATATATATATATATTTAAAGGAGAATCCATAACCACCTTTACTTAATTGAAGAAACCCAAGAGTAGGTAACTGATTGTCACGTTTATCTGCACATTAAACATCTCTTTAATACCTAAAACCTCATATAACCCACACATGGTAAGCTTCAGCTTTGCATTATGAAATTCTACAACATAAGAATCTTTTTGGCAATAGAGACAAAGGAAAATGCAAGTGCTAGTTAACCACAAAACTAACATGTCATACATATCTATTTATTTAATGTAGGTCAAAAGAAAAGAAAAAAAGGTCAAATAATTAAATGAAAATAAAACTCTTGATATGGTCAATCAAACAATCTAAGCAAACAACGAACCTAATCTTCCATGTTATTAAGGCTGAAATAGAAAGAAAAATTAAAGAAGAAGAAGAAGAAGAAGAAGAAGAAGAAGAAGAAGAAGCAAATGAAATGAAACATAAGCAGGAAATCATCACATTTGAACATTAACCTTACTCTCATAATATATCAAAGCAAGCATTCTACCTGTGTGTGTCATATCTATGATATGTCTGCACAAAAAGTAAAGTCAATATCAGAAGATAAAAAATAAAATCACTATAACTATAGTACACCTAAAAAAAAATTGTCATGAAGATCTAAGCATCGAAGTTAAATAATATTATAACAAAATTAGGTTATGTACCTATTCATATTACTATTATTCTCCCTCCTGGGCATATACAAATAATTAGAGTAATAAATTAATATTCATAGTAATGTTAACCTTGCATGTTTATACATACGAGAGAATTGATATTTTACGTTATATCAAACAAATTACCAGTATTAATCACTTAATACTGAATATTACACATATGTATTGAGTCTCATGAACAATTATAAGAGTTTCAAATATTAAAATGATAAGTTTTTATCCATCAAAAAGAACTCAGGCAAAAAGCTAAGGGAAAAAAATATGAAATTCAATATATCTGTATAATAAGTTCAGCCAACTTCTGTTGCTCACTACTCCAAATTTCTATTAATTTGCTTCTCTAGCTTGTGCATTTCACTCTGTTAGGCACTGAGTTGAATTTTGTATTTCCTCTCCGTCGATCTTTTAAAAGAAAATCCATTTCCCCTTCATGTAAACGGCTGAAATTGCTTCTACTTCCTCCAATAACACATAGTAAAAAGTGACTGTTTTACACATATAATTGAACACATGATAAATGGTAAACCAAAACAGTGATATACATTCAAAGGTAGTGTACAATTAAAAAATTAATGTAAGATTGAAATTTAAAAGGATTATGGAAAGTCACAATTTTGAAGAAACATATTTGAGCGCAAGGTATATATCAAGATCTAATAAAAAACAATTTAATATATCTGAATATGATCTGGAATTGAAATCTTGAAAGAAGTAGAAGTTGGAAGAAATATTAAACTGTGCAGTCGAAATGGTCGACATTTGTAGCTTATAAAAAAGAATCATGTCACTGCTCAAAACATGAAGATAGGATGTGTTTCATGTGTTTTTTTTTTAAAAAAAATATTTCAATTTAATTCGTACTTATCACTTTATCAGGATATAGATTATCATTGAAGATGGGTTTATCAATTTATTCACTCTAACAAATTAATTTTTTTATTTGTGAAAAGAGCAGGACAATGCTAAACTTAAAACAGTAATATCGCGAAAGGAAGTTGGGACTTTAGTTCATAAATCAAATTTCATTTGATCTCAATGTTGAAAATCAAACTATTTAATAAGATATTAGCATAAGAAAATTTAAAAGATAGCATTCTAAAATCACAAAGAATTTTTTTTTATATAATAAATAAAAATATTATAGCCTCCGATTCACATACTCCACTTGTGGAATTACATCGAGTATATTATTGTTGTTGTATTATAAATTAAAATATTATAATCTCATTAATTTTAACAAAATTCGCTGTACTTTGCTGTAGTACATCAAATTTGATTATGATTTAGTTATTATAATCTCAATAAATGAAGCATGCATCTTGTCTCCAAAAAAATCAAAGAAAAGTAGAAACTGACAGCAAATCAACAATTCGTAGCATCGCATTTGTATTCTTTCTTTCCAATTTTCAAAACCTCTAATATTTGATCTTTTATGATATCATTTCAATATTTAATAAAATTTGACAATGTCAGATAGATTACCCGTGGATAGAGAAAATCAATGCAAATGCTGCAACTGTCTTATCTCCTCCTGAAGTGTTGTTCAATATCACAAATACACTTTGTTGGGAGCATAGCGGTATACTTGTTAATTCTGTCAGGTGGTTTACGTTAGGTTAGTTTTATTCAAATTTTTTTTAAAAAGACTTCAAGAACGTATAAACCTATTTTTTCCTTTAAAAACTTTTAAAAAAAATTGTATTTGAATAAGCTGCATCAAAAATCAGTATTTTTTTTACATATGAAAAGTGTATAGATTTTTATTACAGATTTATTTTTAAAAAAAATAGTCCAAAAAACATATTTTTCTGTGAGTTTACAGTTTCTTTTTCGTATTTAGTATATATAGATTTTTAATAGATTATAATAATTTTAAGGAAGTTGTGTAGTTAATTTTCTTTTATTTGTGTGAGTTAATAGTTTTATTTTTTATTTCAAATTTAATTTTTAAATTTAAATTGAACACTAACTAATTCTTACCTAATTAACTAATTTGTCCTAAAATCTAACATGTGTCATTTTCATAGGCCGCCACTTGACAACAATCTAAGTAAGACTTTCTTGCTATTTAGTATATATATAGATATAGACATAGATGTAATAAACATGAAGCCTAAAATATGAATTAACTTTTCCATATTAATATTTATCTTCAAAATGTGAAATTTAGAATATTTACTTTTCCAAAATCTAACGTGTAATGACCCTCCAGGTCATTTTCTACATTTCCGCACCATTTCGCCGTTTAGAGCTTTTCCATAGCTGCCCCAGGTCATTTATGACTTGCTGGAGCTGACAGTTCGGTTACCTGGTAGTTCGTTTGTTTTTTAGAGCCAATTTCCTGTTTTGATGTTCTCGCTGTTAAAAATTGGGTACCGGGCCTAAACTTCAGGTAAAAGGCCTTGTATGCCAATTTTGACTGTTCCGTTAGATCCAAAACGTCGATTTTAGGCTATGGGAACCCTTGGTTAGGGTCTCGAGACTTCCAGACTCATTTTGGGCTATTGGGTGGATTTTGGTTAAACCGGCCATTGGGTGTGGAACCTACATTTCATCGAAATGACCCCGGATGGAAATTTTGATAGCACCGTTGAGTTTGGAATGTCGAATTTGGTAGGGTAGAGTAGTTCGTTTGCGCTCATGGGATTTTGTACAAGTCTCGAGGGGTCGATCGGAGACTTGGCAAGAAGCCAAGTTTGCTGGTGCCTTCAGTGCTGGTGCCGTCACCTTAACGGGTCCTTGGTCACCTAGGCGATGTCTCCATGGCGTGCCTCGGAGCGCCTAACCGACAAGGCCATTGCCCTAGCGCTGCCTTGGCCACCTAGGCGAGGTAGCTTGGGTGAGGCTTGTACCGCCTGGGCGACAAGGCTCCCTTTGGCATGCCATCGCCTGGGCGATGCCTTGGCCTCCTGGGCGTTGCCTTTTGCCTCCTTGGCGACAAGGCTGTGCATTTAAATCATGGTCTACCCGATTTTCTCCACTCTTTAAGTCCCAAAACCACGTTAAAAACCCTAGAGAGCTAAGGGAGTGTAGAGATTGATCCTTGGGTGTTTAGGGCGAGTTGGTGACGTTATTTTGTTCTTTTTCTAATTGTTATTCTCGTAAGTTTTCGTTTAATTTCTCAATTTATTCTCCGATTTAGCCTCGAATCCCTAGTTTCTTTATGGGCTGATTTAGGGCTCGTTGTGCTCGGATTTCACCCATGTTTTAGGGTAAATGATCCTTGAACTTAGAGGGACGTTTTGACGATTTCAAAGTTATGATTCCGTAAGCGGGCCCCACATAGAATGTTTAGCTCAATTTTGGACCCGACGAATTTATATGCAATATGAGTATTATTATTCTCGTATTAATATGAAGAACATTATTTTGATAGCGTGACATTGTGCGTAGGCTTCTTGAAAGGGAAAAGTTCCAATTTAGTGGACTTTCTCAGGCATTCGTGCGTCCAGATAGGCTAGGCTTACTTTCCTTATAGATTCAGCTTTATTATGGTATTGGTATGGTAATGTGCTAGATTTGGGTTGGAATTTACGGCTTGGTCTTATGTTAAGTGAAATTTGGGATATTTAGCGGATTAAAGAGGCATTTTTCGGTAGAATTGACTTATTCCCCTCCTTCTTGAGTTAAATTGTTTCTTTAGAACTTGTTTAGACATGATTAATACCTTGTAGTGGAACTTGGAGGCTTTAGTCTAGTTTTGGGTAGAATGAGCCTTAGTGTGGATTTTCGGGGTTAGTAGCGAGCCCCGTCATCCCTCTCTTAGGTCAAATATCCTTATTTGCTCCTTGTAGACCTAGGAGGCCTTCTTTCATAATCTTACATACATTCTTGAACCTTAGATTGATTTGGGCATCTTTCTAATCCTTGACTAGACTTGTTACCTTGTATTTTACTTTAACGACCGATTTGAGTTCGACATTTATTATTCACTTATGGCACTAAATTATCGGTTTAAGTCCTCTGGCATATATGATACTAAACTCCCGATTCGAGTCCGACATGCTACTAAACTCCCAGTTCGAGTCTGACAATTATTGTACACTTATGAGTTAAGGACCCGGTTCGAGTCCGGCGTTCACGGTAATATGGGATTCTCAAAGATGATTTCGATTGTCGGCTACTTTATATTTATTATTGCATTTGGTTCTTTTCTTGTTTGTGCCTTCTGGGCTTATGAGGGTCCAGTTAGGCGGTAGTTAGCTTGTCTTCCTTTCGATATTATTTACCTTATCATTTGTTATCTGTCAGCTGGAGCGTTATTTAGGTTTGCCCCTTTATTCCTGACTTTAGTTTACGTTATCGCATCTTATTATGCTTTTATTATGATTTAGCTCAGTCGGATGATGATGTCTACTGAGTACCCGTTGTTTTGGTACTCATACTACACTTCTGTATCTTTTTCTGATGCAGATTCGAGTACTAGTGGCAGCCACTGACGTCTATCCGACTTGCTCTCAGGATTCGAAGATAGGGTGAACTTTCAGAGCCGAAGCTGATCCCCTCTCCTTTCTTTACTTTTAGACAGTCTTTAGTTACCAAGATTTTCTGTATATTGATACTAGTCAGTACTCTCTTTTGTATTTAGTGGCTCTTGTATCACTTGATAGCTTTTACTATTGCATTATTTTCTCTTTCTTACAATCTCATTGTATGCTTGATTTCTGGTATTTATTTTATCTTCCGCCAATTAGCCCATTACTTGTCATTTTGAGCTACGATTCGGCTTATCTACTAGCGGGTTAAAGTAGGTGCTATCATGACTCAGAAATTGGATCGTGACAAATTGGTATCAAATTCTAGGTTCACCGGTATTGTTGGTACAAGAGCAAGTGTCTAGTAGAGTCCCGCGGATCGGAATGTTGATGTACGTATCTTATCTTCGGGAGACTATAGGACATTCTTAGGAAAATCTCACTTTCTTTATTCATTTTCGTGCATCGAGTCTATGCTGGTTTCTAAAGGTTCTCATTATTTCACTCTTTTGCAGATGGTCAGGACGTGCGCTACTACGACCGGCGGCGAGGATCCCGAGTCTACTGCTAATACACTTGCCAGAGGCCGTGGCTGACCCAAAGGTCGAGGCTAGGCAAGAGCTGCAGCCCCAGCTAGGGGTCAAGGTAGGGAGCCATCACTAGATCCTGTTATTGCTCCCGAGCTAGAGATTCTGCCACCCCAACCATTAGTGGGCCAGGGGGCAGCCCAGGCACCACCGAGGTTTATTTCTTCTTCATTGCTCAGAGATGCCTCAGTCCAGTTATTGGGATTAGTTGGTGGTGCACAATTTGATGGTACTCAGTCCGCAGATCAGAGTGGTACAGATGTAGGAGCGCAACCTGTAGTTGCGGCTCCCAGAGTTAAGATTCCCCCATCACCGGTAGTTATTTGGCTCGCAGCCGCCCAACCAGCTATGTCTGTAGAGGAGCAGAAGATGTTGGGCAAATTTTTGAGATTGACCCCACCTAAATTTACAGGGGCACAGGGTGAGGATGCATTTGAGTTCCTGGCTGCTTGTGAGGATAGGCTATGTAATTTGGGCCTAGTTGAGGTGCGTGGGGTCGACTACACCACTTTTCAGTTGAACTCGATTGCTAGACATTGGTGGAGAAGTTATGTTGATTCCAGGCCAGCTAGATCTCCCCCTTTGACATGGACTCAGTTCTCCGAGACTTTCTTGGAGAAGTATATGCCTTGCAGTCTTCGAGAGCGGCTGAGAGATCAGATTACCAGCTTACAACAGGGTTCTATAACGGTTGCTGAGTATGAGGCGAGTTTTCATGAGTTGGCCAGACATGCTACTGCGATCTTACCTACCGAGTATGAGCGAATTTAGTGCTTTATTAGGGGACTGAAACTTCTTATTCGTATGGCTACTCAAAGGTTGGTTTCCGTTGGTAGGTTTTTTGTTGATGTTTCTGATCATTCCCAGACTATAGAGGAGATGCATCGTTGGGCCCAAGAGGGCAGCAATAAGAGACCACTTCAGTAGGGTAGTTTTACTGGGAGTCAGAACGGCTTACGATTTAGAGGTAGGGGTTCTCATGGTAGGTACCCTCCACGTCAGTTTTATCAGCACCAAGGTCAGTCTAGTAGGCCCATTCAGGAAGCACTTCAGATTACTGAAGGAGGTCAGTCCAGCTTCAGTGATGACTATGGCCCGAGCAGTGGCCAATCTTCAAGAGGTGCACATTCTGGGTCTTTCAGCCGAGATGGCTATTCCTGGTCAGCCAGATCTTCTATATAGAGTGGAGTATTCGAGGCTTGCTATAGTTGTAGGGTTGTTGGTCATTACTCTAGAGAGTGCCCCCGGCATGGGATGATTCAACCAGCAGCGTAGAGTGCTCAGCCAATCAGATCAGTGTCGCCTCTAGTTAAGGGTGGTCCTCAGGGTCGTAGGAGTAGTCCCCAGGGTTCTCGGAGAGGTTCTTAGGCAGGTAGGGCGGGTGGTCGGTCAGACACCCAGCCAGGTGGAGGGCGAAGTCATTTATATGCTGTACCTGGTAGACTAGAGGCAGAGTATTCGAATGTTGTTATTACAGGTATGATTTTAGTATGCCATCAGCCAGTTGTTGCTCTATTTGATCCAGGATCCACTTATTCATATGTTTCTACTTATTATGCACCGCGGTTAGAGTTGTCTTGGGAGCCTTTATCTGTGCCATTGCATGTATCTACTCCCATGGGTGATTCTTTAGTAGTGGATTGGGTTTATAGATCATGTGTTGTGACCATTTGAGAGTTTGATACTCGGGTTGATCTTATTGTGTTAGATATGGTGGACTTTGATGTGATTCTGGGCATGGACTGGTTATCCCCTTATCATGTGGTCTTGGACTACTTTGCCAAGATCGTTATCTTAGCCATGCCTGGCATATCCTCGATTCTGTGGCAGGGTTGTTTTAGTGGTGCACCAATGGGGATTATTTCTTATACTCAGGCTAGGAGATTAGGGTCGAGGGGTTACGAGTCTTATCTTGCTTATGTTCGCTATGTTAGTATGGAGACTCCCTCTCTTGATTCTGTTCCTATTATCTATGAGTTTTCTGATGTTTTCCCTACCGACCAGCCTAGCCTTCCTTCTGAGCATGATATTGAGTTTGCTCTTGATCTTGAGCTGGGCACCCGACCTATTTCCATGGCACCTTACCGTATGGCTCCTGCTGAGCTTAAGGAGCTGAATTCTTAGCTTCAGGATTTTCTAGGTAAGGGTTTTATTAGATCAAATGTATCACCTTGCGGTGCTCCTATCTTATTCGTGAAGAAAAAATATGGTTCTATACGTATATGCATTGACTACAGGCAGCTGAATAAGATGACCTTGAAGAATAAGTATCCTATTCCTCGTATCAATGATTTATTCGACCAGCTTCAGGGTGCAACAATATTCTCTAAGATTGATGTCACGCCCCGAATCCCATCGAGGCGTGATTGGCACCCAAAGCCGATAAGGTCCGAGAGAACCAATCTTTGCTCATGAACATTCGCATGCATAACTTCATATGAATCTTGTTACACCTTATGCAACTATGCAGAGATCATAGATAGGGAAACATATGACGTAACTATACATATATGAAACTTGGCCGTTTGAGCCATCAAGTCAAAGTAATCGTACATCCCTTACATCTATAACCCACGTACGTCTACGAAAGCCTCTATCAGATGCATTTACCAAAACCAACTGAAGTCGGGACAAGTCCCCGCTTTATACACCATGTACAGTACCAAAACATATAAACAACTGTGACTCGGAGAAGCCCCGAACTAACTGGAGCTCACCAAAACTCTGCAAATGATCCCCAGTCTACAGAGGAGGTCTACTAATGCCTGCACTTGCAACATATAAGGTAAGTTCCCCAAAAGGGGTCAGTACGAAGAATGTACTGAGTATGTAAGGCTCAAATGAAACTGTATAATACATGAATATTACAATGAACTCAATTACAAATGAATAATCAATGAGAATAAGTCACCATTCTGTACTTTGGAAACCATGTGAATTACTTTCATTACTTTCTTTGCTTCTTTACTTTACTTTACTTTTACATCACTCATACACTGTCTGGGCCCACATCATGCAGGTGTTTTTTTCACCCCATGGATAAAAGTATCATCATCATGCAGGTATTCTTTTTACCCCATGGATAAGATCATATCATCATGCAGGTGTTCTTACACCCCATGGATAAATGAGCATCATCATGCAGGTGTTTGCACCCCATGGATAAACTAACATCATCATGCAGGTATTTGTACCCCATGGATAACACTCATGAACACAATCAATATGGATTACTTTATTATTACTTCACTTCTTTACTTTTGTAAGATTGGTATCTTTGCTTGTGAGGGATAGGTACATTAGCTTGCACATTACTTCTTTCATTACTTTTGAGAGATTGGTACATTCACTTGCCATAACATTATTTGAATACAACATCTTGGAACCATTGGAACAATAGTCAATGCATAAGAGACATGTGTATAACTCTATTGGAACTTTGGATCATGACATGATTGGAATAATGCTATTCAAACTAAACAAGCCCTCTTTACCTCATTACTCTCGTTGAGATAGTTCTCTTAGAATTTACAACATTCTGACAGCTTAGGAACTTCAGTCAATGAATAAGAGATATATGAATCATACTTCATCTAAGAGTAGGACATTCATGAATAACAATACATATCAACCTGAGTTGGGATACTACAGACCCCCTTTGGAATGTAACACTTTTGGAACCTTAGGATAACGATCACTAAACAAGACACATGAACATAACCACTATTGGAACTTTGGAACACATCCTTATTGAGCTTTTGGAATATTATCAATGAATATAAGACATGTGATTCACAATTGACCAATGAGTAGGAAACATGTGATAATATCCTTTGGTAACCGGAAATAGAATACCTTAGCACACCTCGAAATAGGACAAGTGTAACGTCAATGTGAATACTATATGTTGCAGAAAGATACGGACAGAGTAACCTTACATACCTTATCCTTCCAATGTAAATACACAATCCAATATGTGAGCACAACAATTCCGCTCCTTCCTTACGTATCACTCTACAACACAAATACATAACGAAATTCACATTAACCACCAACTACCTTACAAATGCATGTAACGTCAATGAATTACATGTTTGCCTTTAAACATGCCATTTCCCCTTGACAAAACCATTGATGCAATTATTCCAAAAATCCTCTAATATTCCATACATTGACCAATACATGATAATCAATACATTTCACCACAACACTTCTCCTTTACACTTTCTTATCCACACCACATCACAAATAATTCATCAAGTCACCTTACACCTCATAACACATATCGGCCAAAATCCCAAAATTTACACTTATATGAAAATAACAAGTTTAATAAAAAAATCACACCATACATGTTCATATTTTACCCATACCATGCTCTTTCATCAAAGTCACAAGTCATAATTCAAGCTTAAATCCCATGGATCACAAATCTTCTACAAAAATACCAAATACCATGTTCAACACTTCCAAGCATAAACAACATGATTTACATACTCTCTCATGCATATAATATATTAATCCATAAGAATAATCACTTACCTAGGCTTGGAATATGATGATCTTGCTCCAAAGGTGGCTTAGGGTTTGAAGAGCAAAAGAGGTGTTCTCTTGAAATTTCTAGAAAATGAAAGAAAAGCATGTGTGTTTTTGTGGGTTAAAAATCTGATTTTTCCTTCCTTTTATAGACCCATGAATTCATTTGCTCAATTATTGCTCGGTCAAAAGAAGAATGGGTCATTTGACCCATTCTTGGCCCATGTTTTCCATCTTCATTTTGGGCTTTATTGAGCCCAAATCACTTAACCCAATAAAATCAATAAATTTCTCGTGTTTAAATCATTTCATACACGTTACGACAATATTTCCACTCACGGGATTCATATTCGTAGCCTCAATCCCAAAAACAAGCATTTCTAGCCACGTATGGCTTATTTTGACTACAAGGGTAAAATCGTCATTTTGATGCCAAATTCGTTCTCGAGTAATTTTATCATACCAATATAATACTTTAATCATTTCATGTATATGCTCATGATTGTAGAAGAAACGTAACAAAAATTGGCTCGATATGTCCCCGGGCATCCTTGGGACTTAGAAAAATTTCCAACTTTTGAAAGATGCGCACAAGCAGCCTGGAACGCCCTTGGGCGCCCCCTTCTATTGCCTGTGACACAAAAATTTTGGCCAGGAGCGGCTCGGCACGCCCCTGGGCGCGCCCTACCTTAAATTATTATTATTATTATTATTTTTTTTTTTTACTTATTGCTCTCAAAACTAAGGTAAACATGTACGGGGTGTTACAATTGATTTGATATCTGATTACCATCAGTTGAGGATTCGGGCTGAGGACATCCCTAAGACAGCCTTTAAGACTCGCTATGTCCATTATGAGTTTCTGATGATGTCTTTTGGGTTGACCAATGCCCCAACAACGTTCATGGATTTGATGAACTATGTTTTCAGGCCCCACTTGGACTCCTTCATCATTATTTTCATTGATGATATCCTTGTGTACTTGAGGAGTAGGTAGAAACACAAGCAGTATTTGAGGATTGTGCTCCAGACTTTGAGAGATCATAGGTTTTTTTCCAAATTCTCAAAGTGTGAGTTCTGGTTGGAGTCTGTGACATTTATAGAACATGTAGTGTCTAAGGATGGGATTATAGTGGATCCAGCAAAAATTGAGGCTATCTGTGATTAGGTCAGACCTACATCTTTGACTAAGGTTCGTAGCTTTATTGGTTTGGCTGGTTACTACAGATAGTTCATTGAGGGTTTTGCTACTATGCAACACCTATGAACAGATTGACTAGGAAAGAGGTCCTTTTTCAGTGGTCAGTTGAGTGCAAGTCGAGCTTTTGAAAGCTTAAGAACTTGCTCACTTCTACTCCTATTTTGACTTTTCCAGTAGAGGGTGAGGGGTTTGTTGTATATTGTGATACTTCTAGTGTTGGTTTGGGTTGTGTTTTGATACAGCAGGTTCAAGTTATTGCTTATGTATTGAGACAGTTGAAGGTGCATGAGCGTAACTACCCCACTCATGATTTGGAGTTACCAGCGGTATTTTTTATGCTTAAGATTTGGAGTCATTAATTGTATGGTGTTCATTGCAAGATCTACACTGACCATCGTAGTCTTCAGTACATTATGACTCAGAAGGAGCTTAATTAGAGACAACGCAGATGGATTGAGTTGCTGAAGGACTATGATATCTCTATTCTATATCATCTGTGTAGGGCGAACATGGTAGCGGACGCATTGAGCTGGAAGGCGGTGAGTATGGGTAGCTTGGATTTTCTTCAGCTTTAGAGTGGCCGTTAGCTTTGCACATTCAGTTCTTATCCAACTTGATAGTTCGCTTTGATATTTCAGACTACAGGAGGATCTTTGCTAGTGTTGAGGCAAGATCTACCTTATTTGAGCAGATTTGAAGTCGCCAGTTTGAGGATAGTAAACTTTGTGGCATTTGTGATCAGGTAATAAGAGGTGAATCCAGTCGGGCTACCTTGGATTCAGAGGGTATTTTGAGATATGATGACCGCATTTGTGTTTTGAGAGTTGGAGACTTGATTCCATTGATATTGCGGGAGGCTCATAGCTCTAAATATTCTATTCACCCTGGGACAACTAAGATGTATAGAAATTTGAGGCAACATTACTGGTAGAGTGGTATGAATAAAGATTTAACGAACTTTGTGGCTTGGTGTTTGTGTTGTCAGGAAGTGAAGGTCGAGCATCAGAGATCGGGTGGGCTGCTTCAGAGGTTACCCATTCTTGAGTGGAAGTGGGAGTGGATTACTATAGACTTAGTAAGTGGTTTGCCTCGTACCTCTCATAGTTTCGATAATATTTGGGTCATAGTAGATCAGTTAACCAAATTGGCTCATTTCATCTCGATTCAAATTTCTTTCAGTGCCAAGAGGTTAGCCCGTATCTATGTTCGTGACATAGTTCGCCTACATGGAGCACCCGTGTCCATTATTTCAGACAGAGGCTCAATGTTCACTTCTAGTTTCTGGAGGACTTTTCAGGAGTAGTTGGGTACTCATGTTGATCTTAGCACCGCATTCCATCCCTAGACTGACGGTCAGTCAGAGCAAACTATTTAGGTTTTGAAGGATATGCTTCATGCATGTGTCATGGACTTTGGAGGTCCGTGGGAGCAGCATTTATCTTTAGCGAAATTCGCTTATAATAATAGCTACCATTCTAGTATTGAGATGGCACCATTTGAGGGTTTATATGGTAGGCATTATCGATCTCCGATAGGTTAGTTTGAGACCTTTGAGGTTAGGCCTCGTGGTACTGACGTGCTTTGTAAGTTGTTGGATAAGGTCTAGGTGATTCAGGAGAGGTAAAGGGCAGCTCAGAGTAGGCAGAAGAGTTATGCTGATCGGAGACTTCGTGCCTTGAAGTTTGGAGTTGGTGATCGGTTTTTCCTTTGAGTATCACCCATGAAGGGCCTGATGAGGTTCGGGCGGAGGGGCAAGCTTAGCCCTAGGTATATTGGGCCTTTGGAGATACTACGGACGATTGGAGAGGTAGTTTATGAGTTGGCCTTGCCCCCAGACTTTGCAGTTGTTCATAAAGTTTTTCATGTTTTTATATTGCAGCGTTATATCTTGGATGAGTCTCACATGCTTCGATGGGACTCAGTTCAGTTGGATGAGAGGTTGACCTTCGTGGAGGAGCCAGTCCTTGATGTACCATGGTTTCATGGAACTTTCGATGCTTAAAACAAAGAAAATATGCAATAACTCGGGTATGTTTGGTTGGTATGATGTGTTTTCTGTTCTATATTGCAGGAGAATAGGTTTTTGGAGGCAAAATGGACAAAAAGAAAGTATCATGCTCGAGAACAAAGTATCTGAAGACGTAAGAGCCAAGTCCTGCACCAGAGGAGTGACTCACGACAGGACCCATGTCACGTGAGTCGACCTATGTGGCATGGGTCTGTGTCGTAGGTCAACTCCTGCAGTTAGTTGGAGCAGCCTGATTTCCATGACAGGACCCATGTGGTGTGGGTCAACCCATGTGGCGTGGGTCAACCCATGTGGCGTGGGTTGGTATCGTGGAAAAGTGCCGATTCTGTTTTCCTATTTTGTTTAGGATGGATTCACCTTGTATCTATAAATACCCCTATATTGTCCTATGTTTAAGGGTTGGCCAGTACATTATATTGAGAGATATTTTTCATTATATTTGAGTTCATAAACACATTATTGGTTTTGTAATCTTGGAACACAAATTCTAGGGTTTTATTGATATTGAGATTTCAGACTTTTCTCCTTATTGTGAGTTTAAAATTCTAATTTCATCATTGAATTCTTCTTGTGTTCTTGCAATCATGAGTAGCTAAACCCATCAACTAGGGTTGTGTGAACCATAAGGAATTAACGAAACGGGTTAAGTGCAAAGCAATTCTGAACCGTTGTGAATGCATGTATTGTTATTACCTTCATTATAATTGATCTTCTGATGGTTGCAAACGTTAGAAACTCGTCTGTATTCTAGACTTGCTCGAGAGAGAGGTAGAGATTGAGGAAAGGGAATAACAACAGAGATTTGAAGCTATCAACCTTCATCTAATAACTTGAACCGTAACAGGGATAGTTATCTGAGATCCAGGACAAGGGTTAGTAGTGCGACACTCGAAGACCGAGAGGAGAGGAGTGAAATTCATCTAACCAAGGTCAAGAGACGTTTAGATGAACTTAACTTGTTAGATTTTGCATGCAACACAGCGGGCAGTTTTTCTAGCACAAGTAACTGGTGGAATTAAGGAATCATTGGGGATCACAGTCCTAGTGTATTTCTCATATTGATTACAAATCCGAAAATCAACAATCGTTACTGTTACTATTTGCTTAGAAACCCCCCCTTTTTTTACTTACTTTCTAATTACTCGAACAAGCACTTGACAGACTTTCGTCATATTCCCTGTGGGATCGACCCCAACCTAGTTGGGTTCTATATTTGATACATCAACCGCATTATACTTTTCTAGAGGTATATTTTGGGCGACATCAAATTTTGGTACCGTTGTCGGGGAGTACGGTTACGATGTTGATTTGTTTGCTTGTTGGAGTTGATTAGTTTTATTTTTCTGTACTTTTTTGAAGGGCACACGCCGGTGTATGCCCAACACTAGGAGTCAAGGCAATTCCTTGATTCCACTTGATACTGAGATAGAACGAACACTTAGAGCAAATCGAAGAATGGTGAATACCGACGGAGCTCAGAATCCCGCAGTCGCGGGAGATATTTATAACCAGCCAATTCAGCTAGTTGGTCATAAAAATACGAAACAAATCACTGCTCAATTGATGGCTAAGAAAAATGCAAGACAATCAGCTCTTAGACAAGCAGACAGAGATTATCAAGGAATGCAAGAGGAAGAACAACGTCTAGCTTCACTTGAAGAGAGAGAAAGCAGACTGAGGGTGCAACAACCCCCTCAAAGACCATATGTGCCGATTTATGATGATCCCGAATAAAAGGATGTGGCTTATTTCGAGCCGATTGAGACTGGTTCCATTATTCCACCAGAGTTACCTCAGGGCACTAAGTTTGACATTAAAAGTGCCATGATCCACCTGCTAAACTTGAAAGGTGTGTTCGCCAGTCTTTCTACAAACGATCTGAACATACATGTGATGAATTTTGTGGGGGTCTGTGCTTAATACAATTTTCCCAGAGTTGACCAAGAGGCTATTCGTTTGTGATTGTTTCTATTCTCTCTAACAGGAGAAACAACTTTGTGGTTGGCCGAGTTACCACGAGGTTCCATCACTACTTGGCAAGAGTTGAGAAATCAATTTCTGGAGAGATTTTTCCCTCCCTCTAATATGCTACAGTTGAAGGATGAGATTTACAACTTCAGACAACTACATTCTGAAGCACTTTACGAGACATGGCTAAGGTTCAAGAAGAAGCTGCAGAATGTGCCAAATCATAGGATGAGTGGTAGGAGTTTACTTGAGATCTTCTATAGGGCTTTACACGCCAATACAAAGGTTGTAGCAGATACTATCACTGGCGGAGCATTTATGAGTCTGAGGTGGGAACAAGCTTCAGAGATTTTAGATCGTATTACTAAGACCAACCGAGGATGGCATACTCGGGAGGCATATACACTTGCGGGGACGTATGCTATTGGAGCCTCGATAGCACAATGGTTTTTGGATGAATCTGTAGCTTAAGAAGTCGCACAGTTGAGGACACAAATTGTCTAGTTAGCCAAACAGATTGCGGCTGGAGGTTTTGAAAAGGTGTATACCGTAGGTGCATAAGGCAAAACACCTAGGCATAACGATTATGAATCTAATGAGGAGGCTAAGTACTTGGATCGAGATGTGGTGGGTTTCTAATCCAAGGGTCAAGGGTCTAATCAAGACTCTTGGAACTCAAGGCAAGGGAATTAAGGTCGGAACTACTATGAAGACAATTATAACAAGTCAGGGTATAGAGACAGAGAACGAGATCGTGACGGTGATTGGAGGTGAAAGGATGATTACAAAGAGAAGAGTGGCCTTTATGTTCCAGCTGGGAACCATAATGATGAATCTTGAAATTCGAGGATTGAAGCCGTTCTTAATAAATAGGTTACGAGGTCAGAGAGCCAAGAAAACTATCTAAAAGAGATTAGGGCAGACATTTCGGGAATAAGTCAAAAGGTTGAGTCTTACTCGACAGCCATCAAACAGCTGGAACAATAACTCGAGCAGATATCTACAACATTAAATCAGCGTCAACGAGGTACACTTACAAGCAACACCATTCAAAACCTGACAAATGATGCTCATTGTTTGGCTCTCATAATGAGAATAGGGAAGACTCTCATTGAGGCACCCAAACAAGTTGAGGGTGTTCATGCTACAATGGAAGAGAAAACGAATGCCACGAAAAAGGTAAAGAAAGCTCTAAATAAATGTGTTCCATTTTCAAGACTTCCTCCACCTTTCCCTCAACGTCTAAATAAAAAGGTGGATGAAAATAAAATTATTAGTGGGGAAATCATGAAAGAAGTTGAAAAGCCTTAGACTAATGAAAACAAGGTGAATGCTAAAAATGAGAAAGAAAAAGAAGCCCCACAAATGCTAACCCTTATTCCTAAGCCACCACCTACATTCCCTCAGCGCTTGAAGAAGAAGAAGGAGGATGGAAAATTTCATAAGTTCATGTCCATATTGAAGCAACTTTCTATAAACATTCCATTGGTTGAAGCTTTGGAACAAATACTGGGATATGCAAAGTTCATGAAAGAGTTGGTCACGAAAAAAGAGAGCTATCAGTTATGAGTCTATCGGTGATTTGCACCATTGTAGTGCAATTGCATTCCGTTCTCTTGTACAAAAGAAAGATGATCCCAGTGCCTTCATAATTCCTTGTACAATTGGGTCAGTTAACTTTGCCAGAGGTTTGTGTGACCTAGGTGCAAGCATTAACTTGATGTCACTGGCAGTATTCGAGAAATTAGGCTTAGGAGCCCCCCAGCCAACAAAGATGCGATTATTGATGGCGGATCGTACGATCAAAAAGCCTGTAGGCATATTATTTGATGTTTTGGTCAAAGTTGAAAACTTCATCTTTCCTGCTGACTTTGTTGTCTTGGACTGTGAGGTCGATTTTGAGATGCCCATAATTTTGGGGAGACCATTTTTAGCCACCGATAGAGTATTGGTAGATATAGAACGGGGTGAGCAAAAATTCAGGCTGAATAATAAGGAAGTCACATTCAATGTTTGCAGAACTATGAAGCAGCCAAAAGACATGAGGGAGGTTTCAGAAATAAATATTTTAGATGACCCTGGAGGGCAACCCAAGGGATATCTTGATGAAGTTTGAGTAATAAAGAGACCCGCGTCGTTCCGCAACGTTAAATCAGGCGCTTCTTGGGAGGCAACCCAAGGTGTCTTTTTATGTGTTTGCTTTGATTTTTTGTTATTTTGATCGACATTAGACCCACGCACCTAGGGTGCCACAGGTATGTTCCTAACTCCCTTGTTTTACTTTGGTCTAATGCATTGGGGACAATGCATGTTTATTTGGTAGGGCCTGAGGTACTTGTGGGTCTATATGTCCTCTTGGAGTTTTTTGTTGTTGTGTTTCTTTTCCCCCAAGTGTGCTATCATAGTAGAACCGACATGTTTAGGTTGTTATTTATATTATTTATATGTTTTCATGTTTAATTAGGAGAAAAATAGGGAAACTTTAGTGCAGTCCAATTTTGAATGAACTTTAAATGATAATGATGTTTTTTGATTGCTTAAAGGACACTCCTCCTGAAAAAAAAATTGCTTTGGATTGTGTGTGTAGCATGTTAATTTGTGACAGCTATTGGATCTTGTTATGACATTAGTATTATAGGCAGAATAACTGTAGCAAAGCAATGCATGAACTGGATAGGTAGTAGTTGATAGTGTAACCTTGTGCTATATGTGTGTGAGGACATTACTTAGTTCACTTTGTGTGTGCGATCCAGAACTTGCCCGGTTAGTCTTGCCTAGGTTATAGGATAGTGGTTAGAAAAGGATCATAGGCCGTTCTTGAATGAGTCCACTTTTAGCTTAAATGTCCGACCAAATAAATTAAGTATCCCTTGATCCCGAGTTTGAGCCTTAATTGACTTTTTTCTTTCATTAGCCTATTCACCTTCCCATTTTGACTTACAATGAACCTGTCTAGGCCCTGGTCCCTCCTTGGACATTGTGTCCCTTAACTCAGGTAAATCGCCTAAATTGAGGGTGGCTATTATAGGGGTGCGTAGTTTAACTTGGGTAAGAAGAAGGGGTTAGTAAAAGAAAAAGAGAACATAGTTGGGTGTGAAAAAAAATGAGTGAAATAAATAGAAATTGCAAAAAGAAAAAAAAAAGTGTGTTTTGAAAGTATGAAGTAAATCACACCAAAATCTGAAAATAAATGAAGGAGAATAAGAGAAAATAAAAGGAGAATGGTTGAAAAGTGGAGCCAAAAATAGTGTAGTTTCCAGAAGGGTTGAGTCACTATATCCATATGTACCACACCCATCCTTAAGCCTACATTACAAGCCGATGAAAGTCCTAATGTGATCCTAGTCCAACTGTCCGAAAAACTAAGGTATAGAAAATAAAGGCAAGCCTATGGTATTTCACACACATTGTTTGAACTTCTTTGTGAGAGAGAGTGTTTTGACCCAGTCCCTACTATAATATTCATTAGTATACTGTGAGTGCATGAGACTTCTTTGTTGTGAGAGTATATGGGTTGCATTGTGAGCTGCTATTTGTTCGGATAATGTCATTTGCATATATGCTTAGTTGTTTGTTCATAATCTGATGCCATCATTTGACCCCTGTTGTGTCATGATAATATGATGCACGTATACACACTGTGGTTTTGATTTGTAAATAGAAGGGGTAGGAAAAGTTTTGGTGCCAAAAGTAGTAAGTCGACTGTCGTAGGTCTCTTAGGTTTCTCTTAGTTAAGCATCATATGTGTTTGTTTTGTTTTGTTTTCCTGAGGACATGTAAACGTTCTAAGTTGAGGGTGTTGATGTGCCATGGTTTCATGGCACTTTTGATGCTTAAAACAAAGAAAATATGCAATAACTGGGGTATATTTGGTTGGTATGATGTGTTTTCTATTCTATATTGCAGGAGAATAGGTTTTTGGAGGCAAAATGGACAAAAAGAAAGGATCATGCTTGAAAACGAAAGAGCCAAGTCCTGCACCAGAGGAGTGACTCAAGGCAGGACCCATGTCACGTGAGTCGACCTACGTGGGATGGGTCTGTGTCGTAGGTCAACTCCTGTAGTTGGTTGGAGCAGCCTAATTTCCATGACAGGACCCACATGGCGTGGGTCAACCCATGTGGTGTGGGTTGGTACAGTGGAAAAGTGCCGACTCTGTTTTCCTATTTTGTTTAGGATAGGATTCACCTTGTATCTATAAATACCCCTATACTGTCCTATATTTAAGGGTTGGTCAGTACATTGTTTTGAGAGATAATTTTCATTATTTTTGAGTTCATAAACACATTATTGGTTTTGTAATCTTGGAACACAAATTCTAGGGTTTTATTGATATTGATATGTCAGAGTTTTCTCCTTATTGTGAGTTTACAATTATGTTTTCATCATTGAATTCTTCTTGTGTTCTTGCAATCATGAGTAGATAAACCCATCAACTAGGGTTGTGTGAACCATAAGAAATTAATGAAACAGGTTAAGTGCAAAGCAATTCTGAACCATTGTGAATGCATGTATTGTTATTACCTTCATTATAATTGATCTTCTAACGGTTGCAAACTTTAGAAATTCACCTGTATTCTATACTTGCTCAACAGAGAGGTAGAAACTCGCCTGTATTCTGGAATTGTCCCATTGAATATGCTCCATTCCCTGAAATAAATGTGGTAGCAGTTCATAATATGTCTAAAAGAAGACAAGTGATTGAATGTATGAATATACGCATGGAGGGATACTATGATAATAATCCTATGAATGAGGATTTTGGAGCTCATAAATTAAGATCAAGAAGAATGGAGAGAAGAGAGGAGGTATCTTATTTAAGTTGAGGAATGATTTACAATGAAGAGAGCCCATCTATTTATAGGGGAAATTCCTCCTAATTTTTCTCCAAAATATAAACATCTCATATCTTGATAGATACTCAAATATCTTGATAGATACTCTCTATATTCTTGATAGACATTCACTACAAAATGATAGACATCAATATCATTTATAACACTCCCACTTGAATGTCTAAATAGATAATGTGCCTCGTTAAAACCTTGCTAAAAAAAACTCAAATAGAAAAAACTCTAGTGAAGGTAAAAGAGTACATATTTCTAATAATACGCATATAGGCTGCCTCATTAAAAACCTTACAAGGAATACCCAGTGGGACAAAACCTCGTAAGGGAAAAAGAGTACAACGCATATTAACTCCCCCTAATGATAACATCCTTGAATCTTTGCATCCCGATCTTGTGCACCATATTCTTGAAAGTTGCAATTGGAAGCGACTTGGTGAATAAATCAGCCACATTATCACTTGAACGAATCTGTTGCACGTTCATATCACCATTTTTTTGGATCTCATGTGTATAGAAAAGCTTTGGCAAAATGTGCTTCGTTCTATCTCCTTTTATGAATCCTCCCTTAAGTTGTGCTATGCATGCTGCATTATCTTCATATAAAATCGTGGGTACTTTGTCACATTTCAAACCACATTTTTCTTGAATGAGATGTATCATGGACCTTAACCACACATACTCTTGGTTTGCTTCATGAATAACAATTATCTCAGCATGGTTTGATGAAGTGGCTACGATAGACTGTTTTGTATATTTACAAGATATGGTAGTACCCCCATATATGAACACATAGACTATTTGAGACCGAGCTTTATGTGGGTCAGATAAATATCCAACATCACCATGTCCAATAAGATCGAGACTGCAATAGTTAGAATAAAATAAGCCCATATCGATAGTCCCTTTTAGGTACCGCAATATGTGTTTGATCCCATTCCAATGTCTCCTAGTAGGATCAGAACTATACCTTGCTACAAAATTAACCGAAAAGTCTATATCATGCCTTGTAGTATTTGCAAGATACATTAGTGCACCAATTGCACTAAGATATGGTACTTCAGGACTAAGGATTTGTTCATTCTTTTCTTGAGGTTGGAATGGATCCGTATTCACATCAAGTGATTGAACAGCCATCGAAGTACTTAATGGATGTACTACATCCATAAAAAATCATTTCAACACCTTTTCTGTGTAGGCAGATTGATGGACAAAAATACCATTTGTCAAATGCTCAATTTGTAAACCAAGACATAATTTTGTCTTTCCAAGATCTTTTATTCCAAATTCTTTCTTTAAATAATTAATTGATTTTTGAAGCTCTATTGGAGTTCCAATAAGGTTTTGTTCATCAACATAAATAGCAAGTACAACAAGCTCCGATGTTGTTTTCTTTATAAAAATATATGGGCAAATTTCATCATTTGTATAACCTTTGTTAGATGAATACTCGCTAAGACGGTTATACCATATGCATCTAGATTGCTTCAAACCATACAATGATCTTCACAATCTAAAGGAATACATTTCCTGAGGCTTTGAACAGTATGCTTCAGGCATCTTAAATCCTTCGGGAATTTTCATGTATATCTCAAGTGATCTATATAAATAGGTTGTAACCACATCTATCAAATGCATTTCAAGTCTCACGAAACTGATAGTCATGATTTTGAAGCACAAACTATCAAAACTGAATGATCCGCTCTAGAACATCCCACCAACTGTAGGTGAAACCACGCTAAGCCCAACTTAAGCACACTTCTTCTGCTGAGAAGACATTTCAAATTTTGACAAACACTGAGAACCAAGGTCAAGAGCAGTAGAAACCAATACCGTGTGCAAACAGACCATCTTCTGAGCATCTAACAGGCACAATCTATCTAGACTGAAGAGAACCAAATCGGTAGGTAAAGAGTAGGCTTAGTCAGCCTATAAATAAATGCTCAACTGAAACAAATTTAGAAATGGGGCTATAATCAAGTTACGCAATCCATAGTTGTAATCTTCAAACCGAAGTTGAACTACTCGATCTCAACTATCCAAATCAATCCCACTGACGAGCAGTATCCATATTCCAAAAGCTCTCATAACTTTCAAGCCACTGTTCAAAAGAGTCAAATCCAAAACTAAAGCCCATGAGTCTTCATGGATATCAAATACTCAAATCAATCTCACTATCAGAAATTAAGCATTTACCCAATGATTCTCGTAAGAGTTGAAATTGAAAGATTGCCTAAGAACATAACCACAACTAGGGAAAACCACAGGCTGAAGATACAAGCAATCAAATTCACATCCGCTGAGGACATAGCACATTAAGGCATAACCCGAAATTCACCAAGGCTGCAAAGGGTACTAACGGTAGCCAAAACTCCAATAACTCAGAAAATCTTGATCTTAGCCAGAATTGGGTCAAGACAATACTCAATCTACAGCAACGAATACCCATAGGCACATACCACCAAGAAGAAGCACTCCACAACGTCACATTAGGCCGAACAACTGATGAAATAAGAATTTTCTGAATTTACTCATTTTTACCAACCTTAACTCAATTAAATCATGGACCACAGCATAGCAAAAATGGAGTACCCAACTCAGCCCTATTACCAATATCAAGACTATCATTGGGAGACTAACCCAACAAATCAAAAAAGCAAGCATTAGACTTTTCAATATCAGAAACGGGCAATAGAGTGGATTTACCAACTCTAGAACCACAACATATCGATGAAAGGTTGGACCTTTCTTCACTCCTTCTCAAAACTCATTCTAACCTTGCTAACAGAGAAAGAAACAACCAACCTCACTTTACTAAAAGAGAGAGAACCAACCAACCGAGTTAGCTGTCTAAGCCAACGAATAAAACTCGCAAGAAAAGGGATACTAATTAGATAACGCTAGTCTAGCCGTCTATCAAGTAAGAATCAATCAACCTTAAAACAACAACAATAATAACAACAGTAAAAGAGGCAGGTGGCACCAAAATGGAGAACAACCAGATTACTCTTAGATCACAACAAGGACAATATGCCAAAGGAAAGGTACTTTAACCCAAATGCTACACCCTTAAGAAATCACCATACTGATCCACTCAATCCACTACTACAAGAAATCATCTACCGGGGTAGTCAATTATGCAAAAATCTACACAAAGACTACAACAACTAATATAGTAACATGAAAATAGGTAACCACTGATGGGTATAAAAACCCCAACATAATTCAAATCGAAGCTAAAAGATAGCAAATCAAAATCGTACCTATATGATAGAATCTGAAGTCATGGTCCCTAACTGCCCAAAGAAGTACGAATTCGAACGCGTACAAGCCCGGACTGAGCATCTGAATGACCAACTGAAGCACTAAGTGCACTACCTATGCCCAAAGGTGCCACAATCCCACGAAACTAATTTATCTACACTAACTGCTCTATAATCCCACGTCGGGGACACTCTCTGGACCAATGAACCATCTCTTTGCAGTCATAACAAACCCCTGAAGCTCTAACCTGTCAAGAAACACGAGTTGACCACAACTGGATGACCAACTGATGCCTTGGGCACTCCCTAAACCAATGAACAATCTCATCACAATCAAAACACGCCCCTGGAACTCTCTGATGCACTGCACCTACTGACCCAAAATAGCCGCCACAGCCTGAAGATTCATACTAAATACTTTGCAATGTCTAACGAGAACTCTGCCCACTATGACTACCACGACTAATCTGAGAGTCATCTATAATCTGAGGCACTACCTGCACGCACCTGATAGTCTGCAAGTGAGGCTGACCTCTGCTGGGAGGATTCCGACCTCCAGACAAAATACCACTAACATTGTATTGTTGACATGACCTCATACCACCACCTCCATATGTCTCAATACATGCCATCTTTGTAGTCCTCGCATGATCGACAACCTGAAGAAAGGTAGACCCAGTTTTTAATCAAATGCTCCAATGCCAAATGGAGTGGTAAAGCTAATCCTCTGATAAATCTCTGCACCATTTCATGCTTTGTAGCATATAACATAGATGTCTGACTGGGCCACTCAAGAAACCTAATCTCATACTTTGAAACTGATAAAAATCCCTATTGAACACCAACAAACCCAACTCTGGTTTGAGAATCACTCGATGTACTGGGTGTCATCGCTAGCTGACGCTTAAGATCCTCAATGTCCATCTCTAACTCCCTATTCAATGCTGAGCTAAAGCTCTAGCAAGGCGCGTAGAAGTCCCATCCGCATATATCAGATACCTCGTGCTATCCACCTGGGAAAGAGTAGAGTCAAAGGAGTACTTAGAGGTTCATAGAAGTACAGACACACGACCAAGAATCAAGAAATAGAATATCCTACGAATTCCCTACAGCCTCTTGAAAGTTATAATAAAGACGTCTTTGTACTGATCCGTAGGAATCTACTAGGCACATAGCTCTTATACCAACAACACCGGTAAACCTATGCTCTGATACAAATTTGTCACAACCCGATTTCTCAGGTCATGATGGCACCTACTACAACCCACCAATAGGTAAGCCAACCCATATTCTGGAATAGCTAGTAACAGACTACTAATAGAAATGAAGAAAATAGCAGAAAGGAATTTAATAAAGAGACTAATATAGATTACAACCCCTAAACCTGGTGAAGTCAGTACAAGAGCTTCTAATGCAACAGGAGTATAAAGTGAAATACAGAGTCAATATATATACAAAGCCATTTCTAAAATACAAAATAGAGATCAAACTAACAATATGAGGGAGAGAAGGAATACTCCAAACGTCATGATCTCACCCCAAATCTCCGATCCATGGATGCTCCGCACAATGTAAACATCAACGGTGAGAACTTGTACTATGATCTGCAGGCTACAGAAGTGTAGTAAGAGTACCAAACATGTGGAACTCAGTAGGCATCGGCCGACTGAGCTCCAAAGATAATGCAAGCATTAATAACATGTAAAGTAGGAATATAACTACAGGCAACTATCTAAGAAACTAAATATAATAATGCTAATGGAATGATAAGGATGAACTATCCTATTCTAACAGTATTCAGGAACTAAAGTGCAATACCGTATATCACCAGTCAATATACAAATAAAGGGTGAAATAAGGGGATATAGTAGTAATACAAGGCCTAGAGAGACATATACAATATGAAAAGATAAGGAAAGAGAGGGATATATGGTAATCTGAGGTAGCTAATCTAATATCTCAAGGAATCCTAACCAAGTAGGAAAGCTAATACTAACCTAATCAGGGCCTCTAACCAAAGGATGAATAAACATAAGATAATCTAATAGTGACATATCTTACTATGAGAAAATAAAGAAATCAAAAACATATCGATAATCTCGGGTACCAGTCCATAATCATTCTGCCACGAACTAACCATAATAACTAATAATAAAGTAACCAGCTAGTTCGGACAAACAATAACCTAATTGGGCCCCTATAAGCCCGAAAGGTTCAAGCAAGCAGTCCACAAACAACAATCATAGCTTATACCTATGCAACCCCACATAAAACCGATAGATATAAGAACCAAATAATTATACTGGTGATAGGCAATGTATATGAATGAATGAATGCAACATAAACCAGAAATACAATGTCCTATTGAAGTGCCATAATGTAACAAGTGTATACATCTCCTGTAGCTCAGTAGCTCACTAAGGCAGGACCTACAACGACCATCCTTCTCCGGCACTGTGGCTCACAAACGAAGGGGCTTATAGGGGAATCGGTATATTTGTATACACTGCCTGGTCCCAAACCAAGACTTCCAATAACCATCATAATCAATCTACTCTATCCAGTACCGGAGAGATATAAAGTATAATAAGTGCTCAAACTTGAACTGAGACTAAAAGAGTATAAATCTATAAATCCATTACCCGATATCATGTTCGGGACTAAATTGTCATAATAACGTAGAAAAGGTCAGAAATTCCCTCAACCAAAGTAAATAGTACTGGTGAAAAAAGTGGATTAATAAAGGACCAAAATCAACCTCGATCTAGTTTTCAAAATAGCATTTTTAGTTCCAAAAGCTCATAGTTCATTAAATAAGGTGGTATGATTCCCATTGTAAAAGAATCCATTTAAAAAGCAAAAGTGGTAATAATTTCCTTTTTAGAAAACAGTAGTAAAATCAAGGTTTAATTGGAATTGTACCACTAAGTGAGCGTAAATGCGCCTAACAGTATGCATGCCATCACCAGTATTCAAACAATACAACTATATGTGCCTAAGCATCAATAAACTAGAATCACATCTATTTACAGATAGAATACTCACCTGGAGTCCAACTGGTATCGTAACCACGGCCTTGGACCCAACAATATATAACTGGCATGATAATAGCACCATAATCCGAGAAACTATGGTCCAAGTCACTAAGTCAAGTGGTAAGTCTTATACTAAAGGATCATTAACATCAATATATGGTTAACATGTCTATAATCAAGATTAATATGGTTTTATGGCTATAACGGGTATCATATACTACGGTTGGGGTCACATTTCTATCCCAAATTCCATAAATAGGTTAAGTCATGATATACTAGTCATAATCCCCTCCTATAATCCCTACCTAGCATGCAATCTATACAATACACAATCTCATGGAGAAAAATAGATTGAAGCCTACCTCGATGCCGAACCGCAAATCTTGAATCACCCACGTATCGCTCGTCCTTACTCCACGATCCAGAAATGTTGTCACACTATCAAAATCATAATCTACACGTCAATAGGAGTAGAATTATACCCATTTTGCTATATAAACTCCAGGCCCAAAATCGGGTCAAAAATAGGCTCGTGGGCCAGCTAATGAAATCCCAAAATTGAATCTGTCATGAGGTCCCTCGTAGGACAAGGAATGTGTGCTCAAAATTTGAGTACAAATGGAGCATAAATCGTGGCTCAAATCAGCCCCATAAGTTTAGAAATTTAAGACCTAATTTCTAGAAATTTACAAGAAAACGGATGGAATTTAACGGGGAAAACAATGGGAAATGATCAAGAGTAGTTGGATTAGCTTACCTTAGCCTAAATGGATGATATACCGCTATTTATCATGATCCAAGCTCCAACAATGGTGAAAGGAGGCTAAAAAACAAAGAGGAAATCGGGAAAGCAACATATATCCTGCCCAGGTATCTGGCCTTCGTGATCGCGGAGGCCAAGGGTCGCGAACGTGACTCTTGGTAAAGTGAACCTTCATGAATGCAGCCAAATGGTTTGTTAAAACAGAGTCAAAAGGGTCAAAGGATCGCCAATACGACACAAGGTGGTTGCGAACGCGAAGAGGAAAGTCGAATCGGGTCGGGCAACCTTCATCGTGAACGCAAAGGAGAAGGCTTGCAAATGTGATGGTCAATGTCTTAACCCTTCATGAACGTGGCCTACCCCTCACGAATGCGAAGGGTAAATGGAACCTGCACCAGAAGCTGGAAAACCAACAAAAACTTAAGTCCTTACGGACTCCGATCGGGTGCTCGGGATTCATTCAGAACCCCATACGCACAAATGAACTATGCTACCATACCAAATTTGATATTATAGACTCAATGGAATTATCAAAACTTTCATCCGAGATCGTTTTGATTAAATGTGGATCACACACCTATAGTTCCGTTTTAACAAAATTCTACCCAATATCCCAAAATGAGATCGGAAGCCTCAGAACCCGAACCAAGGGTTCTCCTAGCCTAAAATCAACGTTTTGAAGCTGATGGAATTGTCCAAATTCTTATTCGAAGCCTTTTACTAGGAGTTTTGGTCCGAGACCAATTTTTTACTCGCAAAAGATCCAAAATAGGGAAATGAGTCTAAAACCCAAACAAACTATCCAAAAATCGAACCTACAGTTCCAGCAAGTGATAAATGACTTGTAGCCTCTATGAGAAGGTATGAAATGCCGAAAATACATAAAAATTAAGAAAATGACCTGGAGGGTCATTACAATCACAATGGCTTTTTCGAAGCCTTCAATCAAAGTGGCACTACCAGAAATAGTAGTAACATTTATCTTGTCATGTGCAGGTGAGAGAAATATTTCTTGTCTTTGAATATCGTATGTGTTGTGCCAGAATCAATCAAATAAATGTCTTCATAATTGGACGACTTGCTTTTAGAATTATCCATATCTTCAAATAGAATGAAATATAGAAAGTAAAATACATATTAAATCATTGTACAAAGTGAAAGCTTGATATTATAATAAATTAGTGAGTATACCCGCACGAAGTATCTAAATATTGTGGAGTCCATGTCATAGTTTTTGTAAAATATATTTTATCTTTAATAATTAGGCATACCCATGGTCTCAAATGAACAATTACAACATATTAATAGCCTATTCATAGAAAATAGCGACAAAAGCCTTAAATAAAATTCAACATCATTGCACACCTACTTAATGGTAAGTATAAACTCAGGTGTCGATACATATTTTAGATTTTCTTAACTTCAAAGCTCAGAATGAACTATTTATTGACACAATGTTTCAAACTATCAGCAAAGTCTCGTTGGATTAAAATTTCGAACACTAAGTTGAATTTAGAACAACAAAACATGTATAGCAATAAAGAAATATAAACACCATCAATGCAAACATATGAATTAAGGTAGACAACATCAATCTCTCAACCCATAAGCTGGTTAAGTCGTATAATTGGTTAGCCGCTAAAAAGCTCAATCTTGTTTTCCTGGAAATATCTAGTTCTCAAATAAATTAGCTTGAACCATTAAAAGGAGAAGTAATTTCAATATGCCGACTGGAAAATCTGATGAAGAAAAGAATGATAGCATCAGGCAAAATTAAATAAAAAAGATTGACAACATCAGGCTATCAAGCTCGGGTACAGATAATTTAACATTCAAAATTGGATAAAAAGTAAAATAATAGCTATAGTCACTTGCAACTTCTGATCCATCATGTAGTGCTCATATGAAATGTCTGCTATGATTTGCTATTGTACTTGATTTCATATTCACCAATACAGATCTATATCTTCTCTATCTTTCTATGTCTGCTGCAAAAAGTTATGAAGCAATATAAACATAAGTTGTTACAAAGGACTAATAAAAAGCCAAGTGTGAACATTTTGTTGAAGGATACAATTGAGCTATCCATATTCACTGTTGGACAACTTACATTATCTAAGTGTAAAAGAGTAAATGATTAAGAGGAACAAATAAGTAAGGCAACCAAAGGTAAATGTGTCTAGCTTAAAAGGCAGAAGGATTTGATGTGGGGAAAAAAAAGCTACAAGAAAAAGTAGGAAATAACTCCAAAACAACTACAATTATGTTTTTTTCCAGTCTTCACAACATGTTTTATTTAATTTCTCAAAAATTGACATAGTACATGCATTTCTTTTAATATTATGGGTTAGGGTGTTAGAATAGAAAGGAAGATTGATTATTCTTCCTACCAATGTTTCACTTTATTCGCCCCAACCAAATAGTAATGCATTCTTCGTGTCCATATATGGATCCAGTTGACCCCCTAATAGGATTTTTGATATATTCACAGGACTCAAATCCGAGGCCTCTAATTAAAGGTGGATCGGAGGAATTCTATCAATCCCAACACTAACCCTTAGCTTATTGGTATCATCACGAAAAATGTTATTCAGGCACAATGTTGGATGGAGAAACTTGATACCAAGAGTAAAAAGTCCTAGATGAATTGGTATTATTAACTTTGAAAAATGCGAGGTCCAAATTACTAAGGCCATGTTGGAGAGTTCAAAGTTTAACTTGCTATAATAATTTCAGATATTGCAGGTAAACAAACAGTAATGATGGGGCAAGAACATCATTTTTTTTGTGGCAACACTTCAAGCCTTGTACGAAACTCCCTTGAGAGGTTGGAATGTAATATGCATATCTGATAGATTTTGAACAAATTTTTAAGAGAAAATTATTCCTTGAAAAATATATATGTAGTTGACTTGCTTTAAACAAAAGAGGGGAAAAGCACACACACAAAAAAGGGAAGATTATTTTTTTTTTTAAAAAAAAGACTCTTACCTATAGAGGGTTGAAAGTTCCCCAGTAAATTGATTTGTTCATCATTTACTATCCATATTAAGCTTTTGTTGCTTTGTTGTTTCTTCAACCTTGGCTAATCGGACTTCACTATTCTCACTCTCGGCCTTAATAGGAGCAGAAGCATGGTGTGGTGCTGGTACCTCATCTCACTGAACTTTTGCTTCAAAGTTTAACCATTATTTACATCTCCTTCACGATTTCACAACTCCCGTCTTCTCAACAAAGCCTGAAAAATAAGCCTGCAAATCTCACATATCATCCGTATCGATTAGTGTCATAGATTATTACACTTTACGTAGTTATTACCAGGAAAATAAACTCCAATTAACATCTGGAATAGAAACTTGAATTGATATTTTTAAGAGAACTTTATTTAAGATATTTTTCCCTATTTCTTTTTATAGTACTATTTTGATTTAAATGCTATTTTGTTAAGAACACGTAATTATCTAAGATGTAACTAAAGGATGAGGAATCCATGAAATATTGAAAAATAGACTAAATAAGTTTTAGGTTATCACAATGTATAACCACCGGTTTGAATCGTTAAATAATTTTTGGATCTACAATGCAAATGTACTTCTAATAATTATCCGTAGCTCATTTTTGTCTCAACAACCAAGTAGAAAAAGACAATTATTTTCTGAAGGTGCAAACTTGGATTTGATAATGTCTCGGGTCATCTCCTGCGTCAATAACCTAAATATTGGCACTTGTGTAACTCCTCTTTTAGCCGCCTCACTTTGAAAGTGTCGTCCCAAAATAGTTATATTAGGCTGGTATTCTATCGTTCTAATGCTATCTGCAAAATAAACTCTCCAAATTCATAAACAAATTTCAGCAAAGAGCTAACAAATAGAAAACTTCAAGTGTATCTCCTTTTATTACTTTAGACGAATAATGAAAATGTTTGATATTGCTCCAACCACATTCAATTTCTCCTATCTAAGAACCAAAAAACACCTTGAGTTTGCTGCCGATTTAAAGAAACTTAGACATGCCTCTTAAAATCAAGAAGCAGATTGGACAATCAACAAATAAATATCTTATATTCATAGAAAGTTGGAAAGAAAATTCAATAATTTTGAAAAAACAAATCTCACAAAATGGTCCAAAAAATAATCAAAAGATGCAAACTTTATAGCTATGTAACAAAAGCAAAGACAAACTCAAAAAGCCACAAGATCAAGTATATTACACTACACTTTATCAGATTTTCCTTATCCTTCACTTTGACATCAAGTTGAACCAACAAAAAAAAAAGAAAACAGAAGAAGAAAAGATGGAGTCATCACCCATGCATACAGATTAAGACTGACCAGGGCAGTCATCTCTAAGACCACTAAATCCCACAAATTATTGAACAATGCATTAGATTGGACACAGTCATACAATAGCAATAAAAAATTGGGGCAAAAAAATCCTAATAGGCTTAAGAAGTTTATCTAAAGAACAATTGTGTTGCAAATAAGTATAACCAATATAAGCCCTGCTTCGAGAAAGGGAAAGCAGATAAAACTTTGTACCTTTAAATCTTGTTCGATGGAAAACTTTTCTCTTGTATTGATGTCTTCTCTCATCTCTGCAATGGGCGGACCAAAAACTGGAAAGGTTTGGTAGGAGGTTGGAACGGTAAGTGAAGATATTGGCGTAAAATCTTTCCAGAAAATTTGCAACGGGTAATTTGACTGGTTCCTTATTTTTAGGAGCAATTTAATAATTGATTAAATTGAAAAAAAATCAGCCGGAAAAAACAAAAATCTAAGAAAATAGTTACTTGCGTTTCCTGATCTATTGTGATGTCACATCACCGGGACCATATCCCGATTTTATATTTATATATAGATATATAGATAAATAGATTATTAATCACCTTTTAAGCAATTAATAAGGTAATAGACGTAGTATGCCAAGTAAATCGTTGGGTTTATGTGGACAATACCTGTTACTTGACTTAGTAGTTAATACTGACTTTACAGTATACTAGTTTTAATATATTATTACATCCAATACTTAAATAAATCTTAGAACTACAATAGTACTCTTCTATTTGACTACTGCCAAAAGATCTTGAGACTTGTTGCTTTCTAAAAAAAAAATAATCAGCCACCATCTTGATTAAAATAGAGAAAAGAAACGACAAGTTCCATGAGGGCACAATAACTTGCAAATATTATATTACTGCACTCTTTTACTTCTTAATAAAAATTAATAGACCAACATATTCGGGGGCATCTTCTTCTTTCACCTTTTTTTTTCCGGTCACTAAATAATGGCAATATTAAAAAAAAATATTTGATCAAGTTGGAATTAAATTCAATTCAATAATGAACTACAATAATTAAATTAATTAATAATAATTAAAATACTAGTACACATGCAAACAATTACTTTTACATGATCTTTTATTCACTAACTATTGTTACTAATAAAAATTAAAAATTGTTCATTCTTCCATAGTCACAGAACCATCACCAATTAAGTGATCAATTTTTTCTTCAGGGAGCTCAAAAAAATTTGGTACATCCAAACATGTGATGTCAACATGATTTTCAGAGATAAAATTAGCCTCAGGATTTTTCTCTTTCTTCTTTAGTGATGCTTGATAAAGGTCAACCAAGTGTTTGAGAGTGCGACAATCACGTGCATAGTATCCTTTTCCACCACATCGGAAGCAAGCAACTGCTTCACGTTTCTCATATTTTTCTTTTTCCTTTTGATGGTGCTTTTGGTTTGATGAATGATTAAAACTAGGAACAAGATTTCTTTCTTGATCATCACGTCCACGACCACATCCAGGGCCGTGACCTTTTCCACGCCTAGCATGGTGGGCATACACCTCATTCGCTTCAGGGAATGGTGCAGATCCAGTAGATCAATTCTCGTGATTTTTCATTAACAAGTCATTATTTTGTTCAGCCACGAGAAGATGAGAACTCAGTTCAGTATAATTCTTGAAACCTTTCTCTTGATATTGTTGTAGCAAGAGCACATTCGAGGCATGAAAGGTGGAGAGCGTCTTTTCCATCATATCATCATGATTGACAGTCTCTCCATATAGTTTCAACTTAGAACAAATTCTGAACATGGCAGAATTGTACTCATGAACAGACTTATAGTCTTGAAACCTCAAATGCATCTATTCATATTGTGCTTTGGGGAGGATGACCATCTTTAAGTGGTCAAATCTTTCTTTTAGGCTATTCCACAAAACAAGTGGATCCTTAGTAGTGAGATATTTTGTTTTCAAACTTTCGTCAAGATGATGACGCAAGAATATCATAGCCTTAGCACGATTTTGATTAGATGCTGAATTTTCTTTCTTAATGGTGTCTCCAAAACCCATTGCATCTAAGTGGATTTCAGCATCCAGCACCCATGAAATGTAGTTCTTTCCCTAACTTTGAAGGCCAACGAACTCACATTTTGTAATATTATTAGCCATATGAAAAGGAAGAAAAAAATAATACCTTAACCTTCAAATTTGAGACGGTAGATTCTCGTGCTAATAACGTGTTATGAAATATAAATTAAGAGCAAGAATAATGGAGAGGAGAGAGGAGATATCTTATTTAAGTTGAGGGATGATTTACAATGAAGAAAGTCCCTCTATTTATAGCAGAATTCCTCCTAATTTCTTTCCAAAAAATAGAAATCTCATATCTTGATAGATACTCAAATATTTTGATAGATCTTGATAGATACTCTCTGTATTCTTGATAGACATTCACTACAAAATGATATACATCAATATCATTTATAACACTCCCCCTTGAATGTCTAAATAGATAATGTGCTTGCTAGAAAAAAAAAACTCAAATAGAAAAACCTCTAGTGAAGAAAAAAGAGTACACATATCTAATAATACGCATGTAGGCTGTCTCATTAAAAACCTTACAAGGAAAACCTAGTGGGACAAAACCTCATAAGAAAAAAAGAGTACAACGCGTATTAACTTCCCCTAAAGAGAACATTCTTAAATCTTTGCATCCTGATCTTGTGCACCATCTTCTTGAAAGTTGCAGTTGGAAGAGACTTGGTGAACAAATCAGCCACATTGTCACTTGAAGAAATTTGTTGCACGTTAATATCACCATTCTTTTGGAGCTCATGTGTATAGAAAAGCTTTTGCGAAATGTGCTTGTTCTATCTCCTTTTATGACTCCTTCCTTAAATTGTGCTATGCATGCTGCATTATCTTCATACAAAATTGTAGGAACTTTGTCACATTTCAAACCCCATTTTTATTGGATGAGATGTATCATGGACCTAAACCACACACACTCTCGACTAGCTTAATGAATAGCTATTATCTCAACATGGTTCGATGAAGTGGCTACAATAGACTGCTTTGTAGATCACCAAGATATGGAAATACCCCCACATATGAACGCATAGCCTATTTGATATTGAGTTTTATGCGGATCAGATAAATACCCTGCATCAGCATAATCAACAAGATCGGGACTGTAATCGTTAAAATAAAATAAGCCCATATCTATAGTCCCTTTTAGATACCACAATATGTGTTTGATCCTATTCCAATGTCTCCTAGTAGGAGTAGAAATATACCTTGCTAATAAATTAACCAAAAAGGCTATATCAAGCCTTGTAGTATTTGCAAGATACATTTGTGCACCAATTGCACTAAGATATGGTACTTCAGGTCTAAGGATTTCCTCATTTTTTTCTTGAGGTCGGAATGGATCCTTATCCACATCAAGTGATCAAACAACCATTGGAGTACTTAATGGATGTGCTTCATCCATATAAAATCTTTTCAACACCTTTTCTGTATAGGCAGATTGATGGACAAAGATACCATTTGTCAAGTGCTTAATTTGCAAACCAAGCATAATTTTGTTCTTTCAGGATCTTTCATCTCAAATTCCTTGTTTAAATAATCAATTGCTTTTTGAAGCTCTATTGGAGTTCCAATAAGGTTTATGTTATCAATATAAACATCAAGTACAACAAACTCCGATGTTGTTTTCTTTATAAAACCACATGGGAAAATTTCATTATTTGTATAACATTTCTTAGATAAATACTTACTAAGACGATTATACCACATACGTCCAGATTGCTTCAAACCATACAATGATCTTTGCAATCAATGGAATACATTTCCCAAAACTTTAAACAATATGCTTCAGGCATCTTAAATCCTTTGGGAATTTTTATGTATATCTCATTATCAAGTGATCCATATAGATAGGCTGTAACCACATCCATCAAATGCATTTCAAGTCTCTCATAGACAGTGAAACTAATAAGATAACACAATGTTATTGCATCCATAACTGGTGAATATATCTCTTCATAATTGACACTAGGTCGTTGTGAAAACCCTTTTGCAACAAGGAGTACCTTATACCTTTGTATTTCATTTTTCTCATTCCTTTTTTGTACGAAGACCCATTTATAGCCAACAGGTTTAATACTATTAGGTGTTTGAGCTATAGGTTCAAAAACTTCACGTTTGACAAGTGAATCCAACTCTGATTGAATTGTTTCTTGCAATTTTGGCCAATCATTTCTTTGTCAACATTCTGTGGCAGATTGAGGTTCAAGATCCTCACTATCTTGCATGATTGTTGCAACATTATATGCAAAGACATAATCCACCACTACTTCAGATCAATTCAAATTAGTTCCAATATCACTTGAATTTATGGATAGTTTCTCATTTTCTTGAGTCTCAGGCTCATTGATTCCTTCAGGGATATCAAAATTACTCAAATCTTGAACTCCCATATAAGGATCTTTCATAGTGTCATCTTGACCATTTGTTTTTGTTTTTCTAGGATTTTGATCCTTAGAACCCAATGATCTACTACGCTTCAGGCGTGCTTTGGACTAGCTAGCTATGACACTAGTGGATGGTTCTTTAGGGACATCAATTCAAATTGGGACATTCTTTGCAGGAATATGTGATTTGGTGATCCTTTTCAAATCTGTAAATGCGTCTGGCATTTGATTTGCAATTTTCTGCAGATGAACAATCTTATGTACTTCTTGCTCACAAATAGAAGCACGTGAATCAAGATAAGATAATGATGAATTTTGGCACAAAATTTCTCTTTTGATGTCACTATCATCTCCCCCTAATTTTGGAAAAACTATCTTATCAAATTGATAATTTACAAATCAAGCAGTGAACATATCTCTCGTTAATGGTTCAAGATAGAGAATAATGGAGGGTGATTCAAATCCAACATAAATTCTTAACCTTCTTTGGGGGCCCATCGTGGTGCAATTTGGTGGTACTATAGGCACATATATAGCACACCCAAAATTTTTTAGATGAGATATATTAGGCTCTTGACCCAAAACCAATTGCAACGGAGAAAATTTATAATAATTTTATTGGTCTAAGATGAACAAGTGTTGAGCATGCAGAATTATATGACTGCAAACAGAAGTGGGTAATCTAGTTTTATAAGAAATGGTCTTGCTGTCAACTGCAAACGTTTAATTAATGACTCAGCAAGGCCATTTTGAGTGAGAACATGAGCTACAGGATGTTTAATTCTTATCCCAATCGATAAGCAATAATCATTAAATGCTTGGAATGAAAAATTTGCAGCCTTGTCAAGGCAAATGGACTTAATCTGATTATCAGGAAACTGTGCCCGTAATCATATTATTTATGTCAATAATTTGGCAAATGCCAAGTTTTGAGATAAAAATAGGCACACATGAGACCATCTAAAAGAAACATCTATTAGGACCATAAAGTATCTAAACAACCCACTAGGTGGGTGAATAGGTCCACAAATATCTCCATGTATGCATTCCAAGAACGCGAGGGACTCAATCCCAATTTTTGTTGGTTATGGCCTCACAATTAACTTGTCTTGATAATAAGCATTGCTGGAAAATTCACTATTAAAAAGAATCTTCAAGCTCTTTAATAGATGCCCATTTGAATTTTCTATAATTTGTCTCATCATTATAGATCCAGGATGTCCCAGACGATCATGCCAAAATACGAAAGTATTGAAATTAGTAAACTTCTGATTTACTATAGAATATGCCTCAATTGCACTAATCTTTGTCCAATACAAGCCAGAAGATAAAGAAGGAAACTTTTCTATAATACATGTCTGCCTAGAGACATTCTTGGTGGTACCAAGATATTCAAGATTCATCTCATCAACTTTCTTGATATGATAACCATTTTCATGGATATCTTTAAAACTCAACAAGTTTCTCCAAGATTTAGGAGAAAACATAGCATTATTTATTATGAGTTTAGCTCCCTTAGGCAAGATTATAATGGCTTTTCAGAAGCCTTCAATCAAATTGGCACTACCAAAAATTATAGTAACATTCATCTTGTCCTTGTTTAGATGAGAGAAATATTTTTCGTCTTAGAATATCGTATGTGTTGTGTCAGAATCAATCAAACAAATGTCTTCATAATTGGACAACTTACTTTTAGAATTATCCATATCTTAGCCTTTAAATTTGAGACAGTAAAGTCTCATGCTGATAATGTGTTCTGAAATAATAAAATAAGAACAAGAATAATATGGGAGGAAAGAGAGAGCAATTCTTATTTCTCTTGAGAGATTGTATTGAGGGATTAGGGGGTGAATTACATTGAAGGAAAATACCCTTTATTTATAGGGGAAAACTGACTTGGTCCCAAAGTTAGGTTTTCTAACTTTTCTCCTAATAAACATACAAGTAGACATTCACTAGGAATCAAATATATTTTCTAGTAAGGTTTTAACTAGGTACATTATCTATCAATTATCTACATACATGAGCTTTAAAATAATGGAGATATCAATGTGAAATAGATTCATTTGAGTGATAATATGAATGATTATTCACCAAGTCTCTACCAACTACAACTTTTGAGAAGATAGTGCACAAGATTGGAATACGAAGATTTAAGATTTTGAATTGATGTTCTCATCGAGGGGAGCCAATACTCTCTGTACTCTTTTTTCCTTTAAAGGTTTTGTCCCACAGGGTTTTCCTTGTAAGATTTTTGATGAGGTGGCGGAAATGCATATTATTAGAGATGTGTACTCTTTTTTGTTCATTAGATTTTTTTCCACTGGGTTTTTCTAGTAAGGTTTTAACAAGGCACATCATCTATCAATTAGACATTCAAGGGGGAGTGTTATAAATATGTTTATGACATGGAGGGGCTCTCTTCATTGTAAATCATCCCTCAGCTTAATAAGATATATCCTCTCTTCTCTTCATTCTTTTCTCTTACTTTATATTTCATAATATGTTATCTGCACAAGACTCTACCATCTCAAATTTGAAGGCTAAGGTATTATTTTTTCTTCCTTTTCATATAGCTAATAATCTTACGAAAAGTGAGTTCGTTGCCCTTCAAAGTTAGGGAAAGAACTACAACTAATAAGTGTTGGATGCTGAAATTCACTAAGATGCAATGGGTCTTGGAGACATTAATAAAGAAAATACAGCATCTAATTAAAATCATGCTAAGGATATAATATTCTTGCGTCATCATCTTGATGAAATTTTGAAAATCGAATATCTCACTATTAAGGATCCACTTGTTTTGTGGAATAGCCTAAAAGAAAGATTTGACTAGTTGAAGATGGTCATCCTTCCAAAAGCACGATTTGAATGGATGCATTTGAGGTTTGAAGACTATAAGTCTATTCATGAGTACAATTCTGCCATGTTCAGAATTTCTTCTCAGTTGAAACTATGTAGAGAGACTGTCAATGACGATGATATGATGAAAAAGGCGCTCTCCACCTTTCATTCCTCGAATGTGTTCTTACAACAACAATATCGAGAGAAAGGTTTCATGAAGTATACTGAACTGAGTTCTCATCTTCTCGTGGCTGAACAAAATAATGATTTGTTAATGAAAAATCATGAGAATCGACCTACTAGATTTGCACCATTCCCTGAAGTGAATGTGGTGTATGTTCACCATGCTAGGCGTGGAAAAGGTTGAGACGTGGTCGTGGTTATGATCGTGATGATTAAGAAAGAAATCTTGATCCTGGTGTTTATCATTCAAAAATCACCATCAAAAGGAAAAAAGGAAAAGATGAGAAATTTAGAGCAATTGCTTGCTTCCGATATGGTGGAAAAGGATACTATGCACATGACTGTCGTGCTCTTAAACACTTGGTTGAGCTTTATCAAGCATCGCTAAAGAAGAAAGAGAAAATTCCCGAGGCTAATTTTATCTCTGAAAATCATGTTGGCATCACATGTTTGGATGTAGCAGATTTCTTCGAGCACCCTGAAGGAAAGATTGATCACTTGATAGGTAATGGTTCTGTAACTATAGAAGAATGAACAACTTTTATTTTTTTCTAGTGACAATAGTTAGTGAATAAAACATCATGTAAAAGTAATTGTTTGCATGAGTACTATTTTTTTAATTAGTATTAATTAGTTTTGCCGATATAATCATAGTTCATTAATAAATCAAATTTAATTGGATTTTGATTTGATATTTTAATATTTTCATCATTTGCTTGCTTACTGAAAAAGAAAAAAAATAATACACGTATAGAGATCGTCATTATTTAACGGGTATAAAGAGATACTTCTTAATTTTGCATCTTTGCTCAGTATATAGCTGCCACTATACTAAAAGATAAAAGAACAAAAAGAAAAGGAGTTTGCCTCTTATGGCTATCTGCAAATAAAAATTCTTGTCTTATTCTACTTTTGTTAGTAATGTCATTTTGTGCAGAGCAAGTACAACACTTTGTGTATATTATAACTACTCACATTATTGTATTGACATAAAATGCTAGAGTATATGAATTTATAAAGTGAGTTGTTATCTCCTAAGTATGACTTATAATTTTTCCCACTTTGACCAAAGGTAATAGTTGTTGTGTCCTAGTAGGGTTTACCATTCCTTTTTCTCTTCTATTTTGATTAAAATGATGGATGATTTTTTTAAAAAATATAAAAGCACCAGTGGTGTTTTTCTTGTGATAATGATCCAATGGTAAAATATTATTTGTAAAACTAATAATTTTTTAAAATTATTAAAATATTAAGTGCATTGAAAAATAGTGTACAGTATAGCTAATATTGAATAGCTATCTGCATAAGCACATATGTTTGATATACGACGTGTAAGTGTCCATTACTTTATTAATTGCTTAGTAGAAGACAATCAATAATTTATTATATTATTTTTCTCTTGATAAAAAGTTTTAATATTTTATGTATGTCATTATATTTGAAGATATGGATAATTTTCAAAGCAAGTTGTCCAATTATAAAGACATTTGTTTGATTGATTCTGGAAAAACACATACGATATTCAAAGACGAGAAATATTTTTCTCATTTGAACATGGACAAGATAAATGTTACTACAATTTCTGGTAGTATCAACTTGATTGAAGGCTTCGGAAAAACCATTATAATCTTGTCTAAGGGAGCTAAACTCATCACTTGTTGAGTTTTAAAGATATCCGTAAAAATGGTTATCATATCAAGACAATTGATGAGATGAATCTTGAATATCTTGGTATCACCAAGAATGTCTCTGGGCAGACATATGTTATTTAAGTTGAGGGATGATTTACAATGAAGAGAGTCCCTCTATTTATAGGGAAAATTCCTCCTAATTTCTCTCCAAAAGATAGACATCTCATAGCTTGATAGATACTCAAATATCTTGATAGATACTCTCTATATTCTTGATGGACATTCACTACAAAATGATAGACATCAATATCATTCATAACACTCTCCCTTGAATGTCTACATAGATAATGTGCCTCGTTAAAATCTTTCTAGGAAAAAAAAACCCAAATAGAAAAAACTCCAGTGAATGAAAAAGAGTACACATTTCTAATAATACGCATATGGGCTGCCTCATTAAAAACCTTACAAGAAAAAACTCAGTGGGACAAAACCTCGTAAGGAAAAAAAAAGAGTACAACGCATATTAACTCCCCCTAATGAGAACATCCTTGAATCTTTGCATCCCGATTTTGTGCACCATCTTCTTGAAAGTTACAGTTGGAAGAGACTTGGTGAATAAATCAACCACATTATCACTTGAAAAATTTGTTTCACATTAATATCACCATTCTATTGGAGCTCATGTGTATATAAAAGCTTTAGCGAAATGTGCTTCGTTTTATCTCCTTTTATGAATCCCCCCTTAACTTGTGCTATGCATGTTGCATTATCTTCATATAAAATCAAGGGTACTTTGTCATATTTCAAACCACATTTTTCTCGAATGAGAAGTATCATGGACCTCAACCACACACACTCTTGGCTTGCTTCATGAATAGCTCTTATCTCAGCATGGTTTGATAAAGTGGCTACGATAGACTGCATTGTAGATCTCCAAGATATGGTAGTACCTCTATCTATGAACACATAGCCTGTTTGAGATCGAGATTTATGCGGGTCAGATAAATACCCAGCATCAGCATAACCAACAAGATCGAGACTGCAATCGTTAGAATAAAATAAGCCCATATCGGTAGTCCCTTTTAGGTACCACAATATGTGTTTGATCTCATTCCAATGTCTCCTAGTAGGATGAATGATTATTCACCAAGTCTCTACCAACTACAACTTACAAGAAGATGGTGCACAAGATTGGAATGCAAAGATTCAAGATTTTGAATTAATGTTCTCATCAGGGGGAGCCAATACGCGTTGTACTCTTTTTCTCTTTCAAGATTTTGACCCACTGGATTTTTCTTATAAATTTTTCAATGAGGCAGTGGAAATGCATATTATTAGAGATGTGTACCCTTTTTCCTTCACTAGATTTTTTTTCCACTCGATTTTTTCTAATAAGATTTTAATGAGACACATTATATATCAATTAGACATTCAAGGGAGAGTGTTATAAATGTATTTATATCATAGTGAATGTCAATAAAGATATAGTGAATATCTATCAAGATATAATGAGTATCTATCAAGATATAAAATGTCTATCCTTTGGAGAGAAATTAGAAAGAATTTTCCCCGATAACTAGAGGAGTTCTTTTCATTGTATATCATCCCTCATTCCTCAAGATAAATAAAGAAGTCTCCTCTTTCTCTCCATTATTATTGTTGTCTTTGCTATATTAGTTTATAAAACAAACTAGGTTTTTGTTGTAAAAATGCCAAGTGACTTGTTCTCAAGATGCCACTTGGCTTAATTATAGGCTAGACTACTCTTATTATATATATAAATATGAAGTAATATAAATTAATTAATTAATCAATAAAATAGGTTTTTGTTATAAAAATGCCAAGTAACTTGTTCTCAAGATGCCACTTGGCTTAATAATATGAATAATATATATATATATATAGAGAGAGAGAGAGAGAGAGAGATGTGAAATAATATGAATTAATTAATTGATCAACAAATTAGGTTTTTATTGTAAAAATTCCAAGTGACTTTGTAATGACCCTCTCGGTCATTTCTCTTGTTTTCGTGCATTTTCTATACGTAGAGCTTTCTTACAGCTTTCCCAGGTCATTTATGACTTGCTGGGACTGACAGTTTGGTTATCGGGCAGTTCGTTTGGTTTTTAGAGTCATTTCCCTATTTAGGAGCTTTTGAAGTTAAGAAATGGGTCTCGGGCCTAAACCTCAGGTAAACGGCCTCAACTGCTATTTTTGATAGTCTCAACAGCTCTAGAACATTGATTTTAGGCTAGACGGACCCTTGGTTCGGGTCTCGAGGCTTCCGAACTCATTTTTGATATATGGGGTGGAATTTGACAAAAATGGCTCCTTGGGGTGTAGGTCCCACTTTATATCGAAATGACCTCAGATGGAAATTTCGATAATGTCATTGAGTCTAAAATATCAAATTTGGCAGGGTAGCATAGTTCGTTTACATGCATGAGATTTCGAACTAATCCCGAGCACCCGGTCGGAGCCCTATTGAATTTGGCTAACTTGGCTGGTGCCAAGTTGACTAACTTGGTTAACTTGGCTAACTTGGCTCGCTTTAGCGGTAACCGTTTAGACGCCCTGGTCCACTTTAGCGGAGGGACCAGCCTTGGCCTTAGCAGCTTTAGCGGCCCTTGGGCGCTTTAGCGTCTTCTGCTTTAGTGGCCCATAGGGCGCTTTAGCGGGTCTGGCCGGCTGGGCATTGACCGCTTAGATGGCCCTTTTGGGTGTTTTAGTGATGACCGCTAAAGCGGCCATTGTAGTGTGTTATATATGTTTTCCTTCTCCATTTTCTAGCCATTATCCAAAAACCAAAACCCCCATTGTTGGACCTCCTGAGCTCGATTTAGGTATGGGAATTGTGTGGGGAGCTGGGAATCACATGGGGGTGCATTGTGAGTGTGTGATCATTGTTAAACCCATAATTTTTGCCTTAATTTTAGCTTGATTTGCATATTTGGGTCTTGTTTTCTCCATTGATGTTGGACTATTTGAAGAGCTGTTTGAGCTCGAATTCAGCTACCAATTGGTGGCACATGATCCTTGAGCTGTGTGGGATGCTATCACGGGTTTAATTTTGTGATTCTGCAACTGGGACCCGCATGTGATTTGTAGCCCTAATTTCTGGCCTGAAGCATTTATACGCAATATGGGTGTCATTTACCTCGCCTTGATGTGTAGATGCTTATTTTGATAGCATGGCAGCTGTCGGAGGCTTCTCAGAAGGGGAAAGCTCCAGTTTATCAGATTTGGTACGCATTCGACGGCGTCCAAGTAGGCTATCCTTACCCTCTCTTTAGATTGAACTTTCATATGGTATTAGTGTACTGTTTTGCTAGTTTTGGGCTAGTAGTTGTAGTTCGGGCATCGCTTTAGCATTTTAATGCCTATTTACCCGGTTAGGGCCCCATTTAGGTAGATTTCGGGCCCGTTATCCCTTAGAACGACATAGTATCACCTTATAGGGCTAGGTTAGTTCTTTCAGCACCTTGAGTTGGTAATGGGAAGTCTTAGACTAGACTAGGCTAAGTTTTGACCCATGCTTAGTTTTTGGGACCTCGTAGTGGGCCCCGCTACCTTTTAGAGCTAGTGTGCTTTGGCGTTAGATTTCTTTAGGATTGCTTAAGCTTTTGACTACACTTGTTAGGCTATAACTTTGGGATGGGTTGACCTAGACTGGGTTTCTGGCATAACTTTTAGTCCTTTGCTCTGGGTAGGGTAGTATTTGGCCTGGACCACCCTTCTTTAGCATAGTAATTGGTGGCTCACTTTGCCTTAGTAGACTTATTCTCCTGAGTCTGGATGTTTGAGACCTTAGAGATTGGATTTATGCCCAGAAGCCCCAAAATTCTTCCTTTTGGCTGGTTACGCTTATATCAGTATAAATATATTTTTGTTCTAGTCTGGGATCGGCACTTTTCTAATTCCTTCTATTGGTTATACGTTCTGGCAATGGTTACGGTATGGCCTAGTATCAGTTTACAGTTGAGATTGGGTACTTATGGGATCATTGACTTCTGGTTACTATGAGTTTCGATTCGAGTTCGGTATTTGATTATGATATGATCGGGGTGTTCTAGAGGTTGATTACGGTTGCTCTGGGGGCATTGGCAGTGGTATGGGGATTTGTTATACATCATTTATATGGACTCTTATTACTAAACCACTATTTCTGGTTCGAATCTAGCATATGGCCTCTTGTTATTATCTACTATTTTCGATTTGAGCCTGGCATCTGGCCTCTCATTACTACCCATTGGTGTCGGTTTAAGCCCGGTGCACAGTTGGATGGTTCCTATGGTTACTTGTGGATGGATCTATTATGGACTATTTAGGCTTTCCTTTTTACTTATTTCTTGTATGTCCCACCAGTTTATGGGGGCTTGGTCGGGTTTATTTTTTTTTTCGTGTGCCTTTTGGGCTTATGGGGGCCAAGTTAGGTTATGTTTGGCTTTCCTCCTTACTTATTGCATATTTATATTCATGTATCGCTTTTACTTATTCCTTATCAGAGTTGCACAGCCCGAAAGCTATTTACCTTCCTACCCCTATTTACTGTTGACTTAGATGTTACTCTCGCATTTCAGTTATGCTTTCATTATGTTTGAGCTCAGTCGATCGATGATTCCTACTGAGTACCCGTTGTTTTATTACTCATACTGCACTTCTGCATCTTTTTCATAATACAGATCTGAGTACTAGCCATCGGTGTTGACGTGATTCCTCTTTCCCAGATTGATCCAGAACAGGGTAAGCTTGCTAGCGTCTGAGGTTGATCCTCCTCTGTATGTTCTAGTATAGTCTTTTGCTTTCGAGACTACTTTGTATATATATTATGCATCTTTTAAATTTTGTCTAGTACTCTGGTTATATTTTAGTAGTGGCTCTAGTACCAACCTTACCAGGTCTTGGGAGGGATTACTCTGTATATTTTATCCTCTCCTTTCTCCAGATTAGTTTTTCTATGTATGTTTTCTTTCTACTTCCGCATATTATTACTGTTGTTGCCATTTCTTCCTATCTTTCTTGTTTTCTACCAGTTAGCCCATTACTTGCCATTCTGGGCTATGGCTTGGCTTACCTACTGGTGGGTTAAGGTAGGCGTCATCATAACCTAAGAAATTGGGTCGTGACAACTTGGAATCAGAGTGTAGGTTTACCGATTTCATTGGTATGAGAGCCAATGTTTAGTAGAATCACGCGGATTGATACAAAGACGTATTTATCCCATCTTTGGGAGTCTACAGAACATCTTTAGGAAAATCTCATCTTTTGGTTCACTTTCATGCGTTGTGTCGGTATTGGTTTCTAAATTTTGATTTGTTTCACTCTTTCGTAGATGGCTAGGATGCAGGGTGCGGTAGTTTGGGATTACAACCCCGAGCCCGCTGCTAGAGCGCTAGTTAGGGGTAGAGGTTGACCCCAAGGTCAAGGCCAAGCTAGAGCAGCAGCCCCAGTTCTAGATCAGGCTAGGGAGCCATCGCCAGACCCTATTATAGGTTCTGATCCTGAGATAGCCCCAGAGGTTTTGCCACCACAACAGTAGGTGGGCCAGGGGGCAGCCCAGGCCCCACTCGGGTTTATATCTTCTTCAGTTCTCTAGGATGTATTGGTATAATTGTTGGGACTAGTTGATGGTCTGCCGACCGATGGAGCTCAGCCAGCAATCAGAGTGGTATTAAGTTAGGGGCGCAGCCTGCAGCTGTGGCTCCCCAAGTAGAGTTTCAGCCAGCACCGGTAGTTCCGCAATCGGTAGTAACTCAGCCAGTTATGTATGAGAAGGACCATAAAATATTGGGTCAATTTTTTATATTGACTCCACCCAGGTTTGTCGGAACCCCAGAAGAGGATGCTTATGAATTTTTGTCCAGTTATGAGAAAAAGTTATAAAATTTGGGGTTGTTTGAGGCGCAAGGAGTGGATTTTATGGCCTATCTGCTAGATACAGTAGTGAGGATATGGTGGAGAGGTTATCTTGATTTCAGGCTAGTTGGATCTCCACCTATGACTTGGAATCAGTTCTTTAAGGCTTTCTTGGGGAAGTATATGCCGTTCAACATGTGCGAGTGCCTGAGAGATGAGTTTTCTGGGTTGAGACAGGGTTCTATGATTGTGGCCGAGTATAAGGAAAGATTTCACGAGTTAGTTAGAAATGCCACTATGATTCTCTTTGATGAGTATGAGTGGGTTTGATGCTTTGTTAGGGGTTTGAGATTACTGTTGTGCAAGGCTACACAGAGTTTGGTGACTTTGGGGAAGTCTTTTTCTAAGATTGCTGAGCATGGCTACTCTATAGAAGAGGTAGATCACGAGGCCTAAGGGGGCAGTGATAAGAGACCTCGAAATCAGGGTAGTTTCAGTGGGAGCCAAAACGGCTCACAATTCAAAGGTCGAGGGTTTCAGTGTAGGTACCCCCAACAACAGCCTTATCAGTGTTAGGTCCAGTTTAGTAGGCCCGTCCAAGCAATACTTTAGGTATCGAACGGGGGTCAACCCGGTTATAGTGGTTTTGGTGGTCAGAGTAGCATCCAGCCTTAAAGGGGTGTTCAGTTAGGATCGTCGGGTTGAGGTAGTCATTCTGGAATGAGTGTGGGATTATTAGTCATTTTGCTCGTGAGTGTCCCCGACGTGGGATGATTGAGGCTGCAGTTCATAGCGCTCAGCCGATCAGATCAGTACCGCCTCCAGCCAGGGGTGGTACGCAAGGTTGTAGGAGTAGTCCCTAGGGTTTTCAAGGTTGTCCTCAAGCAGGTAGGATAGGTGGTCGGAGAGGCACCCAGTCTGGTAGTAGACAGGGTCAGTTGTATGTTATACCGGGTAGGCCGGAGGCTGAGGCTTTGGATGTTGTGATCACAGGTATGATTTTTGTATGCCATCGGCCATCTTATTCTTTGTTTGATCTCGGTTCCACTTTTTCTTATGTTTCTACTTATTATGAACCGTAGATAGGTTTGTATTTAAAGCTGTTATTTGTGCCTATGCACGTACCTACCCCCATGGGTAATTCCTTAGTAGTGGATTGGGTATATAGATCATGTGTGGTGATTGTTTGAGAGTATGACACTCAGGTGGACCTCATTGTGTTGGATATGTTAGATTTCAATGTGATTCTGGGCATGGACTGGTTATCCCCCTACCATGCGGTCTTGGATTGCTTTGCCAAGACCGTTACCTTATCCATGCCTGGTATACCCCCAATTGTGTGGCAGGGTTCTATTAGCCGTGCGCCGATGGGGATTATCTCTTATGTTCGGGCTAGTAAATTGATATCGAGGGGTTGTGGATCATTTCTCGCTTATGTTTGGGATGTTAGTGCTGAGAGTCCTTTGCTTGACTTCGTTCATATTTTCTGTGAGTTTCCTGATGTATTTCCTACAGACCTACCTGGCCTTCCTCTTAAGAGATACATTGAGTTTGTTATTGAGCTCGAGACTGGCACCTGACCTATTTCTATGCCTCCTTATCGTATGGCTTCTATCGAGCTAAATTCTCAGCTTCAGAACCTTCTGGGTAAGGACTTCATCAGACCAAGTATTTCGCCTTGGGGTGCTCCAGTTTTGTTTGTGAAAAAGAAAAATGGTTCTATGCATATGTGTATCAACTACTGGCAGTTGAATAAGGTGACAGTGAAGAAAAAGTATCGTGTGCCTCATATCAATGATTTATTTGATCAGCTTCAAGGTATGACAGTGTTTTCTAAGATTGATGTGAGGTTTAGGTACCATCAGCTGAGGATCAGGTTTGATGGTGTCCCTAAGACAGCCTTCAAAACTCGTTATGCTCATTATAAGTTCCTGGTGATCTATATCGGGTTGATTAATGCCCCAACAACATTTATGGATTTGATGAACCGAGTTTTCAGGTCGTATTTGGACTCTTTTGTGATAGTGTTCATCGATGACATCTTGATTTTTTCAAGGAGTAAGGAGGAGAATGAACAACATTTAAGGACTGTGCTCCACACTTTAAGATATTATAGGCTTTGTGCCAAATTCTCAAAGTGCAAGTTCTAGCTTGAGTCTGTAGCCTTCTTGGGGCATGTGGTATATAAGGATGGTATTATGGTGGACCCAGCAAAGATTGAGGCTATTCATGGTTGGGCTAGGTCTACGTCACCTACAAAGGTTCGCAATTTCGTTGGGTTGGCTGGCTAATACAGGTGGTTCGTCGAGAGTTTTGCTTCTATTACAACCCTTATGACCAGGTTGACTAGAAAGGAGGTTCCATTTTAGTGGTCCGTGGGTTGTGAGGCGAGCTTTCTGAAGCTCAAGGACTTGCTCACTTCAACTCCTGTTCTGACTCTTCCAGTTAAGGACGAGGGTTTTATCATCTATTGTGATGCATCTGGTGTTAGTTTGGGGTGTGTTCTGATGCAGCAGGGCCGTGTTATTGCATATGCTTCGAGGCAGCTGAAGGTGCATGAGCACAACTACCTTACTCATGATTTGGAGTTGGTTCCGGTAGTTTTCGCGCTAAAGATTTGGAGGCACTACTTGTATGGTAATCATTGTGAGATTTTCACTACCATCATAGTCTTTAGCATATATGACCTGAAAGGAGCTTAATTTGAGGTAGCGTAGATGGATTGAGTTGCTGAAGGACTATGATATCTCTATTCTATACCACCCGGGCAAGGAGAATATAATCGTTGATGCCTTGAGCTGAAAGGCAATGAGTATGGGTAGCTTGGCCTTTATTTCAGTTTTGCAGCGGCCGTTGGCTTTGGATATCCAATCCTTAGCTAGCATGATAGTTCATTTGGATATTTCTAACCCCAGAAGGATTATTGCTAGTGTTGGTGCTAAATCTACCTTGTTGGAGCAGATTCAAAGTCGCTAATTTGAGGATAGCGACCTTCGTTGCATTCGAGATCAAGTGTAGATGGGTGAGTCCAGGAGGGCTACCTTAGATTCTGAGGGAATTCTGAGATATGAAGGTTGCATTTGTGTTCTGAGGGTTGGGGACCTAATTCGGTTGATTCTCCATGAGGCACATAGCTCCAGGTATTCTATTCACCCCAGGATAGCTAATATGTATAGGGATTTTAGACAGTATTACTGGTGGAGTGGTATGCGGAGAGATATAGCTGGATTTGCGGCTCATTGCCTTTGTTGTCAACAGGTAAAGGTTTAGCACCAAAGACCTGGTGGATTGCTTCAGCATCTACCTATTCTCGAGTAGAAATAGGAGTGAGTTACTATAGATTTTATAGGTGGTTTGCCTCGCACTTCTCATGGTTTTGATAATATTTCGGTCATTGTGGATCGGTTGACCAAGTCTGCCTATTTCATCTATGTTCAGACTTCCTACAGTGCCGAGAGGTTGGCCGTGTCTATATTCGAGAGGTGGTTCTCCTGCATGAGGTACTTGTGTCCATCATTTCAGACTGTGGCTCTCAATTCGCTTCTAGTTTCTGGAGGACATTTCAGAAGGAGTTGGGTATCCAAGTTGACCTGAGCACCAATTTTCACCCCAGACTAATGGGCAGTCCGAGCAGACTATTCAGGTTTTGGAGGATATGCTCCGCGCTTGTGTGTTGGATTTTGGAGATCAGTGGGACCTGTTTTTACCTTTGGCGAAGTTTGCATATAATAACAGCTTTTATTCGAGTGTTCAGATGGCCCCATTTGAGGTGTTGTACAGTAGGCAATGTCGGTCTCCAGTTGGTTGGTTCGAAACTTCTGAGGTTAGGCCTCATGGTACAGATTTACTTCGTAAGTCATTGGACCAGGTTCGAGTGATTCAGGATAGGCTATGGACATCTCAGAGTAGGCAGAAGAATTATACTAACCGTAGATGTCTTGCTTTGAGGTTCAGGGTTGGTGATAGTTTTCTTACAAGTATCTCCCATGAAGGGCGTGATGAGGTTTAGGAGAATGGGCAAGCTCAGCCCCAGGTATATTGGGCCATTTGAGATCCTGCAGATAATGGAGGAGGTAACATATGTGTTGGAATTACCTCCTGCCTCTACATCCATCCACCCGGTATTTCATGTGTCTATGTTGCGGCAGTACATTCCAGATGAGTCTCACGTGCTTCGATGGGACTGGGTTTAGTAGGATGAGAGGTTGGCATTCGTAGAGGAGCTTGTGTCCATTTTGGCCAGAGATGTCAGGCGATTGCGCTCTAGGGAAATTCCTGTTGTTAAGGTTCAGTGACATCACCGTCCAGTCTAGGAGGCCACCTAGGAGACCAAGCGTGTTATGCGAGCCCAGTATCCCTACCTATTCGAGCCTTCAGGTACTTCCTTGCGCTTTACTTTCGCAGACGAAAGTCCTTTTAGTAATAGATATTGTAATGACCCTCCAGGTCATTTCCTTCATTTTCATTCATTTTCTGTGTGTAGAGATTTTCTACAGCTACCCCAAGTAATTTATGACTTGCTGGGACTAACAGTTCGGTTACCGGGCAGTTCATTTGGTTTTTAGAGCAATTTCTCTATTTAGGAACTTTTGAAGTTAAGAAATGGGTCTCGAGCCTAGACCTCAAGTAAACGGACTCAGATTCTATTTCTGACAGTCTCAACAGCTCCAGAACATCAATTTTATACTAGGAGGTCCTTGGTCTGGGTCCCGAGGCTTTCGGACTCATTTTGGGATATGGGGTGGAATTTGGCAAAAATGGCTCCTTTGTGAGTGTGGGCCCCACTTTTTTTATCAAAATGTCCCCAGATGGAAATGTTGATGATGTCATTGAGTTAGGAATGTAGAATTTGGTAGGGTAGTATAGTTCGTTTGCACGTACGGTATTCTGAACCAATCCTGAACACCCGATCGGAGCCTTGTTGAATATGGCTAACTTGGCCTGCTCCAAGTTGCTGGTGCAGACGCTTAAGCGGCCAGGAGACTGCTTTAGCGGTGACAACTTTAGCAGCCCTGGCCTGCTTTAGCTGGGCCTTGGGCTCTTTAGTGTTTTCTGCTTTAGTGGCCTATAGGGCGCTTTAGCTGGTCTGGCCGACTGGGCATTGACCGCTTATGCGGCCCTTTCGGGCGCTTTAGCGGTCTAGTGACTGCTAAAGCGGCTATCGCAGTGTGTTACATATGTTTACCTTCTCCATTTTCCAGCCATTATCCAAAAACCAAAACCCCCCATTGGTGGACCTCCTGAGCTCGATTTAGATTTGGGAATTGTGTGTGGAGGCTGGGAATCGTGCAGTGGTGCATTGTGAGCGTGTGATCATCGTTAACCTGTAAGTTCCGCCATAATTTTAGCTTAATTTATGTTTTTGGGTCTTGTTTTCTCCATTGATGTTGGACTATTGGGGGAGCTGTTTGAGCTTGGATTCAGCTACCAATTGGTGGCACATGATCCTTGAGCTGTGTGGGAGGCTCTGACGGGTTTAATTTTGTGATTTTATAAGTGGGCCCCAGATGGGATTTGTTGTTCGATTTTTGACACAGAGTGTTTATACGCAATATAGGTGTCATTTTCCTCTTCTTGATGTATAAATGCTTATTTTGATAATGTGGAAGCTGTCGGAGGCTTCTTGGAAGGGGAAAGTCTGATTTAGCAGATTTGGTAGGCGTTCGGCGGCGTCTAGGTAGGCTAGGCTTATCCTCTATTTAGATTGAACTTTCAGATGGTATTAGTGTACTGTTATGCTAGTTTTGGGCTGGTCATTGTAGTACAGGCATCGCTTTAGCATTTTTATGCCTATTTACCCCGTTAGGGCCCCGTTTCGGTAGATTTCGGGCTCCTTATCCCTTAGAATGGCATAGTATCACCTTATAGGGCTAGGGTAGGTCTTTCAGTACCTTGAGTTGGGAATAGTAATCCTTAGACTAGACTAGGCTAAGTATCGACCCAGGATTAGTTTTTGTGACCTCGTAGTGGGTCCTGTTATCCTTTAGCGCTAGTGTGCTTGGTGTTAGATTCCTTTAGGCTTGCTTAAGCTCTTAACTACTCTTGTTATACTATCACTTTGGGGTGGATTGACCTAGGCTGGGTCTCTGGCTTAACTTTTAATCTTTTACCTCGGGTAGGGTAGTATTTGGCCTGGACCACCCTTTCTTAGCATAGTAATTGGTAGTTCGCCTTGCCTTAGTAAACTTATCCACCTGAGTCTGGATGTTTCTAACCTTAGGGCCTAGATTTATGCTCGGAAGCCCCAAAATTCTTCCCTTTGGCTGGCTGCGCTTTTATCGATATAAATGTATTTCTGTTCCGTTCCGAGATCGGCACTTTCCTTATTCCTTCTTTTGGTTATTCGTTCTGGCACAGTTTTGGCAATGGTTATGGTATGGTCTGGTATCACCTTACAGTTAAGATTGGGTACTTATGGGATCATTGGCTTCTGGTTACTATGAACTTCGATTTGAGTTTGGAATCTGATTATGAGACGATCGGGGTATTCTAGAGGTTGATCGCGGTTGCTCTTGGAGCATTGGCAGTGGTATGGGGATTTGTTGTACATCATTTATGTGGCCTCTCGTTACTAAACCACTATTTTCAGTTCAAATTTGGCGCATGGCCTCTTGTTATTATCCATTATTTCCAGTTAGAGCCCGGCGTCTGGCCTCTTGTTTCTACCCATTGGTGCTAGTTTAAGCCACCGTTGGATGGTTTCTATAGTTACTTGGGAATGGATCTATTACGTATAATTTACGTTTTCCTTTTTACATATTTTTTGTGTGTCCCACCGGCTTATGAGGCCACGATCAGGTTAATTATTTTTTTTCGTGTGCCTTTTGGGCTTATGGGAGCCAAGTTAGGTTACGTTTGGCTTTCCTCCTTACTTATTGGATATTTATATTCTTGTATCGCTTTTACTTATTCCTTATCAGAGTTGCACAGCCCAAAAGCTATTTACCTTTCTACCCCTATTTACTGGTTACTTAGATGTTACTCTCGCATTTCAGTTATGCTTTCATTATGTTTGAGCTCAGTCAGTCGATGATGCCTACTGAGTACCCGTTGTTTTAGTACTCATACTGCACTTCTGCATCTTTTCCCTGATGCAGATCCGAGTACTAGCCACCAGCGTTGACGTGATTCCTCTTTCCCAGTACTGATCCGGAGCTGGGTGAGCTTACTAGCATCCGAGGCTGATCCTCCTCTATCTGTTCCAGTATAGTTTTTTGCTTTCGATACTACTTTGTATATATATATATATATATATATATATATATATATATATATTATGCATCTTTTGGATTTTGTCTAGTACTCTAGTTATCTTTTAGTAGTGGCTCTAGTACTGACCTTACCAGGTCTTTGGAGGGATTACTCTGTATATTTAGTCCTCTCTCTTCTCCCGATTGGTTTTTCTATGTATGTTTTCTTTCTGCCTCCGCATATTATTACTGTTGTTGCCATTTCTTCCTATCTTTCTTGTTTTCTACCTGTTAGCCCATTACTTGCCGTTCTGGGCTATGGCATGGCTTGCCTACTGGTGGGTTAAGGTAGGCGCCATCATGACCTAAGAAATTTGGTCGTGACAGACTTGTTCTCAAGATGCCACTTGGTTTAATTATAGGTTAGACTACTCTTATTATATATATATATTTATATATATATATAAATAAAATAATATAAATTAATTAATTAATCAATAAAATAGGTTTTTGTTGTAAAAATGCCAAAGGACTTGTTCTCAAAATGTCACTTGGCTTAATTATAGGCTAGACTACTATCCTTTCTTATATATATAGATATGAAATAATATGAATTAATTAATTAATCAACAAACTAGGCTTTTGTTCTAAAAATGCCAAGTGACTTATTCTCAAGATGTCACTTGCTTAATTATAGGTTAGACTACTCTTATTATATATATAGATATGAAATAATATGAATAAAATAATCAATCAACAAAATAAGTTTTTGTTGTAAAAATGCCAAGTGACTTGTTCTCAAGATAACACTTGGCTTGATTATAGGTTAGACTACTCTTATTATATATATAGATATGAAATAATATAAATTAATTAATTAATTAATTAAATAGATTTTTGTTGTAAAAATGCCAAGAGACTTGTTCTCAAGATGCCACTTGGTTAATTATAGGCTAGATTACTCTCATTTATTATATATATAGTTATGAAATAATATGAATTAATTAATTAATCAACAAACTAGGCTTTTATTCTAAAAATGCCAAGTGACTTATTTTCAAGATGTCACTTGGCTTAATTATAGGTTAAACTACTCTTATTATATATATAGATATGACATAATATGAATTAATTAATCAATCAACAAAATAGGTTTTTGTTGTAAAAATGTCAAATGACTTGTTCTCAAGATACCACTTGGCTTAATTATAGGTTAGACTACTCTCCTTTATTATATATACAGATATGAAATAGTTAAATAATCAACAAAATATGAAATAATTAGTAATGACCCTCCAGGTCATTTTCCCGCTTTTAGTGCATTTTCGGTATTTCGTGCCTTCCCATAGCGGCTATGGTTGTATTTTTTGGATACTGGTGATGGCATGCATACTGTTAGGCACATTTATGCTCACTTAGTGATAGTACAATTCCAATCAAACCTTACTTTTACTTTTGTTTTCTAAAAAGTGAATTATTCCCACTTTTCGCTTTTACAACGAATTGTTATACAACGGAAATCGTACCACCATATTTAATGAACTATGAGCTTTTGGAACTAAAAATGCTATTTTGAAAAGTAGACCGAGGTTAATTCTTGTCCATTATTAATTCACTCTCTTCACCACTACTATTTATTTTGATCGAGGGAGATTCCGACCCTTTCTATATTATTATGTCGATTTAGTCCCAAACACAATTTCGGGCAATGGATTTACAGACTTATACTCTTTTAGTCTCAGTTCGAGTCCAAGCACTTATTATACTTTATATCTCTCTGGTACTGGATGGAGTAGATTGATTATGATGGTTATTGGAAGTCCTGGTTTGCAACCAGGCAGTGTATACGGATATCTCAAGTCCCCTATAGGCCCCTTTGTCCATAAGCCATAGTGTCGGAGAAGAATGGTCGCCGTAGGTCCTGCTTTTGCGAGCTACTGAGCTGGAGGAAGTGTATACACTTGTTACGTTATGGTACTTGGATTGGGCATGGTATTTCTAGTTTATGTTGCATTCACTCATTCATATGCATTGCCTATCACCAGTATAATTGTTTGGTGCTTATATTTATCGTCCTTATGGGGGATGTATAGCGATAAGCTATGATTTTTGTTTGCTTAGTGCTTGCTTGAACCTTAAGGGCATATAAGGGCTCGGTTAGGTTATTATTTTTTTAGACTAGCCGGTTACTTTATTATTGGTTATTATGGTTAGTTCGTGTAGAATGATTATGGGCTGGTACGTGAGATTGTCGGTACGTTTCTGATTCCTTTTATTTCTCATAGTAAGATATGTCACTGTTAGATTATCTCATTTTTAGTCATCCTTTGGTTAGAGGCCCATATTAGGTTACTATTAGCTTTTCTACCTGGTTAGTATTCCTTGAGATGTTAGATTGGCTCCCTCGGGTTATTATTTTGAGTTTAGTCCTATATGTGTGTGTTTATATATGGTATTAAAGTATATCCCTCTCTTTCCTTATATATTCATATATTGTATATGTATCATTTTGCCTTGTATTACTACTATATATTCTTCTTTTACCCTTCATTTGTATATTGGATGGTGATATACGGTATTGCACTTTAGTTCCTGAATATTGTTAGAATAGGATAGTTTATCCTTATCCTTCCATTAGCATTATTATTTTTAGTTTCTTAGATAGTTGCCTGTAGTTATATTTCTACTTTACATGATATATATGCTTGCATTATCTTTGGAGCTCAGTCAATCGATGCCTACTAAGTACCACGTGTTTGGTACTCATACTAAACTTCTGCAGCCTGCAGATCAAGTATGAGTTCTCACCTTTGTTGTGTACATAGTACATAGCAACCATGGATCAGAGATTTGGGGTGAACTCCTGACGTTCGAAGTATTCCTGCTCTCCCTCATATTGTTAGTTTGATCTCTATTTTGTATTTCAGAGATGGCTTAGTATATATATTGACTCTGTATTCCACTTTGTTCTCCTGTTGTATTAGAAGCTTTTGTACTGATATCACCAGTTTTTGAGGTTGTAATCTATATTAGTCTCTTTATTAAATTCCTTTTCGTTATTTTCTTCTTTTCTATTAGTTGTCCGTTACTTGCTGTTCAAGACTATGAGTTGGCTTACCTACTGGTGGGTTATAGTAGGTGTCATCATGACCTGAGAAATCAGATCGTGACAAATTGGCATTAGAGCATAGGTTTACCCGTGTTGTTGGTACAAGAGCTAAGTGCCTAGAAGAGTCCTGCAGATCAGTACGGAGACGTCTATATCCTATCTTCGAGAGGCTATAGGGCATTCTTAGGAACTTCTATTTCTTGATTCCTGGTCGTGTGTCCGTACTTCTGTGAACCTCTAAGTACTCCTTTGACTCTACTCTTTCCCATATAGATAGCACGAGGTATCCGATAGATGCAGACGAGACTTCTACGGGCCTTGCCAGAGCTTCAGCTCAGCTTTGAACTAGGGAGTTAGATATGGATATTAAGGATCTTCAACATCAGCCAGCATTGATACCCCAGTACATCGAGTGATTTTCAGACCAGAGTTGGGTTTGTTGGTGTTCAGTAGGGATCTTTATCGATTTTAAAATATGAGTTTGGGTTTCTCGAGTGGGCTAGTCAGACATCTATGTTATATGCTATAGAGCATGAAATGGTACGGAGATTTATTAGAGGATTAGTTTTACCACTCCATTTGGCATCGGAGCATTTGATTGCAGCTGGGTCTACCTTTCTTCAGGTTGTCGATCACTCGAGGACTACAGAAATGACATTTATTGAGACATATAGAGGTGGCGGTAAGAGGCAATATCAGCACAAAGTATTCGGTATAAATCTTCAAGCCATAGTGGTCATTCTAGGGCAGCAGGTGCAGTGCATTAGAGAGTTCTAGGGGCGTATTTTGATTGTGATGAGATTGGGCATTGGTCTAGGGAGTGCCCCAGGAGTCAATTGGTCAACCAGTTGGGGTCAGCTCGTGCTTCTCATCAGGTTAGAGCTTCAAGGGTTTGTTATGACTGCAGAGAGATGGGTCATTGGTCTAGAGAGTGTCCCTGACATGGGATTATAAAGCAGGCAGTGCAGATAGAATAGTCTCATGGGATTGTGGCACCTTCGGGCATAGGTAGTACACTTAGTGCTTCAGTTGGTCATTCAAATGCTCAGTCCGAGCTTAGACGCTTTTGGATTTGTACTTCTTTAGGCAGTCGAAGACTAGGACTTTGGATTTCATCGTATAGTTCGATTTTGATTTGCTATCTTTTAGTTTCGATTTTAATTATGTTGGGGTTTTCATACCCATTAGTGGTTACCTGTCTTGATGTTACTATAATGGTTGTTGTAGTCTTTGTGTAGATTTTTGCATACTTGACTACCCGATAGATGATTTTTTTTAGTAGGGGATTGAGTAGATCAGTATGGTGATTTCCTAGGGGTGTAGCCTTTGGGTTAAAGTCCCTTTATTTTGGCATATTGGCCTTGTTGTGATCTAAGAGTAATACTGGTTGTTCTCCATTTTGGTGCCACTTACCCCTTTTCTTGTTGTTATTATTGATGTTGTTTTAACGTTGATTGATTCTTACTTGATAGACGACTAAACTAGCTTTATTTAATTATTATCTCTTTTCTTGCAAATCTTATTCGTTGGCTTAGACAACTAACTCGGTTGGTTGGTTCTCTCTCTTTTAGTGAAGTGAGGTTGGTTGTTTCCTTCTTTAAGCAAGGTTAGATTGAGATTTGAGAATGAGTGAAGAAAGGTTCGGCCTTTCATGGTTTTGTTGTGGTTCTAGAGTTGGCAATTTGGTTTTATTGCCCATTTTTTATGTTGAAAATTCTAAGGCTTGCTTTTCTGGTTTGTTGGGTTCATCTCCCAGTGATAGTCTTGATATTGGTAATGGAGTTGAGTTGGGTACTCCATTTTTGCTATGATGTGGTGGTCCATGATTCAGTTGAGTTAAGGTTGGTGAAAATGGGTAAATTCAGAAAAATCTCATTTCGTCAGTTGTGTAACACCCCGTACCTTCCCAACCCTACTTGATGATGTTGAATAATGTTTGCTTAGGTGTCTAGAGATATAAGTATGTATTTGGTAATGCTAATGACGAGAAAATTGAAATTTGGCCACGTACATGCAATTAGACCTTCATAGGAGGTGTTTTGTGAGTTCGTGGGGAATTTGTGTAATACCCCGTACATATTCCAACCTCATTTGGTGACTTGGAGTCATGTTTACTTGATGATTAAGATCACTAAGTAAGTATTTTGTAGTGTTTTGATAGGGTATTGAATGATATGCAAGTGTTGAAAAAAGTGGCCAAAAAATTCAGAAAAGTACCAAGACTTGCTCCACTCCCTGTTTCAGGGGGTATGGCGCAAGCCTCTGATTCAGAGGGGTGTCATTTCCTGCGCCACAAGCTTGCTTTGCAGCTAGTGGTGCAAGGCACAAAGATTGTGCCCTTCCGTTCCCGTTTTGCAACGCAATGCTACGTCGATTCTTCCGTGGTTTCTTTTGGTTCCTTGGAGTTATTTAAGCATTGTTAAAGCTTCAAATACCTCAATACACTCCTACATACTTCTACATGATCAAACCATGAAACACAAGTAGGTATCATAAATGTTCAATGAAGCCATGGGCGACTAGAATTCCTATTTTTGCGATTAAGGCGACGAACATGACTCTTGTAAGTGAATATTGTTGTGACATTATGGAATTATTTAAACATGAGATATATGGTGAATTATACATTAAAGTTGGTGGGCTAAGCTAACATGTGCAATTGGGCCCAAAATTAGGGCCCAAAATGGAATAAAAGACAAGGTCCAAAAGGGCAAATTGACCCATTCTTCCACTTGACCAAGGGACCATTGCATTAAATGCCAAGGAGTTGCTAAGCATGAATGAAGAGGCTATATAAAGGCCAAAAATCAGACTTTAATCCATTATAACTCTCATGCCTTTTGAGATATTTTCCAAACCTTTCTCTATTCTTCCAAACCCTAAAGCAACTATTTCCTTTGGACCCTTTGGTAAAGATCATCACTTTGCAAGCCTTGGTAAGTGCCTACTCTCATGGATTAATATCTTATATGCTTAATATGGCATGTATATTATGATGGTTATGTTGGCAAGGTGGTGAATAGTGTATTTTTGCTTTTGGAAAAAGATGTGCCATCTTTGTGATTTGAACTTGAAATATGACTTGTGACTTTGATGCAAGGGCATGGTATGGATAAAATATGAACATGTATGGTGTGATTTTGTTATTAAACTTGTTTTTTTTTTTATAAATGTAAATTGTGGGATTTTGGCCGATATGTGCTATGAGGTGTATTAAGGTAAATTGATGGATTATTTGTGATGTGGTGTGGATAAGAAAGTGTAAAGGAGAAGTGTTGTGGTGAAATGTATTGATTATCATGTATTGTTCAATGTATGGAATATTGGGGGATTTTTGGGAATAATAATTTCATCAATGGTTTTGTCAAGGGGAAATGGCATGTTTAAAGGCAAACATGTAACTCATTGATGTTATATGCATTTGTAAAGTAGTTGATGGTTAATGTGAATCCCGTTATATATTTGTGTTGTAGAGTGACACATAAATAAGGAGCGGGACTGTTGTATGCACCTCTAGGATTGTATAATCGTATTGAGAATACAAGGTATGTAAGGTTACTCTGTTCGTATCTTTCTGCGGCAAATAGTATTCACATTGACATTACGCTTGTCCCATCCTGAAATGTACTAAGGTATTCTATATCCGGTTATCAATGGTCATTATCATATGTTTCCTACTCATTGATCAATTGTGAATCTCATGTCTCATATTCATGAATAATGTTCCAAAAGCTCAACAATGTTATGTTCCAAAGTTCCAATAGTGGTTATACTCATCTATCTTGGTCATTGATTATTGTCTAATGGTTCCAATGGTGTTATGTTTCCAATAAGGCTATGTTTCCAACAATGTTTATTCACATGTCCCTCACTCATTGGTTAATGATCCAAAGCTTCAAGTAAAGTTGTGACTATCATGGTATCAATCTCAAAGTAATAAACAAAGTAATGCATATGTGGTCAATGATCAAGTATGGGTGGCAGCTTTGGGGGCAAAATGCCTAGCACAAGCCGATCCCGAGGTTGTTGGATCAGGGAGCAGTCCTAGAGGCATAAGCTAGCTCGGATCGATCCTGACAGGGGGCAGCTCTAGGGGTAATAACCTAGCTCGAGCCGAACCTGAAATGTTGTATGGGTGGCAGCTCTAGAGGTACTAACCTAGCTCGAGCCGATCCCGATATATACATTGATTCATAGGGTGGTAGCTCTAGGGGCATAGACCTAGCTCAAGTCGATCCCAACATAACGCTATGTTATGTTTAAAACCCACTGTTCAGTCGGGGCCCGGGTATCACAGGTCACAGACAAAGATGAATAAGCATAGAAGCAAAGATACAAAGAAAGTAATGAAAGCAAAATAAATGATTTCCACAGTACAAAATAGTGACTCATCTACATTGTGACTTATCTATATTGGTTATGCATTTGAACTTGAGTTCTTGACATATTTTTATATCTTACAAGTTTCATATGGCCTTACATACTCAGTACATTCTTCGTTCTGACCCCTCTTGGGGAACTTACCTTACATGTTGTAGGGGCATGCACTAAGAGACCTCCACAGTAGGTTGACAGTATTTGCAGATCTGTGGTGAGCCCCAGTTGGTTCGGGACTTTCCGAGTCACAGTTGTACAGTTGTTCTGATGTTGTAAATGTTGTATAAAGCGGGGACTTGTCCCGACTTTAGTTGGTCTTGTAAATGCATTTGTTATAGGCTTTTGTAGACGTATGTGAGTATATGAATGTAAAAGAAGTATGTCCATGTTGACTCGATTGCCCTAACGGCCAAGTTTCTTATACGTAGATATATCACATGTTTCTATAACTTCCGCTATTGACATTGTATACCTCTATGTGATGGTGCTGATTATTGAGTGACATGCATATGAATATACATGAGCAAAGATTGGTTCTCTCAGGCCTCATCGGCTTCGGGTGCCAGTCCGCCTCATGGGATCTCGGGGTGTGACAAAAGTGGTATCAGAGCAGGTCGTCCTAAGGGTGTCTACAAAGCCGTGTCTGAGTAGAGTATTACTTATCGATGTGTTGCGTGCCACATTGATAAGCTGGAGGCTACGGGACATTTAGGAGTTGTTTCTTTTCTTTACTTCTAGATCGTGCAATAGATCCAAAGTTGTAGGTGGACACATATGTACGTATTGACATTGGTTTTCTTTTGTATAGTCAAATGTTGAGTATCAGACAAGATAAAAACAAAGGTGAGCAGGTTGATATGCCTGCCAAAGTAGAAATGAGTAAATCACCACTTGACCAAGGTAGTCAAGTTGGAGCTGACATGGAATTTGTTATACGAGTTTCTCTTAGCCAAAAGGTAGAGAAGTATCCGCAGAACCACCTATAAATGCCACTGAGAAGGATTTAAGAAATGTAGTGCATGTGTTGACTCAGATAGTTGTTGTGTAATGTCATTGGCGAGCGGGCCCGATGACGAGTGATGATGGTATGGCTAGGGCAGCTAGTCGTCGAATAGAGGATTTTCTGAAATTAAACCCTCCCACGTCCACTGAGTTGGATATGAATAAAGATCCACAGGACCTTATTGACCAAATCAAAAGGGATCTAGATAATATGCATGTGGCTGTGTATTAATATACTTTCAGTTAGTTGGGAGAAATTTAAAACGACATTTCTTGACCAGTACCTCTCATATGAGGTCCAAAAAGCTTATGCGGATCAATTGCTAAAGCATTGCTAAAGAACTATGAGTGTCAGAAAGTACAACCTTCGGTTTAATTCTATGGCTAGGTATACTCCAAAAGTGGTAACCATTATGATCGATAGAATGCATCGGTATATGGAAAGATGGATTGTACCATTGCGAACTTGAAAAGAGATATTGATATAGTCAGAATACAGGGTTTTTTTGCACAGATAATGAAAGCTCAGAGGCACCAGAAAAGGATATGTTGGTTTGGGCGGAATGTTTGTTATTGGTGTGGTATGTCCGGCCACAAAATGAGTCCTCTCTTGAGGTAGCTACAGGTACCGTACACGTATTGATTGACCCATATTCGACACTAGCATATGTTATTTTATTAATTGCTGAAAATTCAAATGAACACCAAAATTACTAGTTATGTCACTTGAAGTCTATACATCAGTCGGTGAATCTATGATAGTTAAAAGAGTATATCTTAAGTGCATAGTAATTATTTGTGATCATGAGACACCGGTTGATCTTATTGAGCTGGAAATAGTGGATTTTAATGTTATAAAGGGATTGTGCCATAGTAGATTGCCGAACTAAGAAGTTATATTGTCGTTTTCCCCAAAAGAAGAAATGTGGGGGCACTAAGAGGAAAAAGTTGTTCCCCATAGTAAAGCAAGTAAAAGGGTACTCTAAGGGATACACATGTCACTTGGTAAGAGTGAAAGATACTGATGTGAAGCCACCAACTCTTCAATCAGTTCTGGTGGTAAACGAATTCCTCGATGTATGAGCTGGTATTACTATGATGTCAGGTACTTAGCCTATTTTTATTTCTTTATATAGTATGTCCCCCGGCAAAGTTATGGGAATTGGGGAAAAAAACAGAAAACATTGAAAGATGTGATGAACAAGGGATTCATAAGACCTAGTATGTTCCCTTGGGGTGCACCAGTGTTAATTGTACAAAAGAAAGACAGTACATTGAGAATGTGTGTCGATTATCGGCAACTGAATAAGATGACAATTACGAATAAATATTCCCTCCCCAGAGTTGATGATTTGTTTGATTAGTTATGGGGTTAGAAAAAAAATGGTGAAATGAATGATGAAATGATGAAACGAATGACGACGAAATGAAAAAAAAGAAAGAATGATGATGATATACCCAAGACAACATTACAAACATGGTATGGTTATTATGAATTCCTAGTATGTCAATTGGGCTAGTGAATGTACCTATAGTTGTTATGGGTGAAATGAATAGGGTGTTCAAAACACTTTTCAGGTTATGTGTGACCATGTTTGGTGATGGTATTCAAAATCACAAGAGGACCATGCATTGTATAGGATGAAGAGATGAAAGTTGTTACACAAAAGATAGAAATGGTGAACAATTGGCTAAGGCCTATAATGCTTACAGAGATCCATCGTTCTCTTGGGTTGGTTGATTATTATAGGAGAATTGTTGAAGGATTTTATTCTATCCCTACACCCTTAGCAAAGTTTATATACAAGGCAATCAAGTTCCAGTAGAATGATCCAGGTGAGAAGAGTTTCCAAGAGTTGAAAGATAAAGTAACTTCCACACCAGTTTTAAGTGCCTCCCGAAGGCATAAGAATGTTATGCAATGTATGGTAATGCTTCCGGGTTGGCCTCGGATGTGTATTGATGTAGCATGATAAGGTAATAGCATATGCCTTACGACAGTTGCGGCTACATGAGGAAAAAAAATTATTACTAAACACATGATCCTGAACTAGCAGCCGCGATATTGCTTTACAGTTATGGTGTCACTATTTGTAAGGGATTCTTGCTGATATATATACTGTTCATAAGAAAATGTACTATATTTTAAGCCGAAGGACTTAAGTCTGAGGTAGCGAAGGTGGCTTGAACTATTAAAAGGTTATAACAATGGTATCTTGTGTCATTCGGAAAAAAAAAAGCAATCGGATAGTTGATACATTAAGCTGCAAGGCAGTAGAAAGTATGAATGGACAGCTCACAGAAAAGAAAGATATAGTCAAGAAATCTATATCAATGAAGCAATAGGGGTTTTTGTTTTCGTGGAACTCCTGATGAAAGAATTATAGTGTCAAATGTGGCGGAATTTCCATTGACATCTGAAATAAAGGAAAAAGCAATATGTAAGTTATAGTTTTAGTTCAATTGAAAAAGAATGTACAGCAAAGTTCGACAAAGGTATTTGAGTAAACACAAGGGGGATTACTTTAACGCCAATGTAGATTGTGTGTACTGGGTATAGACGAGTTAAGGAAATGAATTTTGGCAGAAGAACATCATTCACGGTATTTTATTCATTCGAAAGCAACCAAATTATACCATGGTTTAGCAGAGATGTCTTAGTAAGGTTACATGAAAAGCACATTGTAGAACTTGTAGCTCAATGTCCAAGCGGTCACTGATTAACAGTATGGCATTGGAAATCTGTATGTTTTATGCAATGTATTACCCTTCCAGTTTGGAAATGGAACATGAATAACATGGATTTAATCACAGGGTTACCTCGTACACTGCGAAGGTTGATTCCATATAGGTAATAGTTGACAGGCTCACCGAGCCAGCGTATTCCCTACTAGTTGGGACCACCGATACAGCTGAACATTATGCAAAGTTGTATGTTACAGGAATAGTACGATTACATGGGGTTCCACTCACTATTATATCAAAAAAGAGAGCTCACTTTATTGCACAGTGTTGGAAGTCCTTTCAGTAAAGCATGGGTACACAGGTAGATGTAAGTACGGCTTGTCATCCTCAGATGGATAGACAAACAGAATACATTATACGAACATTTGAAGATATGTCACGAGTTTGTACATTGGACTTTAAAGGTAGTTGGGATGAACATCTATTGTTTATTGAAATTGCTTACAATAAAAGTATCAAAAGACACCTTACGAAGCTTTATGTGAAAGAAAATATAGATCATCAATTGGATGGGTTACAGCTGACGGAATTTGTTTTGCTCGGGTCAGATTTTGTTCATCAAGTTATAGAGAAAGTGAAGGTGATATAACAGCAGCTACAAATGGCCCAAAGTCAATACAAATCATATGCCGATATTAGGTATATTAGAAGAAGGGAATTAAAGTGTGCCATAGGTGATTAGGTATTTTTGACAGTGTGACCAATGAAAAGGAAAGAAATAATGAGAATCGAAAAGAAAGGGAAATTGTCCAAAGATTTGGGCAAATTGCGTATCTGTTAGCACTAGTCCAAGAACTCTTCACAGCTTATTCAGTATTTCATATTCGCTGCTTTGATAGTGTATAGGAGGTTATCTTGTATTGCTCCCAGTGGAGATATACAAGTTACGAAAGACCTCACATGTGAAGAGGTACTGCTTACTAGTCTAGATCGATAAGCGAAAGCAATAAGAAATAAAGGAGTAGCTTCCGTAACGGCAATATTGGAGAAATTAGCACGTAGAAGAAATTTCGAGGGAATCCAAAGAAATAATGGAATCTAAAGTACTTGTAATTGTTGTACATGAAATAAAAGTTCAAGATATAGAATTGGAGTCATAATAAGTAAGTCGTTACAAGTGTTATATGTGTATACGATAATGTGAAGGATTCACCTCGACTTAAGTTGTTACAATGAAACAATGTTACTAACATTCGAGGATGAATGTTTCTAAGGGGGGGAAGAATGTAACACCCCGTACCTTCCCAACCCTACTTTATGATGTTGAATAATGTTTGCTTAGGTGTCTAGAGATATAAGTATGTATTTGGTAATGCTAATGACGAGAAAATTGAAATTTGGCCACGTACATGCGATTAGACCTTCGTATGAGGTGTTTTGTGAGTTCGTGGGGAATTTGTGTAATACCCCGTACATATTCCAACCTCATTTGGTGACTTGGAGTCATGTTTACTTGATGATTAAGATCACTAAGTAAGTATTTTGTAGTGTTTTGATAGGGTATTGAATGATATGCAAGTGTTGAAAAAAGTGGCCAAAAAATTCAGCAAAGTACCAAGACTTGCGCCACTCCCTGTTTCAGGGGGTGTGGCGCAAGCTTCTAATTTAGAGGGGTGTCATTTCCTGCGCCACAAGCTTGCTTTGCAGCTAGTGGCGCAAGGCACAAAGATTGTGCCCTTCCGTGCCCATTTCGTAACGCAATGCTACGTCGATTCTTCCATGGTTTCTTTTGGTTCCTTGGAGTTATTTAAGCATTGTTAAAGCTTCAAATACCTCAATATACTCCTACATACTTCTACATGATCAAACCATGAAACACAAGTAGGTATCATAAATGTTCAATGAAGCCATGGGCGACTAGAATTCCTATTTTTGCGATTAAGGCGACGAACATGACTCTTGTAAGTGAATATTGTTGTGACATTATGGAGTTATTTAAACATGAGATATGTGTTGAATTATACATTAAAGTTTGTGGGCTAAGCTAACATGTGCAATTGGGCCCAAAATTAGGGCACAAAATGGAATAAAAGACAAGGCCCAAAAGGGCAAATTGACCCATTCTTCCACTTGACCAAGGGACCATTGCATTAAAAGCCAAGGAGTTGCTAAGCATGAATGAAGAGGCTATATAAATTCCAAAAATCAGACTTTAATCCATTATAACTCTCATGCCTTTTGAGATATTTTCCAAACCTTTCTCTATTCTTCCAAACCCTAAAGCAACTATTTCCTTTGGACCCTTTGGTAAAGATCATCACTTTGCAAGCCTTGGTAAGTGCCTACTCTCATGGATTAATATCTTATATGCTTAAGATGGCATGTATATTATGATGGTTATGTTGGCAAGGTGGTGAATAGTGTATTTTTGCTTTTGGAAAAAGATGTGCCATCTTTGTGATTTGAACTTGAAATATGACTTGTGACTTTGATGCAGGGGCATGGTATGGATAAAATATGAACATGTATGGTGTGATTTTGTTATTAAACTTGTTTTTTTTTTATAAATGTAAATTGTGGGATTTTGGCCGATATGTGCTATGAGGTGTATTAAGGTAAATTGATGGATTATTTGTGATGTGGTGTGGATAAGAAAGTGTAAAGGAGAAGTGTTGTGGTGAAATGTATTGATTATCATGTATTGTTCAATGTATGGAATATTGGGGGATTTTTGGGAATAATAATTTCATCAATGGTTTTGTCAAGGGGAAATGGCATGTTTAAAGGCAAACATGTAACTCATTGATGTTATATGCATTTGTAAAGTAGTTGATGGTTAATGTGAATCCCGTTATATATTTGTGTTGTAGAGTGACACATAAATAAGGAGCGGGACTATTGTATGCACCTCTAGGATTGTATAATCGTATTGAGAATACAAGGTATGTAAGGTTACTCTGTTCGTATCTTTCTGCGGCAAATAGTATTCACATTGACATTACGCTTGTCCCATCCTGAAATGTACTAAGGTATTCTATATCCGGTTATCAATGGTCATTATCATATGTTTCCTACTCATTGATCAATTGTGAATCTCATGTCTCATATTCATGAATAATGTTCCAAAAGCTCAACAATGTTATGTTCCAAAGTTCCAATAGTGGTTATACTCATGTATCTTGTTCATTGATTATTTTCTAATGGTACCAATGGTGTTATGTTTCCAATAAGGCTATGTTTCCAACAATGTTTATTCACATGTCCCTCACTCATTGGTTAATGATCCAAAGCTTCAAGTAAAGTTGTGACTATCATGGTATCAATCTCAAAGTAATAAACAAAGTAATGCATATGTGGTCAATGGTCAAGTATGGGTGGCAGCTTTGGGGGCAAAATGCCTAGCTCAAGCCGATCCCGAGGTTGTTGGATCAGGGGGCAGTCCTAGAGGCATAAGTCTAGCTCGGACCAATCCTGACAACGGGCAGCTCTAGGGTTAATAACCTAGCTCGAGCCGAACCTAAAATGTTGTATGGGTGGCAGCTCGCCGATCCCGATATATACATTGATTCATAGGGTGGTAGCTCTAGGGGCATAATCCTAGCTCGAGCCGATCCCAACATAACTCTATGTTATGTTTAAAACCTACTGTTTAGTCAGGGCCCGGGTATCACAGGTCACAGACAAAGATGAATAAGCATAGAAGCAAAGATACAAAGAAAGTAATGAAAGCAAAATACATGGTTTCCACAGTACAGAATAGTGACTCATCTACATTGTGACTTATCTATATTGGTTATGCATTTGAACTTGAGTTCTTGACATATTTTCATATCTTACAAGTTTCATATGGCCTTACATACTCAGTACATTCTTCGTACTGACCCCTCTTGGGGAACTTACCTTACATGTTGCAGGGGTAGGCACTAGTAGACCTCCACAGTAGGTTGACAGTATTTGCAGATCTATGGTGAGCCCCAGTTGGTTCGGGACTCTCCGAGTCACAGTTGTACAGTTGTTCTGATGTTGTAAATGTTGTATAAAGCGGGGACTTGTCCTGACTTTAGTTGGTCTTGTAAATGCATCTGTTAGAGGTTTTTGTAGACGTATGTGAGTATATGAATGTAAGAGAAGTATGTCCATGTTGACTCGATGGCCCTTACGGCCAAGTTTCTTATATGTAGATATATCACATATTTCCATAACTTCTGCTATTGACATTGTATACCTCTATGTGATGGTGATGATTATTGAATGACATGCATATGAATAGACATAAGCAAAGATTGGTTCTCTCGGGCCTCATCGACTTCGGGTGCCAGTCCGCCTCGTGGGATCTCGGGGTGTGACAAGTTGTTCATCCTAATGTGAATTTGTGGAGTGATTTTTCTTGGTGGTATGTGCCTATGGGTATTCTTGCCGTTGATTGAGTATTGGCTTGACCAAATTCAAGCAAAGATTGGGATTTTCTAAATTGCTGGAGTTTTAGTTACCGTTAGTACCCTTTGCAGCCTTGGTGAGTTTTGGGTTATGCCTTGATGTGTTATGTCCTCAGTGGATGTGGATTTGATTGCTTGTATCTTCAGCCTGTGGTTTTCCCCATTTATTGTTATGTTCTTCAGTAATATTTCAGTTTTAACTCTTTCGAGAATCATTGGGTAAATGCTTGATTTCTGATAGTGAGATTGATTTGAGTATTTGATAACTATGAAGACTCGTGGGCTTCAGTTTTGAATTTGACTCTTTTGAACGATGGCTTGAAAGTTATAATAGCTTTTGGAATATGGATACTGCTCGTCAGTGGGATTGATTTGGATAGTTGAGATCGAGTAGTTCAGCTTCGGTTTGAAGATTATAGCTATGGATTGCGTAACTTGATTGCAGACCCATTTAAAGATTTATTTCAGTTGAGCATTCATTTATAGGCTGACTAAGCCTACTTTCTACCTATGAGTTTGGTTCTTTACAGTCCAGATAGACTGTGCCTGATAGATGCTCGAAAGATGGTTTGTTGGTACACGGTATTGGTTTCTACTGTTCTTGACCTTGGTTCTCGGTGTTTGTCAAAATTTGAAATATCTTCTCAGTAGAAGAAGTGTGCTTAAGTTGGGCATAGTGTGGTTTCACCTACAGTTGGTGGGACATTGTGGATCGGATTATTCAATTTTGAAAGCTTGTGCTTCGAAACCATGACTATCAGTTTTGGGGGTCATCTGAACCAGTTGTAGCTTTGGCTAGAGATCACAGGCTTTGATCATCTCTATTGGTGTGTCCAAGTAGCACCTTATGGGCTTATTTTTATGCTTGCCATGATGGATTTTTAGTATATCAGCTTCAGTCATTCGAGGTTAATGTAATACGGTTGCGCGGATAGAACTCGGGTGATATTCTGTGTAGTTTAAAGTAGACATCCAGTTTGGAGAGGCAAAGGATTGTTAGATTTGGAATTTAGAGTTGGTGGTATGGCTCATGACTTGGATATTTTTTAGCTTGGTTGAATTTTTGCTTGGTTATGCTTGTATTAGTGTGATGTCAGTGTGTCGTGGCTTGGGTTTGCGTGCATCAGTCGTTCTCGATTCAGTTGAAGGCCAGTTGGTTGTTGAGGTTGAGAAGTGGCTATTTGGGAAGTGAAGTAAGGATGTAAAGGAAAAAGGGACACCTTTGATGAAATCCCTTGAAATAGTTGGATTGCCTTAGAGGTTATCTGTAGAGTCCTACTCAGAGCATGCGGGCCCAGTGCCTCGTTCTTTCGAGCTTCTGAGCTCTTTCTATCCATTGACTTTTGCAGACGAAATTTCTTTTAGTAGTGGATATTATAATGACCCTCAAGATTATTTTCTTAATTTTAGTGCATTTTCGGTATTTCGTGCCTTCCATAGCGGCTACAGGTTATTTATGACATCGCAAAACTATCGATTCGGTTTTTGGATAGTTCATTTGAGTTTTAGGACCATTTCACTGTTTTGGAGCTTTCGCTGTTAAGAAATTGGTCTCGGACCAAATCTCCTAGTAAACGGCCTCGAATGAGAATTTCAAAAATGCCATCAGCTCTAAAACGTTGATTTTAGGCTAGGAGGACACTTGGTCCGGGTCCCAAGGCTTCCAGAATCACTTTGGACTATTGGGTAGAATTTGGTTAAAATAAAACTGTAGGTTTAGGACCCATATTTAATCAAAATGATCTCGGATGAAAGTTTTAGTGGTTTCGTTGAGTCCGAAATATCAAATTCGGTATGGTAGCATAGTTTGTTTGCGCGCACGGGGTTCAGAACGAATCCCGAGCACTCAATCGGAGTATATGAGGACTTAAGTTTTTGCTGTGGTTTTCCAGCAACTGGTGCAGGATCCATTTACCCTTCGTATTCGCGAGGGGCAGGCTGCGTTCTCAAAGGGTCAAGACATTGACCATTGCATTCCGAAGCCTTCTCCTTCGCGTTCACGATAAAGGTTGGCCGACCTGATTTGCCTTTTCTCTTCGCATTCGCGACCACCTTATGTCGCGTTCGCAGTCCTCTGACCCCTTTGCCACCACATTCGGGAATAATTTGGCTGCGTTCGCGAAGGGTAACTTTACCAGATGTCGCGTTCATGACCCTTGGCCATCGCGAAAGAAAAGGCCAGATGCCTGGGCAGTATATATGTTGCTTTCCCAATTTCTTCTTTATTTTTTATCCTCCTTTCACCATTGTAGGATCTTAGAGAGTGGAAAATAGTGTGAGATCATCCATTGAGGCTAAGGTAAGCTAATCCAACTCCTCTTGATCATTTCCCATTGTTTTCCCCGTCAAATTCCATCTGTTTCCTTATAAATTTCTAGAAATTAGGTCTTAAATTCCTAAACTTATGGGGATGATTTGAGCCCCGATTTATGCTCCATCTGTGCTCAACTTTTGAGCACACATTCCTTATCCTACGAGGGACCTCGTGAACGAGTCAATTTTGGGATTCCATTAGCAGGCCCCATAAACCTATTTTTTCTTCGATTTTGGGCCCGGAGTTTTATACAGCAAAATGGGTACCATTCTAATCCTATTGACGTATAGATTATGATTTATATAGTGTGATGAAATTTTGGGATCGTGGAGCAAGGATAACCGATTCATGGGCGATTCCAGCTTTGTGGTTCCGCATCGAGGTAGGTTTCGGTCTACTTTTCTCTATGAGGTTGTGTATTGTATAGATGCATGCTAGGTAGGGATTATAGGAGGAGATTATGACTAGTATATCATAACTTAACCTATTTAGGGAATTTGGGATAGAAATGTGACCTGAACCTTAGCATAGGATAACCGTTATGGCCATAGAACCATATTATCCTTGATTATAGACATGTAAAACGTAGATTGATGTTAATGATTCTTTAGTATGACTTACCACTTGACTTAGTGACTTGGAGCGTAGTTTCCTGAATTATGGTGCTATTACCATGCTAGTTATATATTGTTGGGACCCGAGGCCGTGGTTACGATACCAGTTGGGCTCCAGGTGAGTATTCTATCCATAAATGGACGTGATTCTGGTTTATAGACACTTAAGCGCTTATGGTTGTATTATTTGGATACTGGTGATGGTATGCATACTATTAGGCACATTTATGCTCACTTAGTGATACAATTCCAATCAAACCTTACTTTTTCTACTATTTTCTAAAAAGGGAATTATTCCCACTTTTTGCTTTTCAAAAGGATTCTTTTACAACGGGAATCGTACCACCATATTTAATGAACTATGAGCTTTTAGAACTAAAAATGCTATTTTGAAAACTAGACCGAGGTTGATTCCGGACCATTATTAATCCACTCTTTTCACCACTACTATTTACTTTGATAGAGGGAGATTCCGACCCTTTATACATTATTATGCCGATTTAGTACCAAACATGATCTCAGGCAATGGATTTATAGATTTATACTCTTTTAGTCTCAGTTCGAGTCCGAGCACTTATTATACTTTATATCTCTCTGGTACTGGACGGAGTAGATTGATTATGATGGTTACTGGAAGTCCTGGTTTGGGACCAGGCAGTGTATACAGATATCTCAAGTCCTCTATAGGCCTCTTTGTCCATAAGCCACAGTGTCAGAGAAGGTTGGTCGTTGTAGGTCCTACCTTTGTGAGATACTGAGCTGGAGGAGGTGTATACACTTTTTACGTTATGGCACTTGGATTAGACATGGTATTTCTAGTTTAGGTTGCATTCATTCATTCATATGCATTGCCTATCAACTGTATAATTGTTTGGTGCATATATCTATCGCCCTTATGGGGGGTGCATAAGTATAAGCTATGATTATTGTTTGTTGAGTGCTTACTTGAACCTTCCAGGCTTATGGGAGCCCGATTAGGTTATTGATTTTTCGGACTAGCCGGTTACTTTATTATTGGTTATTATGGTTACTTAGTGGCAAAATGATTATGGACTGGTACCCGAGATTGTCGGTACATTTCAGATTCCTTTTCTTTCTCATAGTAAGATATGTCACTGTTAGATTATCTCATGTTTAGTCATCCTTTGGTTAGAGGCCTGCCCTGATTAGGTTAGTATTAGCTTTACTACTTGGTTAGGATTTCTTGAGATGTTAGATTGGCTCCCTTAGGTTATTACTTTGAGTTTAGTCCTATATATGTATAAATATATATATATATATATATATATATATATGCATTACTGTATATCTCTCTCTTTCCTTATCTATTCATATTGTATATGTATCCCTTGGCCTTGTATTACTACTATATATCCTTTTTTCACCCTTCATTTGTATATTGGCTGGTGATATACGGTATTGCACTTTAGTTCCTGAATAATGTTAGAATAGGATAGTTTATCCTTATCCTTCCATTAGCATTATTATGTTCAGTTTCTTAGATAATTGCCTGTAGTTATATTCTTGCTTTACATTATATTTATGCTTTCATTATCTTTGGAGCTCAGTCGGCTGATGCCTACTGAGTACCATGTGTTTAGTACTCATACTAAACTTCTGTAGCCTACAGATCATAGTACGATTACTCGTCGTTGATGTGTACATCGTGCGGAGCAGCCATGGATCGGAGATCTGGGGTGAGGTCGTGACGTTCGGAGTATTTCTGCCCTCCCTCATATTGTTAGTTTGATCTCTATTTTGTATTTTCCAGAGCCGGCTTTATATATATATTGACTCTGCATTCCACTTTGTACTCCTGTTGTATTAGAAGCTCTTATACTGACTTCACTAGGTTTTGGGGTTGTAATCTATATTTATCTCTTTATTAAATTCCTATCCGTTGTTTTCTTCATTTCTATTGGTAGTCCGTAACTAGCTGTTCCAAACTACAGGTTAGCTTACCTACTGGTGGGTTATAGTAGGTGTCATCATGACCTGAGAAATCGGATCATGACATAATTATATACTAATCTTAATATGAAATAATTGAACAATCCTAAAAGTTTTCATCCAATAGAATTCGACCTTAATGATTTTTTACCACAATATGAAATAATATGAATAAATAAATTAACCAATAAACTAGGTTTTTTTTTATAAAAAAGCCAAGTGACTTGTTCTCAAGATGTCACTTGCCTTAATTATAGGCTAGACTACTCTTATTATATATATATATATAGATATGAAATAATATGAATTAATTAATTAATCAACAAAATAGATTTTTCCTGTAAAAATGTCAAGTGACTTGCTCTCAAGATACTACTTTGTTTAACTATAGGCTATACTACTCTCCTTTATTATTAATATAGATATGAAATAATATGAATTAATTAAATAATCAACAAAATATATTTTATTTTATTTTGTAAAAATGTCAAGTGACTTGTTCTTAAAATGCCTCTTGGCTTAATTATAGGCTAGATTACTCTCCTTTATTATAAATATAGCTATGAAATAATATAAATTAATTAATTAATTAATAAACTATGTTTTTTTTGTAAAAATGCCAAGTGACTTGTTCTCAAAATGCCTCTTGGCTTAATTATAGGCTAGACTACTCTTATTATATATATAGATATGAAATAATAAGAATTAATTAATTAATCGACAAACTAGGTTTTTGTTGTAAATATGTCAAGTGACTTGTTCTCAAGATGTCACTTGCCTTAATTATAGGTTAGATTACTCTTATTATATATATGGCTATGAAATAATATGAATTAATTAATTAATCAACAAAATAGGTTTTTATTGTAAAAATGCCAAGTAACTTGTTCTCAAGATGTCACTTGGTTTAATTATAGGCTAGAACTCATATTATTTATATAGATATGAAATAATAAGAATTAATTAATTAATCAACAAACTAGGTTTTTGTTGTAAAAATTCCAAGTGATTTATTCTCAAACTGCCACTTGGCTTAATTATAGGTTAGATTACTCTTATTATACATATAGCTATGAAATAATATGAATTAATTAATTAATCAATAAAATAGGTTTTATTTGTAAAAAGGCCAAGTGACTTGTTCTCAAGATGTCACTTGACTTAATTATAGGCTAGACTACTCTCCTTTATTAGATATATAGCTATGAAATAATATGACTTAATTAATTAATCAACAAACTGGGTTTTTGTTGTAAAAATGACAATTGACTTGTTCTCGAGATGTCAATTGGCTTAATTATAGGCTACAGTACTCTTATTATATATATATATATATATATATATATATATATATATATATATATATATATAAATATGAAATAATATGAATTAATTATTTAATCAACAAAATAGGTTTTTGTTGTAAAAATGTCAAGTGACTTGTTCTCAAAATGTCACTTGACTTAGTTATAGGCTAGACTACTGTCCTTTATTACATATATAGATATGAATTAATTAATTAATCAACAAAATAGGTTTTTGTTGTAAAAATGTCAAGTGAATTGTTCTCAAAATGTCACTTGGCTTAATTATAGGCTAGACTACTCTCCTTTATTATAAATATAAATATATATGAAATAATATGAATTAATTAATTAATCAACAAAATTGGTTTTTGTTGTAAAAATGACAATTGACTTGTCCTTAAGATGTCACTTGGCTTAATCATAGGCTGGACTACTCTCATTTATTATTGTTATTATTATTATATAGATAGATAGATAGATAGATAGATAGATAGATAGATAGATAGATAGATAGATAGATATGAAATAATAAGAATTAATTAATTAATCAATAAAATAGGTTTTTGTTGTAAAAATGCCAAGTGACTTGTTATCAAAATGCCACTTGGCTTAATTATAGGCTAGACTACTCTCCTTTATTACATATATATATATATATTATGGATGTTAAATAAAGGGCATTTTGGAGTCCAAAGGTGGATATGAAGGGCATTATAGAGTCTAAAGGTGGATGGAGAGCATTTTTGTACCATTTCTACTAGGTGAAGGGCATTTTAGGCCCTTTTCCATAATAAGAATTAATTAATTAATCAACAAAATAGGTTTTTGTTGTAAAAATGCCAAGTGACTTGTTCTCAAGATGTCACTTGACTTATTTATAGACTGGACTACTCTCCTTTATTATATATATAGATTTCTAATAGGTGAAGGGCATTTTAGGCCCTTTTTCGTAATACGAATTAATTAATTAATCAACAAAATAAGTTATTGTGGTAAAAATGTCAAGTGACTTGTTCTCAAGATGCCACTTGACTTATTTATAGGCTAAACTACTCTCCTTTATTATATATATATATAGATAGATAGATATGAAATAATATGAATTAATTAATTAATCAACAAAATAGGTTTTTGTTGTAAAAATGCCAAGTGACTTGTTCTCAAGATGCCACTTGACTTAATTATAGGATATACTACTCTCCTTAATTATATATATAGATATGAAATAGTATGAATTAATTAATTAATCAATAAAATGGGTTTTTGCTATAAAAATGCCAACTGACTTGTTCTCAAAATGACACCTCGCTTAATTATACGCTGGACTACTCTCCTTTATTATATATATAGATATGAAATAATATGATTAAATTAATTAATCAACAAAATAGGTTTTTGTTGTAAAAATGCCAAGTGACTTGTTCTCAAGATGTCACTTGACTTATTTATAGGCTAGACTACTCTTATTATATATATAGATATGAAATAACATGAATTAATTAATTAATCAATAAAATAGGTTTTTGTTTTGAAAATGCCAAGTGACTTGTTTTTAAGATGCCACTCAACTTAATTATAAGCTAGACTGCTCTCCTTTATTTTATATATATAGATATGAAATAATTAAATATTCAACAAAATATGATATAATTATATACTACTATTAATATGAAATAATAGAACAATCATAAGGCTTGTGAAGATGCAAGCTTATCCCCGCCCGGACCGGCAGCTGCTAGGTTTCCCCATCTCTTCTAAACTTCCCCCGGTCTTCGGCCCGAGATGTATGAGGCAAAAACTCTTCCCACGTACGGTTCGGAGGTTGAGCCCCACCCCAGTGGTAAGGGTGCGGCTTAGGTTAACTAACACAAAAAAGATACAGTTCACTCAACGGTTGCCTTTGGGTTCCGAACTCCATATGGGGAAGGAGTGTTGTTGTTTGCGAGGTCTTGATCATTTACATGGACCCACTTTTCATTCCATTTGTGGGAATTTGATGATCTATAAACCGTCTGTAATGTGCGATGGGCTCATGTTTGAGCATGATGAATCACTTCGCGCCGACCTGTTGCCAATCCACTTTTCGACCTCATATGAGAATGGAAAACTAGAGTGTGAATCAAAATCTAGATGGATCCCTATCTTTATCTCTATCCACGGAGATACCTATCTATATGGAGAGATATCTATCTATGAATCGGCCTAGACTATCCTCTATCAGGATAGATATGTCCCTATGAGCGACTACGCCGATCTTTATATGTTTTGGCCATTTCCCTTTCCGCTCCGAAGAAGAAGGTTTGGATCTTTCAATCTTATATCGTGAGGTATGTGACCTATGTTAGGTTCGTAAGATACCAAAACTTTTGGTGTTCTATGATTCACCTCCGAATAATGAGTAGGTAGTTCGATCCTGTTTATTTTGATCTTTTTAGTAAATTGATGGGATGATGCGGAGCAATAGGTCGAATTACTATATAAAGAATAGTTGTAAACTATAGGACTTTTTGTTCGAATAGGAATATTTTGGTTTTTATCGTTCCTTCTCTTCGATAAGAATAGGGATTTGAAATCATATAAATTCCTCTTTATTTTGTTGTGCTCAGCAAAAAAACTGCCTAAGTATACTTTTTCGGATCCAAACTTCTTTGTTCTTTCTAAGTATTCTTCTTGCATAGAAGAATGCAACTATTGCAAAAATTGGGATTTTAGTAGTAGGCGGCATCCCCTCTTAGTTTTGAGTAGGCAGAACCATTCTGTTTTGGTTCTTCTCCACGAGTGATCCAGGAATTTTTCCTATTATTTTCTCAACTGAGATTTCGATCTAGAAGGATCTCTTTATTTCTTCTCCGCGGGTTCTCGCATCATTTTCTTGAAAAGATATTATATCACCGTGGGAGAGTTTAAAATGAGTAATGTTAACCATTCCATTATTCACACAAACCCTTCGATGACTTATCGGCTACCTTGCTTGAGGAATAGTTTCACAAAAATGGAGACGAACTGGGTAACGTCCGATCTTATTTCTGGATTGAGTAGAAAAGGGATATATGAAGCTCGTTCTCTTCCTCTGTGCATCTCTGTGATGGGTAAATCTCCATTAAAAAAGGGACAACTTTCTTGTATTTTGTGATTGGATGTAACTGTTAAGATTTTCTCTAGAATAAATCTTTATCTTAATAGATCTCTTCTTGTTCCTCAATCTTTGGAGAATACGGCGTTGTATTATTGTAAGTTCTCTGTTCCAAACATTTCCTGAAAGTAGACGACAAGTTTTAAATCTTAATGCAGGCATCGCTCTTTCCTTTGTCCTTCCCCCCTATTTTTTCCCTATCACTAGTGGTTACTCCCGATCCGAAGCACCCCTTTTCCATTCATAGAGAGATCCACACAACAATATTAGTATTTTTGGGGTTAACGTTCTCAATGGTGAATCGATCATTCAATATCCTTTTCCTTCTGTGACGGAATGGAAGAAAAATAATGAAACCTGTGATGGCTACTGAATAACCTCCTTTTACTTTCTCAATAATAAAACCTTTGACCTTTGTATTTGTTCACCAAATCTTGTTCAGTTCCATCCAGGCTCGGTTTTTTTTGAATCTTCGTGGAAGAAGAAGAAGCGGTTCACCAGCCACTACATCTGTAGATCCCACCAAATCATTAAACCTGACGGGTGCTCTCTCTTTGATCAGTGATTCACCGGTCACTAGATCGATAAAGAATCTCTCCAAAATCTGCTCTTTGATCAGTGAGTCAAGTATGCTCCCCAAACATAGACTACGTAGAGGGTAGTACTCTTAGAAAGATAGAATATCACCGCATGAACATAACATTACATTAAGTTACAAATGTAACTCCCGAAGGATCGACCACTATACTAAACATAGTAAGGTGGAGAACTGTTGTTCAGTGGAGCGCCGGAGTGTGGAGGTTGTTCCCATCATTCAAGTCAGGGTGTGGGACTGAGCCTTCAGAATGAGAAAGAACAAAAGTGCAACGTTTTGTTGGAAAAACCAACACAAATATCATATTGACTTTCTCTCTCCCTACTTCTAAAGATAGATAGAAAAGGTTGGAGAGAATTTCATAAAGTCATTCTCTCCTTTCTAAAGCTATGCAAGGTGGCCCCTCAGAACAAAGCCCCACCCCTTTTTTTTCCCCTTTTAATGAAGGACCCTCGCCTCGCTTCCTATTCATTTGTGGGTCTGGGCCCAATTTTTTTTTCAATTTTGAGAATCAACCAACGAAAAATACCATAGCCCAGGTGACTCACAGCCTCCCTCTCGCCCAAATAAATGAAATGGGATGAATCAAATCAATAAACTTTTTGATTGATTCAGGGCGCAACGAAGCCAAATTCAATCAAGGAAAGGGGGCTTACTTTTTTTGAGGCTGATTCATCCTATTCAAATTTAGCTATTCTAATGGAAGAGAAAAAGTTTTCAGATGAGATGGACCCCGAAGAGATGAGCGAGAACCTCTAATTGCTTAGGGGTCGCACTCTGTCCCACTTGGTGGACGAAATCTTCTCTCCTTTTAGAATTCTTTCTCGTACACACCTTTTTTGCCCTCTTTCTCCGAGGAGGAAATAATAATCTTCCAAGCAGACACTGTGATCCAGACCCAGGAAAGGCCAGACATGAATCGAAAAGAGTAACTTTCCTCAAAGGAGAAAGGGTGCGCGCTAAAGCTAGAGCAGCTCTTTTTCGCAATATAGGTGAAATTTCATTAATTTAGTACTTAAGGTATTCCCTCGTCAATCGAATAAAAAAAAAAGGTTGGCTTTTCGCCGTGCTCCTTTTTTCCAGTTAAAGGGTGGAGAGAGGGAGGCAACTAAAACTTTTAGAGTCGAGTTTATGCTCTTTCCTCCTCTTTCGATAAGCTTTTCATAGCCGTAGTCGTACTCAAGTACCCTTGCAGGGGAATCTACTTCTGAGATGGAGAGAATCCCGGGATGCATATGCTATTTTCAGGGTTGAAGGAAGAAGTAAGAGCAACTATCTGACTTCTTTGTAGTATGGAAGCAGTAGCAAGGAAAGAAGCTGCTCACTCTGCTTTATCGAGAAAAGTAGTGAGAAAGGGGTGACTATCATTAGGAAATGAAACTAGTAAAGTAAGATGCCAGAACTCTTGCTTTCGTCTTGTCTTTACTCTTCCCCCCATCCTCCCGTCGCCTATCCGCTCAACTCTGATACTCGAATCTCCTTTTGTTTGAAGTTTATTAGACATGAATGAACCCGAACAGAAGTACTTGTTGCTTCTTCTTTCTTCCATATGGGTTAAGTTTCATAATGTTATTTACCGGACTCCATTTATTGAATTTGATCTAGCTATATTAAAAGCTTCTGTTTTTACGAGACAAATCTAATTATAGTAGACAACCTACTTTCTTAATAAAGAGAAGTTGGGGACATAGTAAACCTTCTACTATAAGAGCTATTCCCTGGGATCGGAAGGGGAAAGATTGAATCTTGAAAGACTGAGCCCCTGGCTAGCAAGATCGGGAGGGTTAGTGTCCTCTTAAGAAGGATTACCCAACTTCTGGGGTTAGCTTCGATCACGAGGAGAGAAGAGCAGACCATTGAAAGTATCAATTCCTATCCGCCCAAGGTAGATAGTTCGATTTCAAATCCAATAATTTATTGACCTGCGAATCTGCTATTACGCAACTCAACCCTTCTCCGCAAACTATTTTAGTTGTTAGATGTGCAAAATAACCTATTCCTCTTTACGACAACTAGGTAACCTTTGAGATGTTACACCTGGTTGCACGTAATCTTGACTTTCTCCTTTCACTCGTGCAGTTGGACTGACTAGTGACAACAAATTCAACCTTGAGACCAAGCCCCACCTCTCATCTTTCTGTTCAATTCAACCTTGAGACCAAGATCTACCTCTCACCTTTCTGTTCATTGTAAGGAAAGACTAAAAAGAAAAAAAGAAAGCTTTCGGAGGACACAAGCCCCCGGGACTTGAAAATTGTACATCGGGAAGCTTGCCCCAGGGTCCTTCGTTTGGAACTGCCCTTTTCCTTTCCAAAGTGGAATTCCTCCTTGCTTTCCCCTTTGACCTGTGCCAAACTCCACATTTAATGTTGCCATGTGGAATGATTCATTCAACCTCGGTATCGGCAACCAAGACACCCTTCTTTATCGAATGAATCTTCAAATCATCATCTTCAAACCAAGACTCCGATCACGGTTTCCAGTTGACTTTATCTCAGGTGACAGGGGCAGGAGAACACTTCACAAAATGCGCTTTGACAGCAAGCGAGATCTTTGAAATTTAATCAGAACAACACTGGGTAGGTAAGATATAGGATTCTTTTCTGAGTCACGTGGATCACAAAATGGATCTATGATTTCAAGTCCACTCGTTAATTTCGAGAAAACCGAATCAATTGGCTTTCAGAAATACCTCCATCTATCAGCTACGTCTTCTTTAGTGAATGAAAGAGGGACTCGTTTCATAGGTAGCAAGGATAGGAAGAAGGGGGAAGGCTGTTGTTGAGGTTTTTATTCCAACTAGTGAGGAAAGGCCTTGTTTTGGTCCTATAGAATGAGTGTTCATCCAATAGGATTCAATATTAATTATTTTTTACCACAATATGAAATAATATGAATTTATTAATTAATCAGCAACCCAGATTTTTGTTGTAAAAATGTCAAGTGACTTGTTCTTAAGATGTCATTTGACTTAATTATAGGCTAGACTACTATTATTATATATATAGATATGAAATAATATTAAACAATTAATTAATCAACAAAACAGGTTTTTGTTGTAAAAATGCCAAGTAATTTGTTCAAGATTCCACTTGGCTTAATTATAGGCTAGACTACTCTCCTTTATTAGAAAGATTCCACTTGGCTTAATTATAGGCTAGACAACTCTCTTTTATTATATATATATAGATATGAAATAATATGAATTAATTAATTAATTAAAAAACTCTGTTTTTAAAAATGCCAAGTGACTTGTTCTCAAGATGTCACATATAATTTACAAAAATCCCTTAAAAAACTAAAAACTTTAAATTTACCAAAGCAAAGCCAAGTAGAAAGTAAAATTTATTGGGAATTACAAGGTATAGAAAGTGATATTGAAGAACTTAGACAGTGGTTAAAGTGGTATAAAACCCGACCACTCTGGATTCCGTTAGGATAAATGAATTAGCTAATCTAAAGAAATTAGAATATTTAGACTTACAAATCATACCAGAAAGAAATACAAACATTTGAAAGACAATTCCTCAATCAAGTGTAATTTTAATAACGGAGAACATATATTACATAGTGAAGACGCACATTTAAATAGCATAATAGACTTGTTAATCAATTTAGCAGAAAACATTCAAAAAGAAAATTCTCTAATTATTAAAATTTTAGAAAATTTACAAACAAAACAAACAAAGACCTTTAGTGCTATAGCTGATAACTTAGACTGTATTAGGACTCAACAAGGTGAAATAGCAAAGAAACAAATAAGTAAAACATCTCAAGAAGAATTAAATAAAATACTAAACGAATTAAAAGACTTAAAGATTGAAATAGCTCAAGTCAAAGCAATAACAACAAAACATATAACTCCACAAAATACCTCAGAAATTAATGTAGAAGAAATTAACAAAAACATAGAGAAACTTATTAAAGAAAAATATCCCCCTGTACCTGAAAAAACCATTAGTGAATTAACAGAACAATTAAAGAAAGTTGAAGTTACCCCAAGTAAAGAAAGAACACAGGTAGTAAGAAATACTAAAACATGGACTTTTTATCAGGTAGGAGACAAAACCAAGAAAGACCACGACACAGTTACACTCAAAACAGACTAAGTAATAATATAATATCCAACATAATGACTTCTGGAAGACACACTACATCTACATCGCAACAATTAGATGAAGTAATAGACATCGACAAAGATATTCAGATTTTCCAACAGAACAAATTAAATTTACTAAATCCCAAAGTGTTATATAGTGCAGGCTTATTCTCACAAAAGGCTCTGTTATATAGACATTATAGAGAAGAACGGATATGTGTTACAGATGATAACCAAGGAAATCTTACATTAATTAGTTCAGAATCTTCAGAAGAAATTCAAAAACGACATATGAATCTAATGCACATGGGTTTAATAATAATAGGATTAAAAGGATTAACAAGAAAAAATTTAGGAACAAAAGTTTTAATAACTATATATGATGATAGATGGTCAGATTCTCAAAGATCCCTTATAGGAGTAACTGAAGTAGATATGACTAATAATGGTGGAATATTTTACTGTAGTCCAGACTTTATGATAAATTCATCAGAATTTGGAAAATACATAAATATAGGTATTCAGACTAAAGGATATGAAGACATGACCATAGGTAATAACCTTTTAGTTTGTGTAGGATTTTTAGGGAAATTAGCTAATAATAGCAGAAGTAGATTTAAATTAAAAGTTAACGATGTTGTAGGATTAATGGGAAATAAAGCGATTAAATTAATGAAGCCCATAAAAATAGACTCCGAACTTTATGCAGGTTTGGAATGGAACCTAGAGCGTAAAGATAAAGATAAACAAGAAACTTTAAAACCTACAGACCATTTAATGTATACAAATAAAAAGGGAGAGACTTTAATCAGATTCATAGACTATGAGAAGACAAATCAAAATGAAATAGAGGAAGAAGTTGAAGAAAAAACAGAAAAAACAGAATTTATGAATATAATCGAATTAGAAGAATTTGAAGCAGATAAAACAATACAGAAAGTAAGAGAAAAACAAGAGTGAAAGAAGCAAGAATCAATTTAGCAAGCTTGAATATCAGAATATTCAACTAAATATTTTAGAGTGTGAGTTATTGTAAAAATAATAAAAAGAGTGTGAGTGTTTGTAAGTAAGTGTGTGTTTATTTTCCAGTTCAGCCAGGAGCACCTCGGGGACTCCCAAAAGGGAACCCTCTCTCCTCTACAATATGTAAGTAAGTTATGGTTTTCTTAGAATTAGGTATTATTCCCCCTATGCATGTAAATTAGTTTTATGTGAATGTACAGCATGAATGTTACTATAATATAATATCATGTTAGTATCATGTTATTAATTTCTTGTTGATCTCATATTCATAAGAATACCCTTAGTATATGGTTAGCTTCTTAAATGCTTAATGAACTCCCATGGATTAATCTGTAAATTCCTAGGATGATCCATAGCTACCCTTAGTATATGGTTATTCTCTTAAATGCTTAATGAACCCCCATGGATTAACCGGTAAATACCTAGGATGTTGAAGTCCGTCATGGCCAGAGAGCTACAGGACAGTGTTTTCCAGGGTGCGGTTAAAGAAGCGGTTTTTAAGTAATGAATTTAAGAGAAAGAGATGAAAAAGGTACAGCTATAGATAGGTTAAAGCTATTAATGGTTCCGGGGTGTGATTAAAGAAGCAGTTCTTAAGTGATAAGTTTAAGAAGAAGAGATGAACAGGGTATGACTATGAATAGTTTTAAAAAAAAAAAAAAAAAAAAATTTTGGGGAATATACTTATATAATTCTAAGAAAAATTATATCGAATTACATAAGTAGATACAAGGAGGAGGAAGTACCGAGTAGGATTTTACAACTATAAGAACACATTCTCTTCAACTCCAACATCTTCAATCAACTTCAACCTGCAAACATCCATAAAAAACCTTTAAAATCCTTGAAATAATCTTTATATCTAAGTTTTTAAAATTATTTTATATCTAAGTGTTTTTAAAAATTATTGGTATGTAATTATTTTTTTTTTATTTTTTTTTAAACTATTCATAGTCATACCCTGTTCATCTCTTCTTCTTAAACTTATCACTTAAGAACTGCTTCTTTAATCACACCCCGAAACCGTTAATAGCTTTAGCCTATCTATAGTTGTACCCTTTTCATCTCTTTCTCTTAAATTCATTACTTAAGAACCGCTTCTTTAACCGCACCCTGGAAAACACTGTCCTGTAGCTCTCTGGCCATGACGGATTTCAACATCCTAGGTATTTACCGGTTAATCCATGGGGGTTCATTAAGCATTTAAGATAATAACCATATACTAAGGGTAGCTATGGATCATCCTAGGAATTTACAGATTAATCCATGGGAGTTCATTAAGCATTTAAGAAGCTAACCATATACTAAGGGTATTCTTATGAATATGAGATCAACAAGAAATTAATAACATGATACTAACATGATATTATATTATAGTAACATTCATGTTGTACATTCACATAAAACTAATTTACATACATAGGGGGAATAATACCTAATTCTAAGAAAACCATAACTTACTTACATATTGTAGAGGAGAGAGGGTTCCCTTTTGGGAGTCCCCGAGGTGCTCCTGGATGAACTGGAAAATAAACACACACTTACTTACAAACACTCACACTCTTTTTATTATTTTTACAATAACTCACACTCTAAAATATTTAGTTGAATATTCTGATATTCAAGCTTGCTAAATTGATTCTTGCTTCTTTCACTCTTCTTTTTCTCTTGCTTTTTGTCTAAATGAAATGAGGGGTATATATAGGTGAAGAGAAGAAGCGGACTTCAAAACTTCTTTCAATCTTGCAAAGGAATCTGAATAATTAAAGTTCTGTCGTTGTCTTGGGTCCCATATTACTGTGCATCTGTTGAAAGTTCTGAAAATTATTGAAGTGGTTGTCTCTGTCTTCTTTTTCTTTTTTGAAATTTGAGGCATCTTGTCTGCTCTAATTCATCATTGCTTACGTCTGCTGATAAAGTCTGAAATAGTTGATGTCATTGCTGATGTCTTTAACAAATAGTGTCTAAATTATGCAGAGCGTCTGAATCAAACTCCATGCCTGAATCATCATCAGCATAGGGGTCTTGTGCGAATTTTTCCATTGTTGGGTCATATTCTGGATCCGAGTTTGGAACATCAGAGTCCTCTTCTTCTGGTTCTGGCTTGATAATCATGTCTTTAGTCTCTTCTTTGGCCTCTTTAGGAGTGACATCTTTTAAGAGTCTCATTAATGTTTGTCCAATAATATTTTCAATTGTCTTTGTACTGGTTTTATTTTGTCTTTTAATTTTTGTTGTTCTTGTCTTTGAGCTTGAAGCTTCTAAATTGAAGCTTGCAGGTAGTCGTCTTACACTTTTTGGCAAAGTGTCAGCCATTAACGGTCTTGAGGAGTCTTTACCGGTTGTCGTTTGAACCGGACTAGTTGTATCTTTACCTGATAAAGTAGGTCTTTCTACATTCACTGGGGAATGTACACCCGTCTGATGTGGCTAGAGTAGCTAGTCGGCGTACACAGGACTTTCTAAAATTAGACCCTCGCATATTCACAGGGTCCGATCTGAAAGCAGATCCACAGGATTTCGTGGACCAAGTTCAAAGAGCACTAGAGGTGATGCACGTAGCAGGTGTAGAAACGGTTAAACTAGCAGCGTATAGACTGAAGGGCGAGGCTATTTTGTGGTATGAGGACTGGAAAAGATCAAGAGGTATTGAGGTACTCCCATCTGGTTGGGAAGAATTTAAAATAGCCTTCCTTGATCATTACCTCCCATATGAGATTCGGGAGGCACGTGCAGACCAATTTCTTCATTTGCGTCAAAGAACTATGAGTGTTAAAGAATACAGTTTGCAGTTTAATTCCTTGGCTAGATATGCTCCAAATGTATTAGCCACCATGAAAGATAGAGTCCATTGATATGTGGACAGATTGGAGCCTTATTTGGTACGAGACTGCACTATTGCTGCCTTAAATCGAGATATGGACATAGCTAGAATACAGACCTTTGCGCAGAAAATGGAGGACTAAAGGCAAAGAAAGAGGACACAGAAAGCTGAGGAAGGGCCATCAAAAAGGAAGAGACCTCTGGAACAGTCTATGTTGTCCCCAGGAGAAACTGGATCTCGAATGTTACCGCCTAGACCCTCATCCTCTTATTTCACAGTAGGTGCTCATTCTCAGTTCCGAGGATCTCGAGGTGGTCGATCTAAAAAGAGTAGTGGGATTTATGGATCACAGGCAACGAGATCTTCTCGTCAGTTGTGCCCGCGCTGTGGGAGATTTCATGCAGCCGACTGCCGGTTTGATACGAATGTTTGCTTTGTATGTGGTAGGACAGGACACGTGATGAGAGAATGCCCACAAAGGCCCACGGGTAGTATGACACGGCCTGCCGGATCAGCCAATGTGGCATCGACAGCTGGTGTACAGTCTGCTGGTCGCGGTAGAGGTGCCATAGGAGCAGCCAGTTCCAGTGGAACTCAGAATTGCACCTATGCTTTAGTGGATCGGCAGAATGAGGAAGCACCTCCTGATGACGGTACAGGTATTTAGGTATATTACCATATTTTACATGATGTATATGTATTGATTGATTTGAGCTCTACTCCATCGTACGTTACTCCATCGACTACTGTGAATTTAATAGTCCACTGGGGTTATGAGTGAAGTCAATATAAATATTTTCACCTATCGGTGAGTTTAGTATAGTGAAAGGAACATATCGTAATGGTACAGTAGATGGTTGTGATCATGAAAGGTATAATGAGATTTAGAAAGAAGGGAAAATTGACCCTATACTACATGCCATGTGAAATTGGTGAAAGTATATAAGAGTTTCCTTTCATATTGTTCCCGTTGGAAAGATATAAAGTTTGAGGGATCTCACTAGTCAAGTGTGAAGGTTAATAAATAACGACGTAGCGTCTATAAAAGTTCTTCGATGAAATCAATAAGTCGAAGAGATACCCATGATTGTTTCAAATGGAAGAAAGGGTTCAAAAGGTGGAAGTGGACCAATTAAGTATCCATGAGCCTTAAGGTTTTATGTATATGTATGCTAATATAGAGATGCATTGGTTGTAATTGAAGTGACATCGTTAACATTCAAGGATGAATGTTTCTAAAGGGGGACGAATGTAACACCCCGTACCTTCCCAACCCTACTTGATGATATTGAATAATGTTTACTTAGGTGTCGAGAGTTATAAGTATGTATTTGGAAATGTTAAAGATGAGAAAAATTAAAATTTGGCCACGTTTTGTGATTTCGTGGAGCAGTTGTGTAATACCTCGTACACATTCTAACCCCATTTGGTGACTTGGAGTCATGTTTACTTGATGATTAAGATCACTAAGTAAGTATTTTGAAGTGTTTTGATAAGGTATTAGACGATATGCAAGTATTGAGGAAGTGGCCGAAAATTCAGCAAGGTGCTGAAACTTGAGCTACTACCCTGTTTCAGGGGGTGTGACGCAAGCCCCTGATTCAGAGGGGAAGGAAAACTTGCGCCACTTCCTTGCTTTGCAGCAGTGGCGCAAGGCACAAATATTTTGCCTTTCCGGGCTCGTTTCGCAACGCAATTCTACGACGATTCTTAGATGGTTTCTTTTGGTTCTTGGGAGTTCTTTGAGTGTTGTTAGAGCTTCAAATTCCTCAATACACTCCTACATACTTCTTCATGATCAAACCATGAAACACAAGTAATTATCAAAAATGTGCAAGGAAGCCATGGACGACTAGAATTCCTATTTTTGCGACTGAGACGACGAAGGAGAATCTCGTAAGAGAATATTGTCGTGATATTATAGAATTAATTAAACATGAGATATATGGTGAATTATATATGAAAGTTTATGGGCTAAGCTACATGTGCAATTGGGCCCAAAAGGGAATAAAAGACATGGCCCAAAGGGCAAAAATGACCCATTCTTTCACTTTGACCACATTTAATGCCAAGGAATGGCTAAGCATGACTTGGGGTCTATATAAAGGCCCCAAAATCAGATTTTAATCATCCAAAACTCTCATGCCTTTTAGGATATTTTCTCAAACATTTCTCTAGTTCCAAACCCTAAAGCAAATATTCCTTTGGACTCTTTGGTAAAGATCATCCTATTCCAAGACTTGGTAAGTATTTATTTTCATGGATTCACATATTATATGCATGGGAGATTATGTATATCATGATAGTTATGTTGGCAAGGTGGTGAATAGTGTATTTTTGCTTTTGGTGAAAGATGTGCTATCTCGGTGATTTAAACTTGAAAAGAGACTTGATGTCCTAATGAAAGAGCATGGTATGGATAAAATATGAACATGTATGGTGTGATTTTGTTATTAAACTTGTTATTTTTCTAAAAGTGTAAATTGTGGGATTTTGGCCGATATGTGCTATGAGGTTTATTAAGGTAATTTGATGGATTATTTGTGATGTGATATGGATAAGAAAGTGTAAAGGAGAAGTGTTGTGGTGAAATGTATTGATTCTCATGTATTGGTCAACGTATGGAATATTGGGGGATTTTTGGAATAATAATTTCATCAATGGTTTTGTCAAGGGGAAATGGCATGCTTAAAAGCAAACATGTAACTCATTGATATTATATGCACTTGTAAAGTAATTGATGGTATAATTATGATGTTGTGATGGTGGAGAGTGGAAAGTATGAACTTGGTGTAACATACTAGTGGTTTATGATACTTTGGTCAATGTTGGGCATGTTGTGGTATTATTGATATGACCATGCCGTAAATGGTATTGTAGAGAAAGAAATAACATGTTAAAGCCAAACATGTGACTTATTGCTATTGTATGCATTTGTAAGGTAGTTGGTGGTTAATGTGAATCTCATTATGTACTTGTGTTGTAGAGTGAAACATAAAGAAGGAGCAGGACTATTGTATACGCGTCTAAGATTGTGTATTCGTATTAAGAATACAAGGTATGTAAGGTTCCTTTTTCCATATTCTTCTACAACATGTTGTTCACATTGATATTGGACTTGTTTCCATTCCGAGAGGCTTGAAGTATATCAATTCAGGGTCACGTATATTGTTATTCATATGTGCCCTATTCTTAGATGAATTATGATTTACTTATCTCTTATTCATTGATTGAAGTTCCAAAGGTATCATATCTCAACGAGAGTAATGAGGTAAAGAGAGCTTGTTTAGTTTGAATAGCATTATTCCGATCATGTCTTGTTCCAAAGTCCTATAGTATGATGATTATCCTTGTGCCAATTGTTCATAAGTAAGAGTATCGATCTCATAAGAGTAATAAGAGAGGTGATGTGCAAGTTAGTATAATTATTCCTCATAAGTGAAATTGTCAATCTCATGAGGTAAAGGAGTGAAGTGAGATATGCATATAAGTGCGTGCTTAGTTAAGGTGTTAATCTCATGAAGTATAAGAGTAAGGTAAAGCATATTGGTGTGTTTCAATTAGTGTCATGATCCAAAGTTCCAATAGAAGTTATACATATGTCTCTTATGCATTGACTATTGTTCCAATGGTTCCAAGATGTTGTGTTCAGATAATGTTATGGCAAGTGAATGTATCAATCTCTCACAAGTAAATGTATCAATATCTCACAAGTAAATGTTCCAATCTCTCAAAAGTAATGAGAAAGTAATGTGCAAGTTAATGTATCTATCCCCCACAAGTAGAGATATCAATCTTACAAGAGTAAAGACGTGAAGTAATGTATATTTGTGTTCCAAGTGTCAAGAATGTTTCTATCATCGAGGTATCACTCATGGAAGGAAAGAAAGAGTAATGAAAGAAAAGAAAGTAATGATATGTTAATCCTACCCATGGAGTAGATGTATGTTATTAACCCACCATAGAGTGGATGTATGTTAACCTACCCATGGAGTAGATGTATGTTATTAACCCACCAAAGAGTGGATGTATGTTGACCCACCAAAGAGTCGATGTATGTTGACCCACCAAAGAGTGGATGTATGTTGACCCACCAAAGAGTGGATGTATGTTGACCCACCATAGAGTGGATGTATGTTCTCCCATCATAGAGTAGATGTATGTTTTCCCATTATAGAGTGGATGTACGTTAATAGAGTGGATGTACATTAATAGAGTGGATGTACGTTATATTATAAGTTCCCTACCCCACCACTAGAGTGGATGTATGTAGATGGATGTTATTCTTTTACAACCTACTAACCAAGTAGATGAACAGTAGTTGTAATGGACATAGAAGCAAGAAAACTCTCTTGGGTATGGAAGAATCTATTGGAGGCAAGTCTTTTGAGTGAAGGCAATTTCAGGAGAGTAGTTATAAAAGATAGTATATAAAATGATGATTTATACACATTGACTATTCTCTCCCATTTTATTTATTGACATTCTTATGTATGATGTTATTTCTTATGAGCCTTACATACTCAGTACATTCTTCAAACTGACCCCCTCAGGGGGCTTACCTTATATGTTGCAGGTGCAGGCATTAGTAGACCTCCTCAGTAGACTGTGGATCATTTGCAGAGTTTTGGTGAGCTCCACTTGATTCGGAGCTTTTTGGGTCATAGTTGTACATTTGTTTTGATGTTGTAAAGATAAAGCGGGGACTTGTCCCGACTTTTAGTTCATTTTGGTCAATGCACTTGTTAGAGGCTTTTGTAGACGGATGTGGGTGTATAAATGTGAAGGTACATGTCGTTTTGACTTGATGGCTCAAACGGCCAAGTTGTACATATATAGCTATGACATATGTTTTCATGTCTATGACTTTCGCATAGTTGCATAAGGTGTAATACGATTCATATGAGGTTATGTATACGAGTGTTCATGATCAAAGGTTGGTTCTCTCGGGCCATATCGGCTTCGGGTGCCAATCACGCCTCGTTGGGATTCCGGGCGTGACATAAATGTTCTTTCATGTTATAGCTAAAAACTAAAATGTCATCTACATATACTAATACAAAATGTTTATATTTTCCAAATATATTATCCATCTTTCGTTGGAAAATTGGCGGAGCTGTTTTGAGGCCAAATGGCATTACTAGCCATTCAAAATGTCCTTCAGGACAAGTGAAAGTTGTCCACTCAATAATGTCTTTATGCATCTTTATTTGTCAATATCCAGATTCACAATCAAATTTACTGAAAATTGTTCTTCCCTGAATTCTATTAATTAATTCGGTTTTGTCTGGGAGTTTATAAGCATCCATTATAGTGTTATCATTAAGTCTTTTATAGTTTATAACCATTCTAGCTTTACCTCTAACTATCTCACTATGATTTCTAACCATAAATGCTGCTGATCTATGTCTAGATTTAGATCTCCTAATTACTCCTAAGTTAAGTAATTCTTTTATTTGTACTTCAAAGTCTTTTAAATCCTCATTAGTGGCTTGTATTGCAGCTGTTTTAATTGTATATTCTGGATTTATTATTTCTAACTTACATTCTATTTGGTTATTCTTCCAATGTTCTAAAGGTTTTTCTCCTATTATATCTATATCGTCTAATTTCTGAATTATTTTTTGCAAATCTTCTTGATTTCTGATGATTCCTATGTTTTTAAGATTTCTGTTAAAATTACATTTGTCTATATGAGTTTCTATTAAATTGTAATTCTTTTCTATATCTTCATCTATGTCTATCCACTCTTGTTCGTCTATTACTTCTGATAATAAGTTCTGGTTGCAGGTACAATCCGTTCCTTTGTCGCAAATGGTGTCTGGCTTTATTTGTTTATTTTTGGAATCTTTTATTACTTTAGTATTTCTTTGTACATTTCTTCCAAAAAATGATGGTGTTATTGTAATATTCTTAGTAAAAATTACTCTGTCTCTAGTAATAAAACATCCTCCATTGTTTCTAACCATAAAATCTAACCCTATTATGAAATCTGCTTTTATATTTAAATTTCTTGTTAACACATATCCTAATTTATATCTGGTTTTATAGTTTGAACAAGTATTATTGAAACTAATTATAGCATTTTGTACATAATGTGTATATGTATTATGAGTACCATCAATTTGCATGGCCGTCTGTGGTTTGGTGAATTCATTTATAAGGTGTTTTGGTAATAAATTTTGATTTATTATACAGTGTGTACACCCAGAGTCTATTAGTCCTAAGGTTTCTATTTCATAGTCTTGTATTATTATTTTTGTCATTACTTTGACAGCACTTAATTTCTTGTCTTCGTTGCATACTAATCCTTCAAGATACTGATTTAGCAATTCTGTTTCTTTGAAATCTTCTATAATAACTCCTTTTGGTTCTTGAGAAATGCTTTTCCCTTTTTCTAGATATTTTACTCTATCTTCTAACTCATTTATTTTGGTTTCTAGATTACTTATTCTAGTTTCTACTGAGTTGTCTTCTGTAATTATAACAGTCTATTTATTTTCTACTGCTACTGGTTTTATCTGTATTGATTGTATTGCTTGTCTTCCTATAGTCTTTTCTATACATGGTATACATCCTTCTAAGAAGCATTTGCTACATTTTGCTCATCTAGTTCTACTAGGGTACCAATGACAAATATAGCATTGATTACTGTCTAAACCTTTATGTCTTTCAAACTCATGTAAACATTTTTCTTCTTCTTTGATATTTACTAAAGCAAAACTGGTTAGTGCTTCATTTAGATTTTCTAATCCTATATCTTTTTCGGAGTCTGAGGAGTCTGGATCTCTATCATAATCGATACTTATAATTGAATATATACTTTCTGTGTCTAACATATATTCATCTACATTTATTAAAGTCTCGTTAAAGTCTCCTATGAGTTGCGAATTTCGTGTTCTAGTATTATTTCTTTTGGGGCAAGTATTAGCTAAGTGGTCTGAACTGCCACATGTAAAACATTCTAGAGTATTTTTATAACTTCTGTTATCTTTGTATTTCCTTACATGTCTATTTTTGTTTAAGTAAGGTTGTCTAGCATAGGATTTTCTTAAATAATAACTTTTCTGTCTGTAATCATTTCGTTTATATGGTTTTTTATACTTTTTGTTATAATTATTCTTCTTTTGGTAATTTTCATCATAGCTTTGTGTAGTATAAATGGTTTTACAGAAATTTGTTTCTCCTTTCTTTAATTGTTTTTGTATTTGTATGTTTGTACATATTTCTTGTAATATGTCTATTATATGCTGTATTTTATGTCCTATTGACCATCTGGCATAAGGATTCTGTATTACACCGTCCCTCTTTTCCCATCTTTCTTTTATTTCCCGTCCTAGCGTTCCTGGTAAGCTTTGGTCAAAAGCGTTTCCGCTTATGCTTGCATAATAAAAATAATATAAAAGGAATGGCTTAATGTGATGCCAACTACTTATGCTTAATTGTTCTAATTTTATTAATGATTTGCGTTGTAAAACTAATAATCCACAATTTGGGTCTTCTCCTGTTATTAAACTATGTATCTTATTGGTAAAGTTGTACGGGTTAGCTCCCATTTCTACCAAGTCTTTGAATTCGTTGGGAAATTCTCGTTTAAAACTTTCCCATAATCCTTTAGTTGATTCTCCTAAAAATGTCTCCATATATCTATACATAGTTTCTGGGTCTATTTCATTATATGTTTTAATATAGTCTGCTACTACAATTCCTTTCCATAAATCTATAACTGTGTTCCAAGCTTGTGGATCATGTGACGCTATATTAAGTATTTTGCCTTTACTACCACCTTCTTGGAGGGTAATAGGTTCTTCTATTGGCATTTTTTTTCCTATTGGTCTTACACTTTCTAATTCAGTTTCTGGATTAGTTCTATAGACTTTATGTCTTGGTACATTTCCTGTATTTGTTTCTACAGTATGTATTTGACTAGTTCGTTGGAAGGGGCTTGAACTTGTTGAGGCTAATTCCATAAATTCTTTAATACTTTTATCTGTTTCTGAAATTATATCTTCTGAATTATCAAAGAGTTCTCTATATCTTATATTAACTGTTCTTAAGGTACATAGCCTAAAATGGTCATCTACTTCAAAAATGTCTAATTGTCCTAACTTACATCCACTACATTTAAAACGTCTCTTGTTATCTGATCTATATAGTTCTCTTGCCTTCTGTATTGTTTTATCTACTTCAAATTCTTCTAATTCGATTATATTCATAAATTCTGTTTTTTCTTCAACTTCTTCCTCTATTTCATTTTGATTTGTCTTCTCATAGTCTATGAATCTGATTGAAGTCTCTCCCTTTTTATTTGTATACATTAAATGGTCTGTAGGTTTTAAAGTTTCTTGTTTATCTTTATCTTTAAGCTCTAGGTTCCATTCCAAACCTGCATAAAGTTCTGAGCCTATTTTTATGGGCTTCATTAATTTAATCCCTTTATTTCCCCTTAATCCTACAACATCGTTAACTTTTAATTTAAATCTACTTCCGCTATTATTAGTTAATTTCCCTAAAAATCCTACACAAACTAAAAGGTTATTACCTATGGTCATGTCTTCATATCCTTTAGTCTGAATACCTATCTTTATGTATTTTCCAAATTCTGATGAATTTATCATAAAGTCTGGACTACAGTAAAATATTCCGCCATTATTAGTCATATCTACTTCTGTTAAACCTATTATAGATCTTTTAGGGTCTGACCATCTATCTTCATAGATTGTAATTAATACTTTAGTTCCTAAATTCTTTCTGGTTAATCCTTTTATCCCTATTACAATTAAACCCATGTGCATTAAATTCATATTAGTTCTTGATATTTCTTTGGTGGAATCTAAACTTATTAAACATACATGATGTCTATTTTTTATTACACACATTTGTTCTTCTCTATAATGTCTGTAAAGCTGAGCTTTTTGAGAGAATATTCCATCACTATATAAAATTTTAGGATTTAAAAGTCTTAAACTATTCTGTTGGAAGATTTGTATATCTTTATCTATATCGATTACTTCGTCTAATTGTTGTCCTATATTTTGTCTTGAATTATTATTCATTAGTCTACTTATCATATTGTTTCCGAGTCTGTTTTGGATGAGGGGTCTGGTTTCTTCGGTTCTCCTACTTGACAAAAAGTCCATGTTTTAGTCTTTCTTACTACCTGTGTTCTTTCTTTACTTGGGGTAACTTCAACTTTCTTTAATTGTTCTGTTAATTCACTAATGGTTTTTTCAGGTACAGGGGGATATTTTTCTTTAATAAGTTTCTCTATGTTTTTATTAATTTCTTCTATATTAATTTCTGAGGTATTTTGTGGAGTTATATGTTTTGTTGTTATGGCTTTGACTTGATCTATTTCAATCTTTAAGTCTTTCAATTCGTTTAGTATTTTATTTAATTCTTCTTGAGATGTTTTACTTATTTGTTTCTTTGCTATTCCAGCTTGTTGAGTCCTAATACAATCTAAGTTATCAGCTATAGCACTAAAGGTCTTTGTTTGTTTTGTTTGTAAATTTTCTAAAATTTTAATAATTAGAGAATTGTCTTTTTGAATGTTTTCTGCTAAATTGATTAACAAGTCTATTATGCTATTTAAATGTGCGTCTTCACTATGTAATATATGTTCTCTGTTATTAAAATTACACTTGATTGAGGAATTGTCTTTCAAACGTTTGTATTTCTTTTCTAGTATGACTTGTAAGTCTAAATATTCTAATTTCTTTAGATTAGCTAAGTCGTTTATCCTAACGGAATCCAAAGTGGTCGGGTTTTATACCACTTTAACCACTGTCTAAGTTCTTCAATATCACTTTCTATACCTTGTAATTCCCAATAAATTTTACTTTCTACTTGGCTTTGCTTTGGTAAATTTAAAGTTTTTAGTTTTTTAAGGGATTTTTGTAAATCATTATAATGCTTTGTCTTATAAGTTAGTCTTAATACTTCAATATTATATATCCAATAATTAGCTTGAACTTGTTTAGCAAAGGGATGTGTTTTCATTAATAATTTTATCCTAACGGGCAGTTGTCTAAATATTCTTTAAAAATTGCTCTATAATGTATCGCACTTCTAATATCTCTATTTATATTAAGTAATTTTGATTTTATTCTAAGTTGGTGTCCACACCTTCGACAATGTTTTTTAACCGATATATTGCTATAGTTCTTATTGGTTGCGTTATCAAAGTCTTGTAAATGTTGAATTAGTTGGTCTCGTACTTTTCTTAGTCGTCTTTCTTCAATATGAGTATTATGTATTTGATTATTGTAATGATTGATATAGTTATGATAATTATCGTTTCTTCTCATATAATATTTAACCTAAAGGTATATTTTTTAGTTCTTTATCTAAATAATTAATCCTATCTTTATATGCTTGTATAGCAGTGTCTGTTCTATATAATTCTATAATTCTATAATTTTTTAATTCTAAATATTTTGGTATATTTTCTTGTAGTATTTCTTCTTCTTCTTTGAGTTGATTTAGTCTAATATTTAATGCTTTTTGGAAAAGTCTAGTTTCTCTAATTAATTGATAACTTAGTCTAATTATACTATTTGCGTTTCTAACGTTTCTTACTAATCTATTTTGTCTAGGCATAAACTTATTCTTTTATTCTACTGGAAAATATCTTACTCTATTTTTTAGGAACTTTATATAATTTTTTATGCTTCTTATGTCTTTCTCTATCCTTCTTAACTCTCTTTTATGATTATGTGGTATTGATTCTTTTAGTATTCTTGCTTGTCGTAGATCTTGTTCAAAATTATATATTTCTTTGTAATAAAATGATACTATTCTTGAATAAGGTAATTGTCTCATAAATTTAAACTCCTTATAACTCTATGATACGAATTTCTTACAGTCTGGGGATTGCTATATATAAGTCTTGAAATAATATGATTAAGTAATTTTTTCTTGTTTTTTTCTAATTTCGAATATGCAATAAGGAATTCTACCGTTTTGAATTATACCGTCTTTTACTTCGGGATTATAATACAAAACTTGAAGTTCTAAAATTAATAATTTTAAATTTCTTATTGAATTTCTATAGTCTCGAGTATTTCTAAAGGGTCTTGCGTTATATATAGATATGAAATAATATGAATTAATTAATTAATCAACCAACTCTGTTTTTAAAAATGTCAAATGACTTGTTCTCAAGATGTCACATGGCTTAATTATAGGCTAGATTACTCTTATTTTATATATAGATGTGAAATAATATGAATTAATTAATTAATCAATAAAATAGATTTTTGTTGTAAAAATATCAAGTGACTTGTTCTCAAGATTTCACTAGGCTTAATTATAGGCTAGACTACTCCCCTTTATTTTATATATAGATATGAAATAACATGAATTAATTAATTATTCAACAAACTAGATTTTTGTTGTAAAATTGGAAAGTGACTTGTTCTCAAGATATCAATTGTCTTAACTACAGGCTACACTACTGTTATTATATATATATAGATATAAAATAATATGAATTTATTAATTAATCAACAAAATAGGATTTTGTTGTAAGAATGTCAAGTGACTTGTTCTCAAGATGTCACTTGACTTAATAATAGATTAGACTACTCTCCTTTATTGTATACATAGATATCAAAATAATATGAATTAATTAATTAATCAACAAAATAGGTTTTTGTTGTAAACATGTCAAGTAACTTGTTCTCAAGATGTTACTTGGCTTAATTATAGCTAGACTACTCTCCTTTATTATATATATATATAGAAAATATGAAATAATATGAATTAATTAGTTAATCAACAAACTAGGTTTTTGTTGTAAAAATATCAAGTGACTTGTTCTCAAGCTGCCACTTGGGTTAATTATAGGCTAGACTACTCTTTTTTATTATATATAGAGATTGTTCGTAACCTGAAGGTGATCAAACAAATCAACAATGCGAGGAAGATGATACTTGTTCTTAACTGTCACCTTGTTCAACTGTCAGTAGTCAATACACATGCGCATAGAACTCTCCTTCTTCTTCACAAACAAGACAGGAGCACCCCAAGGAGATACACTAGGTCTAATGAACCCCTTACTCAACAAATCCTGTAACTCTTCCTTCAACTCGACCGGGTCCATCCTATATGGGAAAATGGTAATAGGCATGGTGCCCGGCTTAACATGAATAACAAAATCGATATCACGATCCGGAGGTATACCAGGCAAATCCGTAGGAAACACATACATGAACTCGCAAACAACCAGAACAGAATCTATAGGAGACGATGAGGCAACACTAGTACCACAAACATGAGCCAAATAAGACAAGCACCCCATTTCTACCATGCGACGACCACATAGAAAAGATATAACTCCCTTCGGACCCGAATTAAGCGTACGCTTCCAAGCTATTCTCCGCACACAAAGTGTAGCTAAGGTCACAGTCCTAGTATAACAATCCAAAATAGCATGGTAGGGAGCTAACCGATCCATACCCAAAATAACATCAAGGTCTACCATGTCTAGGAGAATCAAGTCTACCCAAATCTCACTCCCCGCAAAGGTAACCACACAAGATCAGTACACCCAATCCACCACTAAAGAATCTCCTACGGGGGTAGATACATGAAGAGGCATAGCAAGGGGCTAACATGCAGCATCAAAAGCAGAAGCAAAATATGTAGACACATAGGAGAAGGTAGACCCAGGGTCAAATAATACAGAAGCAGATTTGCAGTAAATCGGGACGATACCTATAGTAACTACATCAGAGGCCTCTGCCTCGGGTCTCCCAGGTATAGCATAACACTGACTATGTCCGCTCCCAGACTGAACAATCCCGCATCCACTACCACGAGCTCCCTTACCTCTACCTCGACACCTCGAGCACTACCCCTACCACTCTGTGAACCACCTCTTATTGCAGAAATTTGAGAAGGGCAAAGCTGAAGCTGAGATCCCTGCTGAGTGGGTCCAAACACACATCGAGGGCAATCTATGGCCACATGGCCAAACTCATCACATATAAAACATCCTCTATGGTCTGACTCAATCTGAGGACCCTGGCCCGAAGAACCGAACATGAAACCTCCACTCGCATGACCTGATACCTGGCTATCCAAAATCGCAGAACCTGAAGGTCTACCACTTGATCCCTGTAACACGGGCTGAACCGACCTAGCATGATAACCACGGGAACCTCTACTAGAGAAGTCTCTACCTCGAGAGGCGTGTCCACTAAACTCGCCCTAACGACGCACCTTCTTGATGCCCCCCTGAGTAGCCTGGATAATAGATTCGGTCATCTTGGCATGCTTAATATTACTCTAAAAAAAAGCCCCTGAAACTACTATTTGGGTTGTATCCAACTAATATGAACCATCTAACCCCTTCACAAACTTCCAAATCCTCTCAGACTCTGTGGAGATGCTAGTGGCTGAATATCTGGATAGAGCATGAAAACGTGCCTCATACTCGGCAATAGACATGGAGCCCTGCTCCAGATGGTCAAACTCATCCCTCATCTGATCTCTCAAGCTATACGGTACAAATCTCTCCAAGAAGGCCTCAGAAAACTGAGTCCAAGTCATAGTAGGAGAATCCAAAGGCCAACAATTGGCAAGCGACCTCCACCAAACTCTGGCCACATCCATCAACTAATAGGTAATATAAGCAACTCCATGAGACTTAAGGGATCCAAGATTATGCAACTTCTCCTGACAATCAGTCAGAAACTCATAGACATCCTCGCTAATAGCACCACTGAACTTGGGCGGACTCAAACAAATAAACATCTCGAACCTCTTCTGATCATCAGAAGACATCACAGTACCCGAAGCAACTGGAGGGATAGTAAATGTGATAGGCAATGAATCCACATGTGGGGGCATCATAGATGATGGTTGTACCTCAGAAGTAGGAATACAATAAGCAGATGCGGATACAGACGGTGGAACATCACTCGAAGTCTGAGAAACACTAGGTACACTCAAAAGACCACCCTTCAAATGACTCAAAAGGAAAATCAACAAATCTTGAGGCACTGGGTATCAACTGACTCCTGTGGGACCTGAGCTGGCCCCGCACCCCCTGTTTGATGATCATCTCTAGCATACTCAACCTCAGGCTTAGAAGAGGCCTCCCTAGCACATCCTCTCACTGGGGCAGCTCCTCGTGCCCGTCCTCTACCTCTGGGTCATCCATGACCCCTGCCTCATTCTAGAACCAGATTCTATGGTATGAACAACCCACACGATAAGGAATTAAATTAGAGAAGTTCTTTCTAAAAATGACTTATAGCATCTCAAAGATAGATACGAAGACTCTACTAGATATCCTGCTCTTACACTAACGAGATCGGTGAACCTGGCTCACTGATACCAAATTGTCACGACCCAAAAATAAGGTCATGATGAAACTTATCGCAGCCTAGCCTTGATAAGTAAGCCCATCTCCGAAAGATAAAGAAAATAAAAAACAACGATAAAATAAAACAAGGAAAGACTCCTAGAACGAAGCCAAACCATAATATATATGCAAATGCGGAAGTCTGAAGAAAACACAAAATGTCATAAGTATAAGAGCATCTACTACATAATTGAATCTAGAGATACAAAGTCTGTATTTAAAATTGAAATAAAGACAACAAAAGATATGATGAGATCTGGAATCTGCTTCGAACACTAGAGCAATCCAGTACCTCAAATCTGCCCGAAACGTCAATCACCACGCATAGTACTCGAACTGGAATCTGCACCAAAAGGGCATAGTAGGGGTGAGTACGATCCACTTGTACTAAGCAAGAATCATAGGTCAACTGAACAATGTAGAAAATAATACAAGTAAAATAACACTATGAGTCTGTTACCTTCAAGCAGAAAAATTTCCAAACGGTAGCTTATACCGTCTCCACTAACAGCTCTAATAAAAATATAGAAACAAAATAACACAGATATACACAAAATGTACACAGAAACTAATTGTACATCAAAACAAGTAAAATAATCATGAAAGATGCACATGCAATGCAATGCAATGCAATACAATGATGATGGGGTGCGTGACTTTCTGTAAACATCTATCGAGCTCGCAGCTCCCAAGATAGAACCCATAGGGGGTTCGCAACCCATATACTATATATAAAATCTCAAGTCTCAACCCACCTCTCCCGCTCTTGTTCACCAAGAAGGTTTTTATAAAAATGTCTATTTTTTTTTCAAAATTAGTGTTCCCCAATGGTACCGGTATCTCATGAATGTATATGTATTGAATGAGGATGTAATGCTCACAATCAAATCAGTATGAAGATCTCCAATCCATTCAATACGTATATAAGTGAGCCCAAAAATTAACTCAATTTGTCCACAATTCATGATATTAACTCTAATTAGGCACCATCAGAATAAATATACATGTAAGACATCATTAATATCATATCAAACCCTAACTCGGGCGTTTCTATCATGATAAAGGAAACCAATGCTCAATAAGGCCTATAATAACAATTCAAGCCCCCGCACGGGCATCACATCTAGAATAAAGACATTTAAATTCACAAACAAGGCCAATGATGTCAAATAAGACCCCCGCATGGGCAACCCGTAATATCAAATATTCACAAGTCAACAATAATTTGAATATAAGCCCTTACATGAGCACACAACTGTAAAAATAATCTCGAAATACCATTCTCATAGTTATTCTCCCCAACCCATAGTATGTTTTACGTATTTATTAACTACCCAGCTCAATCTGAAGGAAGTTAAGTCATAACCTACCTCGAAAAGACAAAATCTAAGCCTAAAGTCCTTCAACACAACGCTTTCCTCTTTTGAATGGTCTCAAAGTCAACTAAAACATACAAGTATGGCATCTACGCATTAAAAGAAAGTCAACAATACCCATATTAACCATATTTAAGACGGGTCCAAAATGGTCTCTAAAAATGAGTTCAAAAATGAAAGGGGTAAAATCAAAATTTTATTTTAGAAAAATATTTCCCAGGGTTAAAGGAGTCTATATCTGAAAACTCAAGCAAAAATGAGTGGAAAACAAGGTCCAAATTGAAGAAAAACTATTTTTAAGCTTTACCAATAAAAACCTTAAAATTCCATTTCGAAATCATGATTAAAAAGGCATTTTCAAAGATGTAATTCATGGGAAATAATGGGATATGAGTTTAGAGGTTATACAAACAAAACACGATGTAGAAACCCTCAAAAATCGCCTTTCCCAAAGCTTAGAGGTCCAAAAATGGAAGAAATTTGCGAAAATGAGGTATTTATACTGTTTTGTGAATAGTACCTTGCGAATGCCGCTAGCCCTTTGCGTTTGTGAGGGTAAACCTTGACCGATCAAAAGTTTGGCCTTCGCATTAGCAGCCAAGGCTTCGCGTTTGCGACAGCCTCATCGAGTTCTCGAAAGCCTCATTGCATTCGCGAAGAAAGGAAGAACTCAATTCGAACTCGATTACCCTTTGCGATCGCGGCCACCTCCTCGCGATCGCGATGAAGGGAAATTTTCCTTCTCCCCATTTGTGGATAAGGGCCCGCATTTGCAAAGAAGGCTCCATGCACCAGATATCAGTTGTGCCCCTGCTGAATTTGCATATTACAAAGTCTCCGAACGGACCCTCAAGATTTGTTCGAGATTCTACAAACCCAAACCATATATGCTACTAGGCTATTTTTGACGTTTCGGACACTGGGGACGTCGAATTTTTGAAAAAAAGATTGTTTTCAATATATTAACCCTCGGGACCCCTTTAGGCAATTTTTCAAACGAAGAGTTGAAATGTAAAAATAGAGGTTCCAAATCTGAACCATCCTCTCTACCAACCCAAATTTGACATTTCGGACCTAATAAAACTGTTCAAACCACCATCCGTTACTCCGAACAACAAATATTAACCGAAGTCAACCATATGGCTCTTAAACCCTCTAAAAATCATAAACTCATCCTAATCATTCCTGATCGCATTGAGAACCGTGCCAACCATCCCCACACCCTAGAATCAACATGTAGCAACTACGAAAAAAGGCAAAATGGACAAACTACATAAAAAGCAAGATTTCATAAATCAGGTCCTTACAGTATTCACTACTAAGACTCTAGTTCGTCTGCGAACTAAAAAACAAGGAAATACATGAATTGGTAAAGAGCTGAGGGTAACTACTACGCATGTTAGACTCGACCTCCCAAGTAGCCTCCTCAACAGAATGGTGTCTCCACTGAACCTTAACTACAGGAATATCTCTAGAATGCAACTGTCTAGCATCCCTGGCTAAAATAGAGACTGGCTCCTCAACAAAGGTCAACCTCTCATCCAACTGAACCGAATCCCAACGAAGCACGTGAGATTCATCAGGAATGTAGCGTCGAATCATGGATACATGAAAAACTAGATGAACGACTGAAAAATCTAGAGGTAAGGCCAACTCATAAGTAACCTCCCCAACTGTCCGAAAAATCTCAAAAGGTCTAATGAACCTCGGGCTAAGCTTGCCCCTTTTTTCGAACCTCATCATGTCCTTCGCCGGCGACACAAGAAGGAAGACTCGATCACCAATCTCGAACTTCAAGGCACAAAATTTGCGGTCGGAATAACTCTTTACCTACTCTAGGCTGCCCGAAGCCTATCCTGAATCACCCAAACTCTATCCAAAGACTCGGAAGAAAGTCAGTACCATGGGCCTATCCTCAGAAACCTCAAACCAACCAATCAGAGATCGACAACGCCTACCATACAATGCCTTAAAAGGTGCCATCTCAATACTTGAATGGTAGCTATTATTATAAGCAAACTCCGCCAAGGCTAAATACTGCTCCCACTGACCCCCAAAGTCCATAACACATGTAGGGAGCATATCCTCACAAAACTGAATAGTCCTCTCAGATTGACCTTCGGTCTTGGGGGGAAAAGTTGTGCTAAGGTCAACATGAGCACCCAACTCCTCCTGAAACGTTCTCCAGAAGCTAAAAGTGAATACTGAGCCTCTATATGAAATAATAGACACGGGTACTCCATGAAGTTGAACTATTTCATGAACATAGGTACGAGCCAACCTCTCGGCACTTAAGGAAGCCTGGATAGGGATGAAATGAGCTGATTTGGTCAATCGATCCACGATGACCCTGTCAGAACCACGAGAAGTACGAGGCAACCCACTTATGAAATCCATAGTGGTCTGCTCCCACTTCCACTCAGGAATGGGTAATCTTTTAAGCAAACCACCCGGTCTCTGATGCTCAGACTTTACCTGCTGAAAACACAAGTAATGAGCTACGAAGTCTGCTACATCCTTCTTCATACCACCCCACCATTAAAGTTGTTTCAAATCATGGTACATCTTAGTCACCCCTAGATGGATGGAATATCTAGAGCAATGCGCCTCCTCCAAAATCAATCTGACCCATCCACCAATTCTCGACACATAAACTCGACCACTAATCCTCAAAACACCATTCGAATCAAGAGATTCCACCTTAGCCTCGCTACTCAACACCTTATTTCGAATCACCCTCAAGCTATCATCATCAAACTAGTGAGCTCGAATCTTCTCCATTAAGGAATATCTAGCATCAAAAAAGGCTAAAATACGTCTAGGTGTCGAAATATCAAGCCTAACCATCCAGTTAGATAAAAACTGAACCTCTAAGGCTAAAGCCTGCTCCGGAGTCCAGAGATGTGCTAAACTCCCCATACTAGTCGACTTTAGGCTCAGGGAATCCGCAACCATATTAGCCTTTCCCGAATGATAGAGAATAATAAGATCAGAATCCTTAAGAAAATCAAGCCAATGTCACTATCTCATATTAAGATCTCGCTAGGTGAAGAAATACTGAATGCTACGATGATCCGAGAAAATCTCACAACGGACTCCATACAAGTAATGCCTCCACAACTTCAACACAAACACAACTGCGGCCAACTTCAAATCATATATAGGATAATTTTTCTTATGAGCTTCAACTGACGAGAAGCATAAGCAATCACCTTACCCTCCTGTATTAACACTGCACCAAAACTCATACCAGAAGCATCGCAAAACATGATAAAACCCACGCCATCCTTGGGCAAAGTCTAGATAAGAGCCGAAGTCAACAACTCTTTGAGCTTTTGAAAGCTCGCCTCACAAGCATCCGACCAATGAAATTCAACCTTATTCTGAGTCAACTTGGTCTAAGGAGAAGCAATAGACGAGAAACCCTCTACAAAGCGCCGATAAAAATCTGCCAAATCAATAAAACTCCAAATCTCGGTAGGAGAAATAGGTCTAGCCCAATAACGAATCACCGTTATCTTGGCCGAATCAACCATAATACCATCCTTAGTCACCATATGACCCAAGAAAGAGTTAGAATCCAACAAAAACTCACACTTGGAGAACATAGCATACAACTTCTTATCACATAATCTCTAAAGTATAGTCGTCAAGTGTCTCACATGATCGACCTCATTCTGGGAATAAACCAAGATATCATCTATAAATACAATCATAAAGGAGTTAAGATACAATTGAAATACCTCGTTCATCAACTCCATGAAAGCTGTTGAGGCATTGGTCAGCCCAAAAGACAAGACTAAGAACTCATAATGACTGTATTGAGTCTGAAAAGTCGTCTTCGGAACATCCGAAGATCTAATCTTCAACTGGTGATACCCGAATCTCAAGTCAATCTTAGAAAACACCAAAGCACGCTGAAGCTGATCAAAGAAATCATTAATTTGAGAAAGAGGATACTTGTTCTTAACTATCACCTTGTTTAACTGTCGGTAATCAATACACATGCACATAGGACTATCTTTCTTCTTCACAAACAAGACAGGAGCACCCCAAGGAGATACACTAGGTCTAATGAACCCCTTACTCAAAAAATCCCGTAACTATTTCGGCAATCCCTTTAACACGGCTGAGGCCATTCTATAGGGGGAAATGGTAATGGGCTTAGTGCCCGGCTCAATATCAATAGCAAAATCAATATCACGATACAGAGGCATACCAGGCAATTTCATAAGAAACACATCCATGAACTCGTGAACAACCAGATAAAATCCATAGGAGGCGGTGAGGCAATACTAGCATCAAAAACATGAGCCAAATAAGATAAGCACCCCCTTTTTACCATGCGACGAGCACGTAGAAAAGATATAACTCCTTTCGAACCTGAATTAAGCGTACCCTTGATGTGTCATGAACACATGACACTTTTGATTCTTGAAACTAAGAAAATATGCAATAACTTGGGTATGTTTGATGGGTATGATGTGTTTTCTATTCTATATTGCAGGAGAATAGGTTTTTGAAAGTAAAATAATATAGAAGGAAGAATCATGCTTGAAAATGGAGTACCTGAAGATGAAAGAACCAAGTTCTGCACCAGAGAAGTGACTCACGACACGACTCATGTGACGTGAGTCCACCCACGTGACTTGGGTGGGTGTCATGAGTCAACTTAAATGATATCCAATGTTGCCTGATTTCCACGAAACTGACTTACGTGGCGTGACTTGGTTCTACGACACCAAGTCATGACACCGTGGAAAGTTGCCGACTCTATTTTCCTATTTGGTTTAGGATAGGATTCATCTTGTATCTATAAACACACTTGTATTGTCCTATGTCCAGGAGTTAGTTAGTACATTATTTTGAGACATATTTCCAGTAATTTGACGCATTATTGATTTTGTAATCTTGGATTACCAGTTCTAGGATTTCTATTAATATAGAGATTTCAAAGTTTTCTTCATTATTGTGAGTTTACAATTATGTTTTCATCTTCAAATTCTTATTATGTTCTTGCAATAATGAGCAGCTAAATCCATTAACTAGGGTTGTGTGAACCATGAGGAATTAACGAAACAGGTTAAGTGCGAAGCAAATTCTGAACCGATGTGAATGCATGTATTGTTATTACCTTCGTTATAATTGATCTTCTAACAGTTGCAAACGTTAGATACTCACCTGTATTCTAGACTTGCTCGAGAGAGTGGTAAAGATTGGAAAAAGTGAATAACAACAGAGATTTGAAGCTATCAACCTTGATTTAATAACTTGAGCCGTAACAGGGCTAGTTATCTGAGATCCAGGACAAAGGTTAGTAGTGCGACACTCGAAGACCGAGAGAAGAAGAGTGAAATTTGTCTAACCAAGGTTGAGAGACGTTTAGATGAACATATTTTGTTAGATTTTGCATGCAATGCAGAGGGACAATTTTGTCAAGCACAAATAACTGGTGAAGTTAAGGAATCATTGGGGATCACAGTCCTAGTGTATTTCTCATATTGCTTACAAATTCAAAAATCAGCAATTATTATTGTTACCATTTATTCACAATCCCCACCCCCCCAATTTCACATATTTGCCAACTACTCAGAATAGCATTCTACATAATTTTGTCCTATTCCCTGTGGGATCGACCCCAACCTAGTTGGGTTCTATATTTGATACAGCGAACGCATTCTACTTGTCTGAAGGTATATTTTGGGAGACATCAAATTTTGGCGCCGTTATCGGTAAACTACGGTTACGAAGTTGAGTATTTTGCTTGTTGGAGTTGATTGGTTTTATTTCATTATACAGTTAAGGGCACACACTGGTGTCTGCCCAATACTAGGAGTCAAGGTAATCCCCTGATTCCACTTGATCTTGAAATAGAAAGAACTTTGAGAGCTAATCGCAGAATAGTGAATAACGACGGAGTTCAGAATCCTGCAGACATAGGTGATATTCATAACCAACCAATTCAGCCATTTGGTCATGAAACAGCGGACCAATCTACTGTTCAGTTGACTCGGGAAGAGCAAACTAGACAAGCTGCTCTTAGGCAAGCAGATAGAGATAATTGAGCTATGCAAGAAGCAACACAACGTCTGGTTGATGCTGAAGAAAGACAAAGAAGATTGAGGGCACACCAAATACCTCAAAGACCACATGTGCCAGTTTATGATGAACCTGAAGAAGAAGATATGGCTTATTTCGAGCCAATTGAGACTGGTGCCATTATTCCACCAGAGTTACCTCAGGGCACAAAGTTTGACATTACAAGTGCCATGATCCACCTTCTTAACTTGAAAGGTGTATTCGCAGGTCTTCCTACAGATGATCCAAACATGCATGTGATGAACTTTGTGGGGGTTTGGACTTCTTATAATTTGTCTGGAGTGGACCAAGAGGCTATTCGGTTAAGATTGTTTCCATTCTCTTTAACAGGAAAAACAACTTTGTGGCTAGCCGAATTACCACGAGGTTTTATTACTACTTGGCAAGAGCTGAGAAATCAATTTTTGGAAAGATTTTTTCCACTATCCAAGATGCTACAGTTGAAGGATGAGATTTATAACTTCAGACAGCTACACTCTGAAGCCCTTTACGAGACATGGCTAAGGTTCAAGAAGAAGCTTCAGAATATGCCAAATCATAGTATGAGTGGTAGGAGTCTACTTGAAATATTCTACAGGGCTTTGAACGAAAATACTAAGGCTGTAGTAGATACTATCACTGGAGGAGCATTTATGAGTCTGAGGTGGGAATGAGCTTCAGAGATCTTGTATCGTATTACTAAGACTAACCGAGGATGGCATACTCGGGAGGTAGAGACACCGGCTGGTACATACACTATTGGAGCATCAGCAGCACAACAGGCTTTGGATGAATTTATAGCTCAGCAGGTTGCACAACTGAGAACAGAAATTAATTTGCTAGCCAAACAGATTGCGGCTAGAGATGCAAAAAAGGTACATGTCGTAAGTGCACAGAGTAAAACATCTAAGCATGACGATTATGAATCTGATGAGGAATCTAAATACTTGGATCGAGATGTGGCGGGTTTCTGAGCCAAGGGACAAGGGTCTAATCAAGACTATTGGAACTCGAGGCAAGGAAATCAAGGGCTGAACGATTATGGAGACAATTACAACAGGTCAGGATATAGAGACAGAGAGCGAGATCGTGATGGAAACTGGAGATGAAAAGATGATTACAAGAAGAAGAGCGGTGCTTATATTCCACCAGGGAACCATGATACTGACTATGGAAATTCACGAATGGAAACCCTTCATACCGAATTGGTTAAAGGATCAGAAAACCAAGAAATTGCTTAAAAGAAATTAGGGCGGACATTTCGGGAATAAGTTAGAAAGTTGAATCTCACTCAACTGTAATAAACTAGTTAGAGCAACAGTTCGGTCAGATATCGATGGCATTGAACCAACGTCAACCAAGCACTTTCCAAGCAACACCATTCAAAATCCAAAAAATAACCGTCATTGTTTGGCCATCACTACAAGAAGCGTAAAGAGTACGACCAACCCATCTATTCCCGCGGGTAATGATAAGAACGATGAACCAGTAGTGGTTGATGAAGAGGTTGAGATGAAGCCAAAAAATTTAGCAGCGGACAACAGTATTAATAAGAAAGTGGAATCTGAAAAGAGAAAGGAGAAGTAGGTTCCACAAATGTTGAAAACTATCCCATGACCTCCTCCTCCGTTTCCTCAAAGGTTGAAAAAAAGGGTTGAGGAAGGTAAGTACCAGAAGTTTATTACGATGTTAAAAGAGTTATTAGTAAATATCCCCCTTGTTGAGGCTTTGGAGCAGATTCCCGATTATGCAAAGTTCATGAAAGACTTAGTGACAAAGAAAAGAATTGTCAGTTTTGAGCTGGCAGCTAACTTGCATCATTGTAGTGCAGTTGCTTCGCGTTTCCTAGTTGAAAAGAAGGAGGATCCAAGAGCTTTCTCAATTCCTTTTACTATTGAGTATTACAACTTTGCAAAGGCACTGTGTGATTTGGGTGCTAGCATTAACTTAATGCCACTAGCCGTGTTCAAGCAGTTGGGGTCGAGAGCCCTAAAATCGACTTCTATGAGGCTTCTCATAGCAGATAGAACTGTGAAAAAGCTGATGGGCATTCTGCATAATGTATTGGTGAAAGTTGCATCTTTCATATTTCCAGCTGACTTTGTAATTCTAGATTGTGAAGTCGACTTCGATGTTTCTATCATCCTGGAGAAACCATTCCTTGCCACTAGCCATGCTTTGGTTGACATGGAAAATGGGCAGATAAAATTCAGGTTAAATAATGAACAAGTTACTTTCAATGTTTATCGTTCCATGAAGCAACCAAAAGATATGCGGGTAATTTCTATAATTGATATGCTTGATGAGAGTGCCATAGTCATTCCAATTGAAGAAAGGTTAGGGGTAGAAGCTCTTGCAGCTGTGGTTATGAATTTTGACAGTGATAGTATTGAGGATTAAGATGAGATGGTATGAGCGCTTGTTGGTAGGGGATCCTACACTTATGCTCTGATGAAACTTGATCTCGATTTAAAGAATAGGGTGACCCCACGGGCTCACCCTTCTGTTGAGGAGCCTCCAGTTTTAGAGCTTAAGGCTCTTTCTTCTCACCTTCACTACATATTTTTGGGAACCAATAACACCTTGCCTGTAATTATTTCTGCTGAGTTAGCAGGATGGCAGGTAGAAGCTCTAGTTTCGGTACTGAAGAAATTTAAAAGGGCTATTGGTTGGTCCATTGCTAATATTATAGGGATTCCACTCGATATTTGCACTCATAAGATTCAGCTTGTTCCTGAGTGTATACCAAGCATTGAGCACCAACGTCGTCTGAACCCACCTATGCAGGAAGTTGTGAAGAAAGAGATCATTAAGTGGTTAGATGCAAGCGTAGTTTACCCCATTGCTGATAGCAAGTGGGTAAGCCCAGTGTAATGTATACCAAATAAGGGAGAAATCATTGTGGTTCCAAATGATAAAAATTAATTAATCCGAATGAGGCTAGTAACCAGATGGAGAGTTTGCATGGATTATCAGAAGCTAAATTCTTGGACCGAGAAGGACCATTTTCCTATGCCCTTCATGGACCAGATGTTAGACCGCCTTGCTGGTAGAGGATGGTATTGTTTTCTCGACGGTTATTTGGGTTATAATCAGATTATCATCGCTCCCGAAGACTAAGAGAAGACCACTTTCACTTGTCCATATGGGACGTTTGCGTTCAAGAGGATGCCTTTCAGATTATGTAATGCACCAGTAACTTTTCAATGTTGCATGATGTCCATTTTTTCTGACATGGTGGAAGACACTATTGAGGTATTTATGGATGATTTTTCAATTATAGGAGACTCTTTTAACGATTGCTTGGCTCACCTTACTAAGGTATTGCAAAGATGCGAGGAGTACAACTTAGTGCTAAATTGGGAGAAATGTCACTTTATCGTAAAAGAAGGTATTATTTTGGGGCATCGAATCTCAAAGATAAGTATCAAAGTAGACAAAGTAAAGATTGAGGTGATTAAAAAATTACCCCCACCTATTTCTGTAAAAGGGATTCGAAGTTTTTTAGGTCATGCTGGCTTTTATAGAAGATTTATCAAGGATTTATCTAAGATTGCACATCCGTTATGCAAATTTTTGGGGGAAAGAGGTATAGTTCGTGTTTGATGAGGCATTCCTAAAAGCTTTTGAGTGTCTAAAAAAGAAGTTGATTTCCGCCCCTATTATTGTCACACCAGACTGGACAACGCCGTTTGAAGTTATGTGTGATACTAGTAGAGTAGCCTTGGGTGTTGTTGTTGGCCAAAGATGAGAGAAGATTTTACATCCAATTTACTACGCTAGCAAAGCACTTAATCCATCTCAAAAGAACTATACCATGACTGAACAAGAGTTGTTGGTAGTGGTCTTCGCTTTCGAGAAATTTCGTTCTTACTTGATTGGCACAAAGGTAATTGTGCATACAGACCATGCAGCACTTCGGTATCTTATGTCGAAGAAGGATGCTAAGCCAAGATTGATTCGTTGGGTGCTTCTACTATAAGAATTTGATTTTGAGGTCAAGGACAGAAAGGTAATCGAGAATCAGGTCGCTGACCATCTATCACGCCTTGAAGAGGAGGCCATGCTTAAATTAAGGGATGACCTTGATATTGATGATACTTTTCCAGGTGAGCAAGTGTTGGCAGCATCACAAGACTTAATCCCTTGGTTTGCAGATTTTGCCAACTTTTTAGCAAGTGACCTAGACCCGGAAGATATGTTGTACCAGCAATGGAGGAGATTCATGCATGAGTTGAGAAAATTCTTCTAGGATGAGCCTTACCTGTTTAGAGTATGTGCGGATGGTATGATTCGAAGGTGTATCCCAGAGGCTGAAATGTTGAGTATCTTGGAAGCATGTCATTCATCTCCAGTTGGGGGTCATTATGGTGGTACACGGACTGCGCACAAGATCTTACAATGTGGCTATTATTGGCCTACCATCTATAAAGATGCTCATGACTATGCTCGGGCCTGCGACCAATGTCAAAGACAAGGGAATATCTCACGAAGACATGAACTTCCTATGACAACTATCCTTGAGCTCGAGATGTTTGATGTATGGGGAATTGTATTTATGGGCCCCTTTGTGAGCTCACATGGGATGAAATACATTTTGGTAGCTGTTGACTATGTTTCTAAATGGGTGGAGACGATTGCGCTTCCCAATAATGAGGGAAGAAGTGTCACGACATTCTTGAAAAAGAATATATTTTTACGATTTGGTACACCACAAGTAATCATTAGTGATGGATGATCCCACATCTGCAATCGGTTGTTCAAGACCTTACTTGAAAAATATGGTGTCAAATATAAGGTTGCAACACCCTACCATCCTCAGACGAGCGAGCAAGTTTAAGTGTCAAATCATGAGATTAAGTCTATTTTGGCAAAGACGGTGAACGCCAATAGAACTGATTGGGCGAGAAGATTAGATGATATTTTATGGGCATATCGAACTGCATTCAAGACACCTATTGGTGCCTCACCATATCAGTTAGTTTTTGGTAAATCGTGTCATCTACCGATCGAACTTGAACATAAAGCATTATGGGCATTGAAGAGGTTGAATCTGGAATAGAGTGACGCGGCTAAATTGAGGCTAGATCAGATGAATGAGATGGATGAATTTCGTTTACGGGCTTATGAAAGTTTAGCACTTTGTAAAGAAAATATGAAATTGTATCATGATCGAAAAATCAAACGACGAGAGTTTCATCCGGGAGATTTGGTACTACTCTATAACTCCAGGCTTCACGTTTTTCCTGGAAAACTACGGTCTAAATGGTCTGGACCATTCACTGTTATTAGGGTATTCCCTCATGGAGCAATTGAGCTAAAATGTGATAATGATGCCCTTTTTAAGGTCAATGGTCAGCGTGTAAAGCACTATGTGGGAATTACTGAAGAAATATAGACATGTGAGGGGCTTAGTCTTGATGAAGTCTGAGTAGTCAAGTTAGTCATGTCGTGTCGCGGCGTTAAATCAGGCGCTTCATGGGAGGCAACCCATAGGTTGGTTGGTGAAGTCTGAGTAACCAACCTAGCCAATTAGTGTCGCGACGTTAAATCAGGCGCTGCTTGGGAGGCAACCCAAGGTCTAAGTTCGTTGTGATCTAATCAGTGGAGGATAAGTAGCTGGACTTTCCAATATTGAACTACATATGTTCAATATAACCCACGACACTGATTCACGGGACGTAAGTTCATCAACGTAACGTGGGGTGATACCGTAGAAGTCATAGAAAATTGTACACCTGCAGGAATAGACCTACACTAAGGACCCACTTGACGTAGGTCAACCCACGTCACGTGGGTGGTGCAGTGAAAAGCAACGAATTTCACACTTGCAGGAATTGACCTACGTCAGGTACCCACATGACGTAGGTCAACCCCCATCATATGGGTGGTGTCGTGAAAAGCAACGAATCAAATTAACCCAAGATCCAATTCGACCCAACCCAACTCCGTATATATTTCGGTATACCCCTCAAATCCAACCCAACTTCAAATCTAATTCAAACCTTCTCAAATCTAAATCCTACCATAAACACTATTTTCAAAAATCCAACAAATTCTCATACACCAAATCCATAATTCCTCAATTCCCAAATACCAAATTCAAAATTCATCAAATCCTCAAAACCTAAACCCTATAATCCCCAAAATTCGTCCCACTCAATCCAAAATAGACCCACCCGACCCAAACCCGACCTACCAGACCCAAAACCCGACCCAAAAACCCGACCCAATGCCACTCAAATCAAACCCCAAACGTGGAGACATAGGTTCTTCCTCGCGAATCTGAACCAAAAATCCTGAATTTACAACTAGGTTGCGTGATGAACCTTTGGTGTCGGATAAAAGTAGATTCGAAGAAGTATACAAGTTGGCTACCGATGATGCTTCACTGGTACCTCGTACCGCGAGGTTACAAACTAGGGCACAAGCTGGTGTCCGGGCCACACTTCAGTTTATCCCGCAACCTGCCAAGCCGGTTGCTCCTTATCAGTTTTCTGATTTCGCCCCCCAGTCTGAAGAGGGGGAAGATGCTTCGATAACTGGTAATGAATAGGAGATTGATGTTTTTGGATCTGAGGAAAATACTGAAGGACCTGATGATTCTGCGGTTGAGGTGACAACATCTATTTCTGGCATTGGGGGGCAAAATTCCATGACTTACTCCCAGAGAAGGGAAAACCAGCGATGGTCTGTTCAGGAAATGAGGGACTTTTATGACATGGATACCAAACTTACTGAGCGGGGCGTGTGTAGATGCAGTATTATTGAGGAGCCCCGGTAACGGCTAAAGGAGTTAAAGGCACTACCTGATATTAAGGCAGTGTTTGATCATTATGGATTTGGGTGGATAATAGAGCCTCCTGGTCATTATAGCCCAGAGTTAGTCCGTGAGTTTTATACTTCCTATGCTGCGTCTGTTGATTTGATCGCACCTATTGAGCAACGGCTTTGGGACCAACCACCATTGACTCACATTTTGGTTCGGGAGACCAGAGTAGATATCTCTGACCAGACCATCCATAGATTCTTGTTTGGGGCTTAAAGTTCATTTCCAGCCACGACTGCTGAGTTTGATCACCGTATGGAGACTGTCAAAAATAGGACTAAAATGAGGGACGCCAATCAGCGGTTGGAGTTACTACGGTGGATTACTGGGTATATAGCAGAGGATGGTGTCGATGCTAGTTGCGTAACTGGGAAGCTGGACATCAAGAAGTCCACGCACCACTTTGCGGGCCTTTTTTGGTAGTCAGTTGTTAAGCACCGATTGGGTCTCACTAATGCTGATAACTCACTTACTTTGGATCGGGCTATTTTGGTAGCGAGCATCATCCCCGGATATGACATCCATATTGCCCGTTACATTATTAGAGAGATCCATGAATGTGTTTTTTGAGATTTTACTAGCATTTTGTTCCCTTGTCTGATTCAGGGTTTATGTGATAGTGCTGGTGTGGTTAAGGTGCCTGTCATAGATCATTATATCGAGGTGACCAGCATTGCAGATATTGGGTTGATTCAGTAGCGGGGATCTCACCCAGTTTTTCCGCGGAGGTATCAACCTCTCATGTCATCAGGAGCAGCCCTTTTTGAAGGGCCTTGAGATAGAGAGGAGTCGGTTAGTACACCTATGCCCGTTACAGCACCGGTGAGTATACCGGAGACAGTGCATGCACCTGCTGAGGGCACAGGCCCGATGATTGAAGATGAGGTCACAGGAACTACAACACCACCGCCCTACTCTAGTATGGTTTTAGTTTTGAAGGGCTTCTTGCAGCAGTTGGTGGATCGACAGACACAGATGTTTGAAAGGTAGGCTCACACTGAGGCCCAGATGGCTAAGTTGGTATCCCAGCTTAAGCCTTGGTTAGGACCACGGTAGAGGCTGCAGAGGCTAGAGTGGAGGCCCGTATAACTGCGGCTATGGATAGATTTATGAGAGAGATGCATGGGAGGATTAATAGTTTTGAGGTACGGATGGCCACCCGGATGAGTTCGGCACAGATTCCTGACATGGCAGGATTGACATAGGAGGTGGATGCATTGAGAGAGGAGCTAATAACTTTGGCACCGAGCAGCACTCCTATTATTCCACCTATGCCCATTCCGTCCCCGATGAGGCCGGTGTTCGAGGAGGATTTGTTTGCTGACGAGGGGCCTCCTATTGATAGAGGCAAGAGACCACGTAGTCTGAAGGATCAGGTTGAAAGTGGTGATGAGTTCGAGGGTGCTTTCTGGAGAGCAATTAAGGCCTCTAGAGTAGAGTACCATGCCAGTCAGATTGCTCAGGAGGAAAGGGCACGGGGTACATCTTCTAGTCAGGCACCCCCTTCACCGGATGCACTTAGCAGATAGCCCAGAGAGCAAGCTGATGATCCGGCATTAGGCAGGCCCACTTCCGGTGCCTAGGGAGCCACAAGTATGTCTTCACTCTCTTACACTTATGATATTGCTAGCTGTACACTGGGGACAGTTCACCATTACTTAGTTGGGGGTGGGGGTATACCACCACTTGGGGTTTTTTGTTGTCGTGTTTCTTTTTCCCCAAGTGTGCTATCATAGTAGAACCGGCATGTTTAGGTTTTTAGGTTGTTATTTATAGTATTTATGCATTTGCATGAGTAATTAGGAGAAAAATAGGGGAACCTTAGTGCAGTCCAGTTTTGAACAACTTGTGTTTCTTGATTGTTTAAAGGACACCCCTCCTGAAAATTTTTGTTTTAAATTGTGTGTGTAGTATATTAGTTTGCGATAGCTGTTGGATCTTGTTATGGCATTAGTATTATCGGTAGAATAACTATAGCTAGCATTGTATTGACTAGATAGGTAGTAGTTGATAGTGTAACCCTATGCCATGTGTGTGTGAGGTCATTACCTAGTTCACTTTGTGTGTGCGATCCAGAACTTGCCCAATTAGTCTTGCCTAGGTTATAGGATAGTGGTTAGGAAAGGATCATAGGCCGTTTTTTAATAAGTCCACTTTTAGCCTAAATGCCTGACCAAATGAATTAAGTATCCCTTGATCCCGAGTTTGAGCTTTAATTAACCTATTTCTTTCGTTAGCTTAATCACCTTCCCATTTTGACTTACAATGAACCTGTTTTGGCCCTGGTCCCTTGTTGGACATTATGTACCTCAACTTACGTAAATCGCCTACATTGAGGGTGGATATCATAGGGGTACGTAGTTTGACTTGGGTATGATAAACGGGTTAGTAAAATAAAAAGAAAATAGATTTGGGTGTGAAAAGAAAAAGAGTTATGTTTTGAAAGAATGAAGAAAATCACATCCGAAAATCTGAAAATAAAGGAAGGAGAATAAGGGAGAAAAAATAAGCATGGTTGAAAAGAAGAGCCAAAAATAGTGTAGTATCAAAGAGGGTTGAGTCACCATATCCATATGTACCATACCCGTCCCAAAGCCTACATTACAAACCGATGAAAGTCCTATAATGATCCTAGTCCAACTGTCCGAAAAAACTAAAGGTATAGAAAATAAGGGCAAGCCCATGGCATTTCACGCACATTGTTTGAACTTCTTTGTGAGAGAGAGTATTTTGACCCAGTCCTTACTTTGACATCCTTTGGTATACTATGAGTGTAGGGGACTTCTTTGTTGTGAGAGTACATGGGTTGCACTGGTAGCTGCTATTTGTTAGGATAATGTCATTTGCATATATGCGTAGTTGTCTGTTCATAATCTGATGCCATCATTTGATCCTGTCTATGTCATGATAATATACTGCATGTATACACACTGTGGTTTTGATTTGCAAGTAGGAGGGGTCAGAAAAATTTTGAGGTCAAAAGCAATGAGTCGATTGCCATAGGTCCCTTAGGTTTCTCTTAGTTAAGTATCGTATGAGTTTGTTTAGTTTTGTTCACCTGAGGACATGCAAACGTTCTAAGTTGAGGGTGTTGATGTGTCATGATCACATGACGCTTTTGATGCTTGAAACTACGAAAATATGCAATAACTTGGGTATATTTGGTGGGTATGATGTGTTTTCTGTTCTATATTGCAGGAGAATAGGTTTTTGGAAGCAAAATGATCAATAAGGAAGAATCATGCTTGAAAACGGAGTATCTGAAGATGAAAGAACCAGGTTCTACACCAGAAAAGTGACTCACGACACGACTCACGTGCCGTGAGTCCACCCACGTCGGTGTCGTGAGTCAACTTTAGAGATATCCAATGTTGCCTGATTTCCACGGAACTGACTTACATGGTGTGACTTGGTTCTACGACACCAAGTCACGATACCGTGGAAAGTTGCCGACTCTGTTTTCCTGTTTTGTTTAGGATAAGATTCATCTTGGATCTATAAATACCCTTGTATTGTCCTATGTTCAGGAGGTAGTCAATACATTATTTTGAGACATATTTCCAGTATTTTGACGCATTATTGATTTTGTAATCTTGGATTACCAGTTCTAGGATTTCTATTAATATAGAGATTTCAGAGTTTTCTTCATTATCGTGAGTTTACAATTATGCTTTCATCTACGAATTCTTCTTGTGTTCTTGCAATAATGAGAAGCTAAACCCATTAACTAGGGTTGTGTAAACCATGAGGAATTAATGAAACAGGTTAAGTGCGAAGCAAATTCTGAATCATTGTGAATGCATGTATTGTTATTACCTTCGTTATAATTGATCTTCTAACGGTTGCGAACGTTAAATACTCGCCTGTATTCTAGACTTGCTCGAGAGAGAGGTAAAGATTGGGAAAAGTGAATAACAACAAAGATTTGAAGCTATCTAATAACTTGAGCCGTAACAGGGATTGTTATCTGAGATCCAGGACAAGGGTTAGTAGTGCGACACTCGGAGACCGAGAGGAGAAGAGTGAAATTCGTCTAACCAAGGTCGAGAGACGTTTAGATGAACATATCTTGTTAGATTTTGCATGCAACGTAGAGGGACAATTTTGTCAAGCACAAATAACTGGTGAAGTTAAGGAATCATTGGGGATCACAGTCCTAGTGTATTTCTCATATTGTTTACAAATTCGAAAATCAGCAATTATTATTGTTACCATTTATTTACAACCACCCCACCCTACCCCCAGTTTCACGTATTTACCAACTACTCAGACTAGCATTCTACATAATTTTGTCCTATTCCTTGTGGGATCGACCCCAACCTAGTTGGGTTTTATATTTGATACATCGACCATTTTATACATGTCTGAAGGTATATTTTGGGCGACATCAACCCTTCCAAGCTATTCTCGATACACCCAGCGTAGCTAAGGTCATGATCTTAGTATAACAATCTAAAATAGCATGGTAGGGAACTAACCAATGCATACCCAGAATAACATCAAAGTCTACCATGTCTAGGAGAATCAAGTCTACCCAAGTCTCATGCCCCGCAAAGGTAACCACATAAGATCGGTACACCCGATCCACTACTAAAGAATCTCCTATGAAGGTAGATACTAGAAGAGGCATATCAAGGGGATCACATGCAACATAAAAAACAGAAGCAAAATATGTATACACATAGGAGAAGGTAGACCTAAGGTCAAATAACATAGAAGCAGATCTGTAGCAAATCGGGATGATACCTGTAATAATTGCATATGAGGCTTCTGCCTCGGGTCTCCCAGGTATAGCATAATACTGACCACGTCTGCTCCCAGACTGAGCAACCCCAATTCCACTACCACAAGCTCCTCTACCTTTACCTCGAGCACCTATAGCAACACCCCTACCATGTTGTGAACCACCTCTCACTGCCAAAATAAAGTTGAAGCTGCGATCCCTGCTGAGTGGGTCCAAACACACGTCGAGGGCAATTCTTGGCCACATGGCCAAACTCCTAACATACAAAAGATCCTCTATGGCCTGACTCAATCTGAGGAGGTACTGATGAACTAGAACGACCACCCTGGCTTGAAGAATCGAACCTGGAACCTTCACTCGCATGACCTGATACCTGACTACCCAAAGCCGCAAAACCTGAAGGTCTACCACATGAACCCTGCAACCCGCTTGAATCGGCTTACCATGATAAGCACGGGAACCTCTACTACAGAAGTTTCTACCTTGAAAGGCGTGTCCACTAAACTCACCCTGACGACACACCTTCTTAATGCCTCCCTGAGTAGTCTAGATAATAGACTCGGTCATCTTGGCGTGCTCAATAATACTCTGTAAAATAAGCCCTTGAAACTACCATCTGGGCTGTAGCCAACTGATATAAACCATCTAACCCCTTCTTAAACTTTTAAATCCTCTCAGACTCAGTGGAGATGCTAGCGACTGAATATCTAAATAGAGCATAGAAACATGACTCATACTCGGCAATAGACATAGAGCCCTGCTCCATATGGTCAAACTCATCCCTCATCTAATCTCTCAAGCTATACGGTACAAATCGCTCCAAGAAGGCCTCGAAAAACTTATTCCAAGTCATAGTAGGCGAACCCAAAGGCCTACAACTGGCAAGCGACCTCCACCAATCTCTGGCCACATCCGTCAACTGATAGGTAGTATAAGCAACTCCATGATACTCAAGGGATTTAAGATTATGTAACTACTCCTGGAAATCAGTCAGAAACTCATAGGCGTCCTCACCAATAGTACCACTGAACTTGGGTGGCCCCAAGCGAATAAACCTCTCGAACCTCTTCTGATCATCAGAAGACATCAAAGTACTCCAAAGTAACTGGAGGGATAGTAAGTATGGTAGGCAATGAATCCATACGTGGGCGTACCATAGATGATGATTGTACCCCAGAAGCAGGAATACCATAAGCAGATGCCGGTACAGATGGAAAAACACCACTCAAAGTCTGAGGAACGCAAGATACACTCAAAGGAGCACTCTCCAAACGACTCAAAAGGCAAATTAACAAATCCCGAAGCACTGGGGTATTAACTGAACCTTATGGGACCTGAGCTGGCCCCGAACCCCTTGTCTAATAATCATCTTTAGCATACTCGACCTCAGGCTCGGGAGAAGCCTCCCTAGAATATACTATGACTGGGATAGCTCCTAGTGTTGGTCCTCTACCTCTGGGTCGTCCACGACCCCTGCCTCATCTTCGGACCGGAGCTCCCATATCAGGTGTCGGCTCAGCATCCCCAGCATCTCTTGACCTAGTCCTCACCATCTGCACAGAAGATAATGGAATACAAGTTTAGAACATTTGGTAGGAACAACTCGCACGATAAGGAATCAAATTAGAGAAGTTCTTCCTAAAGAAGTCTTATAGCCTCTCAAAGATAGATACGAACGTCTATACTAGACATCCTACTCTTACACTTATGAGACCGGTGAACCTGGCTCTTTAATACCAATTTGTCACGATCCAAAAATAAGGTCATGATGGCACTTATCGCGGCCCAACCTTGATAAGTAAGCCCATCACCTAAAGATAAAGAAAACCAGAAACAACGCTAAAATAAAACAAGGCGAGACTCCTAGAACGAAGTCAAACCATAAAATATATACAAATGCTGAAGTCGGAACAAAACACAAAACCAACCCAAAACCTGATGCCATAAGTATAAGAGTATCTAATACATAATCGAATATGGAGATATAAAGTCTATGTCTGAAATCGAAATAAAGACAACAAAAGATAAGATGAGATCTGGAATCTGCTCTGAACATTAGAGCAATCCAGTACCTCAAATCTGATCAACTCCGACCGAAACCTTAACCGCCACACGTAGTACTTGAACTGGGATCTGCACTGAAAGAGCACAGTAGGGGTGAGTAGGAATCATAGGCCGACTGAGCAAAGTAGAAGTTAGTACAAGTAAAATAACACTATGAGCATGTCACCTACAAGCAGAACAGTACCTAAATGATAGCTCACACCGCCTCCACTAACAGTTCTAATAAGAATACTAAAATGAAATAGCACAGATATACACAAAATGTATACAAAAACTAAATGCACATCAATAAAAGCAAAAGAATCATGAAAGATATAAATGCAATGCAATGCAATGATGATGGGGTGAATAGTGTAAGTCATCGCAAGACTTTCTGTATACACCTACCGAGCTCGTAGCTCCCAAGATAGGACTCATGGGGGGGTCGCATCCCATATACTATATCTCAAAACTCAAGTCTCAACCCACCTCTCCGGCTCGTGTTCACGGATAAGATTTTTATAAAAAAGTCTTATTTTCTTTCAAAAATAGTGTTCCTCAATGGTACCAGTATCTCATGAATGTATATGTATGGAATTAGGATGTAATGCTCACAATCAAATCAGTATGAAGATCTCCAATCCATTCAATACGTATATAAGTGAGCCCAAAAATCAACTCAATATGTCCACAATTCATGATATCAACTCTAGTTAGGCACCATCGAAATAAATATGCATGTAAGACATCATTAATATAAAATCAACCCCTAACTCGGGCGTTTCTATCATGATAAAGGCAACCAATGCTCAATAAGGCCTATAATAACAATCCAAGCCCCCGTACGGACATCATATCTAGAATAAAGACATTTAAATTCACAAACAAGGCCAATGTTGTCAAGTAAGACCCCCGTACGGGCAACACCCAATATTAGATATTCACAAGTCAACAACAATAAGAATCTAAGCCCTTACATAGGTACACAATAGTAAAAATAATCTCGAAATACCATTCCCATAGTTATTCTCCCCAATCCATAACATGCTTTACTTATTGATTAACTACCTAGCTCAATCTGAAGGAAGTTAAGCCATAACCTACCTCAAAACGACAAAATCCGAGCCTAAAGTCCTTCAACACGGTGCTTCCCTCTTTCGAACGGTCTCAGAGTCAACTAAAATATACAAATATGGCATCTACGCATTAAAAGAAAGCCAACAATACCCATATTGACCATATTTAAGACTGGTCCAAAATGGACTCGAAAAATGAGTTCGAAAATGAAAGGGGTAAAATCAAAATTTTATTTTAAAAATACATTTCCCAAGGTTAAAGGAGTCTATATCTTAAAACCCAAGCAAAAACGAGGTCCAAATTGAAGAAAATCATTTTTAAGCTTTACCGGTAAAAACCTCAAAATTCCATTTGGAAATCATGATTAAAAAGGTATTTTCAAAGATTTAATCCTTGGGAAATAATGGGGATATGAGTTTAGAGGTTACCCACACAAAACACGATGAATAAACCCTCGAAAATCGCCTTTCCTGAAGCTTGGAGGTTCAAAAATGGAAGAAATTCGCAAAAATGAGGTATTTATACTGTTTTATGAATAGTACCTCGCGAACGCGGTCAACCCTTCGCGTTCGCGAGGGTCAACTTTGACCGGCCAAAAGTTTGACCTTCGCGTTTGCGAAGAAGGGAAGATACCCAACTCGAACTCGATTGCCCTTCGCGATCGCAACCACCACCTCACGATCACGATGAAGGGAAAATTTCTTTCTCCGTATTCGTGGCCAGGGGCCCATGTTCACGAAGAAGGTTCAATGCACTAGATATCAGTTGTGCACCAGCTGAATTTGCATGTTACAAAGTCTCTAAACGGACACTCGGGATTCGTTTGGGACTCTACAAAAACAAACCATAGATGCTACTAGGTTATTTTTGACGTTCCGAACTCAATGGCGACGTCGTATTTTCAAAAAAAGATTATTTTTAATAAATTAACCCCCGGACCCCCCATAGGCAATTTTTCAAATGAAGAGTCAAAATGCAAAATAGAGGTTTTGGATCTAAACCAACCTTGCTACTAACACAAATTCGATATTTCAGACCTAATAGAAATGTCTGAATCACCATCCAGCACTCCGAACAACAAATGTTGGCCGAAGTCAACCATATAGCTTTTAAAGCCTCTAAAAATCACAAAATCACCCAACTCATTCTAGATCGCATAGAAAATTGCGTCAACCATCCCCACACCCAAAAATCAACATGTAGCAACTACGAGGAAGGGCAAAATAGTCAAAATACACAAAAAGCAAGATTTCACAAATCAGGTCCTTACATCAACAAACTAGGCTTTTGTCGTAAAATACAAAGTGACTGGTTCTCAAGATGTCACTTGGCTTAATTATAGACTAGACTATTCTTATTAAATATACATATGAAATAATCTGAATGGAAAAGGGCCTAAAATATCCTTCACCTATTTGAAATGGTACAAAAATGCCCTCCATCCACCTTTAGGCTCTATAATGCCCTTTACATCCACCTTTAGGCTCCAAAATGCCCTCCACATCCACCTTTGAGTTCCAAAATGCCCTTTATTTAACATCCCCAATATTAAATTAAAAAAAAAGTTTCATTAATGACGTGTCAACTTCTCATTGGTCCCTATTTAATTAATTAAAAAAAATCCACCCAAAACTAATAGACCCAATCCACATTGTTACCCGCCCCACCACATGCTTTTACCTATTACACGTCATATATTTACTTATTTCGTACATCATATAGACACCTAGAATACTGGTAACTCCTGTTTCTGGTTCAAAACTTTATTGCTGCACAGGTGGGGTGTAAAGAGGAAAACTAATAGGGTTGATGCTCTTGTAAATTGGGCAAGAATCATCTCTACACATATTTTGCTAGGATGTTAATATAACTTGAGGGTAGCAAAAGGCTCAAAATCTACCAGAAAATAACAAAAAAAGGCATGGAACTCTATTTTAACAGAAAGAAGAAACTAGGACTGGAAAAATGAACATCAAACAATTGATCCAAAAGAAATGTTGTCATCCAAGGTACAAAATTTGTTCAAATCAGAAATTTCATTGTTGTCGATATTTGTCATCCAAGGTACAAACTAACAATGTGGATCGAGTCTATTGGTTTTTGGGTGGGGTTTTTAATTAATTAAATAGGGACCAATGGGAAGTTGACACGTCATTAATGAAGCTTTTTTTTCAATTTAATATTAGGGATGTTAAATAAAGGGCATTTTGGAGCCCAAAGATAGATGTGAAGGGCATTTTGGAGCCCAAAGGTGGATGTGAAGGGAATTATAGAGCTTAAAGGTGGATGAAGGACATTTTTGTACCATTTTCAACTGGTGAAGGGCATTTTAGGCCCTTTTCCGTAATATGAATTAATTAATTAATCAACAAAATAGGTTTTTATTGTAAAAATGCCAAGTGACTTGTTCTCAAAATGTCACTTGACTTTATAATAGGATTTTACAACTATAAGAATACTTGTATGATTTGTATTCTTATAGTTGTAAAATCCTACTCGGTACTTCCTCCTCCTTTGGTCTACTTTATGTAATTTAGCTAAGGTTTTCCTAGAAATCTAAGTATATTCCCCAGAGATTTAAATTTTTTTTATTTTTATTTTTTTTTAAAATGATACCCTGTTTATCTCTTCTTCTTAGACTTACACTTAAGAACTGCTTCTTAACCGCACCCCGGAACCGCTAATTATTTTAGCATATCTATACCTTCCCTTTTCATCTCTTTCTCCTAGACTTAATACTCAAGAACCGTTTCTTTGACCCCACCCTGGAAACACTGTCCTGCGGCCTTCCTGGCCACAACGGACTTCAACATCCTAGGTATTTATAGGTCAATCCATCAGGGGTTCTTAAGCATTCAGGAGACTAACCACATACTAGGGGTAGGTATAAATCATCCTAGGAATTTACCGATTATCCATGGGAGTTACTTAAGCATCTAAGAATCTAACCATATACTAAGGATACAAACAGTTGAACATAGACATGTTTTAAAAACAAACATTTATATTAACATCCATAACTAGTTACATTGTTATGCATACTAGTTAACACATACAAACATACTATACATACATGGGGAAAATACCTAGTTCTAAGAAAGTCATAGCCTACTTACATATTGTAGAGGAGAGAGGGTTCCCTTTCGGGAGTCCCCGAAGTGGAGTTGGCGGAACTGGAAAATAAACTAAGCACACCTTTTTACAAACACTCGTACTCACAACACTCTTATTGCTTACAGAAATATGGAAAATATTTTCTAAGAAACTTGCTCTCAATATTTATTCTTGCTCTTACTCTCAATGGTTGCTTCTGATTTTTTCTGAATGAAGTGAGGGGTATATATAGGCAGATATTCTTAAGAGGCGGATTTCAAAATGAAATTCATTTCAGCAAAGGAATCTGAATTATTGAAGTTGTCTCTGTCTTGGGTCCCATCTTACTGTGCGTCTGTTGAAAATTCTGAAAATTATTGAAGTAGCTGTCGCTTTCAGTCTTCTTTTTCCTGTGCTCTTTACGACTTTCTCTTCTTTCTTTGATTCCGTCTGTCTGCTAGAAACGTCATTGCTTACGTCTTTGGTAAAATCTAAAAAAGCTGATGTTTCTGATGACGTCTGTCTTTCAGCCAATAGTGTCTAAATTGTGTAGTGCTACAGAATCAAAACTCATGCCCGAATCATCATCTTCATGAGGATCTTGATCAAATTGTTCTGTTGTGGGATCATAATCTGAGTCTGAGTTAGGAATGTCTGAATCTTCTTCTTCTGGTTTTGGCTGTATAATCATAGTTTTGGTTTCTTCACTTGTTTCTTTAGGCGTGACATCTTGCAGAAGTCTCATTAAAGTTTGTCCAATAATACTTTCAATTTTCTTGGTACTGGTCCTATTTTTTATTTTTGTTTTTCTTGTCTTTGAACTGGTCTTAGAACTTGAGGCTTCCAAATTGAAACTTGCAGGTAGTCGTCTTACACTTTTTGGCAAAGTGTCAGCCATTAACGGACTTGATGAGTCTTTACCAGTTGCCGTTTGAACTGGACTAGCTGTACCTTTACCCGATACAGTAGGTTTATCTACATTCACAGGGGAATGCACACCCATCTGATCCATTTTGAGTGGAGTTGGAGAACTCACTTGGGTTTGCAAATCAGTCTGAGTAGCTGAATTTGTAAAATCTTTAAAAGAAGCTTGTTGTTGGGTTATTTCTATGTGTCTAATATAATCTTGCAAAATCATATTTTGTCTAATCAAATCGTTTCTTTCTTTTTCTAAAATCTCATTTTTATGGTTAAGTCTTTTAAAATTTTCGGTCATAGAGTTACAATGATCACAAAAAATTATTTTATTAGTGTCTTTTTGAATGTTATATTGAGGAATATTGGTCTGGTTTTTAAGTTCTGGTGTTATAAAAAAATTAGGTCCTAAATTACCTCTGGCATAATCTAATGCCTCAGTAAGGTTGTTAAAACCTTTGTATAATGGGTCTTTAATTCCTTTGATAGCATCGATCACTTGTATCCATGTCTGGTATATTCCTGGAGTTCGTCCCTGTATAATCACATAAAACTTAAACTTATTTGTTAGATTCTTTTCAGTAAAATACTGAGCCAGGGGGTTCATTACAACTAAAAAATAGCTGACATCCCTTGGAGTCTTATTATAAGAAATCCATAAATTGTTTAGTATACACTTCTGGTTCTTGTCAACCCTTGCTTCAGGTCTTGCCTTGAAACTGAAATTACTTTCTGGATAACAAATCAAATTATGTCTGCCAAAATGAATTCGTTCAATTGTCTGAGTATTGGGAGTCTGGGGAGTATTTAACTAACTTAATGGTCTGAAATGAGTATTGCTTAAAAGAGTCTTTAAATAATCGTCTGTAGCTGAGTCTGAGGAAGAAGCTTTAGCTTTTCCTTTGTCTGCTTTGTCTGCCATCTGCATGAAAAAACTAATTAGTAGTTTTTGAAATTAATCTACTAAGTTTATCAGCTAAAATATTCTCTTTTCCTTTGATATGTTCAAATTTAATATTATAAATGGAAGTAGCATCAATAAAATTTAGCCATCTCCTTTTACTACTATTCTTTTCACTAATTTTTTCATGGAATTTAACTATAGCTTCACAGTCTGTTCTTACTAATACCTCAGGTTTGTTTAAAATATATATCTTAAAACTATTAAGTCCATAAATTACTGCTAGTATTTCTGCGTCTATACTACTCATGTTGCCTTGTTCTTTGTATTTACCGCTTTGGTAAGCACATATTCTTTCATCTTTTTTATCACTATATTTGTTTCTTTTTGCTTTGAGGACAGCTCCCCATCCTTCAAAACTTCCATCAGTTTCTATTATTAAATAGTCTGTCTCTAAAGGTAGTGCTAAGTCCGGTATATCCTTTATCATTTCTTTTAATTTTTGAACTAACTTTATGTCCTCGGTATTAAAAGTTTTTTGTCCTTTAGTACCTGTCTTAGCATATAGGGGTCCTGCTACTTTTCCTAAATTTTTAATGAATTGTCTCGCATAATTTAATATTCCTAAAAATTTTTGTAAATCCTTAGTCTTTTCTAGTTTATCTGGCATTTCTAGAGCTTTCTTTTCTATGTGAGGTTGTAACTTAATTTTTCCATTACCTATAGTGATTCCTAAAAAATTAATATAAGGTTTACATAGCTCCATTTTCTTCTTACTAATGATTATTCCATTTTCTATAAATAAATTAAAAACAGTCTGGAGATGTTCTAGATGTTCTTTCATGTTATAGCTAAATACTAAGATGTCATTTACATATACTAATACAAAATGCTTGTATTTTCCAAATATGTTATCCATTTTTCGTTGAAAAATTGGTGGTGCAGTCTTTAGCCCAAATGGCATTACTAACCATTCAAAATGTCCTTCGGGGCAAGTGAAAGCTGTCCACTCAATACTGTCTTTATGCATCTTTATTTGCCAATATCCGGACTTACAATCAAATTTACTAAATATTGTTCTTTCCTAGATTCTATTAATTAATTCGGTTTTGTCTGGAAGTTTATAGGCATCCATTATAGTATTATCATTAAGTCTTTTATAATTGATAACCATTCTGGCTTTACCTCTAACTATCTCACTATGGTTTCTAACCGTAAATGCTGCTGATCTATGTCTTGACTTTGATCTCCTAATTACCCCTAAATTGAGAAGTTCTTTGATTTGTATTTCAAAGTCTTTTAGATCTTCATTAGTGGCTTGTATAGCCGCTGTTTTGACAGTGTATTCTGGATTTATAATTTCTAGCCTACATTCTATTTGGTTATTCTTCTAATGTTCTAAAGGTCTTTCTCCTATGATATCTAAGTCATCTAACTTTTGAATTATTTTTTGTAAATCAGCTTGATTTTTAATAATTCCTATGTTATTTCTACTAAAATTATTTTTGTCTACCTGTACTTCAATTAAGTTATAGTTCTTTTCTATTTCTTCATCTATATCTATCCATTCTTGTTCTTCTATTACTTCTGATAATAAGTTGTTGTTGCAGGTACAATCCGTTCCTTTATCGCAAACGGTGTCTGGATTGACTTGCTTTCTTTTTGAGTCTTTTATTACTTTAGTATCTCTTTGTACATTTCTCCCAAAAAATGAGGGAGTTATTGTAATGTTTTTTGTAAAGATTACTCCATCTCTGGTAATAAAACATCCTCCATTGTTACGAACCATAAAATCTAATCCTATAACAAAGTCTGCTTTTATGTCTAATTTTCTTGTTAACATGTATCCTAACTTGTATTTGGTCTTGTAATTCGAACAAGTATTGTTGAAACTAATTATAGCATTCTTTACATAATGAGTATAAGTATTATGGGAGCCATCCATTTGCATGGCTTTCTGTGGTTGAGTAAATTCATTTAAAAGATGTTTGGGTAATAAATTCTGATTTATTATACACTGAGTACATCCTGAGTCTACTAATCCTAAGGTTTCTATTTCATAGTCTTGTATTATTATTTTTGTCATTACTTTAACAGAGCTTAATTTTACGTCTTCATTGAATATTAGTCCTTCAAAAGACTGGTTTAGTAATTCAGTGTCTTCACAATCTTCTATAATAATTCCTTTTGGTTCTCGAGAAATTACTTTCCCTTTTTCTAAATATCTTATTCTATCTTCTAGTTCATTTATTTTTACTTCTAGATTATGTATTCTAGTTTCTGCTGAATTGTCTGAGGTGATTATAACAGTCTGTTTCTTTTCTATTGGTTGTATTTGTGCTGACTGTATTACTTGTTTTCCTATGGTCTTTTCTATACAGGAAATATAGCCTTCTAGGAAACATTTGCTACATTTAGCTCTTTTAGTTCTACTAGGATACCAATGACAAATGTAACATTGGTTACTATCTAATCCTTTATTCTTTTCAAACTCATGGTGACACGGTTCTGATTCTATAATATTTACTAGGTTAAAACTAGTTATAGCAGTGTTTAGATTTTCTAGTCCTATATCTTCGTCTGAGTCTAAGGCGTTTGGATCTTTTTCATAGTCTATACTAACAATAGAATATATGCTTTCTGTGTCTGACATATATTCGTCTACATTTATTAAGGTTTCATTAAAGTCTTCTATTAATTGAGAATTCCTTGTTCTAGTATTATTTCTTTTAGGACAAGTATTAACTAAATGGTCTGAGCTTCCGCATGTGAAACATTCTAAAGTATTTCTATAGCTTCGATTATCCTTATACTTTCTTACATGTTTGTCTCTATTTAAGTAAGGTTTTCTAGCAGAAGATTTCCTTAAATAATAGCTTTTTTGTCTATAGTTACTACGTTTATATGGGTTTTTATATTTCTTATACTTATTCTTCTTTTGGGGATTGCCATCATAACTTTGTGTAGTATAAATGGTCTTACAGAAATTTGTTTCACCTTTCTTTAGTTGTTTCTGTATTTGTATGTTAGTACATTTTTCTTGTAATATATCCATTATATGTTGTATTTTATGTCCTATTGACCATCTGGCATTAGGGTTTTGTAACACACCGTCTCTTTTATTCCATCGGTCTTCTATCTCTCGTCCTAAGGCTCCTGGTAACTTATTAAATAATTTCTTACCTAAACCTTGGTCAAAAGCATTGCCACTTATGGTTGTATAATAAAAATAGTCTAAAAGAAAAGGTTTAATATGATGCCAACTACTTATGCTTAATTGTTCTAACTTTATTAGTGCTTTTTGTTGTAAAATTAATAATCCACTATTTGGGTCTTCACCTGTTATTAAACTATGTACTTTATTTGTAAAATTATATGGGTTAGCTCCAAAATCTAATAATTCTCTAAATTCATTGGGAAATTCTCTTTTAAAACTTTCCCATAAACCCTTGGTTGATTCTCCTAAAAATGTCTCTAAATATTTATACATGGTTTCTGAATCTGTTTCGGTGTATGTTTTAATATAGTTTGCTACTACAATTCCTTTCCATAAATCTATAACTGTATTCCAGTTTTGTGGGTCATGTGCAGCTATATTAAGTATTTTTCCTTTATCACCACCTGCTTGGAGAGTGATAGGTTCTTCTATCGGCATTCTTTTGCCTATTGGTCTTACACTTTCCATTTCAAATTCTGGATTTTGTCTATATACTCTATGTCTTGGAACGTTCCCAGTAGTGGTTTCTACTGTATGCATTTGAATAGTTCTTTGAAAGGGGCTTGAACTTGTGGAAGCTGATTCCATAAATTCTTTAATACTTTTATCTGTTTCTGAAACTACATCGTCTGAATTATCAAATAGTTCTCTATATCTTATATTATCTGTTCTTAATGTGCATGTTCTGAAATGATCATCTACTTCAAAAATTTCTAATTGTCCTATTTTGCATCCACTGCATTTAAATCGTCTTTTGTTATCATTCTTACATATTTCTCTTGCCTTTTGTATAGTTTTGTCTACTTCAAATTCTTCTAATTCAATTATATTCATAAATTCTTTTCTTTCGGTTTGTTCGACTTCTTCTTCTATTTCGTTTTGATTTGTCTTTTGATAGTCGATAAATCTAATTGATGTTTCTCCCTTTTTATTAGTATACATTAAATGGTCTGTGGGTTTTAAAGTTTCTTGTTTGTCTTTATCTTTATGTTCTAAGTTCCATTCTAAACCAGCATAAATTTGGGGATCTATTTTTATTGGTTTCATTAGTCTAATTCCTTTATTTCCCATTAATCCTACCACATCGTCTACCTTTAATTTAAATTTGCTACCACTATTGTTAGCCAATTTTCCAAGAAAACCTACGCAAACTAATAGGTTATTTCCTACAGTCATGTCTTCATATCCTTTGGTCTGGATTCCTATCGTTATATATTTTCCAAATTCTGCAGAGTTAATCATAAAGTCTGGACTACAGTAAAATATTCTACCATTATTAGTCATGTCTACTTCTGTTAATCCTATAAGGGATCTTTGAGAGTCTGACCATCTATCATCATAAATAGTTATTAAGGCTTTTGTTCCTAGATTCTTTCTTGTTAATCCTTTTAATCCTATTATGATTAAGCCCATGTGCATTAAATTCATTTGTCTTTTTTGAATTTCGTCTGATGATTCTGAACTAATTAATGTAAGATATTTTTGGTTATCTCCGGTCACACAGATCTGTTCTTCTCTATAATGTCTATATAACAAGGCTTTTTGTGAGAATAACCCAGCACTATATAATACTTTGGGATTTAGTAGATTTAATTTATTTTGTTGGAAAATCTGGATGTCTTTGTCTACATCTATTACTTCATCTAATTGTTGTGAAGTAGATGCAGTTTGTCTTCTAGAAATCATTATGTTAGATATTAAATTATTACTTAACCTGTTTTGGGTGTAGCTATGTCGTGGTCTTTCTTCGTTTTGTCTCCTACCTGATAAAAGGTCCATGGTTTTACTTTTCTTACTACTGGAGTTCTATCTTTTAATGGAGTTACCTCTGTTCTTTTTAATTGATCTATTAATTCGTTTAGAGTGTCTGCAGGAACAGGTGGGTACTTTATTTTGTTTATTTCTTCTAAATGCTGTTTTAATATGTCTTGGTGGTCTTCTATGGTTTTACCTTTAATTAATCTTTCTATATTTTCATTGAGTTTTAGGAGTAATAAGATTATAGTATTATTTTGCTTAATGATTATCTGGTCTGCCTTACTTTGAGGTGAATGGGTACTTAAACCTTCTGGGTTTGGTGCTATTTGTTCTGATTGTTTCAGTATTTCGGTGTATAAAGGATCGTTCATGAAAGAATTATTGTTCTTATTTGTTCTATAGCTTGTTTTACTTCTTTAAGTTCTGTACTAAAAGTATTGTTTTGAAGGTCTTTATTAGGTTGTCTTTTCTCTATCTCTGTATATTGAATTTTTAGAAAGTCTAGTTTTTCTTCTATTTGATAAAAGATTTTTGTTTGCTTAACCTGAATATCTCTAAGGATTTCTAGTATTAAAGTATTATCTTTATGAATATTATCACCTAAATTTAGTAGTAAGTCTACTATACTATTTAATTGTGGATCTTCGTTATGTAAACTATGGTCTCCACTAGTAAAATTACACCTGCACATGACCCACAAAACTGGAATACAGTTATAGATTTATGGAAAAGAATTGTAGTAGCAGACTATATTAAAACATACACCGAAACAGATTCAGAAATAAATAATATGAATTAATTAATTAATCAACAAAATAAATTTTTGTTGTAAAAATGCCAAGTGACTTGTTCTCAAGATGTCACTTGGCTTAATTATAGGCTAGACTACTCTCCTTTATTATATATGTAGATATTGTGGATGTTAAATAAATGGCATTTTGGAGCCCAAAGGTGGATGTGAAGGGCATTTTGGAGCCCAATGATGGATGTGAAGGGCATTATAGAGCCTAGAGGTGGATGAAGAGCATTTTTGTACCATTTCCAAAAGGTGAAGGACATTTTAGGCCCTTTTCCGTAATATGAATTAGTTAATTAATCAATAAAATAGGTTTTTGTTGTAAAAATGACAAGTGACTTGTTCTCAAGATGCCACTTGACTTATTTATAGGCTAGACTACTCTCCTTTATTATATATATAGATATGAAATAATATGAATTAATTAATTAATCAACAATATAGGTTTTTGTTCTAAAAATGCCAATTGACTTGTTCTCAAGATGCCACTTGACTTAATTATAGGATGTACTACTCTTCTTCTTACATATATAGATATGAAATAGTATGAATTAATTAATTAATCAATAAAATAGATTTTTGTTGTAAAAATGCCAACTGACTTGTTCTCAAAATATCACTTGGCTTAATTATAGGCTAGACTACTTTCCTTTATTATATATATATAGAGATTATAGGCTAGACTATTCTCCTTTATTATATATATAGCTATGAAATAATATGAATTAATTAATTAATCAACAAAATATGTTTTTGTTGTAAAAATGCCAAGTGACTTGTTCTCAAGATGTCACTTGGCTTAATTATAGGCTAGACTACTCTCCTTTATTATATATATCGATATAAAATAATATGAATTAATTAATTAATCAATAAAATAGATTTTTGTTGTAAAACTGCCAAGTGACTTGTTCTCAAGATGTCATTTGGCTTAATTATAGGCTAAACTACTCTCATTTATTATATATATATAATTGTGGATGTTAAATAATGGGTATTTTGGAGCCCAAAGGAGGATGTGAAGGGCATTGTGGAGGCAAAGGTGGATGTGAAGGGCATTATAGAGCCTAGAGGTGGATGAAGAACATTTTTGTACCATTTCTAATAGGTGAAGGGAATTTTAGGCCCTTTTCCACAATATGAATTAATTAATTAATCAACAAAATAGGTTTTTGTTGTAAAAATGCAAGTGACTTGTTCTCGAACTGTCAGTTGGCTTAATTATAGGTTAGTTACTCTCCTTTATTATATATATAAATTGTTCGTAAAATATGAGAAGATTATTAAAAATATCTAGTTTCTACCGTTGTCGTTATTATTATTATTACGGAAAAGGGTCAGAAATACCCCTTAAGTATTGAAATTGGTTCAAAAATACCCTCCGTTAACCTATTGGGCCAAAAATACCCTTCTACCCACCTTTATGGCTCAAAAATACCCTTTCATCCACCTGCATGGATGAATCTTCACAAATACTTATAATTTGACAAATTTTAAAAGCCGGTAGTTGTATTATTATTAATTTTATTAAAATATCGTATTATGATTTTTGACTAATAGGTTATCTAGTTCATTATAAAAATAATTATTTTGTGTCAAATTAATAAATATTTTAAATAATTTTTAGAATTTATGAGTATAAATCATGTTTCATGTTTTTTTTTTTTTTTGAATAAAGTAAAATATGTTTCTAAAAAATTATGATCAACTATATGTTTATTCCAATTTCTCAAAAAGTATTTAGAAATATACGGCCAAATGCTAGCTAAAATTATAGCTTCAAATTACAGAATAATCAATAAAAGAACACTAGTCCGCTAGTCGCTGGGCTTTGGTCAAAATCATAAAAGTGGAAGACATTAGGAGGAGAATGAATGATAATGATAAATGATACTAAATGATAATGCAGAAGCTTAGCAGAAAATGGAGAAAATCTGATTACGACGAGGACGATAAATTCTCTTTGCCAACTCGCGATGATTTTTGTCCCATTGATTCCCAAGGTCGTCCATGCCTTCTTTAATCTTTGTTAGTTAAAATCTTCATCAATTCTAATAAATTAGGGCTTTTTTATTTGCAGAACAGGAGGAATTAATTCGATCTCTCGAGAAAGTTCAAACCCAGCAATCTCTTCTCTGGAGGGTACGTCTATTATATTACTTTACAACTTTGGTATTATTTGCTTGACGTGTTTCATGTCTCATGTCATGCAGGCTGTGTTCTCAGGTCTACTCTCCTGTTATGTGGCTTTTCTCGTATATTCAATCTATCGACAGGCCTATTATCCCTGGGAATTGGTATGCATTTTGACCTCTGTTATGATCTCGATCGAGATCAAAATAGAAATGCAAAAATTAAAAAATCAGCTCAACACTCTTTTTGGGAATTTTCTATTATTTATCGGAAAAACCGAGAAATGGTACTCAAATGAACAAGGAAATCCTAACTAGAAAAGGAATTGAAATTGATAGTGAGCTCCATTTGGGGAATGATCTGCAAAAAAGATGAGAGAAGAGAATAAGATTTAGATGAGGAGAGAAAGGAATTTGAGAAAGAGAGAGAAAGAACACGAGGAAAGGGTGAAGAAATTACCAGATTTCAGTTGTTTTCTTTCTCTCCTCTGTGATGTGTATATATAACTGTATGTCCACGTGACATGATCTCGTCCCTTGAGCGTCATTTGAATGAAATAAATCCTGGCCCTTCATTCTTTTAATTTCCCGGTTATTGACTTATACTCCTTCCCGACTTCGAACCTGGACAACAACATTCTACCAACTAATTTCGAGATCATAACATACCCTCCTGCTTCAAATGATCCTTGTCCTCAAGGATCAGGATCAAAATTAGGGAAAGTGATGCGCAAGTGTTGGTAGTCTTCCTATGTAGCATCTTCAGGAGGGGAGGTTTGACCATTGAACTAACACCCGAACGGCAGCAATATTGTTCTTCTTAACCATCTGTCTTTGCAGAATTGCAATTGGTTGTACTATAAACTAACCATCAGTGCCAGTGTTAGGCAGAGTAGACTGAACTACTACACGATCACCCACTTTCTTCTTGAGTAAAGATACATGGAATACAGGGTGGATTTTAGATTCAGGTGGTAGAGCTAGTTTGTAAGCAACATTACCAATTCTAGCAATAATTAAATAGGGACCATAATACTTGGAGCTGAGCTTAAGGTTCCTCCTTAAAGCTAATGATATTTGTCTGTAGGGTTGCAATTTCAAATATACTGAATCTCCTACTGCAAACTCTCTATCAGTCCTTCTATTATCAGCAAAGTACTTCATCCTAGCCTGAGCTGCATGTAAGTTGTCCTTAAGTAATTGCAAAAATTGTTGCCTCTGCATAATCACATCTTCAGCTGCCTGCATCACATTTTCTAGTAGGGGACCTATACACAACTGAGGAGGTGTATACCCATAAAGGGCTTCAAAGGGAGTAGACTGCAACCCTGTATGAAAATTAGTATTATGCCACCATTCAGCTGCTGATAGCCACTGCTTCCACTGGTTATGCCTGCTTGCCACCATGCATCTTAAGTAGTTTTCCAAGCATCTGTTAACCCTTTCTGTTTGGCCATCACTTTGAGGGTGATGGGCAGAGCTATAATGAAGTTGAGTGCCCAGTAATTTGAACAAGGCTTGCCAAAAGTTGCTCACAAACACCTTGTCTCTATCAGTCACAATGGACTCAGGAGTGCCATGTAAGCTATGTATCTTTTTCTAGAAAATTGAAGCAACCGTGGCCGCAGTATAGGGGTGTGAGAGTGCTATGAAGTGAGCATACTTAGTAAATCTGTCAACTACAACTAATATGACATCCTTAGACTTAGACCTGGGAAGACCTTCCACAAAGTCCATGCTGATGTGGCACCATGCTTGATTTGGAACAGGTAGGGGTTGCAATAACCCTGGATAAGCTGCATTATCATCCTTATTCCTATGGCATACATCACAACTGGATACATATTCATTCACCATCAACTTCATCTTTGGCCAATAGAAAAGCTGTGATAGCCTCTTCAATGTACCTAACTGACCAGAATGACCACCAAGAGGAGTGTCATGAAAAGAGGAAATGAGTTGTTGCCTGAGAGTTCCATGAGATCCTACATATACCTTGCCCTTCTTCTTAAGTATTCCAGCTGAATAGTGCCATATATTAGGTCCATGAGAGTCCACTGATAATAGAGTAGGAATGTCCTGGACATGGGCATCCCCTTCATAACTTCCAATTATTTCTTGTATCCAAGTTGGAGTGCAGCTGCTGATGGCTATTAAATTTCCAGTAGCCTGATCATCTCGAATTTCTAGACCTTCCTGTTGCCTAGACAAGGCATCAACTCTATTTTCTGCACCTTTCTTGTATTGAACTTCATAATCAAGTCCCAACAGCTTGGTCAAACCTTTATGTTGGATAGCTGAGGTTACTTTTTGTTCTAGTGGATATTTACGGCTGTGATGGTCAGTCCTTACTACAAAGTATATTTACGGCTGTGATGTTTAGTCCTTACTACAAAGTGTTTGGACTGGAGATAGTGTCTCCATTTGTCCACAACACTTAACAATGCCATGTACTCTTTCTCATAAATAGACTAACCCCTGTGCTTGGGAGCTAATACCTTACTAAAGTAAGCAATTGGCCTTCCCTTTTGCATAAGTACAGCTCCAATGCCTCCGTGACTGGCATCAGTTTCAACAACAAACTCCTGTGAATAGTCAGGAAGTGCAAGTACAGGTGTAGTGCTCATAGCTTTCTTAAGGGCTTCAAATGCTAGCTCTGCTTCTGGATTCCATTTAAAGGCATCTTTCTTCAGTAAATCAGTGAGGGGCCTGCTTATAGTGCCATAATTGACAACATACTTTCTGTAGTAACTGGTGAGACCAAGGAATCCCCTGAGAGCTTTGAGTGTTTTTGGTCTAGGCCACTCAACCATGGCTCTAATTTTGAGAAGATCAGTAGCCACACCTTCTTTGGTAATGACATATCCTAAGTACTCTACTTGTGGTTGGCCAAATGAGCATTTTGACTTTTTAGCATAGAGTGAATGGCTCTTGAGGGTCTCAAACACCACTCTCAAGTGTTGCACATGATCATTCACTGGCAGACTATACACAAGTATATCATCAAAGTATACTAAGACAAATTTTCTTACGTAAGGTTGGAAAACCTGGTTCATGAGTGCTTGGAAGGTGGCTGGAGCATTGGTGAGGCTAAAAGGCATCACTTTAAACTCATAATGTCCTACATGAGTTCTGAAAGCTGTCTTGAACACATCCTCCCCTTTCATCCTTATCTGATGGTAGCCTGCCTTGAGATCAACCTTGGAGAAAATTACTACACCACACAACTCATCTAAGAGATCATCCACTATAGGAATAGGGTATTTGTCCTTAATAGTAATATCATTAAGACCCCTAAAATCCACACAGAACCTCCAAGTACCATCTTTCTTTTTTACTATTAAGGCTGGTGAAGAAAAGGGAGATTGACTAGGTTGAATCACTCCACTGGTAAGCATCTCTTTTACTTGTTTCTCCAACTCATCCTTCTGATTGTAGTTGTATCTATAGGGTCTCAGACTAACTGGCATTGCTCCGGTTTTGAGTGGAATGGCATGATCAAGGACCTCACAGGTGGCAAGGATTTAGGTTCAGCAAACACCTCAACATACTGATCTACAACCTCTTGCATTGTAGCATCAATAGTGTCTTCACTTGTATTTGGCACCATGCTCATCATAAACAGGTGAGCAATGAGAGCCTGTCCCTTTTTCAGCATTCTACTCATGGAACTACTAGTAAGCATCCTCAAACTTCCTTCTACTAGAGCTGGCAAAACTAATTTGTTAGGTTTCCTACCAATAGTGACACACTTTCTTTCATGATCAAACTTGGTGGGGTTGTGCTTCTTCATCCAATCATTACCAAGAACCATATCACAGCCTCCTAGAGGAATAATGAGTAAGTCTTCCTTAAATGTTCTTCCCTGCATTTTCCATATAAAATTTTTACAATGTGTTGTGCCCACCACATAGTTGCCATCAGCCACAGTCACTCTCACAGGAGGGCAATGGCTTGATTGATGCCTAGTAACTTGGACAGTGTGCTCATCAATAAAAGTATTAGTACTACCTGAATCAATCAATATAGCTAGCTGCCTCTTCTTCACAGTACCTCCTACTAAAATCGTGTTTTCTCCTCGATTATGACCAGTCAAGGCATTCAGACACACAGCTTGCTGAATTTCTTGCTCAATTACCCCTTCTATCACCACATCAGTTGGCTCCTCTTCTTCCTGTGGTGTGTTTATTTCATTCATGGTCATCTCCTCCTCTACTTCACCTATCAAGCAATTTAGTTGTCTCTTTTGCAGACATGACCAGGACCATACTTCTCCCCACACCTAAAGCACATTGGGTTTCCTGTACTCATACACTTCAGGACTGAGCCTAAACGCGGTGTTCTTAACAGCAGGGTTAGCAGGTCCTTTGTTAACAACCGTATTAGTCAATGGTTGAGCAGATCTGGTAGATGTCTTATTCCTCTTCTGAGCAGCTTCAATTGCTAGTTCCTGCATTCTAGCCTTTTCAATGGCTGTCTTTAATGCAGTAGGTTTAAACAGCTTGATAAAAAACTTGATTTCTTCCTTTAATGCTCCTATGAAGCCGGATAAGAAGTGAGCTTCATTTAGTGCAGGGTTCCTAATAAGCATCTGAGCCTTGAGGTCCTCAAACCTCCCAAGGAATTCATCAACAGTACCTATTTGGCTTAATTTGTTAAATTCTTCAACCACATCTTCCACTAGTATTTCCCCAAAACGACTGATCAGTTCCTCCTTGAACTCGATCCAAGCCACTACTCCTCTACTCAATACCAACGAGTGATACCACACCTCAGCCAAGACATTCAAATAGAGAGCAGCAGTTTCTACCTTCTGTTCATCCAGTACTCGATATTGAACAAAGTACCTTTTGCATTTTCGAATCCATACCTTAGGTTCCTGACCTTCAAAAGAGGGAAATTCCCATTTTGGAGGAAGAATGGTGGCTTGTTGGAGTCGGTTCCTGTTGTCCTGAGCTGGAACTGGGAGTAAACCACCTCCAATGTTCTGGCCAGCTGGAGCTCTTTCCAATGCACCCAATCTGTCTAGAATAAGCTCCAACGTACCTTGAATTTCGGTTTGAGTATTTCGTGCCTCTTGCTGGTAATTCAGCAGATCTGTCAAAATTTCTTCATGTCGAGCGAGCTTATCCTCTGTTACCTTCCAGCGAGTTCCTTCGGCCATTCCTTCTGCCATTCCTTACCCACAGGTCGCACAACCGAGGCTCTGATACCAATTGTTATGATCTCGATCGAGATCAAAATAGAAATGCAAAAATTAAACAATCAGCTCAACACTCTTTTTGGGAATTTTCTATTATTTATCAGAAAAACCGAGAAATGGTACTCAAATGAACAAGGAAATCCTAATTAGAAAAGGAATTGAAATTGATAGTGAGCTCCATTTGGGGAATGATCTGCAGAAAAGATGAGAGAAGAGAATAAGATTTGGATGAGGAGAGAAAGGAATTTGAGAAAGAGAGAGAAAGAACATGAGGAAAGGGTTAAGAAATTACCAGATTTCAGTTGTTTTCTTTCTCTCCTCTGTGATGTGTATATATAACTGTATGTCCACGTGGCACATTCTCGTCCCTTGAGCGTCATTTAAATGAAATAAATCCTGGCCCTTCATTCTTTTAATTTCCCGGTTATTGACTTATACTCCTTCCCGACTTTGAACCTGGACAGCAACATTTTACCAACTAATTTCGAGATCATAACAACCTCTATCTTGCTAATATTATGCAAGAAACCAAGAATTAGTGGAACAAATGGCAAGGTAGCAAACAGTGGCTTTACTTAGGCAAGATTAACGGACAAATGAATAAATCATTGTACCAACGTCATATAAAAAATACAATTTAGATCATATTAATATAACATTATTCAAGTGTAGTACTACACCTGACGCCAAGGTGTTCTCACTTTGGGAAATGCATTCATTTATACTTTACATTATTAAGGGATTATATAAGTAATCACTATGAGTTTTGGCTCCGTGGTCTAGTTGGTCCGAGGTTTAGTGGAGGTCACGGGTTGAAATTTTTTTTTAACAGGCTAAAAAACTTTAAAAAGGATTTTGGTGTTGGGCCTCAAACCTTGGATTTGAACTCTGTAACTGAAATGCCTAACTGATGGACAAAGTAGTACAGATTGATAAAGTGTTGTCAATTTATATTTTTAGCTTTACTAATTTCTTATTTTTGCATATTCTATGTATGCATTTAGAAATAAATTCAATGAATCCACTTGTAACAAGTACGGCCGAATAGTTGACATGCCCGCAAGCGGGTTTAAACACCCAAAAGAAAAAGAAGCAGCAGCAAACAAAACCGTGTGCAAGTCCATTGAAGCAGTTAGGAAGGAAGTAATAAGTTGGTTTAAATCATGTAGCTTCTGACAATATTTTTAGGACACCAAACATGATTCCTTACATTCATCCATATATTTCGTGCACATCCATCGGGATGTTTCAGGTTTCTTTTTAAGGCAGGTTGTTGAAAGTAAAATTGGGGAAGGTGGACAAGCTTGTCATCATGTTTCTGTAGAAAATGCCTTTTGTTGAAAATGTTTTATAGTACGGAGTCATTTTTCTTTAATTTAGATCGGGAAGTCATTTTCTGGATCAATTTCCAGTGTTTGTTGGGTATAAGCATGTGGCATATGATAATTATCTAAAGTGGATTCTGAGGTATGAGAATGCTGGTTTGGCTTAAGCAAGAACCAATCCTGAGAAAATAATATTAGTATGGAAATATATTCACTGGTAAATATTTTCCTCCATACCAAACAAGGAGCCTTTTCAGTGAAATTAAGATGGTTTGAATATAAAGAGTGCTCAAGTATGAATGCCATATGACAGAGTCATGAATTGTAACAGTTCCTTGGTCTTTACCAATCATTATTTGACCCATCCATGTAGCTGGTGCCCTGATCCTGCAGAGCATGGATTCATTTGAGCAGCTAAATCAAGCTTAGAGAGCAAGAACATTATGATCTATGAGGGAAACTGAGGCTTCACTAGCAATTATTTTTAATCAAGAGGCGTCACTGGAAATTATATCCAGTTTAACTTAGAGGAAATGCCATTTTACTCAGAAGAAATGTCTACGTAGTTTTGCTTTGATAGAGCGTTTTTGGTTTAACTATTTTTCCATTATTTATTTTGATAACCAAGAAATACTCGAGGGCCAGTGTTACACGGTTCAAAACTTGGTGATAATGGACCTATCCCTATGCCCCTCTTAAATACCGAGCTTCGTAATGTGCATCCATCCCACACATCACGTCTTGCACTCTTACTAATAGCTCAAATCCATGGGCGTCAATGAGTAATGCCATTCATGTTTACGAATATGTCAAGGATTTTATTGTCTTCTTTTCCGGTGTTCCTGTACTTGTTTCTACGTAGAAATATAACTATTCATTACCCTTAGATGCCACCTTTTAATCCTTTTTTCTTTTTCCTCTTTTGCCTGTGATGGGCTTCCAAAAAAGAAGCAGTTTTTTCTTTGAGACCCTTCTCCTGAAATGATTTGCAATATAGTTGGTTGGAGCAGCTTGTCACACCTGACCTGGGCCTAGGCGGGACCGACACTCGATGCCTTAACTTACCCGAGCGAACCATTAGCATGACATGAGACTTGAGACATATGCGGAATAAGATGTGATATATTCTTAAAATAAGCCTTTCAGGACAGTTTCCATGCATAAAATTTTGTATAATTTTTTTTTCTTTCCATTAATAAGTATGGAGTTCAAGCCTTGGAGTAACTGGTAAAGTTGCTGCCATGTGACCGAGAGGTCACGGGTTCAAGCCTTGGAAACAACATCTGGCAGAAATGCAAGGTAAGACTGCGTACAATAGATCCTTGTGGTCCGGCCCTTCCCCGGACCCTATGCATAGCAGGAGCTTTAGTGCATCGGGCTGCCTTCTTTTTTTTTTAAGTATGGAGTTCAAAATATAATGAATGCTAAGGTCAAACTGAAACATAGCATAGTTGGACATCAAGTCATTAACTCTAATTTGTCTATGAAACCTCTAATATAATAGAGAAACCTCTAATATAATTTGAGTAACAATGTCTACTGGATAGGGCCCCACAGGGCCCCAACATACCCATAATTAGAAAGATGAAATAAATGACCATGCTCCCAAAAGCAATGTGGGGTTCACCAACAACCAATAGATGAAAGATCCTAGTGAATAGACTGAACGTGATGCGTGTCTGAACCTGTATTGTGAAATGCAACGCCCCTGAGAAAGGGACGTAAGTACATATGGAATAGCACTCACATGTAAAATGACATGGATGAAACATAATTGAGAAATGAAATAAAAGGCAACTAAAGGAAATAAATAAGACAGAGTGGAATCAAAGGATTCAAATGATGGGGTTAACCCTATCGTTTTCATCTTTCATCATCATTAAGTTCATTATGGGAGTTTCTTAGTTTAACCGACACAATCATCGTGTGAGCACACAGAGTCTAATTTTCTCTCAGTCAGTTAAGTCATCCCATACCTTGCCGGGGTATGAGACATACATAACATGTTTGCTAGTAAAAGATCCATAGCAAGCCACATTGGGGCATCATAGAGGATTCATTCGAACTGGCAGATGATCCAAATTCTAAGTTGGCATACGTAGTTTCAGGCATTTGTCGTGTAGACTCCTGCCTTCTTGGTTAAAAATATTACTCCTGGCTTATAGATGAAAAGGTTAGCTTAAAGCTCGCGAATCATAATTGGCTCGAAATCTCATAAATCATAGTCTTTTTCGTATGCATTATGTTGCAAAGATCATAAGTTTCATAAAGCATGGTTCATAAATCATAGTCATGTAAATCATGTCATAATATCATAAAGATCATTTTTGAAGGAAACTCATTGTTCATACAATGTCATAATTTGATAGAAAAATATGGGGCTCATGGGTTTCGATCATGGAGAGAATTTAAAATGTTCATAACGAATTCATGGCATTCATAATGAATTAACATGAGCAAGAACGTAGGCTTTCATAACTTAACCTAGCTCATTCATGGAAGAGAACTCGTAGATATGAAGAATGTAGTGTGGGGAAGAACAATGATGTTCCCACACGTAGAGAATAGCTTTACATGCCTTAATCATTCCTAACCACAGATAAAAATCCAAACTTGGTGAAGAACATACAATGTCTCTACATTTGACCCTTTGAGAAAGGTTTCTTAGACTAATCCTATTATTATAGGTTAAAACCACGTTAAGGATTCGCATATGGGTATTAGAAATGCTAGAAGATACCTAGAATTGTGTAAGAGGACTTACCTTGGCATAGGGAGGTGTAGGAGAGGAGAGGCGTTCTAGGGCTCTCAAAATTAAAGAATAAGTGAAAAGATCGAAAAGACTCGGACTGGGGCATATTTATACACTTGGAACTAGGCTTAGGATTTGGTCGTCGTGGTCCCCAATGCAGTGACCTTTACCGCGATGGGCAGCGTGCCACGGTGGCCATCATAGTGAACTCCATTGCGATGGGCGTCATGTCACAGTGCATGTTGCGTTTCTTACTTGGTCGATTTTTCAATCAAACTTTTCTCCAATGCCTTTTTTTGCGGTGCGATCTCCATCATGGTAAACCTTACCCCGATGGGCTCCACGCTGCGGTACTCATGCAACCAACACTTAGAAAGTATTTCTTGATTTTGGGTAAAACATGCATAACTTTTTATATCGAATCAGATCGATGAACGATTTGATGTATTGGGATTTAAACACGAACATGGTGTTGGGCATGACCATACATTCTTATTTACACCATACCGTTCATCCATATTTACTCTTTTTCAATGATTCAACACTTAGTACGAGGTGTTACAATATCTTTCCCTTGGGATCATTCGTCCTCGAATGATAGTCACATTTTTTCTTCACCTTTCTAAGCTTGTAAAAAGGATCTCTCATAACTTACCTCCCATTTGTTCATCATCATTAACATCATCATCTGGAGAAAATTTCGTAGCGCTAGAGGTAAGAATCATAGGCACGAATCGTATGAGACATTTAGACTTATCATAGACGTAATCGTGAGTGGATGAAATTGATTTTTGAATACACTGGTGAAATTGATATTGGATATATGCTTTCACAGATACATGAAATTATTAAATTCAGATACACAAATACATGAAATTATAAATTTCATATACATTGATACGTCAATCATGAATAATATAACATAGGACGTGAGTTCTTGAACATAGCATAACATGAGGCATGGGTTCAGAGGACATATCGTAATGTAAGACATGAGGTCACTAATCATTAGTGACATAATGTAGGACATGGGTTCGTAAATCATTTAGATATGACATTAGACATGAACACGTGAAACATGGAGTAAAAATCCGACATTTACCTTAGACATCATCTTCTTGTTCGAGGAACAACGTGGGTAATTTGCTTTCATATCACTTTCGGCTTCCTATGTAGCCTCTTTTGACATTCTGACTTCTTCATAGTACCTTGACTGATGCTACTTCTTTTGTCCTCAACTTGCGAACTTGGCGATCGAGGATAGCCATAGGAACTTCTTCATAAGTCAAAACTCTCTTTAACACTTAGGTTCCCAACAGGGACAATGAGAGATGGATCTCCCACACACTTCCTTAACATGGATACGTGAAAGACGGGATGTATTGCTAGGTACATCTAGCTCATAAGCTACTTGTCCAAAAAGATTTCTGATTCAAACTTAATAATAAACAGTAAAAAGATGCATTTGTACCTAATAATAATTACAGATTCAAACTTGCTTTAAAATATTCGTGTATTTGTTTCCTTCCAAATAGTCCGTCATAATTTAGGCATATTTTATACTCCGTCCCATTTTATGACACTGTTTGACTTGGCACGATGTTTAAGAAAAAAGGAAGACTTTTGAAACTTATCGTTTAAAACAGTCCTTAGATTTAAAACAGTCCTTGGATATTTGTGTGGGTATAAATCTTTTCATTTAGGGTAAAAGGAGAATTTTAAAGTTACATTATTTCTAATTATAGTGATGTGATATTCTTTTTCTGACTGACTAAAAAGAAAAGGATGCTACATGAAGTGGGACGGAGGGAGTACCTCTAAAAAAAAAGGGCAGCCCGGTGCACTAAAGCTACCACTATGCGCGGTGTCCGGGGAAGGGCCCCACCAAAAGGGTGTATTGTACGCAGCCTTACCTTGCATTTCTGCCAGAGTCTGTTTCTAAGGCTTGAACCCGTGACCTCCTGGTCACATGACAGCAACTTTACCAGTTACTCCAAGGCTTCCCTTCAAGGGAGTACCTCTATTTTTCTATATCTAAGTTATTTTTAGCCGAATCCCCGCACCCATATCCGTACCTAGGGCTATATCCCCGAGTCTATAAATTTAGATCATGAAGGATCCGAACTTTATATTCGCACCCGTATTGGACACCTGCACTCGCGTTCGAGCAACTTAGGTTGAGTCTAAGAACACGCTTCATAAGCATTAATGTTAAATTGATACTTTAATGGAGGGAAAAAGGTTAGGTTTATCCCTCTTCTTTCAAAGATTGTTTAGGTGAAGAAATGGATCTTGGGTCCAACTCAATTCCAAAGGTTAGTCAAGAGGGAAGGATTACCCAAGGCCATACAAGAAGACCACCCATCCCTTTTTTCATCCAGTGTGGGACTCTTCAACACCCTATCTCACGCCAGGACTTGTCATTTGGAGTGTGGACAATTTACTATGGGGGCCTAACATCGAATAAGAATTGGGATGAGTCCTTCTCTGATATCATGTAAAGATGGATCTTGGGCCTAATTCAACCCCAAAAGCTAACCCAAGAGGGGAGGATTGTCTTAAGACAATATAAGGAGACCACCTATCCGTTTTTCCTCTGACGTCGGACTCTTGAACGGTTTATATTACACATTTGCCAACAAATGTACCCCTACCATTGCCATTCTTATCACATATGCCCCTATTCCTATCAGAGGTCCACTGTGACAAAGACCCAACTGTCAAGGTCCTACATTTAGGTGAGGTGAATGCTACGTGGCGTGTCAACTCACCATCCTAATCCTATATTACCCCTCTCCCTATACCTTATTTTCCCCTTCTATTTCCTCCTTGACCACCACTCAAAGTCACCAACATCTCCACCACCGATATTCAGGAAAATTGTACAAATTATAACTTTTGAATATCACCTCTAAGTTCACATATCATATTTAATTCTTGAATGGACTAAACTTCTATAAAAATGGATGCCTTGACACATGTATCTCCTAATTATCAATGTCATAAATTAAGTTCGGTTAATCATAGACTTCTAGAGTTGTCCTCAGTTCTAGCAACTACTTCATCACATGTTTCATTTCCAAGAAAAAAAGAAAACATTTAGCAGATTCTTAGTTTGGCTATGGCTGATTTGAAGACAATCACTGTTCTTGTTACAGGAGCTGGTGGCTGATTCAATAAATTTTCCGTTTTTCCCTTTTGGAGTTTCTTGATTTTTATACAGTTGTTCCCCTCCTCCCCCCCCCCCCCCCCCCTCTTAGTGGTGTGTTTGGTTGTGGGTTTCTCTTTTTTGGAAGGAAGAAGGGTTTAGTAAAGTTGTTGCCATGTGACCAGGAGGTCACGGGTTCAAGCCTTGGAAACAGCCTCTGGCAGAAATGTAAGGTAAGACTGCGTACAATAGACCCTTGTGGTCGGGCCCTTCCCCGGACCCTGCGCATAGCGGGAGCTTTAGTGCATTGGGTTGCCCTTTTTTTTATATTCTGAAAATTTTTAATGGTTTTTCCCCTTCCACTCAGGTAACTTTGCGTATACTTTACCCTCCATAGATCCCACCTATGGGATTGCACTTGTTATGTTGTTGATTTTTCCCTTCCAGTAGTGTTGGTTTAAGATGGGTGGCTGGGTGGTTCTTGACTTGGGAAAGATGATGGCACAACAGGTGTAATTGGGAAATGGAATTCGGGTGTGATGGATTCCTCCGGTGGAGTAGTGTTATGGGAGAGGGTAATTTGATGGGTTTTATGGGGGCAAAAATCACGGGGGAGGGGGTAAAATAGGGTTAGGATGGTGAGGTAGCATGCCATGTGGCATCAACCTCATCTAAATGTCAGGCCATATAGGATTCGATAGCTGGGTCCTTTCCATGATGGACCTCTGTTAGAAATAGGGGCATATGTGATGAGTATGGTAATGCTGGGGGTGTGTTTGATCACAAAGTATAATGGGGGTTAAATCTAGACAATATTTGAAAGTAGAGGGGTAAATTTGATCCTTTTCCGTAAAGGAACGCGAAATGTATAAAAGACATTCACCTTTCCCCCTAAAAAAGCCTTGGGCTAGTTTTATGGCAGCAAGTACTCTCCACCGAAGAGGTGGTTGTAAATTCTAAAAGAGTACAAAGTATGTGAAATATCTACTACATACAGTATCTTCCTCATTAATGTCTGCTAATTTCAGAATTTTAATATGGTTAACAGCGATACCATGCTTACTTCATGTATGAAGTTGACGCCTGGACCATCATTGCTGCAGGTTTGGCTCTTTTACTACTTTCCTGTTTTGTTTGGCATTGCAGCTTATTCAGTGCCTAAAATAATCTCTCTGAACATAGCACCTTTTTCTGGTCATTGCCTACCACTACGAATTTCCTGCAGCTTTATCCCTTCTTTCTAGGCAGACAAGCCTTGTGATGCATTGAGTTTTATTATGACTGGTAAAATTGCAGAGGATTATGGTGGATACAAATGTTGCACTGAGTATAAAGGTTGACAACAGTAGACACAGAGATACTCTTTGTGTTATTTTCATCTCATTGTTCACTTGCCTGTTAACTTACAGGTTCAGTTAAATCACGTCAGTAATTTATTAAAGATGGTACCCTCCTTCCCAATTTATGTGACACATTTTCTATTGCATGACTTCCCAAAATGTTAGATATTAATCCATTTTTACGGAACCTTCACAGTTTTCAAGAATTGAATTATAAACTTTGTTCTGATGTTTTTCTATCATACTCACTTATCAACCATTAGTTTAGTAATTTTATTGTACCTCACTAATGTAATTTATAAGTCAAACTAAAATCTTAAAATTTGTTCCAAGTTAAATGCCGTCATATAAAATGAAACAACAGGAGTAAGTATTTAGTCATTATATTGGTTAGAATAATTTTTAGGATTAGGGGAGAATAAAGACGAAAAGGGTGTTGTTATAAGCTTGCTCAACAAGTAATCTCTTGCACCCCCTCCTTCATTTAGAGGGGCTCACAATCTTTAAATTATTTCTGGCACTGCTGGAAGCTTCTGTTGACCATGTTTTACCCTCTGAAAAGTAGATAAAAGGAAAATAAAACCAAAAACCAAAATCAATGAACGAGGGGATTGACTACTTGGTGAACTCAGATAAGGTATTGGTAAATGTTAAAATTATTTCTTGGCTAGGGGCAAAAAGCTTTTAAGCAGGCTAGCCTTTGATTATTTTCTATCGTTGAAACACAATTTTTCCGAGTTCATAAAGAGCATGTCCTGCATATGATATATTGGTAATGATCTTAGAGAATTATTATTTTCAGTCTTTAATTTGCTGGAAATCATATTCTATCATTATTAAATGAGAAAACAGTTTTTAATATTTCACAGCCTACTATGCGGTGTGTGCGCACCCAAATGGTAGCGGCTGCGGGTTCCCTTGTCATAATAAATAAATAAATTTCACAGCCTAATTGTTGGCATTTACTGGAAAAATTCTCAGATTGGGCAGCTATTTTGACGTGCTTAATGACCATAAAGGGATTATTGCATGAATCAACGTATCATAGGAGGTGGCTATGGTCTTCGTGCTGCATTGGCATGATAGTGGGAGTGTTTTGGTTGCATTATATGCTAAGGTGAGCTGCTAATCACAACAAGGTTTTATTTTACTTCTAATTATGTCGTTTAACAGCCACTTTTGGGATATGAAGCTATCTAAACCACTGAAATTGAAAGAGTAACCTAGTGGAGACTTAAAATTTGCCTATTACATTCCTACAAATAAGCTACCACCATTGTGGATAGCCCCTTGTCCACTACATTTGTAATAGTTCCAGCTTCTTTTTCTTCTAATGACCACTCCCTTTTTTGATAACTAGTCTTTGGGCAGGCATTTTGTGCGTGTACCGTATATCAATGAGTATACAATTCAAAAAATCGCATGAATATTATTAAACATTATGTTTGAGTTATGAAAATGATCAATGTTTTTTTGGAAAAGGGTCTAAAATTCTCCTCAACTATGAGATTTGGTACAATATTACCCTCCGTTTACCTATCGGACCAAATATGCCCTCGATGAATCTTAAGACATCCAAGCTAAATGGATTGTCCTTGGAGATTTTAATGCTATATTTAAGGAGGAGGATAAATATAATGGAAGCCCAACAACTGATCTAGAAACACAAGACATTACAAACTATATAGAGGAGGCAGGTTTGAATGAGATTAAATCTATTGGAAGAACCTTTACGTGGTCTAATGGTCAGGTACAAAGCAGAATCGATAGAGCATTTGGTAATGTACAATGGGTGCTCAACTGGCCTCACATAGAGGTCCATATCATGAATAATCATTTCCCCTGTCACTCATGACTGAGCTTCTAATTTGATACATGAGAAGGGGGGAGAAGCCCCTTTAAATTTTTCAATCATCTAGCTAATCACCCAGATTTTCAGCAGCTTATTGCATACTGTTGGAACAAGGAGGTCCTGGGTCATATGGAGAGGGTATGGAAAAAGTTTAAGTTAGTCACACAAGAATTGAAGAAACTGGATTCCACATACTCTGCAGGGGTCAAAGATAGGATTAAAACTATTAGATAACAACTTGATGGTGTACAAGGACAAATGGCTGAGACAAACCAACATAATGCACTGTTTCATACAGAAAAACAGTTAAGAGAACAACTTGAAAAATGGATACTAATAGATGAGGGTAAATGCAAAAATCCAGTATCCAGTGGCTGCAACTAGGTGATAGCAATACTGCTTTTTTCTTTGCAAGCATGGGGAACAGGTATGCTCAGCATAAGCATTTAATAACAGTTTGAAATTCTCCCAAGCACATTTCCCAAAACCTCCTCTCCCCTACTTCCTAGGAGGGCAGACCACATGTTTCCGGTGCTCTTCTGCTGGAAAACTTCCTTCCTTGTCTCCCAGATTAGGCTACCACCTTCTACATGTTACCTGATCCATGTTGCTGGTGGGAGGTGGCATGTATCCCGTGGTTTTAGTTGAGGTGCGCGCAAGCTGGCCAAGACACCACGGTTATCAAAAAAAAAAAAAAAAAGATTAGGCTACCACCTTCTATGGTAGTCTCTCTCTTTCTTTTCCTTTCCCTTCTATCTCTCTCCTCTTTTCCTCGCAGCTCAGTCGAATCAGTCAGCAATAATGGGTTGAAAAATGCACAAGACTGGAACCTGACATTCAGAAGGTTCCTCAATGACTGGGAAGTGGTAAAACTGACTCAATTCTACAATACCCGGGAACAAGCCCAAGAGCCTCAAGTGTGAGGAAGATAAACTGTTGTGGAAGCTGGACAAAGATGGCAAGTTCAAGGTGAAATCAGCCTACAAGTTACTGGATATCTCATCTCAAAACAAGGAAGTCTGGCCTTGGAGGATGATCTGGAAAGGGGAGATACCTCATAAGGTGGCCTGTTTCACCTGGCTAGTTGCAAGACAAGCAATTTTGACTCGGATCAATTTAATAAAAGAGGGAAAACAGTTATGGTCCAGATTCCTTTTTTGTGAATCTGAGACAGAGACAGTAACCATCTTTTTTTTGCACTGTAAAGTGACCGAGGAACTATGTCAATGGTTCATTAGCCTGGGTATTAAATGGACCATGCCAAGTAATACTGCAGAAGTTCTAGCATGTTGGAATAGAGATGGAAATCAGTCAGGACACAAGGAGAGATGGAAGATTGTCGCTGCATGCATTTGGTGGACAATATGGAGGGAGAAAAATCAGAGATGTTTTGAGAACAAGAGCACTCCCTTCCAAAGCCTTAAAATGAACTGTTTGGTAACATTCTACTTTTGGTGCAATCAATAATCATACTGTACCTAGGAATCAAGGGGACATTACTTTATTTCTAGACGGAATATGAGGAAGATAGGTGATAGATCTTTTTTTGGCTCTTCCTTCACACTTTTGATGTAATTACTTCTGAAGGTACACTAGTGTATTTTTCTCTGCTTATTATACCTATTAACTTTCTCAAAAAAAGAAAAAATTTATTTCAATCCTGGCTATAAATCCTTTGACATCTCCAAGTCTAGCTCTAGGTCGGAGACTTGGTTTGAATGGACAAATTATATTACTATATACGGAAAAGGGCCTAAAATGCCCTTCACCTATTGGAAATGGTGCAAAAATGCCCTCCATCCACCTATTGGCTCTATATTGCCCTTTACATCCACCTTTGGGCTCCAAAATGCTCTTCACATCTACCTTTGGGCTCCAAAATGCCCTTTATTTAACATCCTCAATATTAAATAAATAAAAAATATTGTATTCAGCGTAGTGCCGACTCCTTCCTTTCAAGAAAAGGCATCGCCTTAGGCCCCCAAATTTGAGGGGCCTTATTTTTAGAAATAATAAATTATATATATTTGGTTAAAAAATACTAAATACTACTTGTAGAAAAAATAATTTTTTTTATATAAAAAGAAATAATTATTAGAAGAAGTTTGATATATCTAGAGTACTTTGTTACAAGAAAGATTAAATGCATTAGTTATATTATTAATTGAAAAAAGAATTAGTAGAAGAAATTTATTATATAAAATTTATTTAACAACTTTGCATCTCAAGAAATTTTAAAAATAGACTTCACGAAAAAAAAAATATTGATTTTTCTAAAAAATTTAAGGCCTCAACTTGTAAAAATCATGTGGTGAGCATTGTCCTATTCTTAGAACCATGACATGTTCGATGAGTGTACAACAAGTTTTTAGCTGTTCATCACATGAATTTCAACCCACAAAAAGTACTAGATCACAATTTCAAAGCAAGACATTGTGGTTAGGGGTTTTAAATTTTTTTAATTAATAAAATGCGGACCAATGGGAATGTGCCACTTCATTAATGATTTTTTATTTTTAAATTTAATATTAGGCATGTTAAATAAAGGGCATTTTGGAGCCCAAAGGTAGATGTGAAGGGCATTTTGGAGCCCAAAGGTGGATGTGAAGGGCATTATAGAGCCAAAAGGTAGATGGAGGGCATTTTTGCACCATTTTCAATAGGTGAAGGGCATTTTAGGCCCTTTTCCGTACTATATAATAGATTATATAAGAAAAATGTAAAGATTCGCTTTCTTTTTACCGGCTCCTTCTTCACTGACAACACTAGTAAGGACCTATAGGTTTGCCTACTTTACTTATTAAAGATAATGAGAATGGGTTATTCAAACAAAAAGGAACGCAACAGAAATTTAATGAGGAAGGTATCCTTCAGTCTTAAAAGTCATGAAATGGTTAGCTCTCGTCTTTAATGAAGCATCGAAGGAATGCAGAATGTCTGTCAGGAGATGGAAAACAAGGGACTATTTTTCTGAGTTCTTTTGCAGTCTTAAAAGTAATAAATATGGTATGTACATCAGTTTCATTGCAGTGCATGGGGGAGAACAAATCAGCCTTAATAACTCCATAAATCCATTCAATGCTGGATGAACACCTATAATACAAAAAATTACAAGGTTCATTGGGGCCCCAAAGAAGGAAGAGAAAACAGTAGCAAAAAGGAAGCAGCAGGAAAAAATGTCTTGTAAGGAAGCAGTCAGAAGCAACAAATAGTCGACTCAGGCTTCAAAAGTCTCGGCACCTCAGATCAGCAAAGGCAGACTCACAACAACAACAACAACAACAACAAACCCAGTGTAATCCCACCAAGTGGGGTCTGGGGAGGGTAAGATGTACGCAGTCCATACCACTACCTCGAACGAAGTAGAGAGGCTGTTTCCGATAGACCCCCGGCTCAGAACCAAAGGCAGACTCACTCTACCTGGAATATCTTCAATCTTAGAAGGGGATGTTTTAGACAAATGTATAGTGAGAAAGTTTATGGACACAAACCAAGAAACTCCAAGCCTAGATGATCTAAGGAGATGGGTGACAGTGTTTGGAGCACCTCACATGGGGTCAATGTCTGTGATGAATGACTCAGTTTCTTTCGAACTCCCATCCAGAGAGGAAGCAGAGCGCATCATCAATTATGGGTGGCAAAGTCAAGCCCCACCTATTCAAGATTTATCAACTCAACCTCTTTCAGCCCATTAAAAATTGAGTTGATACGTAGCCCAAATTGATTTACGAGAAATTTTATCAAAATATTTTAAAAAGAGAATTTTTTAATTTGATGTGTTATATATAACCATAATAAAGAAAAGATAATTGTCTTAAGTACTAAAAGTTTATAAAAGAGCAAATAAAAGAAATTAAAACTTATAATAATTGGGCGTTTTGGGTTATGCCCGCATTTTAGCCCATTTCAGCCCAAGTAACTTTCGGGCGGGTTATTAACTCGCCCATTTATTAACTCGGCCCATTTTGACACGCCCAAATTCAGCCCAGCCTGCCATTTGACACCTCTATCATCAATGGAGACTAGAGTTGGAAAAAATCCAAACTAACACTTGAGTGGTGGTCGCCCACGGAGGGATGCTGGCCGGTAGATGTACAAAAAAGCTGGGTATGGATTTGCACTTATGCTCTCCCATTGAATTTGGGGTCGCAGAATACCTTCGAGTAGATTGGAGAAATGTGTTGGGGGTGGATCGAAACAGAGGAGGAAAACCGCCCTAAAATGACCTAAGGTGGGCTAGGGTTAAAGTGAGAGGATGGTTCTGAAGGACCTAGAGAGGTGGAGACGGAAAGCGATGGGCTTTATCTCAAATTATCAATCTGGTGTGAAGTTCCGGCAATAGTGAAAAGGAAAGAGAAGACCAGAAAAGAAAACATCGTAGGACCACTGGGTAAAAGGGGTTTCATCTCAAGATCCGAGAAACCTAGTACAATCCTAATGGATTTCTCGCCTACAATATATTCAGGCACGTGGGTACAACTATAGTTGGTGAGCTGTTTACATTCGCTCACGTGAGAAGCACGTGGGAAAGTTAATGAAACAAAGGGCCAAGAGTAAAGCCTTTTCTTTGGGCTGTGAAAGGTTAGTGGGCCTCCATTCAGGAAAGGAAAAGTTGGGTCTAACACAACGACCCAACTTATTTACACCAAAATACATGGCTCAAACAAGGAGGAAAGAATTATTGCTCCCACTGCAGAGGATCTGGACACATGTGATCACCAATTTCAGTTTGAGAGGCATGCAGATCACCGGAAATCCATAATGGAAAGCTCGTATGCAGCAGCTGTTTGGAGTTGCGGCACCATAGTGCCAACCGACAACATAGAAAAATCCTTGGTGGTGGATTTGCAAGGCAGTAATTAGGGGAAAGTTAATCTGCTTCGAGTCGAGGAGCCAGGTAAGGATTCAATTGCAATCTCGGAGGAAGTTAGCTGGGTGGTAGATTACGCGGAACCACTACTCATGCAAATGGAAGATATGATCCTCAATAAAGAAAGAGAGGTGACCACTTGGGTTTAGGAAAACCTCATCAAGATGAGTAAAATGATTGGGGTGGATTTCCACGGACACAAGGAGGAGGCTCTGGAACTGTCAAAGCATTGATAGCAACAGACAAGCAAGAAAGATGGATCAGGACTATAAAAGGACTAGATTTAAATGGGCATAGGTAGTAGGACTATAAAAGGACTAGCTTTAAAAGTGCATAGAAACTTAAAAGCCTAATATCCTTGCTTAAAAGCCTAGTATCCTTTGGCATGAAATTCAAAGACTGACAAAAGTTATTAGGAACTTAAATGTAGTTTTTCATTAGGAAACTTATGAATTTCAAACTAATCTCATGGAATGTTAGGGGACTCAATGGGAGGGATAAAAAAATATTAGTTAAAAGTTGGACTATGGATTGGAAGGCAGACATACTGTCTTTAAGAAACCAAACTGGAGGGGGAGATAAAAGGAGATGATCAGTCAAGTATGGGGAGGCAGATGGGTGAGACATCCTAAACTTTAAGCTAGTGGTACTAGGGGGGAATTGTTTTAATATGGGAGAGCAAAATGTGGAAACGGGAGGTGCTAGAAGTTGGAGCGTACACTATCACTTGTAAGTCTGAAGCCATCTTGCAGATTTCTCATGTCACATAACAGGGGTGTATGCCCCAAACGGTGGCTTTGAAAGAAGGCTAGTAGGGGATGAAATCAATGCTGTTAGGAGATTACTGGAAGGAGCATGGGATGGATGTGGAGATTTTAACACATATAGGTACCCCACCAGAAAAAAAGGAGTTGCAGAAGTAGGTCCAAATTCATGATGGAATTTTCAAACCTTATAAAAGACTTGAAATTGATTGATCTCAATCTGGAAGTGGGAGGTTTCACATTCTTCAAAGGGAATAATCATCTGGCAGCTTCTAGAATTGACAGAATCCTTATTTTAGAGGAATGGGATGAAAAATTCACTAATATCATACAGATTCTACTACAACGAATGGTTTCAGACCATACCTCTATAGCTTTACAGTGTGGAGTATGGGTCCATAACAAAACCTACTTCAAAGTGGAGAAGTGGTGGCTGATGACAGAAGGTTTCAGTACAGAGTAGGGAGTTGGTGGAACTCTTTTAAGACTTCAGGAAACCTGACTATAAGCTGGCCTGCAAATTCAAAGCTCTAGGATCAAAGTTGAAAGAGTGGAGCAAAAGCTATCAAGGGAACCTTAGTGCGCAGGAAAGAAGTTTACTGGGGCAATTGGCAGTGGGAAAATATTCTTGTGCATAGACCTCTGGGTGATGAGGAAAACGTAAGGAAGGCATTTTTGTTTATGGAGTATGAGGAGTTTGTAAAGAATGAAGATATCTCCGAGAGACAAAGATCAAGAACACAATGGCTAAAAGAATGAGACATAGACACCAAGTACTTCCACAAATTAGCTAATGCTTACAAGAGATATAACAACACATATATGATCCAAGGGGAAGTTACTGAAGATCAGACAAAAATCAGAGGGGAAAAGAATTGGAGAATTTTGCGAACTGCCCTACTATCGCAGAACAGGAGAACCTGAGTTTGCAATCCAACTTTGAAGAATAAGAGGTTCTACAATGTCTGAAGTGGTGTGCAAAAGACAAGGGATGGCTTCACCATGGACTTCATTCATTCTAAATTGCTAGGATGTAATGAGGCATGACATAATGGAAGCCTTCAAGAATTTCCATGAAAAGGAGATTTTTGAGAAGAGTTATAATGCCACCTTCATAGCTCTTATCCCAAAGAAGAAGGGAGCTAAGGAATTGAGAGACTTCAGATCTAAGTCTGATAGGAAGTGTCTACAAACTATTCTCAAAGGTGTTGATTGAGAGACTAAAGAAGGTGATGGAGAAGCTAGTGGACTCCCAACAAATGGCATTCATCAAAGGGAGGCATATAATGACTGTAGTTCTGGTGGCAAATGAAGCAATGGACTTTAGAATCAAACAGAATAAACCTGACATCTTGTGCAAGATAGACATAGAAAAGACATGATCATGTTACCTGGGGTTTTCTTCTGGATATTCTGCGGAGGATGGGCTTTGGAACCAAATGGATAAGCTGGATTAGGCAATGCATCTCAACAATATGCTTTTCAGTCCTCATTAATGGATCCCCTGCTGGTTACTTCAAAGCTCAAAGAGGGTTAAAGTGACCCCCTTTCCCCCTTTCTATTTATTTTGGCAACGGAGGGTTTGAACAATACAGTGAAAAATGTTAAGCGGATAGGCTAGATCAGTGGGTTTTGAAATGGATAGAAAAGTAAACTGCAGCATGGAAATACCACACCTACAGTATGCAGATGACGCTTATTTTTTGTGATGCCAATGTTGACCAATTGAAGTATGTGAGGGTGATTTTAGTGTTGTTTGAAAGTGTGTGTGGGCTTCACATCAATTGGAGGAAGAGTTCTTTGTACCCTATAATTGATGTTACTGATATGGAATTCCTAGCATCAATTCTAGGAGGTGAAGTGGGGGCTTTGCCTATTGTATGTCTGGGCATGCCCTTTGGGGCAAAATCACAGTCCAAAGAAATTTGGGATGATGTTATAGAAAGGTGTGAAAAGGAGCTATCTAGGTGGAAATCTCAATACTTTTCACCGGGAAGGAAGAGTCACACTCATCAACTCAGTTTTAGATGCCCTACCTTCCTATATAATGACCCTCTTTCCTATACCAACTAGTGTCATCAAAAGACATGACATCATCAGAAGATCCTTTTTGTGGCAAGGCAATAAAGAAAAGAAAGGCTTACATGTAGTCAAACGGAAGGCTACAACAATGAACAGAAAGAAAGGAGGTATGAGAATTGGGGACTTAAAGATGCAGAGAGCAAGGCCTTAAAGCTGAAATGGCTATGGAGATGCTCAAAGGAATACCAAATGTTATGGAGAACAGCCATCAGTGCTAAATAGGAGGAGGATAAGTGGATCTCTAAGGAGATAAGTACTCCTTATGGAGTAAGTCTCTGGCCTTTACTGAAAACCAAGTGTTCCATAAAAATTGTAGATGGGAACAAAACCAACTTTGGGGAAGATGTTTGGTTAGGTACTGAGAGCCTGAAAGAGAAGTTCCTAGCTATCTACAACCTAGTGCTTCATCAACATAGAACAGTGGCTGTGCAGTGGACAAATCAGGGATGGGATATCACTTTTCTATTTGTACTTGCAATGGACTATTTGAGTAGGTTGCTCAAGACTCTATTGCCGGTGCCAAATTTCAATTATCACCCAAGATGTGGTAAACTCAATCTTATTCAGCTGAGCTTTGCTGTTGATCTATTGTTATTTTAGTAGAGGTGATGTCATTTCCGTTCAACTTCTTTATAATTGCTTTCTGGAGTTGTCAGATGCTTCTGGATTCAAAGTTGACATGGACAAAATCTCCATTTATTCTGTTTAATGACTGGATGTGAGTAGAGTAGCTGAATTCTTCAAAATTTTGGACATGTTAGTAGTGTAGAGGCACAAAAAAGGTATTACACAGTTAAGTCAGCGTACAGATTTCTGAACCAAACTGGACAGCAGGGATTAAATGGCTTTGGAAACACATTTGGAGAGCAAAGATACCTTATAAGGTGGTTGTTTTTCATGGTTGGTTGCAAAAGAAGCATGTGTGACTCAAGACAATTTGATGAAAAGGGGGTTTCAGTTGTGTTCAACATGTTGTGTGGGAAGGACTCAAAAAGCATAAATATCTCTTTTTACACTGCAGAGTTGCTGAGCTGATCTGACAATTATTTCTGAACATGAAAGGAATCAAGCTCACTATGCCAAAGACTACTAGAGAGCTGCTGGAATGTTGGAATAACACTACTGGAAATGCTAAACAAACACTGGTGGCCAACAATACCTGACTCTATGTGGTGGACTCTGTGGAAGGAAAGAAACACAAGGTTTTGAAGGAACCGACAACTCAGTACAAAACATTAAGATGACTGTTTGCTCTAATTTTGTTTTTGGCGTACTGAAAAACTCCTAGATGATGCTGAATGCTTAAAAGAAATTATAGAATCTTGGTAAGAAGAAGGAGATCCTTTTGCTTTCTTTTGGAATGTAAATATGATCTCCACATCCTATGTGCAACTGATGTATAATATATGTGACCTTTCTCAAAAAATGAAATAAAATGAAATGCCACGTATTCATCCAGAAATCTAAGATACAGAAATAGACAAATTAAAGTAGTGTCTTCAATGTCTAAAGTCCTTATCTTATCAATTATTTGAAGGACAAAAAATAAATAATTAACTAAAGTTAAAGTAAAGAATTTTTCAAAGAGAAAAAAAGAAAGACATGTTTTAGTAGCAAAAGCTAATAGATCACATCCAATAAAATCCCCCAAATTTGTTACTCTCTTTCCCTCAGTGGGTTTCAAAAATTGATATACTAAGCTTTAGGCAAAACAGAATTAAATACAATTTTAATTAAGGTGTGATAAGAAGCAAAAATTGTTTTTAATACCAAATAAAAAAATAAAATTGTTTTCATCTTTTCTAGGTATTCTGCCACATAACTCTTTTTTTCTTTATAATATCTGCTCCATAACTGTACGTTCGAAGTCTTTGAATAGGTTCTTCGAAAGAAAATATGGGTGGTTTTACCATTGACAACCTCCTTGAAGAAGGTTATTTTAAGGAAAAATAGATGTTTCCATTATAATAATTTGATCAAGAGAAGATGAAAGACAGCCATGAATCGGTGCAACTCTATCATTTACTTGGTCCAGTTTAGCTGTCTTCCGGCAATTGCCTTTAACATTTACCAGAAATTGATTGTAGTATAAATTTATAAGTTTACTGATCATTTATTGGAAGATAAGTTTACTTTTTGGTACAAAAATATTTTAGAAGTAGAGTTCAAAAGAAGTGTAGCATGGTCGTTCGATTTTTTATGCTCAGTAATTCAACTTTAGTTTTAGAAACTATTTACTTTTAGTATAATATGTTATGATGATGAATCCTATTCATCTGTAAAAATTGCCATCATATTTCCTGTGGTCGTTGATATGATCACTTCTGGCATATTCATGTAATGTGTTGATTGATGCCTATGCACCATTCATACACTTGTCGTTGCCTGCATTTATCACTTTGGATTCTTGGGCCCTACAAAGCTGTTGTTTTGACCTACATTTTGCATGCCTTTTGCAGGTTGGCAAAGTTTAGATGGGATATTCTATGGCTACCGTTAGGGCCCCTTAGGTAAGCCTGCTTGACTGTTTCCACATTCTTAATTATGCCTTCTGTTGAAACAGTTGTTGAACTTCGAAATTGCAGTGGAGCTGGAGTCTGCATTTACGTAGACTATTTACTACATGTGTCATCTGAAGAAGTGTGGAAACTTAGAGGATATATGTATGCGTATAAAGCCAGATAAGAGCGTAGCGTTATGTATGGGCCCTTAAAGCCAGTAAGAGCGTTGCTCTAATCGAATTTCAATACTCATCTAGTTCCATGATACTTCCCTCATTTTTCTTGGTGTGCGATGGCCACCGTAAAGTTCCAGAGTGTTTGTCTGAAAGGAAGGGGCTGAAATTAGTGGCCAGAGCTCTTCTATTCCACTCTCCTTTCCCCCACAAGGGACTTCTATATGTTCATTTGATATATCACTGTAAATCTTCGTTCCTAGCGCCGAGAAAAATATAGTTTGTTTTTGGTGGAAATTTTTGTTCCTATGTGAGTTTTTGGCTGTTTGAAAATGCTATGACTGCATGTATTAAATGTTTGATAGAGATTAGGTACATGTCATTATGGTTGGCTTCTTACTGTTAAATGTCAACGTGATTAAGATTAGAGCAACAAAACTATAAAAGCAAATATATTTCCCAAGTTTTATTGCAAACCTTTCGAACACTACAATTTCTGCTATGTGGTTAGAATATGAAAAGTTTTTGTTTTGGGTGAGACACAACCAACAATATTTAAAAAAAATTGAATTTAGGTCCTTGGACCAATTTTATTGATAATCAAAGAATACAAAACAAAACAGAAACGGACCAACGGCCCAAATAGAAAAAAAAGGGGGATAAAATACACAAATAGCCCCATAGTGGGTGACTTTGTTTTTTTGTTTCCTATAACAAAAGTTCTATAAAACTAGTTTTTCTTATTTTTTATGTATGGAACAAATACATATTTGTCCCTCTATATATCAAATATTTTCAAACAACTCTCTATGCTCATTTATCTTTCAACTTCAATATATTTTTTTTTTCCTTTTCTTCTCTCAACTTTTATTTTTTGTTCTTTTTTCCTTTTTCATTTTCTTTGAGTTTTTTAATTTATCAACCTTTATTTTTTTTTTCTATATTTTTTTTTCGTAACCTTTATTTTTTTTGTTCTTTTCTTCTAATTCTTACAAACAACAAGTCACGTCCCATAGGTAAGAGTTGACACTACCACATTGTGTCTTGATTTATGAGATGTTCTATTACTCTTGCCTTAGATGTAAGACTTAACCTAAAGATTCAAACAACAAGATACGTCCCATGGGCAAGAGTTGACACTATCACATTATGTTTTGACTTATGAAATGTTATATAACTCTTGGCTTAGAGGCAAGAATTAGCCAAATGACTTTCAAACAACAAGTTATGCCCCATGGTCAAGAGTTGACACTACCACATTATGTCTTGATTTATGAGATGCTTTATAACTCTTGCCTTAAAGGCAAGACTTAACCCAAGGACTTTCAAACAACAAGTTACGCCCTATGAATAAGAGTTGTCACTACCACATTCTGTTTTGACTTATGAAATGCTCTATAACTCTTGCCTTAGAGGCAAGATCTAGCCCAAGGACTTTCAAACAACAAGTTATGCCCCATGAGCAAGAGTTGATACTACCACATTGTGTCTTGATTTATGAGATGCTCTATAACTCTTGCCTTAGAGGCAAGACTTAGACCAAGGGCTTTCAAACAACAAGTTATGTCCCATGGGCAAGAGTTGATACTACCACATTGTGTTTTGATTTATGAGATATTCTAACTCTTGCCTTAAAGGCAAGACTTAAACCAAGGGCTTTCAAACAACAAGTTATGCCCCATGGGAAAGATTGGACACTATCATATTGAGTCTTGATTTATGAGATGCTCTATAACTTTGCCTTAAAGGCAAGACTTAGCCCAAGGACTTTCAAACAACAAGTTATGCCCCATGGGCAAGAGTTGACACTACCACGTTGTGTCTTGATTTATGAGATACTTTGTAACTCTTGCCTTAGAGGCAAGACTTAGACCAAGGGATTTCAAACAACAAGTTACGCCTCATGGACAAGAGTTGACACTATCATATTAAGTTTTTATTTATAAGATGTTCTATAACTCTTGCCTTAGAGACAAGACTTAGCTCAAAGACTTTCAAACAACAAGTTATGCCCCATAGAAAAGATTGGACACTACCACATTGAGTTTTGATTTATGAGATGCTCTATAACTTTGCCTTAGAGGCAAGACTTAGCCCAAGGACTTTCAAACAACAAGTTATGCCCCATGGGCAAGAGTTGGCACTACCACGTTGTGTCTTGATTTATGAGATGTTCTATAACTCTTACCTTAGAGGCAAGACTTAGCTTGAGGACTTGCAAACATCTATAACTCTTACCTTAGAGGCAAGACTTAGCTTGAGGACTTGCAAACAACAAGTTATGCCCCATGGGCAAGAGTTGACACTACCACATTATATTTTGACTTATGAAATGTTATATAACTCTTGCCTTTGAGGCAAGACTTAACCCAATAACTTTCAAACAATAAGTTATGCCCCATGGGCAAGAGTTGGCACTACCACATTGTGTCTTGATTTATGAGATGCTCTATAACTTTTCCTTAGAGGCAAAACTTAGACCAAGGGTTTTCAAACAACAAGTTACGCCCCATGGACAAGAGTTGACACTACCATATTGTATTTTTATTTATGAGATGTTCTATAACTCTTGCCTTAGAGGCAAGACTTAGCCCAGGGACTTTCAAACAATAAGTTATGCCCCATCGACAAGAGTTGACACTACCACATTGAGTCTTGATTTATGAGATACTCTATAACTCTTGCCTTAAAGGCAAGAATTAGCCCAAGGACTTTCAAACAACAAGTTATGCCCCATGGGCAAGAGTTGACGCTACCACGTTGTGTCTTGATTTATGAAATGCTCTATAGCTCTTGCCTTAGAGGCAAGACTTAGCCCAATGAATTTCAAACAACAAGTTACGCCCCATGGGTAAGAGTTGTCACTACCACATTATGTTTTGACTTATGAAATGCTCTATAACTCTTGCCTTAGAGGCAAGACTTAGCCCAATGACTTTCAGACAACAAGTTATGCCCCATGAACAAGAGTTGGCACTACCCCATTGTGTCTTGATTTATGAGATGCTCTATAACTCTTGTCTTAGAGGCAAGACTTAGCCCAAGGACTTTCAAACAACAGGTACGTCCCATGGGTAAGAGTTGAAACTACCACATTTTGTCTTAATTTATGAGATATTCTATAACTCTTCCTTTAGAGGTAAGACTTAGCCCAAAGACTTTCATAAAACAAGTTATACGCCCCTATGGGCAAAAGTTAGCACTACAACATTGTGTCTTTGATTTATGAGATGCTCTATATGTCTTGCCTCTAAAATAGACTTAGCCCAAGAATCTCCCAAAAAAATAAATTAGTCCCCACGGACAAGAGTTAACACTATTTTATTATGTTAATTTATGAGATACTATATAACTCTTGCCCTAGAGGCAAGACTTAGTTCAAGGATTTACAAACAGCAAGTCAATGTTCTATAACTCTTTCCTTAGATGCAAGACTTATCTCAAAGGACTTTCAAACGACAAGTCACGCCCTTAAGTTTACTTTGATGTCAAAGAAAGAAGATTTTTTTGCGAATTATTCAACTTTCTGTTCATTAGTAAAATATAGTAGAAGTTGAGAAAAAAGAAAAAAGAGAAGGAAAAAAATAAAGATTGAGAAAAAAGAAAAAAAAGAGAAGAAAAAATAAATGTTAAGAAAATAGAAAAAAGAGAAAAATAAAAATAAAATAAAAAAATAAAAGTTGAGAAAAAAAATTAGAATAAAAAATAAAATAAAAATAAAGTTTGAGAAAAATAAGAAAAATGAGAACAGAAAAAAACAAAAAATAAAGGTTGAGACAATGAATTAAAAAAAAAAGAAATGAAAAATAAATAATGTTTGAGAAATAAAATAAAAAAATAAAAAATAAAGGTTGAGACAAATGAATTAAAACAAGAAAAAAAAAAGAGAAAAGAGAAAATAAAAAATAAAAATTAAGTAACAGTAAAAAATAGAAAAAAAAAAGAAGAAAAAAAAGTTGAGAGACAAATGAGCATGGAAAGAGTAAAAATATTTGAGGTGTAGAGGGGCAAAAATATTCTTGTTGAATACATAAAAATGAAGGAAGACTAATCTTTAAAGACTTTTCTTATGAGGGACAAAAATACAAAGTCACCCACTATGGGGGATATTCTATGTAATTTCCTGAAAAAAAAGAAAAAGAAAACGAAAAGAAAGGCCAGGTCCAAAACAAATGACCTGGCCCAAAAGTTCTAAAAAATGTACTATGTAAACGACTGTTGGTATATCTGAGTAGATTATCCGACAATCTTCTACGTTGAGTCCGCCGTCACCTTAGGATGCTACCTGTAGCTTGTCTCCACAACTGATGTCTTGTAGTCCTCTTCTGGGTGATTTTATAGCTTGGACTTCTGCTGATGATAGATGAACTCTGTCTATTTACTTCACAATTCAAAAGTAGTAGGGAAGGGAATTTGAGGAAATGCATGTCAAAAATGTAGTAGGGAGGGGAATTTGAGGAAATGAATGTGAAAGAGAGTGCTTTCAGATAAAAGCACCACACAGAACACTTGTCAAAAGTAGAGGTACCGTTACACAATTATTGTTGATTGTTTCTCAAAACCAAAATGAAATTTCTCGGAATTTGAGGAAATGAATGTGAAAGAGAATGTTGACAAAGGGACCCACAAAACACTTGTCAAAAGTAGAGGTGCCCTCACACAACTATAGTTGGTGGTCTCACCCAAAATAATTTTTTTCAGATAAAAGATCTAATTTGAGTTAGTGCTACTGGTGCAGAGGTTAAATATTAATCATTTTGAGTTGTTCTACCCACGCCAACAAAGTGAAAGACATGCATTTTGTCATGTCAGTAAAAACTGTATAATTAGTACAAATTTTGGGGGTGTAAGTAGTCAATAGGAACACCCTTAAGTATAGGTGTCTAGATGAAAAATTGTGTTAACTTAATCTCACCTAGTCTTAATTCGGTAGGGACACACAATTGTGGAACTCTAAAGGTGCCTATCACCTTTCTTTTGAGATAATTTGAATCCTTTCCCGATCTTAGGTTACACAGACTGATAAAACTATATTATTTGCAAATTAGTATAATAAATAGGCGTCCTAACATAACTTAATATATTAGGTTGCGACTCTTATCATTTAAACTCATTAGGTTGTGGCTCTTTATCTTTCATTTACTATCATTTTCGAACCTTATATAGCATTTTTAATCCTTTTCCATGTACTACTTGCTCCTACAACATACAAAAATAACAAAGAATTTATCCTATCATAAAACAACAACAATATACATAGTGTAATCTCACAACTCACAAGTGATGTCTGAGGAGGGTAAAATGTATTACCTTACCAACCTTTTTGAGGTATAGAGGTTATTTTCGATCTTGGCTCAAAAGAAAAGTTTTTGAAGCATACTTGCAAGGAAAATATGACATTCAAATAGCAAGATACAAAGCAAATGAAGCAACAAATAGTAATACATAACAAAGAAAAAGCAACTATAGGATTTTTATTGTTTTTTCTGTCAAATCACCCATTATCCCATACACACATGGTTACCAGATACCCATGGAGAAGCACATTACAATACTTGTATGCTTTTAGTTGGAATCTTATTAAAAATGGGAGCTTATGGATTAATTCAAATCAATATGGAATTATTACCTAATCGAGTAGCTCTAGAAGCATGTGTAAAAGATTAAACAATAATGCTATTAATATGGGGAAGAGGAGAGGGGGCTAGCCCTTGTCTCTCCCATATATAGTGCGACAACACTTAACTTCCTACTAATCCTTTAACCTGATTCTCGACCTCCATACCTTTCTATCTAGAGTTATGTCTTTAGTAAGCTAAAGCTGTGCCATGTCTTGTCTAATTACCTTTCCTCGATTCTTCTTCAGTCCATCTCTACCTCTAATAACTCCCGCTACAACCAACCTCTCATACCTTCTTATTGGAGCACCTCTTCTTCACATGTCCAAACTGTCTTATCCTCACTTCACTCATCTTATTCTCCATGAAAAGTCACTCCTACCTTGCCCCGTATAACTTCGTTCTTAATCATATCTCTCCTTGTTGTCCCACACATCGATCCGAGCATCTTCGTCTTTGCTACATTTATCTTTTTTTAATATGAGTATTCTTGACTGACCATCACTCTGCCCCATATAATGTTGGTCTAACCACAACTCTGTAGAACTTACCTTTAAGACTTGACAACATATTCTAACTGCGATGTACTTGTTACACCTCGAGCCTGGATGAGGTGGAGAAGATACAAAGATGTTGGTCTAACCACCACTCTGTAGAACTTACCTTTAAGACTTGACAACATATTCTAATTGAAATGTACTTGTCACCAGGGGCGCATCTATGTGTAACGTTGGGGGTGCCATGGCATCCGGACATTTCGGTAGAAATTCTGTATATATATGTATATATGTACAATATATCTTATAAATATTAAACTTGACGCCCACAGTAATGAGGAGGCGCTTTGTGCCACTGGTGAAGCGTCGAGTTCTTGCCCTCTTGAACGCGAGCTCGATTCTTGTACTGCACCTTTTTAGTTACATTTATGATGCGTTTTGTATTTCTTTTGCAAAACAATAAGCACTGAGTTTCGATCCCACAATCACTTAACAGGAGAGTCAGCACTTTACCCTTTAAGCAATGGACACCATACAATCTTAATCCCATTACTATATTAATTTAACTCTATTTTGATACAAAAGAAGTGAAAATCCACTTGTTACCTTTGATTTTTGCTGCCATTTTTTTGGTTTTATTTTTCCTGATTTTCTATAATATTTTCTTCCTTTTTATCTATAATCTATAATCTATCTATCTATCTATATCTATATAATCTATATATCTATATATAATATATTAAAAGTGTAAAGACCATTAGAAAAGTGATTTGAACTTTTTGTCCTTTATTAAAACACTCTTCAATAGACAAAATTATCATTTACTATTTTCTTAATAGTTAAATTTTTAAAATTAACCAAATTTTATATATTAGATTTTATGTAGGAACGTCAAAAAAAACTTTCCCAGAGGATCCCTTATAGGTTTAAAGTCATAAAAGTTCCTAAATAAAATACAATTACAATATACAAGAAGGAACCAAATTTTGTGAAAACATTCCTTAATATTTACTCGATACTTTTTGGAATAAGAAGGAGTCTATTTTTCCTTAATTTTCCTTAGTAAGTAGGTGTCTATTTTTCTTTTCCTTTCAAAACTTTCCATGTTTTAGCTTTCTTTTAGGTGTAGGAATTCTCTAATATTTACTCTTTTAATTTCTTTTTGGTTAGAGTCTTCAATAAATAAAAAAGAATTTTTGCATTCATATATTCAAAGGAAAACACCAATATTATTTGTATGCTTTATCAAAATTGCACGTTCTTGATCTGGCTTTGTGCTGCAGTAACCCGATTAATAAACTGTTTGTAAATCTTGTGTTGTTGTATCACATTCTATTGTTTAAGCTGAGCTTGTGGAACTTGCTTCTATTCTCTTCTTCTCGAAGTTCTTCTACAAACATAGACATATGGCTTCTTTTACAAAAACAAAACATGTGACTTCTCTTCTACTTCTACGCTCTGTTCTTATTTGGGTTTTGATTCGGGTTGTTTTAGTTAACAATTTTAAATATTATATGTGAGTTATGCATAATCAACAATACAATAGATTCTCCCCTCTTGACATATATAATTTCTTGTGTTTCTTTTTCAGTTGAAAATTTTTGATCGAAAATTAAACGAAATAAGCATGTTGCCGTCGAATGAAGTAGTCGTTGAATTTCCTGAAGATTTTATTTAATGGGCTGAAATCAGAATATTTGCTAAGAAATTCTGTTCAACAAGGAGGTTTTCCATGTAACATTCTTGTATTTTGTGTTTATTATTTTTGCATATTGTCTCTTTCAATTTTTATATTTTATTATTTGTGTACATGAAAATAGGGGGGAAGCTAACGAGTATGGGAGCTTGGGAGAGTAGAGGAGATGTGGATAGTATGTGGGAGACGACTGCCAATTGTATCTCGGAGAGCGCTAGAGAGGTGTTGGGTGTTTTGAGAGGCCATTCTGGCAAACACCGGGGGGACTGGTGGTGGAACGCAGAAGTGAAAAGAAAGGTGGAGACGAAGAAGGTGGCCTATGCTAAGTTGGTTGAGAGCAAGGATGACGAGGAGAGGCGGACGAGTAGGGAGGAGTATAAGGTAGCCAGAAAAGAGGCTAAGTTAGAGGTTACGGCGGCTAAGACAACAACTTTTGAGAGTTTGTATGCTGCTTTAGAGGAGAAAGAAGGGGATAAGAAGTTGTATAGGTTGGCCAAGGCTAAGGACCGGAGGGCCCGCGACCTTGACTAAGTGAGATGCATCAAGGGGGAGGATGGCGAAGTGTTGATGGAGGATGCCCTCATTAGGAGAAGGTGGCAGTCCTATTTTCATAGACTTTTTAATGACGAGGGGGACAAAAGTCTCGTGTTGGGGGACTTGGAACACTCAGAGAGGCGCCGCGATTACGGTTATTGTAGGCGTATCAAGGTGGAAGAGGTCAAGGGTGCTATTCGTAGGATGCATAGGGGTAGGACGACTGGGCCCGACGAGATTTCGGTGGATTTGTGGAAGTACACTGGCGGGCCAGGTATAGAGTGGCTGACGAGGTTGTTTAACATCATTTTTGGGGAAGCGAAGATGCCCGAATCTTGGAGATGGTGCACGATGATTCCATTATATAAGGACAAGGGGGGCATTCGGAGTTGCAACAACTATAGGGGTATCAAGTTGTTGAGCCATACTATGAAGGTTTGGGAGAGAGTGGTAGAATGGAGACTGAGGAGGGTAGTGACTATCTCAGAGAATCAGTTTGGTTTCATGCCAGGTCGCTCGACTACTGAGGCCATTTACCTGGTAAGGAGATTAGTGGAGCAGTTTAGGGAGAGGAAGAGGGATTTGCATATGGTGTTCTTTGATCTTGAGAAGGCATATGACAAAGTCCCCAGGGAGATTCTGTGGAGGTGTTTGGAGGCTAAAGGTGTGCCCGTGGCGTACACTAGGTCGATCCAGGACATGTACGACGGTGCGAAGACGAGGGTGAGGACGGTAGAAGGGGATTCAGAGCACTTCCCCGTGTTGACAGGGTTGCACCAGGGATCGACTCTTAGTCCGTTCTTATTTGCCTTGGTGGTGGGTATTTTGACGCGGCGTATTCAAGGGGAGGTGCCTTGGTGTATGTTATTTGCTGATGATGTGGCACTGATTGATGAGACTCGGGGAGGAGTGAATGATAAGTTAGAGGTTTGGAGACAGATCCTGGAGTCTAAAGAGTTTAGGTTGAGCAGGACTAAGACGAAGTACCTGGAATGTAAGTTTAGCGATTCGAGGCATGAAGTTGATGCAGTAGTGAAGCTGGACTCCCAGGCCATTCAGAAGAGGGAGAGTTTCAAGTATCTGGGGTCTATGATTCAAGGGAACGACGAGATTGACGAGGATGTCACGCAGCGTATTGGTGCAGGGTGGAGGTAATGGAGGCTCGCTTCGGGAGTTTTTTGCGATAAGAAGGTGCCCCTGAAGCTTAAAGGTAAGTTTTATAGAGTGGCCGTCCGCCCGGCCATGTTATATGGAGCCGAGCGTTGGCCAGTTAAAAACTCCCACACCCAAAAGTTGAAGGTAGCGGAGATGAGGATGTTGTGAGGGATATGTGGACTTACCAGGAGTGATAGAGTTAGAAATGAGATTATTCAAGAGAAGTTGGGAGTGATGTCGGTGGTACATAAGATGCGGGAAGTGAGGTTGCGATGGTTCGGACATGTGAAGAGGAGGAGCACGGACGCCCCGGTACGGAGGTGTGAGAGGCTGGCTGGGGATGGTTTTAGGTGGGGTAGAGGTAGGCCGAAGAAATATTGGACGGAGGTGATTAGCCACGACATGGAGCAGTTACAGATTACAGAGGACATGACCCTTGATAGGAAGAGGTGGAGGGCGCGGATTAGGGTAGAGGGGTAGTAGGTAGGAAGGTGTCCGTTTTTAGCAGGGAAGAGTGTTTGCTTGTATCTTTGACTGTTGACTGTTGTTTCTTAGGCAGAGTCTTGTTCGCGCTGTTTTGGTGATATTTGTGATCTTGAATAACTAGTCTATAGTGTTGATCTGTGAGTGCCTTGCTTCTTCGAGTTGCTAGCGATGTGTTACCCTTGTTGCTGTTGGTTATGATTTTTGTTTATGATTTTTACGATTCGTAGGATTTTTATGATTCTTATGATTTTTGATTTATGATTTTTATGATTGTTTGATGATTTTTATGATTTTTGATTTATGATTTTTTATGATTTTTGTTTGTTACTGTTATCGGTTCTGAGCCGGGGGTCTATCGAAAACAACCTCTCTACTTCATCTGAGGTAGTGGTATGGACTGCGTACGCTTTATCCCCCCCAGACCCCACCTGGTGGGAATACACTGGGTATGATGATGATGATTTGTGTACATGTTTAAAGCTAAGTTTATTTTTATTGATTATATTATTGGTTTTCAAAATTTTATAGGAATCGTGCTCCTATTATTTTCTTTCAAAAAATAAAACTTTAAGAAAAGAGCTCTCTCAATTACAATCAGAAGCAGATTGCTCGATTGGGTATGGCTAAAGACGGGTAATAGTGTTGGATTCTTAGTTGGTATTTTGTGTGAAATCTTGCTGTGATCATATAAATTTTAAATATATTAGTCCAAATAAATATTGTGGATTAATTATTTAAGTCCAATAAATATGGATTTAATTAAAGTCCAAAATTTATAGGGCTAGTCCATTAATTTGGGCTACAAATAATGAGCCCACTTGGTTAAGCCCAATATGTCATCTTATTCTAGAGGCCCAATTTGGTGTCATGTGTCAAATGACGTGGCATGCCAAGTCAAGTAAAGGAGCCAATAGAACCGTGTCACATGTCAAAATGATGCAGCAAGCCTAGTGAAATCAAAGGCTCATAAAAATGCGTCATGTCACTTAAATCTGATTGGCCAAAAGAAACCCATCTTCACCATGACTCTTTCCTTCCTACAACTATAAATAGGGGTCTCATAATTCAGAAAAATGGACCAACAATCCTAACAAAAAGCAAGAGAGAGCTCGTGGATCAAATACTGCAGATTTCTCTACAAACTACAAATCAAGCACTCAAGTTCATACGCAACTGAAGATCAAGACGAAGATTCAAGATCAAGCTCAAAGGCCCTTGAATCCATATTCACAAGTCAAGATCAAATCCATCAGTTTCACAAATCAAGTTCAAGTTCATCAAATTCAAGATCAAGCTCGAAGCCCTTGAATTTATATTTGGAAAGGAGAATCAGAGGATTCGTAGAGATTGTAACACTCATTATTTGAAATCAAATAAAACGATTGTTGCAATATTTTCCTGTCCCGATTATTATTTTCTCGACTCGAATTTTATTGTCTACAAATTCTGGCACGCCCAGTGGGACAATCTCTACCTCTCATCTCAACTTTCCAACTTCAAAGTTTAAGAATACCGAAATGACTTCCAAGAAGGTCAACTCTCAATCCACTGCCCCTAAGGCTGCTGATTCCAAGTTCTCCGTCGAGGTAGAAAGCATCCTTGATGTTATTTTTGGAAGCTTTGGGGCTGTCACAAGGATCAAGGCCAACATGATGGGGCAACAAACACATCAAGTGTTGACGACATAAACTCCAATTTTTGAATCTTCAACCTCAAAAAGAACAAGGTCCTCTACAAGTGCTTCAGAAGAAGGAAGCAGTGTGGCAGCGAAAATCAAGAAGACTCTAGCTCTACTTGATCTCTCTGGTTCAAAAAACTCTGGGACAAAGAACGACGGTCATTCAACCAACATGACATCTCCTCTTACCCCGCGCGAGCCAAGGACTTCAGAGATCAACTTATGTGACAATTCATGCTACTTTCCGACGTCTCTAATAGTTATGCAAGCAATGGTAACTAATGTTTCATCCATGGAGGAGCAACTTGCGAATATGGCGAAGGCAATTGAAGGTTTGACCAAGTATGTGCAAACTCAAGACTCTCAGATCGATAAGTTGATAGATCGAATGGAAGGCTTAATAGATGGAGATTCTAGCCATGCACCTGGAAAGGCTCCAGAAGTTCAAGAGATAAATCCTCCTACCAAACAGACACCACCTACTAAAGAGGTTCCAGTCTCTTCTGACGGAATGATCCCAATTGATCAATTGAAGAGTTCATTGAAGGGACCCTCAAGGAAAAGTACGACGTTGCTACCAAGTATTCCCTGACGTATGCCAAGCCTTACACTGCTAGGATTGATAGTTCAAGATGCCTGCCGGTTATCAACCCCCTAAATTTTAATAATTTGAGGGCAAAGGGAATCCAAAGCAACATGTCGCCCATTTTGTTAAGACATGTAACAACGCTGGAACATACGGTGACTATCTCATCAAGTAATTTGTCCGCTCCCTAAAGGGAAACGCCTTCAATTGGTACACGGACCTCGAGCCCAATTCCATTGATAGCTGGGAGCAACTGGAGCATGAGTTCCTAAATCGTTTCTATAGAACTAGGCGTATAGTGAGCATGGTAGAGCTCACAAATACTCGTCAAAGAAAGGATGAGCTAGTTATCGACTTCATCAATCGATGGAGAAATGCTACCTAAATATAAAGATAGGCTCAGTGAAACTTCCGCAATAGAGATGTGTATCCAAGGAATGCACTGGGCACTTCTCTATATTTTGCAAGGCATTAAGCCAAAATCCTTTGAAGAGTTAGCTACCCGTGCTCACGACATGGAGTTGAGCATGTCTTTTGCCGGAATAGGAGTAGCGCCCATCCATGACCCTCAAAAGGGAAAGGACAAGCAGGAACCCAGGATATGGACCAAGTTTGTCCCTAAAAGCGACAACAAAGAATCCATGAATGTCAACGTGTCTCCTGTGAGGCTCGCCACAAAGATGAGCAAGAAGCAAAGTGGGAAGAGGACTTCTCAAGCGCGTCCAAACCAGAAGTTGACTTTCAAGGAGATGCAGGAAAAAGAATACCCCTTCCGTGGTTCTGACGTTTTTGAAATTTTTGATGAACTTCTTGAGCTGAAGCTCATTGATTTACCAGAGATGAAGCGGCCCGACGAAGCTGGAAAGACTGATGACCCAAACTATTGCAAGTATCATAGGCTTGTGGGTCACCCTATGGAGAAATATTTTGTCTTCAAGGATAAAATCATGCAACTAGCTAATGAAAATAAGATCGTGCTTGATGACGAAAAGGCCAGTTCTCATCAAATCTCCATCACTTTTGGCTCACTCAATCCAATCCAAATATGTAACTTCAAAGAGCATAATGAAGAGTTATTGGAGCATGGCAAGTCTCTAATTGATAAAGGTTGGACTTTGGTGACTAGGCAAAGACGCAATAAGAGAAAGAGTCTACGAAAAGACTCATCCAAACAACCAACTAGAAGGAGAATGGTGAAGAAACCGATGAAACAGAGGTTGGTTGAGCTTCCAAAGAGGACGAGTGTAGTGTAACATCACCACCAAAAATCACGACGTCCTGTAACCTTGGAAGAATTCTTGCCAAGTTGGTTCTGTGCAAAGACTACTCAAGACAACATTGAGGCATCTTGTTTTAATACTGACAAAGAAGAAGCGAAGAGAGAAAGCCTATTAATGGAACCTCATTCTTCTGAAAAACCTACTAAATTTCTTCACCAAGAAGCACATGTATGTGATACAAAAATCACATTTACAGGTGAGGATCTCCTGTTCGGTGAAACGTTGCAAAATCATCCCTTGTATATGGTGGGTCAGGTTCTAGAGAAGAAGATAAATAGAATCTTGATAGACGAGGGGTCTGGAATCAACATCCTACCTATTCTCACAATGAAGGAACTTGGCATCACAACTGAGGAACTTACTGAAAGTCGTTTGATGATCCAAGGGTTCAATTAAGAGGGTCATAGGGCGATAGGATCCATCAAGTTAGAGATCCATATGGATGATTTACGATCTAATGTATTGATGCATGTGATCGATGCCAAGACTTTGTACAACATACTGCTTGGTAGGCCTTGGGTACACGAGAACAAAATTATCTCCTCCTCCTACTATCAATGCTAAAGTATCTCAAATACTGAGTGGAAAGAAAAATAGTTGCCGATGATAAGCCATTTACTGAAGCTAAGTCACACTTCGCCTACACAAAATTTTATTTGAAGAATTATATTGTGAAGGAGAAAAAGGTTGATGACGTCACGACAACAAAGTGTGATGATCCAGCAGCTAAGAAGGTCGAGGTGGTTGTCAAAAAAGTCATCGTTAAGAAGCCTCCCTCCACTTCAAATAAAGGGAATTTCACGTCTTTGAAAAAAAGGTAACTCCTGTGCTTTGCTATGTACCAAAGTTGGGGAAAGAAAGAGGACACTCATCTGATGTCCAAGATAATGTACTAAGGGGGCTAACTCTTCCAATAAAGTGAATCGATGCGATAAATTTATCCTCAAAGCTACTTGGAGAATTTGTGGCTCAAAATTTTTCACGAGATGTGACACTTCCTTTAAAGCGTACGAAAGAAGGCTTTGATCCAAACGCTTACAAGTTATTTGTAAAGGCTGGATACAACCCTAATGAGCCATCAAATTTGGGAAAAATCCCATTAGAAGCCACTACCAGGCAAGCGTGAGAAGGCTTAGGGTACATGCTGCCACCATCGGTTCGCATCTCTATGAGAAGGGTGGCTAGCAACTACATCACTGTGGAAGAGGAGTCTACTACTTCCAACAAAAGGCCTTCTGTCTTTGATCGACTTGGAGAATTAACCACAAGAACTTCTGTGTTTGAGAGATTGGGTCCACTGAAGAAAAAGAAGAGTAACAAACCTCGGAGAAGTTATCAAGGCACTATGACACACTCTTCACCTAGAATCCAGAAGGATTTCCAAAGTTTGATTCCTTCTAGAATGAGGCGACAGACGAAACTTGTGGTTTCGTGCAAGGAGGTGTTAAAGGCAAAGACTCATACTGTGGTTTATACCAAGGACCATGAGGAAGATGAAGAAAGTGTAGGCTTTTCATATCATATTACAGCCCAAAGTGAGAGCGATACATCATCTCTAATAAAGGTTGAAGAGTTGGAAGATATTTCCTAGTGTTACCATATATCTGTCAATGACAATGATCCTCAAGAAGAGGAAGATGCTGGAGATGCTCCACCAGAACTTGAAGAAGGAGTAAAGACTACAATAGATCCCCTAAAGAATGTTAATCTTGGCACTGATAAAGACCCAAGGCCAACTTTCCTAAGCGGTTTTCTAGAGATGGATGAAGAAATCGCTTACATGGACATACTCAAAGAATATAGGGATGTCTTTGCTTGGATTTATAAGGAGATGACTGGCATAGATCCAAAAGTAATAGTTCATCAGTTGGCAGTCAAGAATGGTGCTCGTTCTGTTAAGCATGCCCAAAGGCGCTTCAGACCTGACTTGGTTCCATTGATTGAAAACGAGGTTAACAAACTTATTGAAGCTGGCTTTATTCGTGAAGTTAAGTACCCCTCATGGATATCAAGCATTGTTCCTGTACGGAAGAAGAATGGTCAAATTCGAGTTTGTGTCGACTTTAGGGATCTCAACAACGCATGTCCTAAGGATGAGTTTCCAATCCCTATTCCAAAGTTGATGATTGATGCTACTACTAGTTTTGAGGCGATGTCTTTCATGGATGGATCATCCGGCTACAACCAAATTCGTATGGCACCAAAGGATGAAGAGCTCACTGCATTTCGTACGCCTAAAGGTATTTATTGCTACAAGGTAATGCCTTTTGGTTTGAAGAACGCTGGTGCCACTTATCAAAGGGCTATGCAAAATATATTTGATGACCTACTCTATAAAAATGTTGAATACTTAGTGGTAAAGTCAAGAAAGAAGAACGACCACTTGAAAGACTTGAGAATGGTATTTGAGTTGCTCCAAAGATATCAGCTTAGGATGAATCCGTTGAAATGCGCCTTTGGAGTTACTTCCGGAAAGTTTCGTGGCTTTATTGTATGACACCGAGGAGTTAAAATTGATCAATACAAAGTTGATGCAATGTTGAAGATGCCCGAGCCTCGAAACATTCACGAATTAAAAAGTCTTCAAGGGAAGCTAGTATATTTAAGGAGGTTCATCTCAAATTTGGCGAGAAAATTTCAACCATTTAGCCATCTCATGAAGAAGGGTACCCCTTTCGAATGGGACCAAACTTGTAGTAAGGCATTTGAAAATATCAAATCTTACTTGATGAATCCTCCAGTTCTTGCGGCACCTATACCTGAAAAATCATTGATTCTCTACATCGCGGCACAAGAAAGGTCAATTAGAGCACTATTGGCCCCAAAAAATAGTGAAGGTAAAGAGAATTCTTCTTATTACCTGAGCAGAATGATGACACCAAATGAGCTGAATTATTCACCTATTGAAAAGTTGTGTTTGGCATTTGTCTTCTAAATCCAAAAGATAAAGCACTACTTTCAAGCTCATGTTATTCATCTAGTGTCTAGAGCAAATCTCATCAAGTTTGTAATGTCGAAACCAGTCCTCAGTGATCGACTTGCAAAGTGGTACCTTCAGTTTCAACAGTTTGAGATCATATACATCCCTCAAAAGGCTGTAAAGGGACAAAAATCAGTAGACTTTTTGGCAGACCACCCGATACCAGATAATTGGGAGCTAACTGATGAACTTCATGATAAGGATGCAATGGTTATTAAAGTTTGATCTCCATGGAAGATGTACTTTGATGGTGCGGCACATCGTGGTGGAGCTGGTGCTTGCGTAGTGTTTATCACTCCACAGGAAGAGGTTATCCCATACTCCTTTACTTTGACACAATATTGCTCCAACAATATAGCTGAATACCAAGATTTGATACTCGGACTTGAAATGGCCATCGACATGAAACAACTACAATTGTAATTATTTGGTGACTCCCAATTGGTGATCAAGCAGCTCTTGGGAGACTAGGAAGTCAAAAAGCTCGAGCTACGCCCATATCATAGTTATGCTCAGAAATTGATAGGATGGCCTGGAGAAGTTACCCTCCAACACATGCCAAGAAAGGAAAATAAGCAGGCCGATGCATTGGCTGCTTTAGGTTCAATCTTAACTCTTCTGAATCAAACACGAGTTACTATCCGCCAAGAATGTGTAGTACCACCACCGGATGAGAAGGAATATACAGAAAATAAACTTGAGCATCTGGTAGCTGTGTTTGAAGCCATAAAGGAAGATTGGCAACAATCAATTATTGACTACTTGTGTTATGGAATACTTCCTGAAGATCCAAGGAGAAAGACTGACATCCATCGTCGTGCACGTCGTTTTCTTTATTACAAAGACACGCTATACAGAAGGTCATTTGAAGGAGTGCTCTTGCGATGTTTGGGAGAGGAAGAAGCAGTTCAAGCTTTGCAGGAAGCACACTTGGGAGTATGTGGATCTCATCAGTCTGGACCAAAGCTCCACTTTCACATAAAAAGGATGGGATATTATTGGCCAGCGATGGTGAAAGATTGCTTGGACTATGCTAAAAGATGCAAGGCCTGTCAATTTCATGCGAATTTCATACATTAGCCTCCTGAAATACTACACCCCACTATCGTATCTTGGACATTCAATGCTTGGGGATTGGATGTTGTTGGACCACTACCAAAATCTTCTGGTGGGCACTTGTACATCTTGGCTGCGACAGATTACTTCTCAAAATGGGCCGAAGCTGTTGCTCTCAAATAAGTGAAGAAGGAGAATGTTGCAAACTTCATCCGAGTAAATATCATCTACCGCTTTGGAATTCCTCATTACATAATAACTGACAATGGCAAGCCATTTGATAACAAACTGATGAACAAGATTTGTGATCTCTTTGGTTTCAAGCAACGTAAATATTCTATGTACCATGCTGCCGCCAATGGTCTAGCTGAAGCATTCACTAAGACTTTATGCAACCTGTTGAATAAAGTCGTCTCTAAATCCAAATGAGACTGGCATGAGCGAATGGAAGAAGCTTTGTGGGCATATATGACGACTCACCGCACACTGACGCAAGCAACCCCATACTCACTTGCTTTTGGAGTTGAAGCAGTCCTACCACTTGAGCTTCAAATACCTTCTTTAAGATTTGCTATTCAAGAAGGGCTCACCGAAGAAGAAAATGCTAAGTTGCGTCTCGCGGAGTTAGAAGCTCTTGATGAGAAGAGACTAGAGGCTCAACAAAATTTTGAATGTTATCAAGCTCGTCTATCTCGTTCTTTCAACAAAAGGGTTCGCTTGAGGTGCTTCCAAGTTGGAGACCAAGTCCTAGCAGTAAGGAGGCCCATTATCACTTCTCATAAATCTGGGGGCACATTCACCTCTAAGTGGGATGGAACATACGTCATACAAGAGGCATATTCAAATGGTGCTTACAAGCTTGTCGATGCAGATGACATGAAAATTGGTCCTATCAACGCCAAGTTCGTGAAGAAGTATTATCCTTGAAGGAAGATGACGCTCCTTAAGGCATGAGCTTAAACTGCATGTCACTCCTAGCCCGCAAGAGTATAAACTGTTTGCGGCTCAAAAAAAAAATGTCCGCTAGGTTGAAAATCTCGAAAGAGGCGAGGCGGCCTAGGCAAAAGTTAGGACCAAAAAAAAAAAAAAACCTCTTCCAGAACTACGTTGTGACTTGATCCTCTGTACCGAGGTACGTGGGCGCTTAGAAGTTTCATTCTAAGTTCAGTTGTATGAGTGTCAAAAAAATACATGTCCCCGCTTGATCCGCCACACGAAAGTTAAGTCTGCAAATATTCTGATTAAACTTTAGGCTTACACAAAATGTTCATGACTCAATGGGGGTAGAGCTCCATATAAAAGGTAAGCTTCTGCAACAGGGTTTGGGACCCTCAAATTCTCTGAGCCTACAAGTTGAAGTTGTAAGTCTTCCAATCCTGCGAATTGAAGCGTGCATGTTGAAGTCAAAATTCACCAAGTCAGTAATTTTGAAGTCTCAGGTTCACCACATCTACATGCTAAAGTCATCCAAGTTCAGCAATTCTTCAAGATGAAATCTCAAATCTACCAAGTCTGCAAGTTGAAGTTGTCAAAATTGCCAGGTTTGCAAGCTGAAGTCTCCAAATCCGCTAAGCTTTCAAGCTGAAGTCTCCAAATTCGCCAAGTTTGCAATGTGGAACCGTCAAAACATCCAAGTTTCAAGTTGAGGCCTTCAAAATTTTCATGCCTTAAGGTGGACGAAATTTGTCCCTTTGGACCTTAAGTTGATATTTTTACGGGTTTATCCTTAAAAGGATCTATAAATCTCCATGCCTTAAGGTGGAAAAAAATGTGTCCCTTTGCACCTTAAGCTGTCCTTTTCACGGTGTATCATTAAAAGGATCTATAAATCTCCATGCCTTAAGGTGGACAAAATTTGTCCCTTTGCACCTTAAGTTAGCCTTTTCACAGGTTTATCCTTAAAAGGATATATAAATCTCCATGCCTTAAGGTGGACAAAAATTTGTTCCTTTGCACCTTAAGCTGACCTTTTCATGGGTTTATCCTTAAAAGGATCTATAAATCTTCATGCCTTAAGGTGGACAAAAAATTGTCCCTTTGCACCTTAAGCTGGACTTTTCACGGATTTGTTATGTAAAGCATCCAAACTTGAAGCAGAATATGTCAGGTCTCAAGGTGACGGAGGCGAAGTTAAACTCTCGCACCTTAAGCTGATTATTGCATAGGGACCAAACTTGGAGCCGAACTTGTCAGGTCTCAAGGTGACGGAGGCGAAGTTAAAGGCGAAGTTAAACTCTCGTACCTTAAGCTGATTGTTGCATAGGGACCAAACTTGAAGCCGAACTTGTCAGGTCTCAAGGTGACGGAGGTGAAGTTAAACTCTCGCACCTTAAGCTGATTGTTGCATAGAGACCAAACTTGAAGCCGAACTTATCAGGTCTCAAGGTGATGGAGGCGAAGTTAAACTCTTGCACCTTAAGCTGACCCTTCATGAATGCTATATGTTTGAGGTCTACCTACAAAACAAGAAAGGAAAAGGCAACACAGAAAAAAAAAAAAAAAGGATCAAGAAGAAAAGAGATTGTTACCTGTCAGGACGTTTCAAACTCGGAAGTCATACATCACCAACTCGGATAGGCTTGAGACAAGATGTTTTGGTGATAATGAAGCCCTTGAAGTATGGTTTCTAGCAATTAAAACACTTTTTGATGGTGACGGTCCGACATATAAATTATTTGGTGAGACAACGCAAATCTGAAATTCTCTGCGAGACAGAATTTAAAGTCAACTTCAAAAATTTATCTAGAACAATCAGGGGGGTTATCAATTCTAAATTTTGGATATGTCGTTGATGAATGTGTCTGGTTTCTATAGAATTAAGCGGATCATGATTTCGATACTCCCACATTGAGATACAATTTTTTTGGTGTCATCGCGTAAATCTGAAACTGCTGGTGCGTCAAAATCTAAAGGTAATTTCGGGATAACATCTGAAAATACCCCGAAAGTATTAAATCATGAATTTTGGATATGTTATATATATTTGTGTCTAGTTTCGTAAGAATCAAGCGGTTTGTAATTTCATCTTTCCTACTTCGAGATATCAAGGTTCTAGTAAAGACGTGCATATCTGAAATTTTCAGCATGATAAAAGTTAAGGCTAATTTCAAAAACTTGTATAGAATGATATTGAAGGATTTTAAGTCTAAATTTTGGACATGTTGTAGTTCTCAAAGTCTAGTGTCTCGAATATCAAACCGTTTATGATTTCAATATTTCTACAATTTGATATGAATTTTCTATCACTAGCATGCTGGGCTGAAAAAAAGTGACGAAAATTAAAAGAGAAAAATATATTATCTAGCATTGTGCTCCTTTGTGTGACTCTCGATGCTGCAATGTCAAAATAATAGAGAGAGTCCATCTATTTATAGATGCAACAAGGCATTAATAGTCTCCTTATTGAAATAAAACTAGTTAAGGAGGTGGCATACTCCTAATTGGAGTGGAATTGGGATTGTTCAAGTTTGTAGGAATATAGACATCCTAATTCTAATTGGAGAATGGTTGGTTATGGAGTAGAAGAATTTCATTCCCCAAATGGAAAGGAGTATCCTGAAGACGTGCAAACAAGGAAAAAGAAAAAGAAAAGTCAATTAATTTATTTTGAACTTGCACGTGGACCTAGAATAAAGGAGTTCCATAAATATTAAGGAATTTTGCATATCCAATATACCCATGATAATTTCTGCGCACATAGCACTTCGTCATGATATATATATATATATATATATATATATATATATATATATATATATATTTTGCACATAAATTTCGGTGCAAGTAAAAAGTCAAGTCAATACTTCGAGCCTAGTCTTTGAAAGATTAAATATCTCCGACAAGTCTAGAAGTGAGGGCATTTGTGATCATGTAAATTTTAAATATATTAGTCCAAATAAATATGGTGGATTAATATAATTGGATTAATTATTTAAGTCCAATAAATATGGATTTAATTAAAGTCCAAAATTCATCGGGCTAGTCCATTAATTCGGGCTACAAATAATGAGCCCACTTGGTTAAGTCCAATATGTCATCTTATTCTAGAGGCCCAATTTGACGCCACGTGTCAAATTACGTGGCATGCCAAGTCAAGTAAAGGAGCCAATAGGACCGTGCCACATGTCAAAATGATGCAGCAAGCCTAGTGAAATCAAAGACCCATAAAAATGCGTCATGTCACTTAAATCTGATTAGCCAAAAGAAGTCCATCTTCACCATGACTCTTTCCTATAAATAAGGGTCTCATAATTCAGAAAAATGGACCAACAATCCTAACAAAAAGCAAGAGAGAGCTCGTGGATCAAATACTGCAGATTTCTCTACAAGCTACAAATCAAGCACTCAAGTTCATACACAACTGAAGATCAAGACAAAGATTCAAGCTCAAAGGCCCTTGAATCCATATTTACAAGTCAAGATCAAATCCATCAGTTTCACAAATCAAGTTCAAGTTCATCAAATTCAAGATCAAGCTCGAAGCCCTTGAATTTATATTTGGAAAGGCGAATCAGAGGATTCGTAGAGATTGTAACACTCACTATTTGAAATCAAATAAAACGATTGTTGCAATATTTTCCTGTCCCGATTATTATTTTCTGGACTTGAATTTTATTGTCTTTCTTTTATGGGTTGCTCTTCTTGTTGGTGCTATTCAGAACATTATTGGGTATGGTTGGGTTTGGCTTATTGTCACTGGAACAACATTGACTTCTTCTACTGTCTTCAACGCCTTCTTCTACCACTTCTACTTTTATTTTATTTTGATTTTGATTCAAGTCGTCTTCTTGCATTCATTATCATCCTCCTTTCTATCTTTCTTTATTTCTTTTAGTTAATAGTTTTAAAGAATATGTATAAATTATACGCTCTATAGAACGGTTGTTAGATTGGTTATGTTGTATGGAACGGACATGACGCAATTTCAACTTATCGAAAACATGAACTTAGATGGGAGTTTATGGAGGACTCAGATTAGGGTAGAAGGTTTGTGTAACACCCCGTACCTTCCTAACCCTACTTGATGGCATTGAATAATGTTTACCTAGGTGTCGAGAGCCATAAGTATGTATTTTGTAATGTTATGGATGAGATAGTTGATATTGGCCCTCGTACATGTGATTAGACTTTCGTAGGAAGTATTGGGTGACTTCGTGGAACATTTGTGGGGTTAAAAACGAGGCTTGGAGGACCTCCAAATAAAGGATATTAAGGGTAGGAAGTAAGTTGAAGAATAGAACTTGAAGTATCTAACCAAACCCGCGAAGAAAAGTCGAAAAACAAAATTTTAAAAAAATTAAGGGTGGGGCGCGCCAGAGGGCGTGCCAGGCCGCTTTGGGAAAATTTTTTTAGCCCAGGGGCATCAAGATGGCGCGCCCAAGGGCGTGCCAGGATGGTTTTTCCCACTTTTCAAAGTTGAAAATTTTCTTAAGTCCCAAGGGTGCCCGGGGACGTACCGGGCCAATTTTTGCCACGTTTCTTCTACAACCATGAGAATATACATGAAATGAGTAAAATGTTATATTGGTATGATAAAATTACTCGTGAACGAATTTGGAATCAAAATGACGGTTTTACCCTTGGGGTCAAAATGAGCCATACGTGGCTAAAATCACTTGTTTTGGGGATTGAGGCTACGAATATTAATAGCGTGAGTGTGAATATTGTTGTAACACGTATGAGGTGATTTAAGGGTTAAGTGAATTGGGTTCAATAAAAGGCCCAAAATGAGAAGAAGACATGGGCCAAAAATGGGTCAAATGACCCATTCTTGCCTTGACCTTCTAGAACACAACATTTAATGCCATAGAGTGGCTAAGGATGGACTTAAATTTAGGCTTATAAAAGGGACCAAAAAATCTTATTTTTATTCATTGGAAATTCTCATGCTTTCTAGATATTTCTCAACCATTTTTCTCTCAAAACCCTAAGAACTCAAAGCCAACTTTTGGAGCAAGATCATCATTTTTCAAGCTTGGGTAAGTGATTATTGTTATGGATTAATATATTATATGCATGGGAGAGTATGTAAATCATGTTGGTTATGCTTAGAAGTGTTGAACATGGTGCTTTGTGTTTTTGGTAAAAGATTTGTGATCCATGGGATTTAACCTTGGAATATGACTTGTGATTTTGATGAAAGAGCATGGTATGGATAAAATATGAACATGTATGGTGTGATTTTGTTATTAAATTTGTTATTTTCATATAAGTGTAAATTATGGGATTTTGGCCGATATGTGATATGAGGTGTATTAAGGTGACTTGATGGATTGTTTGTGATATGGTGTGGATGAGAAAGTGTAAAGGAGAAGTTTTGTGGTGAAATGTTGTTGATTATCATGTATTGATCAATGTATGGAATATTGTGAGAATTATTGGTATGATGATTTCATCAATGGTATTGTCAAGGGGGAAATGACATTTTAAAGGCAAACATGTAACTCATTGACGTTATATGCATTTGTAAGGTAGTTGGTGGTTAATGTAAATTCCGTTATATATTTGTGTTGTAGAGTGAAACATAAAGAATGAGCGGGACTATTGTATGCACATCTAAGATTGTATATTCGTATTGAGGATACAAGGTATGTAAGGTTTCTCTGTCCGTATCTTTCTGCAGCAAATAGCAATCACATTGACATTTCACTTGTCCTATTCCGAAATGTGCTAAGGTATCCTATATCCGGTTATCAGTGGTCATTATCACATAGTTCTTACTCATTGATCAATTGTGAACCACATGTCTCATATTCATGGTTAATGTTCCAAAAGCCCAATAAGGTTATGTTCCAATGTTCCAATAGTGATTATACTCATGTCTCTTGTTCATGGATTATTGTCCAATGGTTCCAATGGTGTTATGGTTCTAATAATGTTATGTTTCTCACAATGTTTATTTACATGTCTCTCACTCATTGGTTAATGATCCAAAGCTTCAAGTAAAGTTACAACTATCACTGTATCAATCTCAAAGTAATAAATAAAGTAATGCATATATGTGGTCAATGATCAAGTATGGGTGGTAGCTTTGGGGGCAAATGCCTAGCTCAACCCGATCCCGAGATTGTTGGATCAGGGGGCAGTCCTAGAGGCATAAGCCTAGCTCGGACCTATCCTGACAGGGGGCAGCTCTAGGGGTAATAACCTAGCTCGAGCCGAGCCTGATGTGTTGGTATGGGTGGCAGCTCTAGAGGTAATAACCTAGCTCGAGCCGATCCCGATCTATATTGATTCATAGGGTGGCAGCTCTAAGGGCATAATCCTAGCTCGAGCCGATCCCAACATAACATCGCGTTATGTTAAAAACCCACTGTTCAGTTGGGGCCCGGGTATCACAGGTAACAGGCAAAGATGAATAATCATAGAAGTATAGATGCAAAGAAAGTAATGAACGCACTATGCATAGTTTCCAAAGTTTAGTATAGTGACTTATCCATATTGATCATTCATTTGTATTTGAGTTCATTGACATATTTACATATTATAAAAGTTTCATATGGCCTTACATACTCAGTACATTCTTCATACTGACCCCTCTTGGGGGATTTACCTTACTTGCTGCAGGCGCAGGTACTAGTAGGCCTCCACAGTAAGTTGCCAGTTGTTGCGGATCATTGGTGAGCTCCAGTTAGTTCGGGGCTTCTCCGAGTCACAGTTGTACATATGTTTTGGTGTTGTACATGTTGTATAAAGTGGGGGCTTGTCCCGACTTTCAGTTGGTTTTGGTAAATGTCTATGTAGAGGCTTTTGTAGACATGTGTGGGTGTATGAATATAAGGTGGTATATGACGTTTTGACTTGATGGCCTCAACGGCCAAGTTTCACATATGTATATATATATATGTCCCATGTTCCATGTTTTTCGTATTTCGCCTTTCATGTTCTTACGTAATGGTGGTGTTGCCTATGACATGCATATGAATGAATAGAAGCAAAGCTTGGTTATTTCGGGCCATGTCGGCTACGGGTGCCAATCCGTCCCAATGGGATTCGGGGCGTGACAAAAGTGGTATCAGAGCAGGTCGTTCTAAGGGTGTCTACAAAGCCATGTCTGAGTAGAGTCTTACTTATCGATGTATTGTGCACCACATTTATAAGTAGGAGGCTACGGGACATTTAGGATGTTGTTTCTTTTTTTCACTTCTAGATCGTACAATAGAGCCAGTGTTGTAAGTTGAATTGTATCTGATCATGGTAATTGTTTTTCTTTGGTATAGTCAAAATGTCAATCACGAGAAGAGGTAGAGGTAAAGGTAAGCAGGTAGATGTGCCTGCTGAAGAAGGAATGAGTAGATTGCCACCTGACCAAGCCAGTCAAGGTGGAGCAAATGCTGAAATTTCATCGCGGTCTTCGTCTACTTTTCCAGCTCCAGAAGAGCAGATTGGTAGAGAAGTACCCGCAGAACCGCCAATGAATGCCACAGATCAGGATCTTAGAAATGCAGTACATATGTTGACACAGTTAGTGGCAGCCCAAAGTCAAGGACGAGTTGGTCCAATGACACATGATGATGATGCGGCTAGAGTGGCGAGTCGCAGAACACAGGATTTTCTGAAACTGGACCCTCCTATATTCACAGGGTCAAATTCGAAAGCAGATCCACAGGACTTCGTGGATCAAATTCAGAGGGCTTTGGAAGTTATGTACGTGACAGGGGTAGAGACAGTTGAACTTGCTGCGTACAGATTGAAAGGAGAGGTGATATTGTGGTACGAGGATTGGAAGAAATCCGGTGATATTGGTGCAAATCCACCTAATTGGGAAGAGTTTAAAGTGGCTTTCCTTGATCATTACCTTCCCTATGAGATCCGTGAGGCACGTGCAGATCAGTTCCTAAATCTCCGTCAGGGAAATTTGAGTATCAGAGAATATAGTTTGCAATTTAATTCCTTGGCTCGATATACGCCAAATGTGATGGCTACAATGATAGATAGAGTCCATCGCTACGTGGACAGATTAGAGCCATACTTGGTAAGGGATTTCACTATTGCTGCCTTGAACAAGGATATGGATATAGCGAGAATTCAGGCCTTCGCTCAGAAAATGGAAGATCAAAGGCAGAGACGAAGGGTACATGAATTTGACAGGGGACAGTCCAAAAGGGCTAGACCTATGGGACCACCTATGATGTCCCAAAGAGGATCTAGGCCCCGTATGTTTCCTAGACCACCTAGACCATCGTTCTCCTATTCCACAGGGGGTGCTCACTCTCAGTTTAGAGGGTTTAGAGGTGGTCCAGCTGAGCAGAGTAGTGGAGGTCACGGATCACAGGTAACGGGTTTTCCTCGTTAGCAGTGTCAGCACTGCGGGTGTAATCATGCAGGTACATGCCGTGTGGGGACAAATGCTTGTTATTGGTGCGGCATGACGGGACACATGATAAAAGAATGTCCCCAGAGGAGCATGGGTGGTATAGCACGACCGACAGGATCGGCCGTTGCATCATCAGCATCGGTTCCTTCACTGGGCCGAGGTGTGTAGCCTGTTGGCCATGGTAGAGGTGCCATAGGAGCAGCCAGCACTAGTGGGGTCCAGAATCACACTTATGCTTTAGTGGACCGACAGAATTCAGAGGCTTCCCCTGATGTTGTCACAGGTACATTGTCCATATTCTCATATAATGTATATGCATTGATTGACCCCGGTTCTACATTTTCCTATGTTACTCCATTGGTTGCTGCGAAATTTGCAAAGGTACCAGAATTATTAATTAAATCAATTGAAGTGTCTACACCGGTTGGTGAAAATATTATTGCAAAGAGAGTATATCGTAATTGTGTGGTAACGGTGTGTGGTCATGATACATTGGCCGATCTCATTGAATTAGACATGGTGGATTTTAATGTGATCATGGGAATGGATTGGTTGGCCTCTTGTTATGCTACGGTAGATTGCCGGGCCAAGAAGGTGCATTTTTGTTTTCCGTAAGAAAATGTTCTTGAATGGCAGGGTAATGTAGGGGCACCACTAGGAAGATTTATTTCCTATCTGAAAGCCAGGAAAATGATTGCTAAGGGTTACATATGTCATTTAGTACGGGTGAAACATAATGATGTGGAACCACTAACTCCGCAGTCGGTTTCTAGATGTATTCCCAGAGGATCTTCCAGGCTTGCCCCCAAAACGGGAAGTAGAATTTGGCATTGATGTGATTCCAGGCACTCAGCCTATTTTTATTCCTCCATATAGAATGGCTCCGGCAGAACTGCGTGAACTGAAGGAGCAATTGAAAGATTTGCTGGACAAGGGCTTCATTAGGCCTAGTATGTCCCCGTGGGGTGCACCTGTATTATTTGTACGAAAGAAAGATGGTACATTGAGAATATGCATTGACTATCGACAGTTGAATAAGGTAACGATCAAGAACAAATATCCCCTCCCTCGAATTGATGATTTGTTTGATCAATTACAGGGTGCCAAGTGTTTTTCAAAGATTGACTTGAGGTTGGGTTACCATCAAGTCAGAGTTAGAGAAGAAGATGTACCCAAGACAGCTTTTCGAACACGGTATGACCATTATGAATTTTTAGTTATGTTATTTGGACCAACAAATGCACCAGCTGTGTTCATGGATTTGATGAATAGGGTGTTTAAGCCATTTCTGGACGTGTTCGTCACGGTATTTATAGATGACATCCTGGTTTATTCAAGATCACCAGAGGACCATGCTAATCACTTACGGCAGGTGTTACAGATTCTCCGTAAGCGTAAGTTGTATGCAAAGTTCTCCAAATGTGAGTTTTGGTTAAAATCAGTCGCATTCTTGGGTCACATTGTGTCAGATGAAGGAATACAGGTTGATACACAGAAGATTGAAGCAGTGAAAAATTGGGCAAGACCTACGACACCCACAGAAATCCATAGTTTTCTTGGACTGGCAGGCTATTACAGAAGATTTGTGGAAGGTTTTTCCTCTATTACTGCACCGTTAACAAAGCTTACACATAAGGCAGTAAAATTTCAGTGGAATGATGCGTGTGAGAAAAGCTTCCAAAACTTGAAAGATAAATTAACCTCCACACCAGTTTTAATGCTTCCCGAAGGTACCGAAGGTTATGCAGTGTATTTTGATGCTTCCGGGGTTGGCCTCGGATGTGTATTGATGCAACACGGTAATGTCATAGCATATGTCTCACGACAGTTGCGGCCACATGAGAAAAATTATCCCACATGATTTTGAATTGGCAGCGGTACTTTTTGCTTTAAAGATATGACGTCATTATTTGTATGGAGTCCATGTTGATATCTATACTGATCACAAAAGTTTGCAATATCTCTTTAAGCAGAAGGAACTCAATTTGAGGCAACGAAGGTGGTTAGAGCTCTTAAAAGACTATGATATTGATATTCTTTATCATGCAGGCAAAGCAAATGTGGTAGCTGATGCCTTGAGCCGCAAGACAGTAGAAAGCACTAGTGGCCAGTTGACTGAAAAGCAAGAGATAATCAAAGATCTACATCAATTAGCCAGCTTGGGAGTTTGCCTTATAGAATCTCCAAGTGAAGGGGTTATTGTGCGGAATGCAGCGGAATCCTCTTTAATAGCTGAAGTGAAAGAGAAGCAGTTTGCGGATTCTATGTTATTGCAGCTGAAAGAGAATGTACAACAGGGTCTGATTACGGCCTTTGATCTTACCTAAGAAGGGGTACTTCAATGTCAAGGAAGGTTATGTGTACCAGATGTAGATAAGCTGAGAAAACGAATTATAACAGAGGCGCATCATTCACGCTATTCTATTCATCCGGGTGCTTCTAAAATGTACCATGATTTAAAAGAAGTGTATTGGTGGGGAAATATGAAAAAGAACATTGCAGAATTTGTCGCGCAATACCCGAATTATCAACAAGTGAAAGTAGAACATTAAAAACCGGGAGGTTATATGCAATGTATCAATCTTCCAGTCTGGAAATGGGATATCATTAATATGGACTTCATTACAGGTTTGCCTCGTACATTACGGAAATTTGATTCTATATAGGTTATAGTGGACAGGCTTACCAAGTCAGCGCATTTCCTACCAGTCAAGACCACCTATACAGCTGAGGATTATGCAAAATTGTATGTTAGAGAAATAGTGCGGTTGCATGGTATTCCACTTTCCATTATATCAGATAGAGGAGCACAGTTCACAGTGTACTTTTGGAGGTCTTTTCAGCAGAGTTTGGGTACACAGGTGAATTTGAGTACGGCTTTCCATCCTCAGACTGATGGACAAGCAGAACGTACTATTCAGACACTTGAAGATATGCTACGAGCTTGTACGTTAGATTTTCAAGGCAGTTGGGATGATCATTTGCCTCTTATTGAATTTGCTTGCAACAATATCTATCATTCAAGTATTAAAATGGCACCTTATGAAGCCTTATACGAAAGGAAATGTAGATCACCAATTGGATGGTTTGAAGCGGGTGAAACTGCTTTACTTGGGCCGGATATTGTTCATCAGGCTATGGAGAAAGTTAAAGTGATCCAACAACGGTTACAAACGGCTCAAAGTCGCCACAAGTCATATGCTGATGTTAGAAGAAGAGGACTTGAATTCTCCATATGTGATTGGGTATTTTTAAAGGTGTCACCGATGAAAGGGGTAATGCGGTTCGGAAAGAAAGGGAAATTGAGTCCACGTTACATAGGCCCATATGAAATCATTAGAAGATTTGGGCAAGTTGCGTATGAGTTGGCACTATCCCAGGAACTTTCCTCAGTCCATCCGGTATTTCATGTTTCGATGCTTCGAAAGTGCATAGGGGATCCATCTCGTATTGTTCCCATGGAAGATGTTCAAACTACGGAGGATCTTACTTATGAAGAGGTACCCATTGCTATTCTAGATCGACAAGTAAAGAGATTGAGGAATAAAGACATAGCTTCCGTAAAGGTATTATGGCAAAATCAACAAGTAGAGGAGATCACATGGGAAGCTGAGGAAATGATGAAATCCAAGTACCCCTATCTATTTCAAATGGACAAAGAAGTTCAAAGCGCGGAAGTGGAGCAATAAAAAGTAAGTATCCATGAGCCTTAAGTGTTTATGTATATGTATGCTAGTATAGAGACGCATTTGTCGTAATTGAAGCGATACTATTAACATTCGAGGACGAATGTTCCTAAGGGGGGAAGAATGTAACACCCCGTACCTTCCTAACCCTACTTGATGGCATTGAATAATGTTTACCTAGGTGTTGAGAGCCATAAGTATGTATTTTGTAATGTTATGGATGAGATAGTTGATATTGGCCTTCGTACATGTGATTAGACTTTCGTAGGAAGTATTGGGTGACTTCGTGGAACATTTGTGGGGTTAAAAACGAGGCTTGGAGGACCTCCAAATAAAGGATATTAAGGGTAGGAAGTAAGTTGAAGAATAGAACTTGAAGTATCTAACCAAACCCGCGAAGAAAAGTCGAAAAACGAAATTTTAAAAAAAATTAAGGGTGGGGCGCGCCAGGCCACTTTGGGAAAATTTTTTTAGCCCAGGGGTATCAAGCTGGCGCGCCCAAGGGCGTGCCAGGATGGTTTTTCCCACTTTTCAAAGTTGAAAATTTTCTTAAGTCCCAAGGGTGCCCGGGGACGTACCGGGCCGATTTTTGCCACATTTATTCTACAACCATGAGAATATACATGAAATGAGTAAAATTTTATATTGGTATGATAAAATTACTCGTGAACGAATTTGGCATCAAAATGACGGTTTTACCCTTGGGGTCAAAATGAGCCATACGTGGCTAGAATCACTTGTTTTGGGGATTGAGGCTACGAATATGAATAGCGTGAGTGGGAATATTGTTGTAACATGTATGAGGTGATTTAAGGGTTAAGTGAATTGGACTCAATAAAAGGCCCAAAATGAGAAGAAGACATGGGCCAAAAATGGGTCAAATGACCCATTCTTGCCTTGACCTTCTAGAACACAACATTTAATGCCATAGAGTGGCTAAGGATGGACTTAAAGGCTTATAAAAGGGACCAAAAAATCTGATTTTTATTCATTGGAAATTCTCATGCTTTCTAGATATTTCTCAACCATTTTTCTCTCAAAACCCTAAGAACTCAAAGCCAACTTTTGGAGCAAGATCATCATTTTTCAAGCTTGGGTAAGTGATTATGTCATGCCCCGAATCCCATCGAGACATGATTGGCACCCGTAGTCGATAAGGCCCGAGAGAACCAACCTTTGCCTATGTTCACTCATATGCATAACAGAAGCATCACCACCATTGCGTAAGAACTTGAAAGACAAATAACAGAAAACATGGGACATATACATACACATGAAACTTGGCCGTTGAGGCCATCCAGTCAAAACAACATGTATCATCTTACATCCATACACCCACAAACGTCTACAAAAGCCTCTATCATAGACATTTACCAAAACCAACTGAAAGTCGGGACAAGTCCCCGCTTTATACAATAGGTACACCACCAAAATCAATGTACAACTTGGACACGGAAAGCCCCGAACCAACTGGAGCTCACCAAAGATCCGCAGAAGTCCTGTAGCCTACTGAGGAGGTCTACTAGTACCTGTGCCTGCAGCAAGTAAGGTAAATTCCCCAAGAGGGGTCAGTACGAATAAAGTACTGAGTATGTAAGGCCAGAAGAAACAGTACATTACACCGATACTTCAATGGAATCAACTGTAAGTGAGTAACCAATATGGATAAGTCATCATTTTGTATATATAGACGTATGTACATTATGTTCATTGCGTTGGTTGCATTTACATCCATTAACCATCATCTATTCGTATCAAGCCCGGGACCCAACTGATCAGTGGGAAAATAACATACTATTGGGATCGTTCCAGCTAGGCTTATGCCCCTTAGATTGCGATCCATCATAGCATAATTTTAGGATCGTTCCAGCCAGGCTTACTCCCCTTAAATTGCGATCCATTCCAATAAAACAGGTTCGTTCCGACCAGGGTGTTCACCCCTCTGGATTGCCCCCTGTGCTCAACAACAAACAATTAAGCATTACTTAATTCTTTTACTTTTGTTTGAGAGTGATACGTTGGAGATGGTACATTATTGGAATTTTGGAACATTAACCAATGAATATGAATCATGAGAATCACCATTGACCAATGAATGAGGAACATATGAGTAATACTAGTCAACAACCGGAAATAGAAGACCTTAGAGCATTTCGAAATCGAATAAGTATAATGACTATGTGATACTATGTGCTGCAGAAGGAATATGGAAAGAGTAACCTTACATACCTCTTATTCTCAATATGACGATACAATTCTATACGGGAACCCAATAGTTCATCTCCTTTCTTACGTCTTACTCTACAACACAAATACATACCGGACTTACATTATCAAAATGACAATAAGCTATATAACCGCCGTATAATGTCATTTAGTCCCTTACAATACCATTTACGGCATGGTCATACCAACAATCCCACAACATGCCCAACATTGACCAATATATCACAAACCCATAGCATGTCACACCAAGTTCATACTTTCCACTCTTCATCATCATAACATCACAATTATTCAATTAAATCACTTCAATACACCTCACAATAACAAATCGACCAAAATCCCATAATCTACACTTATAGAAAAATAACAAGTTTAGGACCTTAATCATACCATACATGTTGTTATTTCATCTATACCATGCACTTTCATCAAGACAACAAGTTATCTTTCAAGTTTAAATCTCATGGATTTCACATCTTTTATAAAAACACAAGGTGCCATATCCAACACTTCCAAGCATAACCAACATGATTTACATGCTTTCCCATGCATATAATATATTATTCCATAAGAATACTTACTTACCTAAGCTTGAAAATTGATGATTTTGCTCCAAGAAGTTGTCTTAGGGTTCTTGAGAGTTGAGAGAAATTTTGGGAAATTTCTAGAGATATGTTGGGTGTTCCTTTGAATAAAATCAGATTTTTTCATGTATATATAGTTCCTCAAGTCTCCTTGGCATTAAATGCCATGTACAAATGGTCAAAGGTGAAGAATGGGTCATTTTTGGCCTAATTGGGCCATATCTTTTGTCTCATTTTGGGCTTGTGTTGAGCCCAATTCAATCGACCCAATAATTCCTCATGTTTAAATCATTTCATACTCGTTACAACAATATTCCCACTCAGGCTATTCATATCCGTAGCCTCAATGCCAAAAACAAGTGATTCTAGCCACGTATGACCTATTTTGACCAAAAGGGTAAAATCGTCATTTTTATGCCAAATTCGTTCTCGAGTAATTTTATCATACCAATATAATATTTCATTCATTTTATGTATATACTCATGGTTTTAGAAGAAACGTGGCAAAAATCGGCTCAATACGACCCTGAATACCCTTGGGACTTAGAAATTTCCAACTTTCGAAAAAGTGGAAAACCCAAGGTGGCGCGCCCTGCCTCTGGGCTAAAATTTTTAGCCCAGGGCGGCGTGGCACGGTCCCAAACGCGCCCCATACTTAGTTTTTTCGAAAATTCCATTTTTCGACTTCTCTTCGCGGGTTTGGTTAGATACTTCAAGTCCTATTCTTTAACTTACTTCTTAACCTTAATATACTTTGTTTAGGGGTCCTCTTAGCCTCGTTTTGAACCCCACAAATGTTCCACGAAAATTATAAAACACCTCCTATGAAGGTTTAATCACATTTACGAGGCCTAAAGTCAATTATCTCATCCATAGCATTACAAAATACGTATGTATAGCTCTCGACACCTAAGTAAGCATTGCTCAACATCGTCAAGTGGGGTTAGGAAGGTACGGGGTGTTACAGATTATTGTTATGGATTAATATATTATATGCATGGGAAAGTATGTAAATCATGTTGGTTATGCTTAGAAGTGTTGAACATGGTGCTTTGTGTTTTTGGTAAAAGATTTGTGATCCATGGGATTTAAGCTTGAAATATGACTTGTGACTTTGATGAAAGAGCATGGTATGGATAAAATATGAACATGTATAGTGTGATTTTGTTATTAAATTTGTTATTTTCATATAAGTGTAAATTATGGGATTTTGGTCGATATGTGATATGAGGTGTATTAAGGTGACTTGATGGATTATTTGTGATATGGTGTGGATGAGAAAGTGTAAAGGAGAAGTTTTGTGGTGAAATGTTGTTGATTATCATGTATTGGTCAATGTATGGAATATTGTGAGAATTATTGGTATGATGATTTCATCAATGGTATTGTCAAGGGGGAAATGACATTTTAAAGGCAAACATGTAACTCATTGACGTTATATGCATTTGTAAGGTAGTTGGTGGTTAATGTAAATTCCGTTATATATTTGTGTTGTAGAGTGAAACATAAAGAATGAGCGGGACTATTGTATGCACATCTAAGATTGTATATTCGTATTGAGGATACAAGGTATGTAAGGTTTCTCTGTCCGTATCTTTCTGCAGCAAATAGCAATCACATTGACATTTCACTTGTCCTATTCCGAAATGTGCTAAGGTATCCTATATCCGGTTATCAGTGGTCATTATCACATAGTTCTTACTCATTGATCAATTGTGAACCACATGTCTCATATTCATGGTTAATGTTCCAAAAGCCCAATAAGGTTATGTTCCAATGTTCCAATAGTGATTATACTCATGTCTCTTGTTCATGGATTATTGTCCAATGGTGTTATGGTTCTAATAATGTTATGTTTCTCACAATGTTTATTTACATGTCTCTCACTCATTGGTTAATGATCCAAAGCTTCAAGTAAAGTTACAACTATCATTGTATCAATCTCAAAGTAATAAATAAAGTAATGCATATATGTGGTCAATGATCAAGTATGGGTGGTAGCTTTGGGGGCAAATGCCTAGCTCAACCCGATCCCGAGATTGTTGGATCAGGGGGCAGTCCCAGAGGCATAAGCTTTCGTTTTAATTTTGCATATGTAGCAAAACATGTATAGTTCAATCAAGAAAAAAAAAGCTTAATTGACTGAGTCACCGCGAAAAATAGATTTGATGAGCATAACTCCAAACAATTAGTTTTAACTTTTAAGAAAATACAAGTATAATTTAATCAATTTTTTTTATTTCAAACACAAGCTATACATCCTCAAGAATGAGATTTCAGAATAATCTGACCCAAAAAACCTCTTAAAAAAATTTCAACATAAAATTTTTAGAATTCATCTTATAAGGGTATGCCAAGCTTGTCTTCCTAATGACTATTGCTAATAAATTTTGTAGAGGAGCTGGTATTTCTAATGACTTTTTGTTGTCAACAAATATGTATTTCAGTTCATTCTACAAAATTTAACTTCTCAATATATGCTTAACAATTACTAAAATATATTTATTTGTGAGAATTAATATACTTAAGACGAGAGATGGATCAAAGCATTTTCTTTAATAAGAGTCTTTTTGGATTGACTTATTTAAAGTGTTTTTAAGTCAAAATAATTTAAAAACACTTTTATAGTGTTTGGATAAAATAAAAAAATATTTTTAAACACTTATTTTAAACTTAAAAAAACAAAAATAAATAAAAAATCATAAATTAAAATATCTAACGTATAATTATTGACTTATAAGTCAAAAACTATAAGCCCATCTAAACAGACTCTCAAGCAAATGGTTATTTTTTGCACGAGCTGTTTTTACTAGTTGATAAGTATGCTGGAGTTTTAGAGTCAAAGAATCAACATGGAAGCCAACGAAATTGAAATAAAATAAAATAATGCCAATGATTATTACATAATAAGTAATATTAGACTACCCTCACTGACCTATATAAGACGTCATGATGCAGCTCTGAGGCTTTATTCTATTATTCATCATTTCCTTCCACCCATTAAAACCTCTGAGGCTTTATTCTATTATGTATCATTTCCTTCCACCCATTAAACTCTTATATACTTCTACGTGTTGTTTAAAAATTGGGTTGTCTGATTGAGGATTAATGTCCATATTAAGCCCCCGTATGAATTATTTAATCCTTTGCAAACAATATGACTACTCAAGGCACGCCTCGTACGTAGAACTAGGGCAAATTTCATAGAATTTGACTTCAAAAAATAAAAATCATTTTAAATATTCGCATTATTCGTCTCTAAGTTACCTAATAAAGAAAATATTAAATACTCCTACCACATTAATCTCCACCATTCATTTCTACCACTATGACGACAATTCCACATAGGATGCCCCCTAAGCTTCCTTTGTCCTCTCCACTAAGACGTCCTCTAATCATTATTTTACAATACCAATGAACAAATCACATGATTATTTAATTTCACTGAGCCGAAGAGATTGTCACCATATAAACAAAGCCGTTGCAACAATTAAAGTTATACAGCAGCTAGGAACAATTAAGAAAAAACAAACAGCTTGCTCTTGTTGGTACGTTTTCATGTAACGTTGATGGAAAGTCATCGGAATTTGCCCACAAATGCCATAAGTTTTTGCTTACTTCCATCAGAGCTCATCCAATATATAATCCTTCAGCTTGCCTTGCCGGAGGTTATACAACTGAAATCTGTCAATAAGTCCATTTTCTCTATTATTTCTGATCGGGATTTCGTTCGCAATTACAATCATCAATCAAGCTCCGCCACGTGGCTGTTCATCTACAAGAAACGGTGGCGCCGTGAAGCCGTTCTATATGGCTTCGCGGATTGTTCTAACCGGTGGTTCAACATATTGATCGCCGATTTGTTGAAACAAGTGGTTCCACCAGGTGAAGATGTCTACTTTTTGACTGCTAATGCTAATATATTCCTCTTCGCTTTGAATAATAGGCAGGAAGTCATGTCAGTTGATATTATGACTAGGATGGTGAAAAAGATCCCTCCAAGTCCGTTAGGTCCACGTGGTACATCGTCATGGCGAAGATCCGGTATGAAATTACTGTCTTGCCCTTGTAATTCCGAGCATTTTAGATTTTTGTTTGCTGAATTACATGAAACTCGTCCAACTTTATTTGAGTATAATTCAAAAGTTGAGAGATGGCAATTTACCGAAGCAATAGAGGTTACCCAAGAGTTGGAAGATGATTTTATTTTCCTAAGTGCATCTAATGGACGAAACGGAAGTGTTATCATAGGCGTGCGACCTGATCAATGCAACAGTAGTCCAGTTGTCATCCGACCAACATTCATCACACGAGGGAACGAGGAAGATCGATTAGCCGTTGGATTTAGTTGGGGGAATGCCATCGATATATTACACGTGTACGGTGATGGGAATATGATGACTATTAAATCAGATAAAGTGAATAAAACAGTTAGAAAGATAAAGAGAATAGAGTTGTGGGGGTTGAGCACAAATGGGAGATATTTGGAATTCATATCAAGGGCACCAAATGAGTTAATAGTTGATAAACTAAGCAAGCCATATGGTGCTATGATGGGGTGTATGCAAAAAACGCAAGGCATAACGAGGGCAATTTTGATGACCAATCTTGAGGGTATATGGGGGACAATTTGGTTAAGCTATAACAAAAAGGACAACCACTGGGCATGGCGTCCATTACCTGATTGCAACATGAAGGGCTCAAACCTGGCTGGTGTCACATTCTCCTCTGGTTTAACCTTGACCTAAGAGATATATTCTCATATTCATAATTGCATTTTCAATGTCATATCGTCAAATAGTTAAATCATACTGAAACTGTTAAACATTCCCCCCCCCCCCCCCCCCCAACCAATTTTCTTTATTAGTTTTTGTCAAGCGATGCACTGTGTGCCTTGTATCAACGAACGTTAGTTTTTAAGCACTTCCTGAATAATATTAAAAAATATGCTTAAATAATAAAATAAAAATTGGTAGGAATAAATTAAATTTCCTAAAAATGATAAATGTTTTGTTATCGATAATGTTTTGCTAGCTCACTAAATGAAGAAATCGTATTTTTACAGAATATCCAACTATTTTAAATATTAATGAAAACGTGAATACAAACTAAATATTCATTGGCACATCACCCAAGGTCACCTATGCCACCCTTGATTTAATCACGTATAATTAATTATTACAGACTTTGTACTTAAAATGATAAATTTAACTGTATGCATATTCTTGAATTTTTTTTGTTTGGAATTATCAATTAAAAATAAGATCTACAAAAGATACAGCTACACATTTGAATTTAAAATACAGAAAAGGGTCAAAAATGATCCTAAATTAATCGCAGAAGGTCTAAATATACTCTTCATCCACTTATTTTGCTAAAAGTATCTCCTTGGTTATATTTTTGGTTCACTTACCCTTTGACTAACGGTCACACTGAATTTTAAATCCAAGTGATATTTTATTACTAGTCCACTTTTAAACTTTGATATCAATTAAATAAAGGGAAAATTACATTTATATACAAAAAAGTAAATAGTTTACAATAAATATAGTCAAAGTTTTATTTATTACTTAAAATGACCATTAGGCCATTTTCTTTCTTTTTCTTTTCTTTTTTTCAGCAGTAATTTTTTTAAAAAAACTTTTTCATTTTTTTAAATTTTTTTTCTGTACAACTTTTTTTATGTATCAATATTATATAAATGGTGTACAAACATGTATATATGATGTACAAATAGTCATGTAGTGTATATATAATATATCAATATTGCATAAATAGTTATGTAGTGTATATATAATATATCGATATTACATAAATAGTTATGTAGTGTATATGTAATATATCGATATTATATAAATGGTGTATAAACATGTATAGATGATATACAAATAGTTATGTAGTGTATATGTAATAATCGATATTGTATAAATAGTGCACATACATGTACCGATATTGTATAAATGGTGTATAAATGTTTATCGATATTGTATAAATAGTTATGTGATGTATCGACATTGTATAAATGGTGTATAAATATGTATCGATATTATAAAAATAAATTATGTAATGTATCAATATCGATATTTATTTAACTATCATGCATTCCAAGCTAATAATAAGTAAAAGTATAAACTAAAATAATTAATAAATGTTCCTTTTTTCCATAAAAGAAATGAAAAAATTAGAAGAGTAAAAAAGATTTTTAAGAAAAAGAGCAACACATTTTTTTTTTTTAAAAAAGGAAAAAATAGTGAAAAAAATAGCAATAATTTTCTTTTAATAAAAGTTGAACTACACAAAACTGTTTTGAATTATTACATAGGAACTACTAATTATGTAATTAAAATATTAATGCAATAAAATCAAAAAGTCATTACATATTCACAAACAAGAAAGCTTTTTTTAAAAAAAAGTAGTGCAGAATTTTATTTTATTTTTTAAAAGGGCACTGACAAAAAACCAACAAGACATGAAATTGAAAAGGCAATTGGCCGTCTGCCAAATTTGCCGTAATTACTTTAGCCGACAGGCTATTTTGCGTAAGAATAATAGCCGAAAGGCCATTTTGGGTAAAAATGGATAAGTGGATTATTTTTTGTGTAAAAATTTAACTCAATTGACATTTTGTATAATTTTCCCTTAAAAGTAAATTCACCCACCCAGTTTTTTCACTTAGTCGACTGAAGCTCTTACTAGACTTTATTTTTTTCTTTATACTCTTCAATTTTTTTTTTCTTAAAAAATTGTGAAAGAACTGACATCCGGAGGTCGATTTCTACAAAAAAAAATCTACAAAAATTAAAAATCAAATGCTAGAGGTTGGTATTTTGCAAATTTTTAATTAAAAATTGGTCATTTGAAGGTCTGTTTTTATCTTTCTGATTTTTGGCGCTAAAAACACCGGCATCTTGAGGTTGATTTTGTTAAAAAAAAATTTCGCGAAATCGACTCCAAAAGTCAGTTTGCATTATTTTCGATTTCTAGCGCTAAAAAATCTACATCTGGATATCGATTTCATTAAAAGATATTTTTTGTGAAACAGGCTTTCGGAGTTCATTTTTTTTAAAAGAATTCTTTTCACGAAAAATAAATTTAAAAAGTATAAATAAATGATGAATTGATAGTCAGGTTTTGTGGACCTGGTAGAGAAAATAGGAAAACTTTAATAGTTGTGTTGATTATACCTGTAAGAATAATATCATCAATGAAAAAAGGTGAAAAATTCAGGTCCTCCAAGTTAAAGAGTAATTGGAGTCCAAAGTCTATAATTAACAACTATAATAATCAGTGTTTTAAAAGGCTGGGGCGTAAGGCGGAGCGTTTTGTTTAGCACAGGGTGAGGCGTAAGCCTCGAGGCGATAGGGCGTAAGCCTCATGGATCCTTATTTTTTTAATTTATAATATAGTAAAATAGTGTTATAAAGCAAAAATTATAAACAATAAATTAATAACTAATTAAAACAATTAAAAACATGATCAACAAACTCATAGAAAATAAAACTTTTAATATAATTTTACAAGTGTAAAGAAAGAAATGCTATAATAGCTACTATTGAGATGCAAATCAACTCTAACATCTTAACTTTAATTTCAAATAATAAAAGAATCACATTTTTGTAAAATATATTATGATCGTACTATGCAATTTACATCCTTGAAAGAAAATAATCAATAAACATTATAATAACACATAATAATTTACTTTCAAATAACGATTATTTTGAGACTTATAAAAATAATATTAAGACCAATATTGATAAGTGAAGATGTAAAAATCGGCTAATTAAGTATTTTTTTAAAGAAATGTTAAATGATATTCACCCTCACGCTGCTCCCAAATACTAAATATGCAATACAATGACTTGATATTTGAGTTATTCTCAATCTTCTAATTTCTATAGATGAAAAAACTATTAAGCATCATTTACTTATTAGAGAATTATAAGGGTCAACAATGTCAATTAAGGAATTCGACACATAATTTTCTTAAGATTTGTAAGGCGAGCCCTGAGCGTTGGGCGTTAGGCGTGCTTAGGGCGTACAGACGGGCGCTTAAGGCGTAAGCCTTACAGGATTTAGGCCTCACACCTATGCTTCGAGGCGTTTTGCCAGTGCCCTACCCGAGGCGAGCCTCAAAACTGCCTTTTAAAACATTGATAATAATACGCCTCAATAATATTTTCATACACATAGTAAAAATATATCGAGAAACGGATCACCAATTGTTAAATTCCATGGGAGGATGAGAAAAATTATGACGGTGCATGATTTATTAGGATTGAAATAGAAGATGTGGAGACATGATGAGCTTAGTCAAGTCATGTGAAAAATTAAAAATAAGCTAAAACTAGTCTCACAAAGGATCATTGAATGTGATCAAAGGTTTCTTGTAGATCCAATTTAATAATATCTCACTTTGTCTTCGTAGTAATCCTGGCAACGGATCGGTTCCTGACCTGCCGGATCAGGTTTTATTGTTACTGGATCTATTTCGATCTTTCCCAAATCAGGACCCGTACCAAAACCGGGTCTATCGGAATTTATGGCGGTTTCGATCCGGTCCATTGGTAACCGGTGTGGAACTGGGTCGGACTGGACCGGTCCACCAAGTCTACTGATTTTTTTAAAAAAAAATTATATAACTTATAAAAAAAGGTTTTTTAAAAGTTCTAAAAATAGTTTTTAAAACTAAAACTAAATGTTAAAATTAAGCTAAAAGAGAACAATATAAGTAAGAAAGTAGATAAGAAATGAGAACTCAAGAGAAGAGAGTTTTCTATTCTTCCAATAGGTCAAGTGTATACAATACAAATCCTTATGCCTCTATTTATATTATACATAGAGGCATCTAAAAGGTTGTCATAAACATGACTTTAACCATGAAGATTATGAGGAGGTTAAAGGGTGTAAGAGTTACATCCATAATAGTAAGGGTAGTGGATGATTATCTATATATTATGGAGAAGAGTAGTGGACATACATATTAACTAATACAATATTTTATAACCCTCCCCCTTGGATGTCCGTAGATAACGTACCTCGTTAAAACCTTACTAGGAAAATCTCTGTGGGAAAAAAATTCTAGTGAAGGAAAAAAAGAACACATATATTTTAATATGCATTATTTGTTGCCTCATCAAAAATCTTGCCAGGAAAACCCAGTGGGACAAAACCTCGGCCAAGAAAAAAGCGTACAACGTGTATTATATTCTCCTTGATTAAAACATCCCTTAATCCTTGTAATGATGTCTTTCAATCTTGTATGTCAGCTTTTCAAATGTTGATATTGCTAGTGTCTTTGTGGTCAAATCACATTCATGAAGATGTTGCATTCTTGAACTCATCTTCTTGACCTCGTCGTCGCAAGCAAATTGTTCATTCAACTTATTCGTAGCAACAACCAAATTGCAGGCACTTTCATTTGCAAGATAATAGAATGGATTGTTTTATCGAATAACGTGATATGACAATGTTCCAACGTGCAAACAGATTACTTTCTTGAGATCAAACTTCATATAAATCAAATAATTTTCCTGCACTCTCATAATCAACAATTCCTTGACAATAATGGTTAGAAATAATAAATTCAATCAATACTTGATTTCATTCAAATCCACATAAAAGTGAAATTGTGTCTTTCCTACATATTAACAAAAAATATTTTCTCATGTATAGAAATAACAGGATACATAAGTGCACCAATTTCACTAACCATTTTCATGAGATCAAAATCGATCTTTCTTTATGTTGAGTGATCTCGCAGCCATTGGGGTATTCAATAGATCGAATCGCTTTAAAACCTTTTAAACTCTTCAAGAATTTTCATATAACATTTTCTGTCTAGCTAGACATGACAATCATTCATTATATGCATTCAAGTTTTTCATACATTGCCAGATTTAAAGAAACCTTATTGCATCCACCACATGAGAACACATCTCCAAATAATAATGCCAGGACTTTTGCGAATAACCTTTGTGTTTCAAGGCACAATACGTACTTTATATCTTAAGATTTTACATTTCGCACAATAATCCATTTGTACCCCACTAGCATTATACCTTAGTCTATAGACTAAGTCCATACCATCACTTTTCAAGTGAAATAAAATATACTTGAATTGCGTATTTTACCTAGCCAATCATTTATCTGTCCACACTGTTTGACAGATTTGAATTCAAGATCTTCGTTATCATTTATAATGGTGAGCGCTACATTATACCAAAAATACCATCGACAGTTATTTGGTATCAGTTTCAATACGACATAACTTATCGAGATCTCTTCATTTTATCATTTTCAGGTACCTGAACCTTTACCAAGGTTTTATGAAGTATTATATCATGGTGCTCCTTTAAAGCACTTGCCTTATTATCAAGACCATCTTGATTATTTGCTCCTCTCCTTCTTTAAGGAGTTTTACATTTGGAACTGACTTGTCTATCACGTTTTAGGCGTGCCATAGACCCTGCCCTTCAAGGACCTTTCATTAGAGCATTTACAGATGAATTATAACATAGGATCAGTCTAGAAATGAACTTGCAACGTTTTGCAAATCATGAATTATCTCTTGAACTTCAAGTTCACTTTTTTTTATGAGGATCTAGATAATTCATTTCATACATTTCATCCATTAATCATATCTTCCCCTAATGTTAGAAAGTCTAACATTCACCCCAACCTTATTTTGGGGATCCATCTTTGTGCGTGGTGGATGTTGCACATTCAAATTTTTAGATGGGTTTATTTGGTTCCTGATCCTGAACCAACAATATAGGGGAACCTTGTTGGCTTGATGCATACAAATGTTGCTATATTTAAATAAATTTGTCTCACACTAAATTTTTTTTTGGGAGATTTGTTCTCATAACCAATGGTTCAGCTATAATTGGAGGCACACACTTTCTGCTAAACCAATCAACATTATCAACTTTTATAGTTTGAAACCATACTCTTAATTTAACAATTTGAGCAAACAACTTTGCAAAAATCAAATTGCAAGTTGATAACAAAGCGCATATGACCAACCATATATGCATCTTATTTCATAGTAAACGGTCCACATGGCAGGTGAACGGGCCCATATTCACTTGGTTATACGTTCCAAAAATTTAGGGATACGATCCCATCCTTAGCTGATATAATATTTTATCGTGAGAACAAGCAACATAGGAGAATTTTTGAAGAATCTTTTATTTCTTCAATGTATAATTACATGAATTCTCAATTATTTTTGCATCACATTTGAATCGGGATGGTCAACCGATCACGCCAACTTATATATTTTCTATAAACTTTTAGTTTACTATCACATGTCATTCCATCACCATGCCCATAGTTATATCAACAAATAGGACAAAAACGGGTAACCTTTCATATTTATAACCCGTTTCGATTGTAGTAATATGAAGATATAAAAATCTTTCCATAATTTATAGTCTCAAAATAACAATAATTTTTTTCTTGTCAATTTTCTTGAAACCTAAAAGTTTCTTTTGGAGACTTACTACAGTCTCAATATCATGAATAATTTCATTCCTCCGTATAGTAACACATTAGCTTTTTCGAAGCTATCAAATACTTGTGTACTACCTCATATTTGAAAATACCATTTGTATGGTGGTCATCTCCTTTTAGGGAGAAAATTATTGTCATTATGGTCAAAATCATTATATGCAAGACCTCTTTCTTGCTTTAATTTTGACTTTAATAAATTATTTTTATAACATTTGGCAAAATCCTTTTTGGCGTACCATATTTACGCGATCAATAACAAATTCATTCGATCACACCATAATACCCATTTTGGTCATGGCCAAAACTTTCATAGGCAAGAATAATTTCTTGCTTTTACCCTTTAGTAGATCATGATAAAACATACTATAACATCAATGACCTTTTCATACCAAATTAAATTTTTTTATTTCTCTCAAACCTCTCGTAGAGGTGAGTTTTGGTGTTTATTCAACCATAAATAAGCACGTTTTTATCCATAAATTTATGACATCTTTGATACATTCACTTTCAAGAATGGTTGGGCATCCACGATATTTATCACAAGTCACATTCTCTTCAAGAAATGGACGAATTCATTGTATGTGCTTTTATTATAAGCCCATTGTCATGCATTGTCATTTATCATATTTATATGACTCACCTCAACATCACTTTATTTTGATGGAGGTTTTGTAAAACTTATCACATTAGGTTGCACGATAACCGCGTGCCCAATACCTTTCATATCAAATTGATGGTAAAATTACCTTCACCCTTTTTAAGGACTAGTTGGAGAGCCCATAGTGTTCTTCCTTTTATTATTATCAAAATGATTACAATTATAATTTTGTTCCTCCACGCCCACATAAATTAACCACTTGTCTTTTTCAGACTTATATGCACTGCTACCACATTCACATCAAAGAATGGAGCAAATTAATGTGGCAGGTTTCATGACTTTTCAACATATCATTTACTTTAGTCATCCTTATGTCATGATCAATATAGTGCATTGGGACGTCTTACCAATATAAAGCGTTTTTAGGCCATAATTCGATGGGACTCAAATCCACTACCTTATCATCATGGTGCATCGGAACTTCTAACCCGATGTCTTACCCTTTTGATGCGATGGGATTAGAATTCACCGTCATATCCTCAATCAATGGCTTAATAAATCAAAGTACAATGAGACTCAACCACGAGCCTTTAAAAAAATATTATGACCACTTTGGTGATCATGTGATAATCACCCCGAGTAACAATTATCTGAAAGAAAAACTCAAAACTTCTCAAAGTTAAAAGAAATCATAAGTAATCATCACATTAAAATAAAATACTACCAAAAATATGGTAGTAATTTTCCAGCAAAAATGTTTTGCAGTAAGGTTTTTTTGTTTCAAGATCAATGTTAAGACATGCCTCAATAATATGATCTTGAAATGATTTAATGACAATACATAGTAAAAGAATAGAATTTACATGTTTAAACCAATTTCTTAAGAGATGATTCTAGATCTTTGCAGTAAATATATTGGGAGCAATATGAACCAGAAGTTTTATGAATGTAATTCAACACACACTGCTTAAAATAAAAATAAAAATACATACCTTATATCTGTTGTTTCCTCCGTGAACTCATATATAAAGAACTCCTTTAAATAGTTGGATAAACAGAGACATTAACCAATTTCACTTCAATATCATTTCGGAATTTACGTGTGGCTCACGAATATGTTTGGCTAACTATGATGGCTTCATTAGCTCAATGCTTCGAGAAAGATTGCTTCAAAGTGAGATATTAGTGCTGATAACGTGTTAAAATTAATCTAAAAGAGAACAATATAAGTAAGAAAGTAGATAAGAAATGAGAACTCAAGAGGAGAGAGTTTTCTATTCTTCCAATAGTTCAAGTGTATACAATACAAATCCTTATGCCTCTATTTATATTATTACATAGAGGCATCTAAAAGGTTGTCATAAACATGACATTAACCATGAAGATTATGGGAGAGGTTAAAGGGTGTAAGAGTTACATCCATAATGGTGAGGGTAGTGGATGATTATCTATATATTATGGAGAAGAGTAGTGGACATCCATATTAACTAATACAATATTTTATAACAGTTATAAATTTTTTCAAACTTTTTTTCAAACTTTTTCAAACTTCTTCAATCTTTTTTTCAAACACTTTTTCAAACTTTTAATTTAGAATAAATTTATAGTTTTAACAAAATTTTAACTAATTAATTTATAAAATTTATTGCATTAAATAAAAGACGGACTTTAAAATAAAACTAAGGCGAATAACCTATATATTTATTCAAATCTTGGACATTGTATATGTATTACAAATACTAGAGGAGAATCTAATCTACGCAGCCACCTTCTAGGAAGGGTTCTGTTTGAATTAGATATCTAGTATCTTACTAATATCTATAACATCCAAAATATTCATGTTGTAATTTAGCTATTTCATTGGCGGACATATTTTCCAAAATCGGTCTTCGTCCTTGTTCATCCATTGCTTCCATTCCATCATCACTGTCTTCCTCAAATACTTCATCTATTTCATCTTTGATTTGTGCTGTTAATTTTGGGAGCCCAAAATTTCTTCGTTCGGCATTGATCCAACTGAAATCTCCAAACTATCCTTTGCTATTGAATATCGATGATCTCCAATAATAAATCTTCCCGAGCTAAACGCTTGCTCCGAAGCAACTGAAGAGGCTTGACTTGCTAGCACATCTCGAACCACCTTTGAAAGCCTTGGAAATTGTCTGACACGGGTCTTCCATCATGCTAATAGTTGTTGTCCATTCGCATCTCTAATATTATCCCGATCCTGAGAAAGATATGAATCAAAATCATTACTGCTAGAACATTGAAGACCAAGTTCTTCACCCTTTTCATCATCTAAATCATCATATCTAGGCCTAGATGAAGAAGGTTCAGCCGACGGAATATTTTGTTCAATAACTTGATACATGTTATACAAGCTCCTAGCGTTAGGAACTATATTAGTATAACAAGTTTCAACCGATGGCACTTCATTAGGACCAATTTCTAAATTTCTATAAATTTTTTGAACCATCATAATTACACCAATTTCTTTGTAAAATGGGTTGAATAAAGCAGTGGTCAAATAAATTTGCGGAATAGGAAATTTTTAATTTTTTTTTTCCATCATAGCTAAAATAGACTCTTTGAACAATCGAATTTTTTTATATTCAGCAAGTATTTAGAAACAACAGTAATATTTACTAAAACAGAAGAAATGGTTGGAGTATATATAGCAGATACGATATGTGTAGCTTGATAAAAAGTTTTCAAAAATTTACAAAGTTCTTTTATTTCAGCCCAATCATCATCACATAGTCTTAAATCAGGATTCGTATTTTGAGCATTATAAACTAACTTTATAGGTTCACGATATCATAAGCAACAATAAGCATTTCATATAAAGAATTCCATCTAGTACAGACTTCTTTTGAAACTTTTCTATATGGAATTTCTAATTCTACACAACGACGTTTAAAATCATCTGATATACTCTTTTTTTTTTTTTTTTTTAAAAATAAAGCTACAAGCAATTCGAACTTTATAACTACCATTTCCAAAAAATTGCACGCCGTCTTGTACTATCAAATTTAAAATATGTGCAGTACACTTAACATGAGAATAATCTTCATCTATTGGACAAAGTCTAGTTTTTAAAGTATCAATAGATTTCATATTGTTAGAAGCATTATCTAATGTGCATGACATGATTTTATCAATAAGTTGAAAATATTTCAAACTATCTGCTATTGTAGAACCTATATAGAAATCGGTTTAAGCCTCGTCAACATATTTATAACAAATAATTCTTTTTTGCATGTTCCAATGGTGATCAATCCAATTAGCCGTAATAGTAAAATAATCATTACCTAATATAATACGACCCATATCAGAAGTAATAGATATTTTACCATCAAATTTTTTAAATAAGCAACGAAGAAAATGACAATGTTCAGCTTGATATTTAAAAATATCACTTTTGATTGTATTTCGTGAAAAACCTTTAAAAGAAGGATTATAAACTCATTGAATATAATTAATAAAACCGGGGTGTGAAGCAAAACTAAAAGACAAACCCATCACAACAACCATTTTTGCTAATTCTTCTCTATCTACATTTTCACTATATGTCGATGATGAGCACGGGCCAGCCGGGTTAGACATGTTTAAACGAGTCTGAACCATATTACCTCCTACAGATTCTTCCAAAAATGGTGTACCATTTTTTTTGGCCTTAACCTCCTGTTCTAGACGAATAAATTCTTTACTATATTTTCTCAAATGCTTACTTAGCAATCCAGTCCCGCCATTGTTTTCCCCGGTCAAGTGTTTCATAACTTTCTGGCATCTATTGCAAGTAGCGGTATTTTTTTCCCTATCATGCACCATAAATTTCCAAACTATAGAAATTTTAGGAAGTTCGGTCCCTTTGGTCCTAGTAAATTCCGGCAAAACTTCATCATCTTGTTTCGGTAATTCCGTAACCGTACTAGTAGGGGTAGGGGTCTCACCTAACTCTTGTTCTTCTATATCATCTTCTTTTGGTAATTCTTCATCACAAATATCATAACGTCTACCTAGGGTCTCATGGTCTAATTGTGCATCGGGGTGAATATCGTAATGATTTGGTTGTGATAAAGAAGTTTCATTAACATCATTTAAAAATCTAGAAGGTAATGAGTAGTAGCACTATTTTTTTACCCTTACGAAAAATCTTACGAAGCATCGATGTTTTACCACTACTTTTTTACCGGCGTCCATAATTAAATTTAAATATAACTAAAATATTAAAAAGAAACAATATAAATATTACAAAAAAAAAATAATGAAAGTAAACAAATATAGATATTTAAAAACAAAAATATATAGATTAAAGTAAACAAATAAAGAGATTAAAGTTGGAACGAATGTACCGAACGTCTGCGTAAAAGCAGACATATACCAAATGTCGAAAATCGAAATTGAAAGATGATAATTGAAGCTTGCAATATCTTCAAAAAATCTCCAACTCCTATTAGCTAATACCACAATTATAGAATATTAAGAGAATAATAAAGAGATTTTTAGGGAATGACAAAGAGATTATATGAAGATTTGTGAGAAAAATAATGGATATATGGGGGTATTTATAGTGAAAAATGGTTAAGGGGGGTAGAGGGGTGTTTTGGTTGGGTGGGGTGTGTGTGTGTTTTGGGAGGGTACATAGGCAAAATAGCCGTTGGTGCCCCCCCCCCCCCCCCAAAGGCTGCCAACGACTATTTTATTTTTTTAAAAATTTTCAAAAATCCGACTGTTAACCGGTCTGGGACCGGAACCGGGTCAACCGGTGCAAAATGGATGTTCCGCACCGAGACAGGATACTGGAACTCCGAGTCCTAGACATTAACAGGTCTAACGGTACCGGGCCGGACCGTTACCGGATCCATTACCTGAACCGGACCGGAACGGGTCAGACCCGGTCCCTTGACAGGCTTACTTGGTAGTGAAAAGGTGAGTCCCCAATTCTTGAACAATAATCATTTATCTGCAACTCTTCTACCCTTTAAAAAATTAGATTGAATTGGACCAATAATACTATCAAGTCAAGATTTGTAACAATTGATAATTATTCTAAAAATAATATTGCAACTGTCAATAGGACGAAATTGAGTGATAACAAAGGCGTTACGAACCTTTGAAATTAAGCATAAGTAAGTCGTGTGAAAGATGTTAGGAATGGTAGACGTATCAAAAACAATAAGGCAAAATTATTGAATTGAATGAGAAACAATATTCCAGTTGTGTTGGTAAAAGAAATGGTGTAAGTCATCTGGGCTGGGAGCCTTAAAAGGTTTGAAAAAATAGAGGGCAAAAGAAATTTCAGCATTTGTAAGAGGTGCATCCAAAGTAAACCAATGGTTATAGTTAAATGATTTTGGGTGTACAGAAAGTTGTTGCAAGCACTGGATTAAATTAGTAGTAAATAGACTTTAGTAGTAAATAGACTTTAGAAGTAAAGGATAATGTTGTCAACAATTGCAGAATGTTTATAAAATCAGTTACCCATAGAATCTAAGTCACTCAACTTTGGTCTTTACTTCAAAACTCACTCAATTATCATATTTTTATTCAGAAAGTCACTCAACTTTAATTTTTACTCCAAAAGTCACTCAACTATCACGTTTTTACTCAGAAGGTCACTCCACCTATTTAATTATTTTTTAAAATAAAATTTGCTATGTGAAAATTCTATTTAAAAAAAAATTCTAAAAAATAAAAAGTATCCCTTTAATAACCCTTTTATCCCTGTTCTCCTAAATTAATTAACTAATAATTAACCTATTCTTAGTTATCTTTTTCAAACAAGTAACTAGGCGAGATGTTTTAATATTATGACAAAGTGGATTTTCTTTGTTCTATTCCTTTTCTTCTTCAAGGTTTTTCCTATGGCAACAACTTCCACCATTGCTATATTGGCTTCTTACACTACATATTATTTGTCTGTTTTACATATTTTAGGAGGGTAATAGTTACACTTCAAACAAGGATAGGAGGATAACAAGTTAATTTAGGTGTGTAAATTAAATAATCTTTTTTGGACAAGTTTAAAGAGTAACTTATTCATTTTTATCTATTTTAATTGAAGTTATTCTAAAATGATGTATTTAGTTTAATTTACTCTTAACTTATTTTGGTGTAAAATAAAACTTTACACGTTGAAACAGAAATATTTTGTCATTAATCATTTAGTTAGTTTACATTATACACATTATTCACATCATTTGGTTATAATGATAATTCTGATCTTGGATGGACTTTAGTTATGATAAATGCAATGATAGTCACTTTGTTCATGTTAACATGATCGAAGAAAAATGAAAAAGAGGAGGGAGGGATATTAATTTAGGGGAATAAGGATAAAAGAATTATTAAAGAAATATTTTTTATTTTTTAAAATTTTATTTTTAAATAGAATTTCCACATAAATATAATTAAATAGGTTGAGTGACTTTCTAAGTAAAAATGTGATAGTTGAGTGATTTTTGGAGTAAAAATCAAAGTTGAGTGACTTTTTGAGTAAAAATGTGATAGTTGAGTGACTTTTGAAGTAAAAACCAAAATTGAGTGACTTTCTAGGATAAAAATCCATAGTGAATGACCATTTGAGTTATTAACTCCATAGAATCTCTAATACCCATGATTTTATTTTGCCTACATGTTGCAGAACAGAAAAAACAGGAATGCAATGGAACAGTAGCTAAAATATGCAGAAATGGAAATTAAGCTAAGTTAAGAACTAAATTACGGCTAAAGATATTTTTTTATAGATGATAGCAATTGAGAGTGAGATTATTACAATTTATAGTGTACCCAACCCTAGCTGACTCACACCTTTTCCCTTAAGGGAAAAGATTGAAATAGTACTATCTCTGCAGAAACAGCTGTAGGACTAGAAAGGGTCCCTTTCCTAATCTTGGGATTGAAATTAGCAAATAAACTAACTTAGGGACTAAACTCCAAGAAGAAGACTACAGCTAAATAACCATATTAACGGCTAGGTACTACTGCTCAAGCTAGAGGTACAATTCCTTTTAGCCACTTTTCTTCTGTTCTGCAGATGCTGATAATTCAATCTGCATCACTACATCTCTCAAGGGTGGCGAGGTAAAAAAGTTTGTGTTTGTTTTATCCTCATTGAACCAATTAATACAAGATTTAAGACACCAAAATTTTTCTTGTAAAAATAGTTGATTGAAATCACATGTCAACAAATATTCCAAATTCCGAAGAAATAAACTTGTGGAATAACTGGTGAAGATTAAATTTATTGAAGTCGGCAAGGATGTGTTTCTATTTTTTTTTTTAAATATTGCCAAATTGATCATGATTCCACATTAACACATCCTTTGTAAAATGATTGACAATGGAAATCAAATCATGATTGTTAGAATTCCAAGAGTTATCCACTATCTTTTTAAAATCATGGTGGAAAGTCCAAATTGATTCAAGTCTAAAAGGTTTATGGTAGATAGGAGTACGCGGGGTAAGTGTTAATAAAATTGGACAATGATTCGAGTGAGTTCTTTGTAAATGTCTAACTGCCACCACAGGAAAAAGATTTAGCCAATCATAATTTGCAACAAACCTATCAAGCGCTTCAAAACAATCGCTAGTAATATGTTTGTTAGTCCAAGAGTAATGACTATTGGAAGATCCTAAACCATACATTTGCAGTAGTTTAGGCAGTTCAAATTTTCAAAATATTTGCCCTAGCATTATTAATAAGTCATCCCCTAATTTTTTTAGATGCTCTAGTTACTTCATCAAAATTCCCTTCCATTAAGTAAGGGCCATGTATATATTATGCATATGATTAAGATTGTGCCATAGTAACTATCTAGAGTTATGATCATACTTTGCATAAATAGCAGGAAAAGCCAAGTGTGAGGTTTAGGGAGTACCTTTATCATGCAGTGCAACTTTTAAAGAGTGATAGCAAATCTATTTATATCCAAATGATTCTGATGCCATAGAATAGAAAGACCACCCGACTGGTCCTCAGTAGACACACCCTTAGCATTTGCAAAATTAAAATCTTTTCTCAAATTGATATGATCTATGATATGGATTTGTAACACCCCGTACCCACCAAATCCTACTTGACGATGTTGAACAATGGTTACCTAAGTGTCGAGAGCCAAAAGTATGTATTGTGTAATGTTATGGCTGAGGTAATTGATATTGGGCCTAGTACATGGGATTAGACCTTCGTAGGAGATGTAACACCCCGTGTGTCGTCGAACCTATACGACTACATGTACAATTATGGAATTAATTAAACATGAGAGATTTGAAGAATTATGAAATTATTTGTTGGGGATTATATGAGTCTTGAGCCATTGGGCCAAATGAGGCCCAAAGATTATAAGAAAGACTTGGCCCAATGGGGCAAAACATGATCCAATCTTTCATTTGACTAATCAACCATGCATTTAATGCCAAGAGATGGATAAGAGTGACTTTATGGATCCATATATATATATATAAGGAATTATACACAAAATTTGGTGGGCTAAAGAAGTCTTGAACTATTGGGCTCAATGGAGGCCCAAAAAGACATCCAAGACATGGCCCAAAAGGGGTATTTGACCCATTCTTGCAAGACCAAGTTGTTATAGCATGATTGGACCAAGTGTGAGGATAAGGATCATTAAAAGAGACTATATAAAGCCATAAATCATATTTTTATTCATAATACACACACATGCCTTTTTTTTACATTTTCTTAAACATTATCTCTCAAGATACAAACCCTAAGGCAACTACTTGTTGGGCCAAGATCACTCTTTGGTAAGCTTTGGTAAGTGTATATTATCATGGTTTAATAGATTTTATGCATGTAATATGGTTTATATCATGATGGTTATGTTGGTGAAGTATGAAAAGGTCACTATGTGTAAAACAATTTGTGTTTGCTAAATCGGAGGGTGGTTTTGTCTTGTAAACTTGAACATGGACTTGTGATTTTGAAGGAAGTGGACTTTATGGATTCAATATTGAAATGTGATATGTTATTATAGTTTTACCTTGATTTTTCATGGTGTATAATGTTTGAAATTTCTATTGTGAAATTGGTTATGGTTTTGGTGGCGTTTTGGCTGTAAAGTGTAGTTTTGAGTGTTGTATGTGTGTTGTGAGACCATGGCTGATGGTTGAGGTTCAATATGATCAAAAATATGTTAAAATAAGTTTGGTTATGATCATGGACCATTCAGTGCATAAAAAGACCCCAAAAAGACCATTTCGGACCAAAACGGGCACCCGCCCTCGCAGACGAAGCACCTGCGGGCACAGGTTCCAACACAGGTGCCTATGGATACTGCCAAAAGTCACCTTCGGATGTAGTTCATCCACCTGTGGGCGCAGGTGGCTTAGCGTATTGGCCCAAAACTCCGAATTGCTTGTTTTTGCATCCCTTTGGCCCCCTGAAACCCCTATACCCTTCATGGATGTAATTATCAACTTGTGATGTCATTTTAATGACCTTAAAGTGTCGTATGAAGGCATTCTGGACTGTATTAAATGTGTATGGTTGTTCATATGTTGTTATGAGGCAAATGGATAAGCGTAAATGTGACGGAATGGAAATGGGAAGGCATAAAGGGTAAGTGTGATGCGAAATGCTATTGTTATACGAAATCTTGGTTAATGTGTGGAATGTTAAGGTGTTGTTGGTATGATGATGAAGTTATTTGTATTGTAAGGAGTGAAATGAAGTTATATGGCGGTCATATAGTTCATTGTCGTTTTGTACGCTTGTACGGTAAATGATTGTTAACAAGAGTTTCATTGTGGACTTGTATTGTAGAGTGAAACATAAGGAAGAAGCTGGACTGCTGTGTTCATATATATACTTGTGTACTCGTACTTGGAAGTAAAGGTATGTAAGGTTACTCTTCTATATCCTTCTGCAGCATGTGGTGTTCACATTGTCATAGTACTCTTTCGATTCCGAAATGTTAAAAGGTATTCCATATTCGGTAGTTGGCTAGTGTTACTCACAGGTTCCTCACTCATTGGTAAATGGTGAATCACATGTCTCATATGCATTGATAATGTTCCGAAAGCCCAATAGTGGTTATGTTCATGTGTCTTATTTAGTGCTCATTGTCCTAAGGTTCCAAAAGTGTTCTATTCCAAAGGGGTTTTATAGTATTCCAACTAAGGTTGATATATATTGTTATTCATATGTGTTTTACTCCTAGACGAATTATGACCCACTTAGTTCTTATTTATGGATGAAAGTTCTTAAGTTGTCATATGTGGTAGATCCTAGGAGAACTATCTCGACGAGAGTAATAAGGTCAAGAGGGCTTGTGTAGTTGAATAGCATTATTCCAATCATGACATGAGTCCAAGTTCCAATAGAGTGATATGCATGTCTCATATTCATTAGTAATGTTCTAAAAGTCCGATGAGGTTATGTTCCAAGGTTGCAATAGTGGTTATACTCACGTGTCTTGTTCATTGATCATTGTCCAATGGGTCCAAGAGTGTTATGTTTCCATGGAGGCTATGTTCCAATAATGTTTATTTGCATGTTTCTCACTCATTGATTATTGATCCAAAGCTTCAAGTAAAGTTGTGACTATCATTGTATCGATCTTTCATAAGCAAAAGTACCAATCTCTCAAAAGTAATGCACAAGTTAATGTACCTATCCCTCACAATTAAAGATGTCAATCTTACAAGAGTAAAGATGTAAAGTAATGCATGTTGTGTTTCAAGTTTCAAGAATGTTTCCATCATCAAAGTATCACTCATTGAATGAAAGAACGAGTAATGAAAGAAAGAAGTAATGTTTAATGGGTGGTATCCCAGGGGTGAAATACCTAGCATGGATCGATCCCAATAACATCCCAGGGGCGATAAGCCTAGCATGGGTTAATGACATCCCAGGGGCGACACGAAAGCCTAGCATGGGTTCACATAGCATAACATCCTAGGGACAATAAGACTAGCATGGGTTAATGACATCCTAGGGGCGACACGAAAGCCTAGCATGGGTTCACATAACATCCCAGGGTTCAAAGTACCTAGCATGGGTTAATCTCATCCCAGGGGCTACAAAACAGCCTAGCATGGGTAGAACAATAAAGATGAATGAATATGAAAGCAAGAGAAGTAAAAAATGTAATATACATGGTTACCCAAATGCAGAAAGAGAGTTTTATTCACACTAGCTATTTCTCTTACATTGATTACATGGTTGTTGTTATTATGTATGAATGAGCGTAAATGACAATAACAGAAGAATTGTACATAATTCCGCATAGTGAGTTTTCTCTTATAATTATTTCCATTGAAGTTCTTACGTACTGATGTAGTTTTCTTATGGCCTTACATACTCAGTACATTCTTCGTACTGACCCCTCTCGGGGACTTACCTTACATGTTGCAGGTGCAGGCACAAGTAGACCTCCACAGTAGGTTGACAGTATTTGCAGATATTTGGTGAGCCCCAGTTGGTTCGGGACTTTTCGAGTCATAGTTATACATTGGATTTGATGTTATATATGTTATGAACTGGTCGTGTATGTATTTAAAGGCTTTGTAGACATGTGTGGGTATATGGATGTAAGATATGTACGTTCAATTTGACGAGATGGCCCCAACGGCCAAGTTTTATATATGTATATATATGGTATTTCACATTTCATCAATTACATGAGCTAGTATGTTATTTATAAAGGGACATGCATATGAACGAACGTGAGCAAAGATTGGTTCTCTCGGGCCATATCGGCTTCGGGTGCCAATCACGCCTCGTTGGAATTTTGGGTGTGACAAAAGTGGTGTCAGAGCAGGTCGTTCTAAGGGTGTCTACAAAGCCGTGTCTGAGTAAAGTCTTACTTATCAATGTGTTGTGAACCACATTTATAAGTAGGAGGCTATGGGACATTTAGGATGTTGTTTCTTTTCTTCATTCTAGATCGTGCAATAGAGCCAAGGTGGTAAGTGAAACCGTTTCTAACCGTTAGTGATTGGTTTTCTTTGCTATAGTAAACTGCTGATGACAAGAAGAGGTAAAGACAAAGGTAAGTAGGTGAATATGCCTGCCAATGAAGGAATGAGTAAATCACCACCGGACCAAGCCAGTCAAGGTGGAGCTGACCCTAGAATTACTAGCCAAGTCTTTTGATGCCCTTACATCAGTTGGTGAATTTATTATAGTTGAAAGGGAATATCGTAATGGTATAGTAGATGTTTGTGATTATAGATGATTAAGTACTCTTAAGAGTGTTACTAATGAAAGGGCTAATGGGATTTGGAAAGAAAGGGCAAAATGGCCCTATACAATGTGACATGTGAAATTGCCGGAAGTGTATAAAGAGTTCTATTTCATATTGATCCCATAGAAAATATGCAAAAAAAAATAGAGGATTTCACTAGGAAGAGTTACTTGTTGTTCTTCTAGATCAACATTCGAGGACGAATGTTCCTAAGGGGGGAAGAATGTAACACCCCGTACCCACCAAACCCTACTTGATGATGTTGAACAATGGTTACCTAAGTGTCGAGAGCCAAAAGTATGTATTGTGTAATGTTATGGCTGAGGTAATTGATATTGGGCCTAGTACATGGGATTAGACCTTCGTAGGAGATGTAACACCCCGTGTGTCGTCGAACCTATACGACTACATGTATAATTATGGAATTAATTAAACATGAGAGATTTGAAGAATTATGCAATCATTTGTTGGGGATTATATGAGTCTTGAGCCATTGGGCCAAATGAGGCCCAAAGATTATAAGAAAGACTTGGCCTAATGGGGCAAAACATGATCCAATCTTTCATTTGACTAATCAACCATGCATTTAATGCCAAGAGATGGATAAGAGTGACTTTATGGATCCATATATATATATAAGGAATTATACACAAAATTTGGTGGGCTAAAGAAGTCTTGAACTATTGGGCTCAATGGAGGCCCAAAAAGACATCCAAGACATGGCCCAAAAGGGGTATTTGACCCATTCTTGCAAGACCAAGTTGTTATAGCATGATTGGAACAAGTTTGAGGATAAGGATAATTAAAAGAGACTATATAAACCCATAAATCAGATTTTTATTCATTAGATACACACATGCCTTTTTTTTACATTTTCTTAAACATTATCTCTCAAGATACAAACCCTAAGGCAACTACTTGTTGGGCCAAGATCACTCTTTGGTAAGCTTTGGTAAGTGTATATTATCATGGTTTAAAAGATTTTATGCATGTAATATGGTTTATATCATGATGGTTATGTTGGTGAAGTATGAAAAGGTCACTATGTGTAAAACAATTTGTGTTTGCTAAATCGGAGGGTGGTTTTGTCTTGTAAATTTGAACATGGACTTGTGATTTTGAAGGAAGTGGAATTTATGGATTCAATATTGACATGTGAGATGTTATTATAGTCTTACCTTGTTTTGTCATGGTGTATAATGTTTGGAATTTCTGTTGTGAAATTGGTTATGGTTTTGGTGGCGTTTTGGCCGTAAAGTGTAGTTTTGAGTGTTGTATGTGTGTTGTGAGACCATGGCTGATGGTTGAGGTTCAATATGATCAAAAATATGTTAAAATAAATTTGGTTATGATCATGGACCATTCATTGCATAAAAAGACTCCAAAAAGACCATTTCGAACCAAAACGGGCACCCGCCCTCGCAGACGAAGCACTTGCGGGCACAGGTGCCAACACAGGTGCCTATGGCTACTTCCAAAAGTCACCTTCGGATGTAGGTCGTCCACCTGCGGGTGCAGGTGGCTTAGCGGATTGGCCCAAAACTCCGAATTGCTTGTTTTTGCATCCCTTTGGCCCCCTAAAACCCCTATACCCTTCATGGATGTAATTATCAACTTGTGATGTCATTTTAATGACCTTAAAGTGTCGTATGAAGGCATTCTGGACTGTATTAAATGTGTATGGTTGTTCATATGTTGTTATGAGGCAAATGGATAAGCGTAAATGTGACGGAATGGAAATGGGAAGGCATAAAGGGTAAGTGTGATGCGAAATGCTATTATTATACGAAATCTTGGTTAATGTGTGGAATGTTAAGGTGTTGTTGGTATGATGATGAAGTTATTTGTATTGTAAGGAGTGAAATGAAGTTATATGGCAGTCATATAGTTCATTGTCATTTTGTACGCTTGTACGGTAAATGATCGTTAACAAGAGTTTCATTGTGGACTTGTATTGTAGAATGAAACATAAGGAAGAAGCTGGACTGCTGTGTTCATATATATACTTGTGTACTCGTACTTGGAAGTAAAGGTATGTAAGGTTACTCTTCTATATCCTTCTGCAGCATGTGGTGTTCACATTGTCATAGTACTCTTTCGATTCCGAAATGTTAAAAGGTATTCCATATTCGGTAGTTGGCTAGTGTTACTCACAGGTTCCTCACTCATTGGTAAATGGTGAATCACATGTCTCATATGCATTGATAATGTTCCGAAAGCCCAATAGTGGTTATGTTCATGTGTCTTATTTAGTGCTCATTGTCCTAAGGTTCCAAAAGTGTTCTATTCCAAAGGGGTTTTATAGTATTCCAACTAAGGTTGATATATATTGTTATTCATATGTGTTTTACTCCTAGACGAATTATGACCCACTTAGTTCTTATTTATGGATGAAAGTTCTTAAGTTGTCATATGTGGTAGATCCTAGGAGAACTATCTCGACGAGAGTAATAAGGTCAAGAGGGCTTGTGTAGTTGAATAGCATTATTCCAATCATGACATGAGTCCAAGTTCCAATAGAGTGATATGCATGTCTCATATTCATTAGTAATGTTCTAAAAGTCCGATGAGGTTATGTTCCAAGGTTGCAATAGTGGTTATACTCACGTGTCTTGTTCATTGATCATTGTCCAATGGGTCCAAGAGTGTTATGTTTCCATGGAGGCTATGTTCCAATAATGTTTATTTGCATGTTTCTCACTCATTGATTATTGATCCAAAGCTTCAAGTAAAGTTGTGACTATCATTGTATCGATCTTTCATAAGCAAAAGTACCAATCTCTCAAAAGTAATGCACAAGTTAATGTACCTATCCCTCACAATTAAAGATGTCAATCTTACAAGAGTAAAGATGTAAAGTAATGCATGTTGTGTTTCAAGTTTCAAGAATGTTTCCATCATCAAAGTATCACTCATTGAATGAAAGAACGAGTAATGAAAGAAAGAAGTAATGTTTAATGGGTGGTATCCCAGGGGTGAAATACCTAGCATGGATCGATCCCAATAACATCCCAGGGGCGATAAGCCTAGCATGGGTTAATGACATCCCAGGGGCGACACGAAAGCCTAGCATGGGTTCACATAGCATAACATCCCAGGGGCGATAAGCCTAGCATGGGTTAATGACATCCTAGGGGCGACACGAAAGCCTAGCATGGGTTCACATAACATCCTAGGGTTCAAAGTACCTAGCATGGGTTAATCTCATCCCAGGGGCTACAAAACAGCCTAGCATGGGTAGAACAATAAAGATGAATGAATATGAAAGCAAGAGAAGTAAAAAACGTAATATACATGGTTCCCCACATGCAGAAAGAGAGTTTTATTCACACTAGCTATTTCTCTTACATTGATTCCATGGTTGTTGTTGTTATGTATGAATGAGCGTAAATGACAATAACAGAAGAATTGTACATAATTCCGCACAGTGAGTTTTCTCTTATAATTATTTCCATTAAAGTTCTGACGTACTGATGTAGTTTTCTTATGGCCTTACATACTCAGTACATTCTTCGTACTGACCCCTCTCGGGGACTTACCTTACATGTTGCAGGTGCAGGCACTAGTAGACCTCCGCAGTAGGTTGACAGTATTTGCAGATGTTTGGTGAGCCCCAGTTGGTTCGGGATTTTCCGAGTCATAGTTATACATTGGATTTGATGTTGTAGATGTTATGAACTAGTCGTGTATATATTTAGAGGCTTTGTAGACATGTGTGGGTATATGGATGTAAGATATGTACGTTCAATTTGACGAGATGGCCCCAACGGCCAAGTTTTATATATGTATATATATGGTATTTCACATTTCATCAATTACATGAGCTAGTATGTTATTTATAAAGGGACATGCATATGAACGAACGTGAGCAAAGATTGGTTCTCTCGGGCCATATCGGCTTCGGGTGCCAATCACGCCTCATTGGAATTCGGGGTGTGACAAAATTTATACTAATAACATCAAAGCCGGGTGCTAATTATCTATGATAGATCTAAAATTTCTCATAAAATTTGGTTGGTGATATAAACTTAGCCTCAAATCCATTTCTTCGTCTTACTCTCATAGGAGAGTAGGGTTCAAAATTATGGTATATTTCCTTCCTAAAGGATTGGAGTCGAATGAATGTCTAAAAAGTAGCATTTGAAGTTTTAGGGGAAATATATAAACACTTTTTTTTGTATACTGCTCGTTTAAAAGAAAGACTTGAATGTTGATACGAGGCTAAAAACTACATTATTTTACCATCTTTCGCCTCACATTTGTTCTCTTTTTGGTGTCGTCTTGAGCTTAAATGATGTGATTTACACTTGTGTTTCATGATTTGCTTATATAGGAGTGTATTGAGGTATTTGGAGCTTAAACAAGAAGAAAAAAAGCACCAAGGAACCAAAAGAACCAAGGAAGAATCTACGTCACAATGCGTTGCAAAACAAGCGTGGAAGAGCCAAATATTTGTGCCTTGCGCCACTGCTGCAAAGCAAGTAGTGGCATGAGATTTATATGGTGTTTGGATTAGGGTCCTTGCTCCACACCCACCAAAGCAAGGAGTGGCTCAAGAAACAACACAATTCTGGATTTTCAGTTGTTCTTCGCGCCATAGCTCCGATTTGGGGACGTGGCGCGAATCGAAACTTATCCTAACCCAATTGGGATTGGTTTTTGACATTATAAGGGTTCCTAAACTCTATATAAACCCCCCTCCCACATTTTTTAACATTAACAACTGATTTGGGGAAGCCAAAAGCTAGGGCAAAGCTCAAGAACAAGGTTTAGTTTTATTTTCTTACTTTATTTTCGATTTCTACCTTGTGAACTCATGAAATCTCTTATTCCAAAGAGATTCATGAGTAGATAAACCTCTTAATTTCTAGGATTGTGGTTGAACATGAAAGTTGTGTCTTGAACATCATATTATCTATTTTGATTTCCATACATTGAGTTGTTTGTTTCCTCTTGCTTTCAATTATTCGTTTGATTGATCCCCTTGCGAATATTATCTAGGGCTTGTTTGTTGGACTTGTAAAAGGGAACAACAAGTGTAAAAAGAAGAAATAGGGCTAGTTTGTGAACCTTATAGGGAAAGGGAATCGATTCGTCACTGAGGATAGAAATATACCCTGTGGCCTAGCTTAGTTGATACAGACGATATCTTTATGTATTTCACTATTAATCGACGACCATTGAAATCTAGGTATTAGGATTAGTCAAGTAGGCTTAGAGTTGTTGGAAAAATGCTCAATATAGCTATAATTAACCTGCAACTAGTAACTCAGGAAAGCAAATTATACGAATGATTAGATAGTGCAACTGGATTGTCAAAACACCACAACCCTAGATCTTTTATCAAATATGAATTACAACATAACCAATCTACGACTTGTTTACAATTTCTTTTTATTTACTTTTGAAACATACAAATCACTCTTTACTCTTGGTTACCTTCTGAATAACTCGTATACAACTCAAGCTAGAAACCAATTCAACAAATCCTTGTGGGTGTGATATCTGGACTTACATCCTTTATTACTTGTACGACCAAGTACACTTGTATGTATGAAAGGACGCAACAAGTTTTTGGCGCCGTTGCCGAGGATTTGATTTGAAATTGATATACTATTTTGAGTTTTTATTGAATTATTCAGATTTCACTTTTGTTTGTTGTATTATTTCTTTTAGGGTACAGGTTAGTTTATGCTAAACACCCAGAGCCAAGGCGATCCCTTGATTCTAATTGACCACGAGCTTGAACATACTCTTAGAGGGTTGAGAGCGATTGGTGATAACTTGAACAATCCAATTCTTCAAGACCCACCGAATGATGCGGAGGATAGAGCTGCAGTCCATCTCCCTCCTGCACTACATGTTCTGGTGTTGAATTTTGCGAAGCTGAATTAGTAAAACACCTCCAGAGCTATTGTGAAGCCGAATATCATCGAAAATTTTGAGCTTAAAGAGGACACAATGCGACTAATGCAGAACATTTGTCAATATGAGGGTAAACCACATGAAGACCTACAAAAGCACCTGCTAGAGTTTATTGAGTTGAGTGAAAACTTTCATTACCAAAATATTTCAGATGAATACGTGAAGTTGACACTATTCCCCTTCTCACTAATTGGGGAAGCGAAGCAATGATTGCATAATAAACCGGCAAGATCTATCACGTCTTGAGATGCTTTGTATGAAAAGTTTCTCACAACTATACTCATAACACTCAACATTGACCCACAACAAATCCTTCAATGTTCTTCTTAGAAACACTTTTATCAACCATCTTAGCCTCTTTCACACTTAGCAATACTAGTTCACTTTCTAACCACACATAACTTTTATGACTTCAAAATCCCATGCTGCAAAAAAATAAACTAAACATCTTAAACACACAATGCCTTCCTCTTTATTGCAAGACCATTATACACCTATAGACTTAGCTCTAATCTCCCTATTTTGCCTAGGGGTTTCATATACCACATTCATACTTAACAACTTATTTCCTACAACACCATGTCATACCTACATAAATTATATCCCCAAAATCAACATTACTACCCTCATACTACTACTCCCTTTTCGTTGATGAACTTAAAGATCTTCTTTATCTACTGACTTGGCCACAATTCACTATTTCAACTCTAGTTCGTATATAAATCAGACTTATACACTCTCACTATCATAAATTATCAACTTAAGATGTTCCCACACACCACATCAAGCTTACTAGATCTACTTCCACAAAGACTGCATTACTAACCCCAAATAAATATTCCTTCCACCTTGGTTATCATCCACAATTTAAACTTAAAATCTAACACTCAATATAGATAGCCACACAACTTTTCACATACTAACCTGACTTATAGCTACTAGATGAAAATCAAGAAGCACTAGTCCTCTACACCTCATGATAAAATGGTCGATCTTAATCTTACAGTCTATCAAATTAAAGTCTATAGGCACAACTTCTTGTTACACATCACAACCACTCATTCAACAGACGTAAATTAAAGTCTAAATGCATGATTTATATGCAGTCTTTTGAATCAATAGACGTAAATGCACTAATAGGCTCCTATTAAGCCATTGTGCAGTCTCTTAACTTTCTATTGGCCTTATCTAAGGAAACCACCATGATAGGAGTTTGAACTTTACTACTTCTACCACCTCGGAGATGAGGCGTAGTTGGAGGATCTTGGAGCAACACACGAATTTACACTATTTTTTTAGAGGACAACTTTATTGCACGATCTAGAATATGAAAGAATAGAAACTTTTCTTAAATATCTGTAGTCTCTTATTTATAGAAGTGGGGCCCTCACAACCATAAACAAGATCCTACTGATATGGCTTCATAGACTCCCTAGGACACTTGAACTCTGTGCTCTGATACCAAGTTTATCACGCCCCGAGCCTACACCCTGGACGTAATCGACACTCGAAACCACGAATGGCCCAAGAGAGCCACTTGGCATGGCATTCAACAAAAAACAACAACTGAACTTTTAATAAAATGTGCAAGCTGGAAAATCATGGGCTAACTTTTGTAAACAAAATGAAGTAAAAATAATATGAACTCTTATTAACCGAAACATTAAAAATGTTTAAAAATGGATACAACTGACTTGACTTGACTATGTCTATGAAGCTTTTGCTATATTCTGAGTACAACTACCTTTATGAAACAAACACACTAATGACTCACACAATACTAAGTCCTCAGGAATAGTGAGAACTCACTTAAGCTAGTAGCATAGCCAACTGAAGAGTCTATTCACAACCTGCATATATGAAAGCTGGCATCTACATCGTCCAATGATGTAGCGCCGAAAAGGGGTGTCAGTACTTTGAATGTACTGGCATGTAAAGCAGTAAAGTGAAACAATATTAATATCAAAAATTGATAAAGCTGAAAAACTGAGACATGAATAATATAATCACAAATAAAGCTGAATAACTAAAAAGAAGAATGCCTAATCTGAATGCTGAAACTTAAAGTAATATAAGTGAAACTTTCTTAAAACATGTTCATAAAACAAAAACTAAAACTGGAAACTGAATGACTGAAGTCTGAATAAAGCTTGAAAACAATGCTTCATAAAAACTCTCTTTAAACTAGTGGCCTCGACCAATCACATATAATCTCAAAATAAATAGTTTTCTTTTTTAGGGAGTTTCTCTTAACCGACATAAACCATGTGAGCATCATGGAGTACAACGTCTTATCTACGTTACCAGAACCCAACGTCTTGCCCACGTTGGCAGAGCCATCCTATACCTTTCCGGGAGGTATAAGACGAAACATAATATAGGGATTCCAAAGCTGAGCCCGAAGGCTATAAACAATAGAGGAGTCACCCTATCGGCAGGCGATTCTATCCTACGGTGGCAGCCTAGTTTTGGGGTATGTGACCTCAGACTCATACCCATCTCGGTGCTAAATAATCCTCCCAAAAATATACTATTTGCTCATATCATAAGTCTTCAAAACACTTTCAAAAACTCATGCTTGATTCTAAAATATCGTACCGTGAATATATCATTCTCTGTGAGCCTTGGCTCTAAATCTTCATAACTTTTCTTAAACTTTAGCTTTTCAAGATACGATAAGCATTTCTATTTTCAAGACATGATAATAACATAGGGATTCTCTGTAAACTTTTCAGGAATATAGCTTATAAACTTTAATATCAACTTCAATGAAATCATGAATAGTTAAATAGTAAATCATGAAATAGATTCTCAATAACTTAAAGAAAATTCACAAACTTTGTTTGAAAACTCAATAGATATGTAATGGAAATCAAATCAAAGGAAAGACTCCAAACTTGTAGAACTCTTACTAGAAATCATAGAACATCCAAGAATTGTCATCAAAGGATCAAGAATTAAACTCAAAGATTTCAACTCGTAAAACCCTAGCATGATTCATGACTTTAGATAAACACAAAAGCTTGATCGTGGGGAGAACGGAGTTCCCACACTGAATTATTAACCTTACATACCTTGGGATGAAGAAGCTTGAGAAAGATTTGAAGGAACCTTGCTTTTTGATTTCCATTGAGAGTTTTGCCTTGGGGTTTGGGAGAGGAGAAGGGAAAATACGATGCAAATACTGATTAGGGACTTTTAGGAGTTAAGTAATCAGGTTGTGGGGATTTCCTAGGGGTATAAGGACAAAAATGACCTTTTTAATACTTTTCGTCGCCAAAACGCGGCCCAGTTTATTGCACTGCGTCATGTTAGTAAAATGATCATAACTTTTTACTCGGGGCTCGGATAGACAAACGGTCAGTGGAGTTTGAAAGAAGACTCAAAAATATTTCATTTGGTGGGTATTAGGTCACAAAATTATTAATATTTCAGGATTTATGATCATTTGAAATTGACCAAAGCAAAATCACATACTAAAACTCGATTAATCGAAATGCTCTCAATTGAACTTTGCGCTAAATGTTTCTTATGACCATGATTTACATCAAAATAACTCACTACACTAGTATTTGATTCTAACACTTATATTTAATTAGAAACATCTGGTTTGGGGCATAGACGTGTACAAAGAATGATTCAACTCCTACTCAAATTATTTGGGGTGTTACAGATTGGGATTGGTTTTTGACATTCTAAGGGTTCCATAACTCTATATAAACCCTAATCTCATATTTTTAAACATTAAAAACTAATTTGGGGAAGCCAAAAGCTAGGGAAAAGCTCAAGAACAAGGTTTGGTTTTATTTTCTTATTTTATTTTCGATTTCTACCTTGTGAACTCATGAAATCTATTCTTCCAAAGAGATTCATGAGTAGCTAAACCTCTTAATTTCTAGGGTTGTGGTTGAACATGAAATTTATGTCTTGAACATCATATTATCTATTTTGATTTCCATACATTGAGTTATTTATTTCTTCTTGCTTTCAATTATTCATTTGATTGATCACCTTGCGAATATTATCTAACGCTTGTTTGTTGGACTTGAAAAAGGGAATGACAAGTGTAAAAAGAAGAAATAGGGCTAGTTTGTGAACCTTATAAGGAAAGGGAATCGATTCATCATTGAGGATAGAAATATATCCTGTGACCTAACTTAGTTGATACAGACGATATCTTTATGCACTTCACTATTAACCGACGACCATAGAAATATAGGCATTAGGGATAGTCGAGTAGGCTTAGAGTTGTTGGATAAACGCTCAATATAGCTACAATTAACCTGCAACTACTAGCTCAAAAAAGCAAATTAGATGATTGATTGGATAGCGCAACTGGATTGTCAAAACACCGCAACCCTAGATCTTTTCTCAAATCTGAATTACAACATAACCAATCTACGACTTAGTTATAATTTATTTTTATTTACTTTCAAAACATACTAATCACTCTTTACTCTTGGTTACCTTCTAAATAACTCGTATAAGAATTCAAGCTAGAAATCAATTTGTCAAATCCCTATGGGTACGATATCTGGACTTACACTATTTATTACTTATATAACCACGTACACTTGCATGTGCCAATGGAGGCAACAAATATCTTTCAGCAAAACACGTCTCTTAGAAATAACAAAACATTTAGATCCTGAGGAGAAGGTTCTCCTTGAAAATCTAATGGTAAAGGATGATCAAGAGGATCTAAAGGTACCTGATCATGGGATATTGGAATAAGAGGAACTGGTTCATGTTGCACGTACATTGGAGGAGGAACAACATGAGTTTGGACAATAGCCTGTGGTACATACATGACCATAATCAGGTTCATACGTAGCATTTGAGCCATAGTCACATGTTGCTGAAACCATGTAAACTCGATAGCTTCTAGGGTTGGTGTTGGGTAAAAGGGAAACCCCTAGAGAAAGCCTATATTTGGTGATTGATTTAGATCTTTCATCTCCAATAATATCCCTTCTATGACAAATTATGCTAAATTTAGTGCGTTCTGTATCATGACTAGGACTTCATGATTGTTGATCACTAGATTGAAAGTTAGTGCATATCTAATCATAACCATCTTTAACCCTAATTGAGGATTGACCATAGAAAAAGAAAATTGGGTGGTGTAAATCCTTTTATAAGGAAAATGTGATGGTATGTTGGAATTCATTGGAAGAGTTGATGTCGCCCAACTTACACCTTGCAATAAAGTATAATGCAGTCTGATAACATTCAAATACACCCGTTAAGATGTATGCGGTCGCTAGCAATATAATTTACCCAACGTTAGAGTCGGAGTTGATCCCACAAGGAATGAAGGCAATAGGTAGTTCACCTTTGAGTGTCACAATTGGCTAGATGCTTACTCGTAATGCTAAAAATGCAATAAAGTAAAATGGGGGAGTAATTCAAACGTTATTGTATTTAGTTTGTGAAATGTACGTTTAGTCTGCAAAGGTGAGATCTAGAGTTTGTAGTCAAGAGTTAAAGATACTTGGGGTTATGCTTTCATGAGAGTGAGTACATGAATCGATAATTGGATAAGTTCAATTAATAGCTATGGGTAGGCTAGATCCTAGGTTTTAATGTCAATCTTTCAATAAAACATTAAACAACACAAGTGGGTTCTTTCGAACTCCTCACGAGTGGTACATCATAACCAACTTACAACCTCAATTTAGTAGCCTTATGTCTAAGAACTACTATTAAATGATGAATATCAAGTCATAGTTGACTACTACTCCTCACCCTTATCCCTTTTGTCAAGGATGGTAAGAATCTAGGGTTAACTAGAGTTTGTAACCTCCAATTATAAGTTAATAACACTGAGTATAGGTCAAACCCATAATAATTAATCAATTACAAAAGGCAAATAAACAACACCCATACAATTATCACTACTCATTCATACATAACCCCAAGATGGAAATTTAGCACTCATAACAAAAGATAAAAGAAATATACCCATATATTTATTGAGATCTGCCATAGAATCCAAATAATCCAAGAGAATCCCAAATTCAAATCAAGAACTCAAACACAAATAGCTATGATCCACTCTAGGGTTGCAATTACAAACTCTCAGACCTGAAAATTGACAAATAATAGTGTTCTAAGATGTCAAAAAGGATTTTATAGCTGAAGCAAAAATGGGACAAGAATTTATAGAAATTCCATCACGTGCAACTCGATAAAGGACAGATACCATCACCGAACATCTCGACGATGCACTTATGTGACTTGTTATCACCAAAATGGCGTTGACTTTGAGCTTCAAGGGTTGGCTGTTGCGTCCTACCACACACGCAAGTGTACATGGTTGTGCAAGTAGTAAAGTGTCTCTTACGAGCCGGATGTCGAACCCACAGGGACTTGTCGTTTAACTATTCACTTAAACTAAACTAGTTCTTGTTATTTATCCAAGAGATAGAACCAAAGATGTATGAAGTTTAAATGATAAAACTAAGCCATAAACTGTACTAAAAATGATAAAATTGGGGTTCAAACAATATCTTGGAGGATTCTAGGGTTAAGACATACTCACAATCATACATAACTATGATTTCTAATCGGTTAAGTTGTTTATCGTAATTGTTGATTTAGGGGGGTGATATTATAACTTGGGAATGGTCATCCTCTAAGTCATCTACCCAAATTAATCTCACAACTAAATCATTTAGTGGGTATGTGAGTGTTTTATTCGGATGCATTAAACTATCTTCCCATTTCAGTAACCAAGTGGGGCGTTTAGGTATATCTCTATCCTAACCGCAAATCATCCTTTAACAATTAAGCCCTAAACAATTAAAGATATGATCCTCACTTACTACATTCTTTTTTCCATCCTTCAAATTCTATGTTCAATTCATATTGAGACTAGGATTTATACTAAAGTTTGCAACTCTTTAGAATAGTTAAACAAGAATGCAAGAACAACCACATGACTTGATAAACATATAAACCAACTATAAAACCATAATTAAGAAATCATGTTGTAGCCTCAACTCTATAAATAAGTTGTTTATATACTAATATTCATACAAAGAATCACCATATATGAGTTCATAAAGTAAAACTACAAGAAAGTAAAGTTAAAGAACAAAAAACCCTAGTTTTAGCTCCTTGATGTCTTGTCTCCTCTTCCAATCAGGTATGCTTCCCAAGAATGTGTGTAAATGTGGATAAGTACTCCTTTTATAGACCAAAATTTCTTTCATTAGCATCCCCATATACACATTGACCCCTTTGCCCTCACTTAAAATAGGTAGAAAACCAAATCCTAGTCTATTTAGGAGTGTGTGTGTGTTAATTTCGTGTGGTGGAATGTTCCCACGTGTTACCCACTCCTTTTCAGTGTTTTAATATGTTTATATAGCCTCAAAGTTATCCAATCCAAGTCCCATAAGTATTAGGAACAAGTACCATACGTTTCCTACTCAAACTAGGACTTTGGGACCGACTTTGCTCACTTCTAGAGGCTGTACGCCGCGGATCTTGTTGTATTGAATATGTGGCGCGCTGTGGGGTGTTTGTGATTGGTATTACCGATTCCAGTATATCAATACATGTTGTAGGGAATCGTATGGCTGGGAGCCTTGATGGGCTGTGCGGCATGGGGGAAGCAACAACTGGGCACAATTTCGCCCGGGTTAGTCCCTTATCGCTCGTCGAACTTGCTCCTTGTTCCATCATCCATTGTAGACCATTTTCAGATTTAAAGGCCACCCAATGCACCTCCATTAACCTCCTGAACATGCTCATAATGACAATTAGAGAGTAAAATAGTTTAAGCTCATCAAAATCATTCAAGAATAAGCACAACTCAAACTTGGTTTGACTAGTTAACTCGTCTAGCCTTGCCTTTGTTGTTTTTACTCTTGAATTGATTAAAATGAACCTTAAACCACATAAACATGAGTATTAGAAAAAAAATACACCAATATCACTAATAATTCACATAATCATGCTAAGTTATCATCAAAACTAAGCTAACCGCGTGTAGATAATGATACTTAGGTGTATAAATATGCCTAAGATCACCACCCCACACTTAAAGCCTTGTTCGTCCTCGAACAACTCTTTACATTCACCACCACCAAGGAAGACTCTATCATCCTACTCGACATAGGACATTCAAGCTAGAACTACAATGACAACATGAATAGCAAGTTAAACATTAGGCATGTTAAAATCCAAATTAAAATATATGAATACTGGTCCAAGACTTCCTAGTCTCAAGAATTGACTCTACAAAGTTGTCAAACTCGTACACATTACTTAACAAATAGATCATATAAGTCACCTATCCATTATTAAACATGTGCCCTTAGCATAAGAGAGTCACCCATATTCACTCATAATTATGCAATTTATCACAAGAATGGGTGTAAGAATCAAATTCCGCTCACTCACACAAGGAATTCATATGTTCCATAAGATGAACCATAAGCTTTCCCTTAGTGTAGTACTCCACTAATTTCAGAATATCAAAGCTCAAGATCAAGTAGTACTTTACGGGTTGTAATGTAGGCTAAGGTACGGGTAAGAACTATTTTTGTCAAGAATAGTGACTAACTTTCCCAAGCGCTTTAATACATCATACTTCTATATTAAACTCATCTCCAACCACCCTATTTTTCACCATTTTTATCTTCCCACCTCTCTTTTGTTTTGTCCCATCTCTTTAAGCTAGCTTACACATCTTTAACAAGGAGTATTTGCTATCAACACATGAGTCACTTGGCTCAATTTTTATTTTTAGTACATTACTCCCTACCAACAACACATAAACTATTGCACAACACCAAAATCTATTATTTTGGGGCTTTACTTTCACTTTTTCCTTCTTCATTTTTCCACTCCTCAAAATCTTAATTTTTTTAACTAAAGCGCTTAGGAATTTTGGATCAAATTATGGTCAATTGAAAGAATAGGAATAAGCTACATATGAGGCTACCAAAGAATAGGCTAAAGGCTTAATAGGGTTAACTAAGGTCATGTAGAAAGAGTAGACAAAGCAGGTATAAAACATGGCTATCAAAGAAATGCCTGTATCATCTCCTAAACTCAACATTCTTTATTTCACTTTGCAAACACATCGGGCAAATTCTAGACATCAGTATGCAAACATGGAGTATAACAAAAACCTTACTCACACATGGCACATGTTCAAATCAAGAAGGATCCCTATAGACCCTCAACCAAGCAATTGCAAGAATTCAAATTTAAGCCAACATCACACAAGAGTCAAATACAAGAGCCTAAGTGTCTCACAGAAGTCATTCAATTTTTTCACAACATGCCTTAGAATTCAACATCAACTTGCATCAAGGAATCATGTGTAGCACCTAGCAAGAGCATCTCTATTTATTCCTAATGACAAATTTTAAAATTATCCCTAAAAATTTAAAAAGATACTGGGTTTAAAGGGATCCTCCTCAGAAAAGAATCAAAAAGAAAAATCGAGGGGTGGGTGAAGTGTGCTTCTACCTAACAACCAAAACGATGAAAAACAAACAAAGATAAAATCTTTTTGTAATTTTTTTAAATTTAATCAAAATCTTGCAAATAAATAAAAACCAAAATTCTATATCGCACTTCACCCTAAACAAATCGAAAGATTCTCCATCCCACACGTAAAATCTTACTTTGTCCCCAAAGTATAAATCAATTGAAGAACAAGGGTTAGAAAATACTTCCCGAGGCCTCTAGGCCTAGCTAGTAGCATGCCAATTTCCACTTTTTCAAATTGTAGGTACTCAGACTTCCCCTAAATGTGCAAAAACCAAAACAACAAAAACAAGTGACACTAAAATAAAAATAAAAACTACTTACTACATGTTGGGTTGTCTCCCAACAAGCGTCTAATTTAATGTCGTGGCACGACCCATCAACTTTTTCCTCCACTTTGAGGATATGAATTTCACCCCCAACATCACATCCATCTTTTTGCTTCGCTCATAGGGTGGTGGTACAAATATGAAGGAACCAAGTAATGAATAGTGCATGTTAAAACGCTTGGCCCTGAGGTGAGGCATATTGTTCTGTTGCTTGTCTGGTGCAAATATAAGAATGTAGGATTCTTGTTCCTAATCTATACACTTCTCCACTAGTTCAGATAACTCAAAATACATGTCATCATCTAAACATAATGTAGAAAATTTCTTTGAATGAGACACAATATGTCCCATTTTTCTATTTGCACTATCTGCAACATGCTAACATTTATACTCCTTTTCAACGTCTGCCTCAATCAAAGAATGATAGTCGAATTGTTGACATTCTTCTTCTTTCTCCAGAGAATGGATAGTATCTGCAACTATTGGTGATTGGACATCAGATATCTCAATCTTTTTCATCAATTGAAAATGCAAGTCACAAATATCTTAGCCAAATTGAGCTATCTTTGAAATAAGCTCATCTCTCCCCCCTTTTAATTGGGTTGCCATGGTTGTGAGACCATTCCAGAGGCACTCAAGAATTTTTAATTATTGTGCTTGCTCTATTAGCCATTGCTGGCTCACTATGTTTACCTCATCACAACTGTCGATTGATGGTGCCTCCCTCTCTTCTACTATTAGTGGTTCCTCTTGAGTGTTGGATAAGTCCTTACTATGCTGATTAAACAAAGTGTCAGCCCTAACCTGTAACTCTGTGAATTGGGAATGCATCTTCTCTATGGCTTTCTTCATTCTCTGCATGTCTTCCATTTGTTGTGTCTGTAGCTCCATTAGTCACTTAAGCATATCCATAAGGTGAGCCTCATGTTCTGCCTCATTAGCTCCATTAGCCCTGCCAACATCACAAACAACAAACTAACCATAATAGGGGTTCAGGGGAGGGGAATAATAGTTTGGACAGTCACTCCAATGGATATCCTAACTACCACCCATCTGACATCTATTCAATTTAAAAGATTGGGCAGGTGCGCACAACCCTCTCTCTTGAACATCATGATAATTACCATCCAAGTGTGGTCCTCTAATAAAACAATAAGAATTTCTTTCGTTCAACCACCATTTATCCCAGGCTGACATATCAAGGAGAGTGATAGAAAAGTAAAACAAAACTTTGTACAAAAATAAACTATATACAACTCAAACAAATAAAAAGAAAAAGTCTAATCTAGATAAAAAATTAACACTGAACTCCCTGACAACGGCGCCAAATTTTTTTGCAGCCTACCGTACACACAAGTGTACATGGTCGTACAAATAATAAAGTGGCACTTACGAGATGGATGTCAAACACACAGGGACTTTTCGTTTAACTTTTCACTTAGACTAATAGAACCAAAGATGTATGATGTTTCAATGATAAAACTAACCCATAAAATATACTAAAAATGATAAACTTGGGGTTTAAGCAATATCAAGGAGGATTCTATGGTTAAAACATACTCACAATCATACATAACTATGATTTCTAGTCGGTTAAGTTGTTTATAGTGATTGTTGATTTAGGGGGTTGATATTATAACTTGGGAATGGTCATACTCTAAGTCATCTACCCAAATTAATCTCACAACTACATCATTGAGCGGGGATGTGAGTGTTTTATTCGTATGCATTAAACTATCTTCTCATTTCATTAACCAAGTGGGGCGTTTAGGTATATCTCTATCCTAACAGCAAATCATCCTTTAACAATTAGGCCCTAACCAATTAAAAATATGATCCACACTTCCTACATACTTTGTTCCATCCTTTAAATCCTATGGTCAATTCATTTTGAGACTAGGATTTATCCTAAAGTTTGTAACTCTTTAGAATAGTTAAACAAGAATGCAAGAACGACCACATGACTTGATAAGCATATAAACCAACTATAAAACCATAATTAAGCAATCATTTTGTAGCCTAAACCCTAGAAATAGGGTGTTTAGCTACTCATATTCATACAAATAATCACCATATATGATTTCATAAAGTAAAACTACAAGAAAGTAAAGTTAAAGAACAAAGAACCCTAGTTTTAGCTCCTTGATGTCTTGTCTCCTCTTCCAATCATGTATGCTGCCCAAGAATGTGTGTAAATGTGGATAAGTAATCCTTTTATAGACCAAAATTTCTTTCATAATCATACCCACACGAAAATATACACATTGACCCCTTTGCCCTCACTTAAAATAGGTAGAAAACCAAATCCTAGTCTATTTAGGAGTGTGTGTGTTAATTTCGGGTGATGGAATGTTCCCACGTGATACCCACTCCTTTGAAGTATTTTTAGATGTTTATATAGCCTCCAATTTATCCAAGACAAGTCCCATAAGTATTAGGAACAATTCCCAAACATTTCCTACTCAAACTAGGACTTTGGGACCAACTTTGCTCGCTTCTAGAGGTTGTGCACCGCGGAGCTTGTTGTATTGAATATGTGGCATGCCGTGGGGATTGTGTGATTGATATTAACAATTCCATTAGCTCAATACATTTTGTAGGTAATCGTATGGCTGGGAGCCTTGGTGTACTGCGCGGCGCGGGGGTAGCAACAACTTGCACAATTTCGTCCGGGTTAGTCCCTTATCGCTCGTCGAACTTGCTCCTGTTCCATCATCTGTTGTAGCTCATTTACATATTCAAATTTCACCCAATGAAAATCCATTAACATTCTGCACATGATCATAATGACCATTAGAGATTAAAATGGTTTAAGCTCATCAAAATCATTTGAGAATAAGCACAACTCAAACTTGGTTTGACTAGTTAACTCGTCTAGCCTTGCCTTTGTTGTTTTTACTCTTGAATTGATTCAAATGCACCTTAAACCACCTAAACATGAGTAATAGCACACAAATACACAAATATCACTAATTATTCACATAATCACGCTAAGTTATCATCAAAACTAAGCTAACCGTGAGTAGATAATGATACTTAGGTTTATAAATACAACTAAGATCATTAGCATCTGGTAACTTTAGCGATGAGAGTGTGCTTCGCCAAAATGATCAGAGATACGCCAATATCCCTTTCCTCATTGCCGAATTGCTTCAATTTGGCCTTGGTCAAACTGCTGATTTAGGCTATGGAATCCCTATTCGGTGATACGCCACCACCCTTGGCGATCCGTCGAACTTCCTTAGCGATGCCTTCTTGCACTTATAGCTCCAATTTTCCATGTTTTTGCTCTTTCAACCACTTCTTGGCCTTAACATTAACATTAAAACTACTTCAAATTGACATTGAGGACTTGATTTCCTACCGTTTTTAGGCCAAAGGAGTCACAATATGCCGACTCATCAACACCCCCAAATTAAATCTTTGCTCATACTCGAGTAAATCAATGCACACACAATAAAATCAACATTGCCTACAAACGGTTCTACTTGGGAGCTTAGACACATGCTTCTTTTATGAAAACACTTTGCCTTCATGGTTTTGAAAATAATGGCATAAGTCGCACCTATCAAACACTCCATTTGTCAACAACAAGCCTCAAATGTTGACTAAATATTACCAAGCCATGCACATGCTCATAGTCTCCAACTAAGATTGAAGAATGTCCAAGTGTTCCAATTAAGTGCCCTCACACAAAAAAGTCCATTTCCTCAAGAATCGATTAACACTTAAACAAGGGACTACCACGAATGACTGACTCTCTAAAAGACGATAATAAGTATGAGTACCACACCATAGGTTTGCCCATAAGCTCCACTTCACCATATTCAAGCATGCTAATTTGGAGATCACTAAAATCTGACCTTGGCTTGTAGCGTAGGCAACGGGTGAGGTAGGAAAAGTTAAGGTTATAGTGACTCTACCCCCTCGAAGCATCTAAAGAGACCTCAATTTCAATTCTTTCCTAAAGCTTTACTTCTTATACGATTCCAAGGACCAATTTCTATCTTTTCAAGCTATCTTCCTCCTCTTATCCTTTCAAACATTTAACTTCTTCAAATATTTACAACTAAAAACACAATTTCAACTCTTTTTTCATTTCTTTTCAATCTTTTTCTCTTATTTTTATATACATCTACAAAGGATACGAGGATAACTAGAAGAAAGTGAATAGTCCCCACATTATGAACTTTCGGTTACAACACTAACCTAATGGATCCTCTACTCCCAACTTAGGCTTTTGCCCTAAGTTGGTTTACAACCTCACCTAGACGCTTCGAGATGGGTTTGGTTCAAAAGAGGGACTTGTGGAAGAAGGGTTTTAGCTTGTAATGAGGTTGTCTAAGAAAAAGGGTTCCAAGGCTCAAATTGGGGACAAAATTGGTCACTCAAATCACAATGGGGATGACTAATTTGGTCAAATTGGAGGTTCACTCTCAATTAGTGACCTAGGATCACTTCTCTAATATCACACACTCTTTGCTTAGGTACAAAGCAACCGGGCAAGTTCTAGGTGGACTCAATGAGCAAAATCAAGTTGAATCCTCACCTACACATGGTACTCATTCGTACACTCGAAGAACCCTTCCTCAATGGATGTACCACATTCATAGCACATATTGACGAAGGTACTCAAGTAGTCAAAACAAGATACGGGTGTTCACCAATAATTAGTGCCTAACAAGTTCAACTAAACCAATTTTTTTTTTGAGAAGGGGCGTATTTTAAAAAAAAAGAGCAATTCACAATGATTTATCATTTTTTTAAGAGTTGCACATGCGAAAAATCTCCCCAAGTGTACTATTCGAGTCAAAGTGTTCTATTGCTAGTACATTTTTTCTCTTAAGCTCCAATACAAAAAAAAAGATTTTTATTTATGACTAAACTACGAACTATTAAACTAAAATAAAAAGCAAGGAAATGAAAATGAAAAATCACACACCACACTCAAAGAAATCCAAACACCAAATCTCGAATATTACAACCCAAATAAAAATATCCAAAATATCATTCGAATCAAATCAAAACCACACACTAAAACAAAACAAAGTATCCAAAACAAAGTATCTCAAAAGCAGGACTGAATATTATAGATACAAAATAAATAGTACCCCCTAACACAAAAGTATGCATTGTCCTTAATGCAATAGGACTAAGATAAGTAAAGGATAATGAGAGTGAAGGTCCCCCTGAAGGACGCTAAGCCTGGGATGGTGAATGGCTCAAAAAAGTGGCCTCTGTCTGGGCATTAGTGCCCCACTCAGCTCCAACAGTGTTCTGTGGGGATGGATCTAGTATGGTGGCCTCTGTCTCCATAGCAATAACTGAACTGGAGGTCCTAATTTGAGTCATCTCTTAAGTCGACCTCTCCAAGGTAGCCACAAAAATAGCCTCCTCAGTCTCCTACCTATTAGCCTGCACATCAAGCTATATCTGCTCAACTCTGCCAACAGCTAACTCTGTCTCAAACATCTCCTAATCATCAAAAGTACAATCCTCCCCATCCGCCTTCTCCTCCTGTGCTAATGGAACATCCTCATGAATAAGTGCTGGGGCCGGTGTCTGAGATGAAGCTCCCCATAAGTGTGTCAAGTCTGAAATTAGAGCTCATCTACATGCTTCCATAAAGAAGTGAGCTCATCCTGCATCTTGGCCAAAACTGCATCAGACATAGCAGGCTACTGTGGGGTTCTCAACTCATCTAACTTGATACTATCAATACACAGGGTCTCACGAACACCCCACAACTTGTCATGAACTGGCGCCATTGCAGTTTTCACCACATCAGCAATTATAAGGGGCATTTGATCCTCCAATCTAGATGACCTCATATCACTTGAATAAGCTAACTGGCCAATCTGAATGATGTTAACCTGTGTCAATGGAACCCTTAAAGTGTCTGGAGTAGTGGATGGGTAAGGGCTGGGGGCACTGGGTCCAGGAGGCTATGATGATGGACCTATGGAGGAACTTGAAGGAGGAAGAGCTGTAGTAGTAGTAGTAGGATGGCTGGCACCACTATCAAGGGAGTCAAGATCAATTGTTGGGGAACTATCCACCCGAGTTTTCTTCTTTTTCAACTCTTGCACAATATCAAGTTTGGTGATGTCAACAGTAGAGGTAGGGGTATACTCAAAGTCTTTATTCTTATTAAAGGAAACCTTAGCACAACAACACAACTCAATAATGAGGCATAAGAAGGCAAGAGGTGTTTGCTTTTGTTGGGCCCAACAAGCAATGTTTGGGGCAATGAGCATAGCAAGATTAAGCCTTTCCTTCACTATAATTGTGCCTATTAGCATTTCCTGAGGGTGCACAAGAACTGCCTGATTCTTCGAGGGAAAGAGATTGATGCATACAAAGCTGAACCAATATCGAGCTTCTAGATTTATATCACTTTTCTTAATTGGGGTTCCTGGAGTGAGCCATGAGGTGTCCCATCATTAAGCAGTAGGGATAACCAACCTCGAAGGTCATCAGCATTCTTCAAAGCACGAGTGGCAAAGTAGTGATGCATATCAATTTTATCACCATGGATCAAATTAATCAAAGCCCCATCGCACTTAACATTCACACCCCAAACTTTCACAACATCTCAAGTCTCTTGAGCTTTACCCTTCTTTATTTTGTCAAGCAGTGACTTCCCATAAGCCTCATAAAATTCACAAACCCAGTTTTCAACATATGGTTTCATAGGTTGGGTGAATTTCTCAAACCCATGATAACGAATGACATCAAGAACCCTTGGATTCTTTCCTTCTAACCCTTCCTTACTTAGACTTTATTCCTTAATGATTGTCGTTTGTCCAAAACTTTGAAGAGGTCGAGAAAACAATGACCTCCCCGTGGATGAGAATTCGGGGCCACACTGGAAATAGGATCATCTCCTTTCTTCTTTTTATTAGTCTCAACTTCTCAAGTACCTAGTAGTTCATTAATTGGGGTATTATCTCCCTTCTCTGAGGTAGTGATGTGGTACCTCTCAGAGTTGGAGCTATGCTATGAGCTTTGCTCCTCACTTACCAGAGCTTTTATTTTCCCTTCTTATACTTTCTTCTTTCTCTGAACTTTCCTTTTGGGTTGAGTACGACCCAAAATTGAGACTTTCTTTGAAATTTTTGAGGTAGGAGGAGGAGTACAAGTGTTTTTCTTTGCGACATGCTTTGGGTGAACCATATCTGCACATAAGATAAGCAACACACTAGGCCAAGGTTAGGAAAAACAAAAACAATATTTTCCAGGTATGTATCACCAAACTGCTTCGACGGATTGCCAAAGGGTTTGGCGATGCACTATCCCTATTACTAAATGGAACACTTGAGGGAGTGGGATTTTTTGAAAGAAAGTTGGGGCTTGGAGATACGCTGAAGAGTTTGGCGATACTCCACGAGAATTACCAAACTACTAAGCCATCGCCAAACTGTCACTTTAATTAGCTAGTGTCACTATTTCTTTCTGTGATATGGGGAGTGCTTTGACGATCTGCCATGAAGTTTGAAGTATCACAAAAGCTCTCAACTTCATCTCCGAAAGCCATCATCTCCAACCTTTGACTGTGTCAAGTTTCTCAAGCCATTTTCATGGCAATTCCAGTTCCAAATGACCATGGATACTCAGACTTCCCAGGTTTCAACAACAAATCGATGATTTTGTCCTTAAGAACGACACCACCCAATATATCATTAGGAAAAATCATTCTATTTTAGAACCACTATAAACCCAACAAAAGTTCGACCTAATACATATGATATTTACCCCAAATAGCAATCATCAACCAGTTTAAACATCAACTTTCTCAACCCCAACAATTTAGAAATTCAATTTCACTAAACCTCCCAAATTTTAGAGCACAAATTTGAGCACATCACGTATACCCATCAAAATCTATCGCATGAAAACATGAGTACACATCATGAATCTAAACATAATTACAAATAAGAGCAATGCAATAAGATTTAAAGCATGAATCGACATCTAGCAAAGTTTGGCAAAGTGTGGTGGTGGTGGGGAATATGGGTGTGTGCAACAATAGTGGTGATGAGAGAAAATTAAAGTTTGAGTATGTGTGTGTTTGTTGAATAAGGTAAGTGATAGAATAGAGGGAAATGGGGAATGAGAGTAGGTTTAAAGAAAAAAAAGTGTCAAGAGTTGGAAAGTCAAGGGTTAAATAAAGTCAAACTTTCATCCTCTCAGTTTGGTGGTATGTTCATACATCGCTAAAGATTTTGGTGATACGCAAAAATGCAATATCATCGCCATTTTTCAAAGTTCTTACACCTTGGACTTTCTTTGTGGAGAATCAATTCAGCGATGTTCTGGTCCATCACTAAAATCATCGCCGATACATCGATTATTAAAGTGCATCACCAAATCTTATAGTTGAACTGCTTTGGGAGATCGATTTTTGGCGAAGGGCTTTGGTGATTTAGTGATGAGTTTGGCGAATCGACAAAGCCTTCTCCCCTGATCTTTGTACATGATCTCCCATATTTTTCTACTATGACTTATTATGTAACATGTTTTCCACATTCCAACCACATCACACACATGTACTATACAACAAACGTTATTCAAACAACAAAAAGTAAAACTTGGGTTGCCTCCCAAGAAGCGCCTTAGTTATCATCGTGGCACGATGTTGTTCCTCATCAAGAAACATCTTTAAAATGGAGTACCTACACTTTATCGGCTTTGAGTCTACCAGCATACAATGTTTCAACCATTGACTATTGACTATGAACCTTCTCTTCTTATGGTCTTCCAATTTAATTGCACCACTAGGATACATATTTACCACCGTGAAAGGACCCGGCCATTTAGAATTGAGTATATTTACAAAATGTTTCAACCTTAAATTGAAAATTAACACCTCATCTCCCACACAAAAATCTCTCTTTAATATCTTAGCATCATGCCACCTTTTCATTCACTCTAGACTTAGAAGCCTCTTCCCAATACATGTTAGGCTTATTTAAAGCCCAAAGAGCTCAATGTTCTAACTCCATCGGTAGGTGTCAAGCTTTCCCAAACACAAATTTATAGGGAGACATACCGATAGGCATTTTAAAACCTAGTCGATAAGCCCAAAGAGCGTCGCCCAATTGCCTAGCCTAATTAGTACATCCCACATTCTCGATTTTCTCAAGATTGCTTTGATTTCTTGATTTGAAACTTTCCCTTGGCCACTCGATTGACGATGGTACGGGGTAGCCACCTTATGCTTCACCCCATACTTATCGAGTAAAGCACCAAACCCCTGATTACAAAAATGAGAGCCTCCATCACTAAGAATTGCCCAAGGAGTCCTGAACCTTGTAAATATATGTTTCTTCAAGAATAACGTGATACTATTACTCTTATTGTTTGGTAAAGAAATTGCTTCCACCTATTTTGATGTATAATCCACGACCACCAATATGTACTTGTACCCATAGGAACTCAAGAAGGGTCCCATGAAGTCAATACCCCACACATCGAATAACTCCACCTCGAGAGTAGGCTTTAATGGCATCTCATGCCTCCTTGAAATGCCTTCTTGTAATTAGCATTGAGCATAAGTTCTAACTAAGTCATGAGCATCTCTATGTAGTGTAGTCCAATAAAATCCGCTTTGAAGAACTTTGATGGTGGTTCTCACACTCCCGTGGTGACCACCAAATTGGGACGAATGGCAAGCCTCTAGAATGGCCCGCATCTACGACTCCATCACACATCTATGAATAACTCCATTCATGCACTTCCTAATTAGATAAGGTTCATGCTAATAGTACTTCTTAATATCATGGAGGAATCTTTTTCTTTGATAATGATTGAAATCCTTGCGGAGCAAACCATATACCAAATAATTCACGTAACCTGCATACCATGGTTCAATACTCCTTGAGAGTGCCATCACAAGTTCATCAGGAAAGGTTTATCAATATCGATCTCACCCTACTTCTCCTTGTTAGACTCAAGGTGGGATAGATGATCCGCCACTTAGTTTTCTCACCCTTTCCTATCCTTAACTTCAAAGTTGAACTCTTGAAGTAGCAAGACCCATCGAATCAACCGAGGCTTGGCCTCCTTTTTAGCTATTAAATATTGAAGAGCCGCATGGTCGGTGTGCCCAATGACCTTTGTACCCAACAAATAAGCACGAAACTTCTTAAAAGCATGGACTTCGGCAAGGAACTCTTGCTTAGTAACTGTATAATTTCATTATGCATTGTTCAAGGACTTGCTAGCATAATAAATCAGATAAAAAAGCTTGTCTTTCCTTTGACCTAAAACCACACCCAACACCAAACCACTTGCATCATATAGGATCCAACACAAGTTTTTCCATGAGGCAATTAAATTCTCTCACACAATCACCAGCAAACTTGAATTTTGCTTCCTTTTCAAGAAGCTTACACATCAAATGAGCTATCTTAGAGAAGTCCTTGATGAAACATCTATAAAAAGTGGCGTGGACAAGAAAGCTTTGAATACCTTTCATAGAGATTAGAGGGGGTAACTTGGTAATAACTTTAACTTTTGCTTGGTCAACTTGAATACCTTGACCTAAGATCTTATGCCCAAGAACAATGCCATTCTTTACCATAAAATGATACTTCTCCCAATTCAACACAAGATTAGTTTCAACACATCTTTCATATACTTTTCCCAAGTGTTTAAGACATGAATAAAAGGTATCACCCATAACAGAAAAATAATCCATAAAGACCTCCATAGTATCCTCCATCATATCTGAAAAGATCGATAGTATGCACCTTTGGAAAGTGGTGGGCGCATAGCATAACCCAAAAGGTATGCATTTGAAGGCAAAAGTACCATATGGACATATGAAGGTAGTATTATCTTGGTCCTTGGGTGCAATACAAATTTGGTTGTAACTGGAGTACCCATCTAAGATATAATACCAACCCCAGCCCACCAATCGATCCAACATTTAATCCCTGAAAGGCATGGGAGAATGGTCTTTTTTGGTCCACGAGTTAAGTTTTTGATAATCTATACACACTCTCCAACCCATAACCGGTATCATGGGGATAAGCTCATTATTTTCATTTGAAACTACTATTATTCCTTCTTTCTTTGAGATGCATTGAACCAAACTCACCTATGCGCTATTTGAGATCGGATTCACAACGCCCCCACACTAACCACCTGATTATCTCTTTTTAACATCTTTCATTAGAAGATTTAACCTCCATTGATGTTCAACATTCGGTACACAATCAGGCTCCAACTTTATCTCATGAGTACAAATATCGGGAGCAATCTCCATAATATCTGTAATAGTCCACCCAATGGCTCGAATAATTCTCTCAACCGACTTCAATGCTTCTACTTTCCATGGCAACAAATTTCCCGCAATAATAATGGTAAGGTGTTACCTTCCCCCTAAAATACGTAGGAAGGTGCGGTGGTAATGACTTAAGCTCAAGTTGTGGTGGCTCCTCAATTGAAGGCTTGGCGGGAGGACTCTCCCAAGTTTTCAAGTCAAAATCTAATTTTCATGGGTTCTTGGTGTAGGAACCAAGTCTTGTTAAGAAATCCATGACCTCATCATACTCTTTAATATCTCCACTTCCATAATTCCATAACACTTTCGCTAGTGGATCACTAATAAAATCCACCTTCATAGCATCGACCACCTCATTATCGATCATATCAATCATTGAAATCACTTGCAAGTCCTTTGATTACTTTGTGGACTTGCACGCATTAAATTTCACCTCTTACCTCATTCACTCTAAACTTTATTTTGCCACATTCTCCACATCTACTAATGCCCTTCCGGTAGCAAGGAAAGGTCTACTATGAATGATTGGAACTTCATAGTCTATCTCATAATCTAGGATCACAAAGTCGGTAGGAAATATGAATTTGTCGATCCCAATAAGAATATCATATATAATTCCCACTAGTATTTTAATAGACCGATCCGCCGTTAAGAGTTTCATGGTTGTGGACTTTGGAGCTCATAATCCCAACTTCTTGAATATAACTAGAGACATCAAATTTATACTTTTCCCTAAGTCGTACAACACTTTGCCAAATGAATACACCCTTATGGTGAAAGGTATAGTGAATGCACAAGGTTCTTCTTTCTTGTCCAGCGTATGGTTTGACATGATAGCTCTACAACTATGTGAGATCTCCACCATTTTAAAGTCGATGATTCTTTTATTTGTCACCAAGTCCTTTATGAACTTGACATATCTGGGTATTTCAAGTAAAGCTTCAACCAAAGAAATGTTCACTGACAAGTTGCTAAATTTGGAGGGAAACTTCTTGAACTTGGAATCATCCTCCTTCTTTTTGAGCCTTTGTGGGAATGGGGGAGGTATTTTGATTGACAACTTTGGAGCAACCGGACTTTCCTCCAGTTTTGAGATATTTTTCATCAACCATTTGTGGTCTCTCTTCACTCTTAACCTTCTCTTCCACTTCTTCCAAATTTTAACATTTGGCTCATTTGGAATAGAGATTTTATCATTCGACTTATCAAGCCTTTTCCACTTTCCACTCGCTTGCTCTTCAACACCCCTCTCATTGAGGTCTTCATCAAGATTCACAACATTATAACTGAGATTTCTACCACTCCTAGTGAAAATTTTCATGCAATGACCATCATTTTTAGGATTCACCACGGTATTACTAGGAAGACCTCCCTTTTGTATAGTGTTTAAGTGAGCCGAGATTTGGCCTAATTGAGTTTTAAGTTGCTTGATTGAGGCTGAATGTGAAGTGACCATTTGATATAATTGTGAAAAGTCAATCTTCATATCCCTTAGCATTTTTTCACTCCCTTCAACCCCCATAAAGATACGAACAAGCATGTCTTCTTTCTTATAACTTTCTAGCTCAACAAAAGTAGCTTCTTTATCTTTTTACCTATTATGTGGAGGGATGTATCTATCATGGTTACGCTTTTTGTGTAACACCCCGTATGTTTATGAACCTATACTACTACATTTACATTTATGGAATTAGTTAAACATGAGAGATTTGATGAAATATACATTAATTTGATTGGGCATTAATGAGTCATGAGCCATTGGGCTTAAATGAGGCCCAAAATCACATGGAAGAGATGGCCCAAATATGGAAAAGATCCATTCTTGTGTTTGACCAAGCCAACATGCATTAAATTGGATAAGGATGACCATTAAATACCATAAAAAGCAAGAGAAAATCAGATTTTTATTCAACAACAACACACATGCCTTTTTCTAGAATTTTCTCAAGCATTTCTCTCTCACACAAACCCTAGGCCCTCATCCCTTTGGCCAAGATCATCATCTTGTAAGACTTGGTAAGTGTTTATGCTTATGGTTTAATATATCATGTGCATGAGAGGGTGCCTATATGATGTTGGTTGTGTTGGTGGAGTATTGAGAAGTTCACTATGTGTGTCATGTTACATGTTTGCTAAATCGGAAGAGGTTTTGCCTTGTAAACTTGAACATGGACTCGTGGTATTGAAGGAAGTGAACTTGATGGATTCAATATTGACATGTGAGATGTGATTATAGTCTTACCTTGTTTTATCCTTGTGTATAATGTTTGGAATTGTTATTGTGAAATTGATTATGAATTGGGTGACGTATTGAACGAGAAGTATAGTTTTGGGTGTTGTTATTGTGTGTTGTGAGACCATGGCTGATGGTTGGCATTCAATATGATCAAAAATATGTTAAAAGAAGTTTATTTATGATCATGGACCATTCATTGCATAAAAGATACCCAAAAGAGACCAACTTGGACCAAAACGGGCAAACGCCCCCGCAGACGAGGGCACCTGCTGGCGCAGATGCCAACGCAGGTGCCTCTGGAATCTGTCAAAGGCCACCTTCGGGCGCACCTCAGCCACCTGTGGGCATAGGTGGCTTCGCAGGTCAGCCCCAGGTTCGGTTTTGTATGTTTTCGCATCTATTTGATCCCCGAAGGCCCCTATACCCTTTTTGGATGTAATTATCAACTTGTGATGTCGTTTTAATGACTTTAAAGGGTCGTATGGAGGTATGTTGGACTATATTCAGTATGTATTGTTGTTCATAAGTTGTTATGAGGCAAGTTGATAAGGTAATTGTGATGGAATGATAATAAGAAAGCAGAAAGGGTAAGTGTGGTGTGAAATGCTATTGATGTATGATATCTTGGTCAATGTGTGGAATGTTATGGTGTTGTTGGTGTGATAATGCAGTAAATGGTATTGAAAGAGAATGAAATAACATTATACAACATTCACGTAACTCATTGTCGTCGTATGCACTTGTAAGGTAGTTGGTTGTTAACATGAGATTTGTTATGTACTTGTGCTGTAGAGTAACACATAAGGAAGAAGCTGGATTATTGTATCAACATATAGGACTGTGTATTCATATTGAGAAGATAAGGTATGTAAGGTTACTCTATCTGTATCCTTCTGCAGCACATAGTATTCACATTCACATTGTACTTGTTCAATTTCGAAGGGGTTTTGAAGTATCTCAATTCAGGTTGACATACGTTGTTATTCACATGAGTCCTATTCTTAGATGGATTATGATTCACTTATCTCTTATTTATTGACTGAAGTTCCAAAGCTTTCATAACGTTGTAATTTCTAAAACAACTATCTCAAAGAGAGTAAGATGTAAAGAGAATCTATTTATTCTTGAATAGCATTTCCAATCATGTCATGTTCCAAAGTCTAATAATATTAGGATTATATTTATACCAATCTCTCACAAGTAGAAGTACCAATCTCATAAGAGTAATGAAGGAGGTAATGTGCGAGCTAATATATCTATTCTTCACAAGTAAAGGTGTCAATCTCATGAAGTAAAGGAGTGAAGTAATTTATATATGTGTGTGCTTCAAATAATGTCATGATCCTCAATGTATTACTCTTAGAACGGGAGTAAGAATAATAAGAGATATAACTGATGAGTATTCATGGGTGGTATCCTAGGGGTTAAAATGCCTAGCATGGGTCGATCCCGATACATCCCAGGGGCGATATAAAAGCCTAGCATGGGTTATCACAGTACATTTCAGGGGCGACACAAAAGCCTAACATGGGTTAATATAACATCCCAGGGATCACAGTACCTAACATGGGTTATCACAGTACATTTCAGGGGGGACACGAAAGCCTAACATGGGTTAATATAACATCCCAGGGATCACAGTACCTAGCATGGGTTATCACAGTACATCCTAGGGGCGACACGAAATCCTATCATGGGTTAATATAACATCCCAGGGGTCAAAGTACCTAGCATGGGTTAATATCATCCCAGGGGCGACAGAACAGCCTAGCATGGGTAGAACAATAAAGATGAACATATGTGAAGACAAGAGAAGTAAAGAACGTAATATACATGGTTCCTCACATACAGAAAGAGAGTTTATTCACATTCACTATTTCTCTTATATTGACTCCATTGTTGTTATTATGTATGATACAGTTCTTATGAGCCTTACATACTCAGTACATTCTTCGTACTGACCCCTCTTGGGGGACTTACTTTAATTGCTGCAGGCGCAGGTGCTAGTAGACCTCCTCTATAGGCTGTGCATCATTTGCAGATTTTTGGTGAGCTCCAGTTGGTTTGGGGCTTTCTGAGTCACAGTTGTACATTTGTTTTGATGTTGTAAATGTTGTATAAAGCAGGGACTTGTCCCGACTTTAAGTTGGTCTTGTAGATGCATCTGTTAGAGGCTTTTGTAGACATATGTGCGTATATGAATGTAAGAGATGAATGTCCGTTTTGACTTGATGGCCCCAACGGCCAAGTTTTATAAATATATATATATATATATATATGGCATATGTTTCCATGTCCATGACTTCCTCATAGTTGCATGAGGTATAATAAGATTCATACGAGGATATACATACGAATGTACATGAGCAAAGATTGGTTCTCTCGGGCCTTATCGGCTCCGGGTGCCAGTCCGTCCCGAATGGGATTCGGGGTGTGACATTTTGTCTCTCCAATCATGATCCCTATCTCACTTATTATCCCTTCATTATCTATCATGATCGTGGTCCCTCCAATCTTTATCCCTTTCCTTCCAACCTTATTTGCCCTCTTGCCTTCGGTAGGTAGGTCGGGAGCCCCCCATTTGATTCGATAGGTAATGGATCTCTTTATCAAGTTTCTTGGCCTCCTAATATTCATAAGCCTTACTTCCTCTTGAATCAATGGTGTTGACCACTTTGGGGGTAGACCCCATGACATGTTTTGTTAGGAGATCCATATGCGTCATGATCTTAGCCATGTTCTCATCTCTTCTTTCTCCTTTCTTCTTTTTTCTTGGATCATATAAGACATGGAAGGATCCCCCACATCCACCTCGGTATCTCGTATGTGCCATGCTCTACTTTGCTTTTTCATTTGGTCCAACAATCCCATGGAAATTCTAAATGTTTTATAGATCAATGACCCACCAGTCAAGTTATCGGCCACAATTTTGTTTAATTGTTCCAATGACCTATAGAATATTTGAAGAATCATTTTTTCGGCAATTCATGAATGGGGCAATGTATCAATTTCTTCATGAACCTCAACTATGCTTCATGCAATGTCTCCCCACTTACTTGCTGAAAGTTTGTGATTTCATCTCTCAATTGAAGCATGTGGGATAGCAGAAAAAATCAATCTAGAAAGGCCACTGTCAATTTAACCAAGATGTAATAGAGCCTTCAGGCAACTCCCGCAACCACAACACCACTTCACCCATCAAGGAAAATGGGAACACCCTCAAACAGATGGACTCTTGTGGAGTATTAGCAAGGTCAAATAGTTGCAAACTTCAATAAACATTTTCAAGTGAATGTTTGCATCCTCATGAGCTTGTCCTATGAATAGTCCCTTCATTTGAAGAAAGTGAAGCATAACACTTGTGATGTGGAAGACCACATTGCTCATCGTAGGTGGTATGCGAATCGCACTTACCCTTCTGGCATTACCCAAATGATCTTCTTCCTCAAGTTGCCTATCAAAGGTAGCAGTGTCGCTACCATATAGACTCATAGTGCCATGTTAGTCTATGTTATCACCTAAATAAGACAAAAACAACAAATAAAGTAAAGTTTACACTACGGCTAACAAAGTAACTTATTACACTACAATGAATGAACGCTACACATCATTCCCCGGCAACGGTGCCATTTTGATAACGCTTAAATACACTCTTCAAGGTGTATGTGGTCGCTAGCAATAAAATTTACCCAATGTTAGAGTCGGGGTCGATCCCATGAGCAATAAAGGCAATAGGTTCACCTTCGAGTGTCACAAGTGAATAAATGCTTACTCATAATGCTAAAAATAATGCAATAAAGTAAAATGGGGGAGTAATTCAAATGTTGTTGTGTTTAGTTTGTCAAATGAACGTTTAGTCTGGAAAGATGAGATCTAGAGTTTGTAATCAAGAGTTAAAGATACTTGGGCTTATGCTTTCATGAGAGTGAGTACATCATCGATAATTGGATAAGTTCAATTAATAGCTATGGGTAGTCTATATCCTAGGTTTTAATGTCAATCTTTCAATAAAACATTAAACATCACAAGTGGGTTCTTTCGAACACCTCACGAGTGGTACATCATAACCAATCTACAACCTCGATTTAGTAACCTTATGTCTAAGAACTACTATTAAATGATGGATATCAAGTCATAATTGACCACTGCTCCTCACCCTTCCCCTTTGTCAAGGATGGTAAGAGAGCTAGGGTTAACTAGAGTTTTCAACCTCCAATTATAAGTTAATAACACAGAGTATAGGTCAAACCATAACAATTAATCAATTAAAGAGGCAAATAAACAACACCTATACAATTATCACTACTCATTCATACATAACCCCAAGATGAAAATTAGTTACTCATAACAAAAGATAAAGGAAATATACCCATATCTTCATTGGGATCTGCCATAAAATCCAAATAATCCAAGAGAATCCCAAATTCAAAGCAAGAACTCAAACACAAATAGCTATGATCCACTCTAGGGTTTCAATTACAAATTCTCAAATCTCAAAATTGACAAAGAATAGTGTTCTAAGCTGCCAAAAAGGCTTTTATAGATGAAGCAAAAGTGGGACAAGAATTTACAAAAATGCTACCATGTCCAACTCGGCGAAGGAAAGATACTATCGCCAAATTTCTCGGTGATGCACAGATGTGAATTGTTATCACCAAAATGGCATTGACTTTGAGCTGCAAGGGTTGGTATATGGTAACTTTGGTATTGGGAGTGTGCTTCACCAAATTGATCTGCTATACGTTGATCTCCCTTTTCTCATTGCCGAATTGCTTCAATTTGACCTTGGTCGAACTGCTGATTTAGGCGATGGAATCCTTATTCGGTGATACGCCGACACCATTGGTGATCTAAAAAATTTCCTTGGCGATGCCTTCTTACACTTTTAACTCTAATTTCCATCTTTTTGCTTCTTTTTGCTCTTTTAAGAACTTCTTGGTCTTAACAAAGAAAATAAACCAAATTAACATTAAAACTATTTCAAATTGGCATTGAGGACTTGATTTCCTACCTTTTTTAGGCCAAATGAGTTGCAATTTGCTGACTCATCATGGTCACTGTCAAATATAGAACCCAACTGAGATTGGGTTGTTCGCACAGGGAATATGGCTTGGAGCTCGGTCGATGAAGTTATCTAATCTATTAGTCAATTATTTCTATAAAGGGGGGGGGGGGGGTTGGGAATTTATAATTAGAGACAATATGTAACCAAGTAGAAATTATTGAATTGTTGAAAGTTATGATCAAGAATTGTGAGACACTAGGACTCTGTTCCCCATGATTTCATAACTCCGTAGGTTCTACGTATTAGTGATCTATCCAGGTGCTTAGCATGCAGAATCGATAAGTTAAGTTCACCTAAAATACTGGTTCTCCCCTATTAGATGACTATCCTCAATTACTCGTCCAAGTCTCATGAGTTTTATAATCTAGCCCTTATCATTGATCCTAGATTAGCTTTCCTGCATCCACGACTCAAGCTATTGAGTGAAGTATTTTAGCTCCAAGTCTCCATTGTTTATTCCTTTTTCCCAATCTCTACCTCTCTAGGTTCAAGCAAGTAAATAATACATGCGAGTTCTAACATTGTACACCATTAGAAAGCAATTAATACGAAAGAAATAACAATACATGTATAAACACCAGTCTAGAATCAGTATGTACTTCAAACCCTACTTTATTATTCCATCATGGTTCCCACAACCCTAGTTATAGAGTTTAGCCACTCATAATTGCAAGAACATGATAATAATTCAGAGAAAAAAAACATAACCATGGACTTACAAGAAGAATGAATAAATCCACGAATTTCAACTATGATTAATCTTCAAATATGTTTAACCACTCTCAAAAGAAGTATAGAGCATAAACTGTAAAATAAAACCTAAGGGGAGTATTTATAGATACAAAAGAAATTCTGTCCTAAACAAAATTGGAAAACAAAGTCGGCAGTGGCAATGAGTTGTTGGGTTAGGCCACGACTCCTTGTGTGTGTTAGAGCTCCCGTAGTCTAGTTTCTTGCCGAGCTAGTGAAGCTTCATCTAATGACTCATCGCCAGCCGTGAGGAGTCATTGTGTGATCCATAGCCATTAGAGCCAATTTGTCAACTTTCAGATCTTTTCCCCAATGACTACTCAAAACAGCTACCAAGGAACCCATTGTGTCTCATGACGACTCGTAAGGAGAGTCGTTGCTGTCACGCCCCATTTTTCTGGCGAAAAGCAGGATTCGACGTGACAACTCTTTTTTGGGGTTAATTAGAGTGAAGAGTCGCCACCTAACGAATTAAGGTGCGTTAGGGAACCATTCTAGACTAATTACAAACTTATTTTAATAGTCTAAGTCAACAAGAGATTCGGGTAAGGGTTCAGATTTCCTCGAAAGAAAGGTGTTAGACACCTTTCGAGGTCCACAAATGTGGGTCCCGACCGAATTCATATATTACGTGAGGGATTTTACTTGATAAGCAAAGGTTTATTATTTTATTAAAATACCTAATGTTAACTGAGTATTTAAATGGGGAAAACATACAACTTAGTTATTATCTAATTAATAATTAACTTAATTCATTAAGTTATATCTAAACTACCCCAAACAAGCAAGCAAAAATAAAATTCGATCGAGTCTAGACAAAGGTTAATTTTATATTATTCGGATCAGCGCCCGACTTATTAACAGAAGACAATGACACATATTGCATTGTCGAATACTGCTCGGGGCAACTTCCATCATTTTCGAATGTTCTACCCACCCCACCTAATTGGTTATTAATCCTAAAGGCGCTCTAAAAAATAGCGATAAAACTAGCGTTCTCTAAAATGCCTACTCGTCCCTACTTAATATCCAAGAGGTATTGGACGACCTATTTGGGTAAAGATCTAGACGCAACGAAAATCTTAGGCTTCCTAATTAGATTCAGGATTTACGTCAAACAAAAAAAAAATAGGACTAACAACTAACACGTAAAAGTCTCAAGCAAGCCTCTTGGTTAATTAAAATTAATTTGGTGATTAACATGCTTAAAGGATAATTATTTGTTTTACGTGATTAAAATCTATAGGCATGATTTCTAGGCGAGACGTATTAATTAAGGTGCCAAAAATTTAATTGATGTGCTAAATATTAAATTAAGACTATTGAAAATTCATTTAAATATGTAAGAAATTAATTTTAATGTGCAGGAAATTGATTTAAATATGCAGGAATTTAATTCAATTATACAAGAAAGTTATTCAAATGTGCAGAAAAATTATTTAAATGTGGAAAATTAATTTAATTTTGCAGGAAAATTAATAGAAATGCCTAAAGTTAGTTAAAAAAAATGCTAAAAGTTAATCTAAAAATGCTGAAAATTAATTTAGGTTGCTGGAGATTAATTACAGGTGCTGAAAAATAATTTTAAATGCTGGAAAGTAGGTTTAATATGCTGAAAAAATGAATTTGAAAATATTGACAACTAATCAAATATGCTCAAAATTAATTATAAGTGTGCAGAAAAATTATCTTTAAGATACTGAAAATTAATTAAAATACTGAAAGTTAATTAAAATGCTGAAACTTAATTTAGAATGCTAAGAAATACTCTGGAGTGCTGGAAATTATTTTCTTATATGCTGGAAATTAATGTTTTCATGCTGGAACTTAATATTTATAGGCTGAAAATTAATATGTTATATACTGGAAATTATTTAGAGTGTTGGAAAATAATTTAATATGCTGAAAATTATTATTTTAAATGCTGGAAGATAATTTACTATGCTGGACATTTAGTAAAAGTGCTCAAAAATTAAATTTTGAATTCTAAAAAAAACAAATTCAATATGCTAGAAAATTCATTCTTATGCTGGAAGTTAAATTTAAAAGACTGAAAATAAATATAAATGCTGAAAAATGATTTATAGGTGCTGGAAATTATTTAAAGATGCTGGAAAATAGATTTAAAGTGCTGGAGATGTGATTTTTAATGCTGACAATTAATTTAAAATATAGAGAAAAGTGTAGGAAATTAATTAAAAATGCAGAAAAGTTGATGAACATGCTCGGAATTAATTTTAATAAGTTGACAGCTAATTCACACTCCTAGAACATGATTTCTAAATGACAATTAATCAGCACGTTGAGATTTTAATTAATAGTCCTAGAAGTATTGCCTAGGTGATAAAAATAATCACATAATCCCCACCCCCATAAGCAGTCCCCCATACTTTTATTTATAGAGATTTTATACAAATTATTACAAAAAAATTGAATGATTGAAAGCAAAAAATAAGTAAAATAAATAAAAGCTAATTGGAAAGCTTTTACTATCCCTTCCCGTCCCAGGCAACTCTTCACCATAACTTGGTTATTGCTTAATATGGTACCTGTTCAGACACAACAAATACGCAACAAGAAGCTAACAACAATTGACACTATGAACATGTATTCTGGCAGATCACCGATTACTAATGGATTACCCGAAATCAAACAGTTCAAATTTATGGCATGTCATCACTTAAAGAGTTAAAAAGAAAAAGCACACCAAGACTAGATTAAAAGGATCACAGAGAACATACAAGTACCGAATGCATCGTGGAGAAAACTAACCGGTTAATAGCAGCAAATAGATAAGAACCACCAAACTTTAACGGTACTTGAGATGAGAATAGCGAAACAACAAGTAAAGATCAGTCTTTCCGAAATACCAACAAGATGAAAACTAATTATTTTGTATGTGACCAGCTAAAAACTAAAAAATACTTTAAGTGTAGACAACAGTAGTGCTTGGAAAACCCTGACCTGAATGAGTGAAGGGGATTCTTTATATAATAAGAGGATGACTGTTATGCCAATTCTTAAAAGGAAATGACAATATTTGACAATCAATTAAAGAAAAGTTAATTTCCTTAAATGAATGGAGTGAATCAATTAAGAAATAAAATGGGTCAAAATTTACCATAAATATGTGAGTAAGAAAGAATCTATTCAAATTATAGGGAGGGGAATATTCTGCAAAATCAAATTAATCAATCACTTTCCGTAAATCAATAGACTGAATCATTCAGTGTAAAAAAAAAAAAAGACTCCATCTACCATAAATAAGTATGTAAGAATATATTTTGAATTAAGGAAATAAAAATCAATCCAGGCGGATACTACCATTTATGAATTAAAGCTTACTGAAATAAATCAAGTACCAAGTGTCATGCCCTATTTTTATCGAGATTAAAACAAGCACGACTTATGGACTCTAAAAGGATTAATTTTTGTACAGAGTCGCCACCTAATTTTTAAGGAAAATAAGGAAACCTATTTAATTATTGACATGTATGACTTGTGTTTTAATCTACAAAAACCAGTTTAGATTATAGGTAAGGGTTCAAATTATTCCGAAGGGAAGGTGTTAGGCATCCTTCAGAATCCACAAAATGTGGTACCCAACTAGACTAAATTTATCAAAGAGGAAGGAGGTAAAAATCATTTTTTGAGAAGTATGAATAATTAAAATATGTAATAATGTAAAAAATGCATGTATAAAACATGATATGTCAAATGCATATATAGAATTTATTATCGTAATATATATGTATAGAAATAAGCAAAAATATGTTGTATAAAATATGTATAAAATTATATATGTGAAAAAAGTGTTCTTTTATGAAAGGAAATCACTTTTGTGTGTAACGTATGGAAAATAAAGTAATTGTTGTATTATACCAAAAAAAAGTATTCAAATAATATTTTGTATTTGATAAAAGTTAACGGGAGAAAAGATTAAATAAAATGAATGTTTATTTTTTGATAGAAAAGACTGCACAATATTTTCTAATGGAAAAAAAGTGTGAATTAATTGATTAAATATCCGAATCAGTTTGATTCTTTATATAAATATTAACGGCCTAAGTTTTGCCTAAACGCGTGGTGAGGGTTACGTAAGTAAAGAATATCCCCTGCCAAACGCCCCAAAAAATAAAGTTTTCACTTTGATTAATATTTGTACAATTGTAAGAATGTAAAATACAAACATAAAATTTAAACTCCTTTTTGAATGTCCTTTTCCAAGAAGTATCCTCAAGAACCTGTGTAAACACTTGTTAGAACTATTAGTAATGGATAAATAATTATAAAAATATGTGTGCATATATGTATGTAAATGTATATATGAAAAATAATATTTATTATCTAGTGGGCTCAGATGAAGTTTTAGATACGCCATGGCTACGAAGTGGTTGCTCAAATTATCGGCCGTCCTAAATCGCTTTGCCAAGATACGAATCGTAAAACTTTTGTGTTGTCGTGGTAATATAATGATTTCGTTATCGCCCAAATTTATTTATTTTTGTTACGTATTTATATATGTAATGTCCGTCTTTTATTTGTGGAGGCCTCAAAAACCGACGGGAATTTTTTCATTGGCCATGTATTGATACTTGATATAAAATAAGTAAACTTGAGAAAATAAAATCCGTCTTTTGTTATGGGGAAGGCCTCGAAAATCCGACGGAGAGATATTGTCATTGGCCACATAATGTAGTATTTGTTCATTACTAATTTAATAAAATGTTAAGAAAAAAATACATGATCCAAAAAATTCATTATAGACAAACAGAGTAGCATAACAAAATTAGGACAACAAACAAGCATCGTTAGAGTTGTAAAAAAAAAAAAGATAATTAGCACAAAAGTTAGTAGCTAGAAGAGAGTCATAGCATGTTTTTGCTCAAAAGATAAGCAAGATTAGCGACAAAAATTATCTGTTGGAGACATACAAAAACTTGTACAAAGATTGCAATATCAGTAGCAAAACAATAACAAGCAAGATTCAATAAAACATGTATACATAAAAATGGTCACAGTCATGAAGTGGGGTTTATTGAAGTTGGATAGTAGTCCACTGCAGAAGAAACTTATGAGAGGAGAAATAATTGTGAGCCTAAGAGTAAAAGAAAGAGCTCTAAAAAATGAGCAATAGTTGTCACGACCCAATATTTGAGTCATGGTGGCGCCTACCGTGACCCACCACTAGGCAAGCCAAACCCTAGCCCAAAGCGACAAGCAACAGGCTAACGGGCGGAATCTCAAAAACTAGAGATGAAGTGGAAGTGATCATACTCATAAACATACTAGAAATATAAAGACAAATAGAACCAAAATAAACCCATACCGAGACTGATAAGGAAGAGGAAAAAATATGTAAAGTCAAGAACCCTTCCCAAGACCTGGTGAGGTCGGTACAAAAGCCACTACTAGACATATCCAGAATACAAGACAAAAATCAAATATATATAACAAGTACAACAGTCTCGAGAGCAAAATACTATACAGTAGAAGATGGAGTAGGATTTGCCTCGGACGTCAGTAAGCCCACCCTTCTCCGAAATCAGTGCTGAGAAGAGCGTCACGTCAAAATCGTCGGCTAGTGCCCGGATCTGCATCGGGGAAAAAGATGCAGAAGTGCAGTATGAGTACTGGGGCAACGAGTACTCAGTAGGCGTCATCGGCCGACTGAGCTCAATGTAATATAAGCAAGCTAAAATGCGAGGGTGCATGCTAAGTCCAGGGTATAAGTAATAAATGCATAAGTAACTGCCAAGGCGTATGGATATGCTTAGAGGAAATAAATAAATGTGTTACATAATAACAAGTAAATAAATGTGTAAGCAAACACACAAGTCAAACATAACCTATTTGGGCCCCCATAAACCCGATAGGCACACGAAAGAAAACAATAACTCAGCCTGGCCCCCATAAACCGGCGGGACACACAAAAATAGTAAATGCATAGTCACCAGTGTCTTAAAGTTGTATCAGTATCCAATAACTACAATAACCAACAAGAGTGCACCGAGCTTGAACCGGCACCAATGGGTAATAACAAAAGGCCAGACGCTAGAGTCGAACCGAAAGCAGTGGGTAATAACAATAGGCCACATATATATCATATCTGCCGGACTCGAACAGGAACTCAGAGAACAACAGTATCATAATCACGGTACCCAGTACCAGAGCTCATAATGTACCTCAATCCGGGGTCGGGCTAGAACCGAAACACCCAATAGTCAATAATCAAAATCATCATATCGAAATCAGTAGCCGGACTCAAACCGGAACTCATCATAGCCAGTAACCAGAACAGAATCAAATGTCATATCATATCAGATAAATGGGGATCGCCCTAGTCCCAAGTCAATACTAGTATATAAGTACAGAAGCTAATCCCACAACATGCTACAAGTAAAGCTCGGGGTCCTTCTAGGTCACTATCTACTATAAATAATATGTATATAGAATTCTGGGTATGCATGATAAGTCATAGAAAGACGGGTCAGCGTTCTAAGTCAAACTAGCCGACCTCGGTCAAAGACGGTGCTATCAGGGACTAACAAGGCTAAACAGGCCAACCGGGTATAATTGGGGTGACTCAATCCCATCACAACCCTAACATATCATATAGGTATTAACTAAGCCCAAATATGTCAAAGTTCTGACAAGTCGACAAAAAGGATAACGGGGCCTGCTATCGGGTCCTAAAAACCAAGTCTGGTTATACTTGTCTAAGTATGGGCTAAGTCTGTATAAGCCTGAACTAAGGTCCAACAATAACATTCCCAAATAGGCAACAACAACAACAATCCTATCCGACCCCAAATAGGTCATCCGTGGTGTACCACGAGGATAACGGGCCTGGAATATATCCGAATAGCCCTATACGGACTAGAAGGCCTAAATCACAGCAAACCACCACCACCAAGTTTATAATACCATCCCACAACACCAGTACAATAGCATACATATATCACACATAAGCTCAATCTAAGTGTAAGGGAAGGTAAACCTAGCCTACCTGGACGCCGCCGCATGCCTGCCAAAAGAACTAGCTATACAGGAGCCTTCCCCTTTCGAGAGTCCTCTGACTGTTGCCAAGCTACCAAAATAATAAACTACATGTCAAATCATGACTATTGATACCCTTATTGCATTAGTTCAGAAAATGGCCGAACAGTCCACATGGAGCTCGCTTACGAAATCGCAAAACTGAAACCCTCACAGTGTCCCAAATAACTCTGTGACCAATAGTCACAACAAATACTATCCAATCCGAGCTCATATTAAGCTCTAAATAATCACCAACAACAATATCACCAAATAACAATTCAAATACGCGAGTTTAAGCTAACTTACGATATAAAGATGCTATATTATCAACCACTTGATCCCCGACCTTGAATAACTTGATGTAGATAATTGATTTTATTTGGAGATCAAATATACTGCCAAAGTATTTGATGTATCCTAATTACCGTCTAAAAAAGTGAAGAGATGATGCAATAAGTACCATTTTGATTTGAAAGGAAACATAACTCTAAAAGAATAGTATTCTATGTCCATCTATATATACACACACGTACACTTACTAAAATTAGTGTAATGCTTATGTAACACCCCGTACCTTCCCAACCCTACTTGACGATGTTGAACAATGTATACTTAGGTGTCGAGAGCTATAAGTATGCATTTGGTAATGTTAATGTTGAGGAAATTGACATTTGGCCTCGTACATGTGATTAACCTTACGTAGGAGGTGTTTTGCGATTTTCATGGAGAATTTGTGGGGTTCAAAATGAGGCTAAGAGGACCCCTAAACAAAGTATGTTAAGGGTAAGAAGTAAGTTAAAGAATAGGATTTGAAGTATCTAACCAAACCCGCGAAGAAAAGTCGAAAAATGAAATTTTCAAAAAAATTAAGTCTGGGGCGTGCTAGGGAGTGTGCCACGTTGGTTTGGGATGAAATTTTCAGTCCAGAGGCTGTAAAGGGGAGCGCCAGGCAGCGTGCCACGCCGCCCCTGCGCACCTTTCAAAAGTTGGAAATTTTGTTTAAGTCCCAAGGGTTCCCGGGGACGTATCGAGCTGATTTTTGCCACGATTCTTATACAACCAGGAGAATATACATGAAATGAGTGAAATAGTATATTGGCATGATAAAATTACTCGAGAACGAATTTGGGGTCAAAATGACGATTTTACCCTTTTGGGCAAAATAGGTCATATGTGGCTAGAATCGCTTGTTCTTGGGATCGAGGCTACGGATATGAATAACATGAGTGGGAATATTGTTGTAACACGTATTAAATGGATGAAACATGATCAATTATTGATTTTAGTGGGTTAAGAGATTTGGGCTCAATAAAGCCCAAAAAGGAAGAAAAAAGTCATGGGCCAAACATGGGTCAAATGACCCATTCTTCCATAGACCAAGTGTATATATTATTATTGGACCAAGTGGCTAAACATAACCATGGAATGGAGCCTATATAAGGCCAAAAATCTGATTTTTATTCATAAAAGTCTCTCATAACATTTCTAGAATTATCTCAAGTTTTCTCTCAAGCTCTTCAAACCCTAAGTCATCTATGGAGCAAGACCATCATCTTCCAAGCTTAGGTAAGTGATTATTCTTATGGATTAATATATTATATGCATGGGAGATTATGTAGATCATGTTGGTTATGCTTGAAAGTGTTGAATATGACACTTTGTGTTTTTGTGAAAGATGTGCCATCTATGGAATTTAAACTTGGAATATGCTTTGTGGTTTTGATAAAAGAGCATGATATGGGTAAAATACCAACATGTATGGTGTGATTATGGTCCTAAACTTGTTATTTTTCCATAAGTGTAAATTATGGGATTTTGGCTGATTTGTTGTTGTGAGGTGTATTGAAGTGAATTGATGGAACCATTATGATGTTGTGGTGATGTGGAAGTGTAAAGTATGAATTTGGGGTGACATGCTAGTAGTTTATGACATTGGTCAATGTTGAGAATATTGTGGGATTCTTGGTATGATAGCTTTGTAAATGGTTTGTTGGTGGTTAATGTAAACTCCCTTGTATATTTATGTGTTGTAGAGTGAAACATAAGGAAGGAGCGGGACGATTGTATTCACGTAGACGATAAGGTATGTAAGGTTACTCTGTCCGTATTTTTCTACAACACATATTGTTCATGTTGTCATTGTCCTTGTTCCATTCCGAAATGTTAAAAGGTATCTCATTTCAAGTTGTCATATGTTATTATTCTCATGTATCACATAATTATGGACATGATCCCAAGTTCCAATAATATTATGTTCCAAGGCTTCCAACAATGTTACAACTTCATAAGTATCAATCTCATGAACATAAAAGATTGAAGTAATGCACTTATGTGTTTCCAAAATGGTTATGATCCCCCAATGTATCAATCTCAGAAAAGTAAAAGGGAGAAGTAATGCAATGAAGTAATGGAAGAAGAAATCCCCTCATGGTTACTTTATATATATTCCCTCATGGTTACTATATATATATTCCCTCATGGTTACTTTATAATTTTCCTTATGGTTCCTTTAACATTATTTTTTTATAAGTACTTTATAATTACTTTATCACTACTTTATGGTTCTTTGAGTGCGGGTGATAGCTTTGGGGGAAAAATCCAAACTTGATGCCGAACCTGCTTCCTTGTTTTCCGGGTGGTAGCAGGGGGAAAGCTCAGTGGGGCAAAATCCAAGCTTGACGCCGAACTTTATTATATTCACTGGATCAAGGGGGAAGCTCAGTGAGGTAAAAGCCAAACTTGATGCCGAACCTGCGTCCTTGTTTTCTGGGTGGTAGCAGGGGGGAAGCTCAGTGGGGAAAAAGCCTAGCTTGATGCCGAACTTGAGACGGTTGCATATTGACGGATGCATTACATATTGACGGTTGCATATTGACGGATAGATTGCATATTGACGGTTGCATATTGATGGATGCATTGCATATTGACGGTTATACATTATTGAGGGTTCTAACTGTTAACGGTAATGGGCATAAAGGTAAATGAAGTAATGAACATAAAGTACCTATTTCCACACATACTAAAATATGATTGATCCACATTGACTATTCTCTTGAAATCAAGTTCATTGAGGTGTTTAAGTTTCATGAAGTTTCTTATAGCCTTGCATACTCAGTACATTCTTCGTACTGACCCCTTTGGGGGACTTACTTTATCTGCTGCAGGCACAGGTGTTAGTATACCTCCACAATAGGCTACGGGTTATCCGCGGATCATTGGTGAGCTCCCAGTTGGTTTGGGGCTTTCCGAGTCACATGTGTATATTGTTTTGGTTTTGTAATTATTGTATAAAGCAGGGACTTATCCCGACTATAGGTTGTTGTATTTATGAATCAGTTAGAGGCTTTGTAGACATATTATGTGGGTTATGGATGTAAGAGACAAATGTCCGTTTTGACTTGATGGCTCCAACGGCCAAGTTTCCTAAGTATATTTATAAAGCGTATGTTTCCATGTTCATGTTTTCTGCATAGTTGCATAAGGTATCCTAAGATTCATACGAGGATATGCATATGAAGGTTCATAAGCAAAGATTGGTTCTCTCGGGCCATATAGGCTTTGGGTACCAGTCCGACCCGGATGGGATTTCGGGTCGTGACAAAATTCAATTCTTTAACATTACATTACTAAGAGTACAAGTTGCTGCCACCTTTCTTTAAATGCCTTGATAACCTTCTCTTCCACTTGCACGTGGAAGTGGAGGTGTCTTCACCACCATTCTTTCTTATCCAAATATATATATATATATATATACTCGGATATTGCGTAGGTTCGTGGTAAAATAAATACAATATTTTGAATATATCATAATTAATAGAAAATTATTTCTAACAAAACCTCTATAAAATAAAAAAATTATTTTAACATATTTAAATTCACTATCTCCGCTTAAATTATTAATAAATTATAAAACTATTATAAAATAGTATAGATATATCATAACTAAAGTATTTCATGAATTTCAAAAACATTTTCAAAAGGTGATTAACTATGTCATTTTACCACATTCAAATTTAATTTAATATTTTACAACGTGTTCGGTCTAAATAATATTCTCAAACGAACTGCCCAGAAACTGAACTGTCAGTTCCAGCAAGTCATAAATAAATTGGGGCAGTTATAGAAAAGCTCTAAACACCGAGAACGTACGAAAATGAGGAAAATGACTGGGAAGGTCATTACAATATCCACTACTAAAAGGAATTTCGTCCGCGAAATTCAAGAAGAAGCACATACCTGAAGACGTGAACAAGTAGGGATACTGGGCTCGCATATCACATTCAAGCTCCCAAGTAGCCTCCTCAACCGGACGGTGATGCCACTGTACCTTAACCACTGGAATGTCCCGGGAGCGTAACCGTCTGACATCTTTATCTAAAATGGACACAGGCTCCTCCACAAATGTTAACTTATCGTCTAATTGAACTGAGTCCCACCGAAGCACATGCGACTCATTCGGAATGTATTGTCGTAACATAGAAACATGAAACACTGGGTGGATAGCTGAAAATGCCGGAGGTAAAGCTAGCACATAAGCAACCTCTCCAACTGTTCGCAAAATCTCAAAGGGTCCAATATATCTGGGACTAAGCTTACCTTTCTTACCAAACCGCATCACGCCCTTCATGGGTGATACTCGTAAGAAGACCCTATCACCCACCCTGAATTTCAACGGACGATGTCTACGGTTAGCATAACTCCTCTGTCTACTCTGAGCTGTCCGCAGCCTATCTTGAATCACTCGAACTCGGTCCAAAGATTCTCGGAGCAAATCTGTGCTACGAGGACTGACTTCTGAAGTTTCAAACCAGCCAATTGGAGATCGACACCGTCTGCCATATAAAGCCTCAAACGGAGCCATTTGAATGCTGGAATGAAAGCTATTATTATACGCGAACTCTATTAAAGGCAAAAATTGATCCAATTGACCCCCAAAGTCTAACACACAAGCGCGGAGCATATCCTCTAATACTTGAATCATCCGCTCCGACTGCCCGTCGATTTGAGGATGAAATGCAGTGCTGAGGTCCACCTGGGTACCCAGCTCTTCCTGGAAAGTCTGCCAGAAACTAGAGGTAAACTGAGACCCTCGGTCTGAGATAATAGATATTGGCACTCCATGTAGGCGAACCACCTTCTGAATATATACACGAGCTAATCTCTCAGCACTATAGGAGACTCGAACAGGGATAAAGTGCGCTAACTTGGTCAACCGATCTACAATAACCCAAATACTATCAAAACCACGGGAGGTGCAAGGCAATCCAACAATGAAATCCATAGTGACCCGCTCCCATTTCCACTCGGGAATGGGCAACTGCTGAAGTAAACCATCGGGTCTCTGATGCTAGGTCTTTACCTGCTGACAACAGAGGCATCGAGCTACAAAACCCGCTATATCTCTCCGTATTCCGCTCCACCAATAGTGTTACCTTAGATCTCGATACATCTTAGCTGTCCCAGGGTGAATAAAATACCTGGAGCTGTGCGCTTCGTGCAAAATCAACTGAATCAAATCCCCAACCCTTGAAACACAAATACGACCTCAAACCTCAGAACTCCATTCGAATCCAAGGTATCTCTCTTAGACTCACCCCTCAATGCCTGATCTCGAATGCTCCGGAGACCACTATCCTCAAACTGACGACTCTGAATCTGCTCCAGCAAAGTAGATCTTGCACCAACACAAGCGATAACCTTCCCGGGGTCAGAAATATCCAAACGCACCATCGAGTTAGCTAAGGAATGAATGTCCAAAGCCAACGGCCGCTGAGAGACTGGAATGAAGGCTAAGCTACCCATACTCACTGTCTTCCGGCTCAAGGCGTCCGCTACCACATTCGCCTTGCCCAAATGATAGAGAATAGAGATATCGTAGTCCTTTAGCAACTCAATCCACCTGCACTGCCTCGAATTAAGATCCCTCTGAGTCATAATATGCTAAAGACTGTGGTGGTCTGTAAAGATCTCACAATGAACACCGTAGAGATAATGTCTCCAAATTCGTAGTGCAAACACAACTGCTGCTAACTCCAAATCATGAGTAGGATAATTACACTCGTGCACCTTCAGCTGTCTCGATGCATAAGCAATGACACAACCCTGCTGCATCAAAACACATCCCAAACCAATACGAGACGTATCACAACACACGATAAAACCCTCGCCATCAACTGGAAGAGTCAACACAGGGGCAGAAGTAAGTCGATCCTTAAGCTTCAGAAAGCTCACCTCACAATCCTCAGACCACTGAAACAAAACCTCCTTCCTGGTTAGCTGGGTCATAGGAGATGTAATAGACGAGAAGCCGTCAACATATCGCCTGTAGTACCCTGCCAACCCAATGAAACTTTGAACTTCAGTAGGTGACGTGGGCCTAGCCCAACCTCAAATAGCCTCGATCTTCGCTGGGTCTACCATGATACCGTGTCTGGATACAACATGCCCCAAGAAAGCTACAGACTCAAGCCAAAACTCACACTTTGAGAGCTTGGCATAAAGTCGATGATCTCTCAAAGTGTGGAGCACAATCCTCAAATGTTGCTCATGCTCCTTGCTACTCCTAGAATAAACTAAGATGTCATCAATAAACACAATCACAAAGGAGTCTAAGTGTGGCCTAAATACACGATTCATTAAATCCATGAAGGCTGCTGGGGCATTAGTTAACCCAAAAGACATCACCAGGAACTCATAATGGCCATACCGAGTCTTGAAGGTTGTCTTTGGGATGTCCTCAGCCTTAACTCTCAACTGATGATATCCAGATCTCAAGTCTATTTTTGAGAATACTGCTGCGCCCTAAAGTTGATCAAACAAATCATCGATACAAGGAATAGGATACTTATTTTTCACCGTCACCCTATTTAGCTGTCTGTAATCGATACACATTCGCATACACCCATCCTTCTTCTTTACAAACAGAACTTGAGCACCCCATGGCGACACACTGGGCCTGATAAAACCTTTCCCCAAAAGATCCTCAAGCTGACTACTCAACTCTCTCAACTCAGCAGGAGCCATACGATAAGGAGCCACAGAAATAGGTCGAGTGCCCGGCTTGAGGTTAATGATGAACTTTATATCACGCTAAGGAGGAAGGCCAGGTAGGTTAGTCGGGAATACATCAGAAAACTCATGAACAATAGGGACGGAGTCAAGCGATGGACTCTCAATACTAGCATCCCGAACATAAGAAAGGAATGAATCACATCCCCTCGACATCCATCTACGAGCGTGAACATATGAAATAATCCCTGTCGGTGTGCGGCTAACAGAACCCTACCACACCATCGGGGGTACGCCAGGCATGGCTAAGGTCACGGTCTTGGCAAAGCAATCCAAGATTCCATGATGGAAAGACAACCAGTCCATGCCCAGAATCACATCAAAGTCTACCATGGCCAATACAATAAAATCAACCCGAGTTTCAAACTCCCAAACAGTCACCAGACAAGATCTATATACCCGATCCACTAATAAGGAATCACCAACGGGGGTAGATACACGTAAGGGTACAGATAATAACTCAGAACATAAACCCAATCGTGGTGCATAATAAGTAGATACATAAGAAAACGTGGATCCAGGATCAAATAATGCAGAAGCTGGCTGGTGGAATACGAAAATCATACCTGTAATCACCGCATCTGAAGCCTTAGGCTCCGGCCTAGCCGGCACGGCATACAACTGACGCTGGCTACCACTAGTCTGAGCACCAACCTGACTACCAGTCCGACCTCCCTACGCTCCACCTCGAGAACCCTGGGGACCACCCCAACGACCCTGTGCACCACCTCTGCCTACTGGAGGTATAGATCTGATAGGTTGTGCCGTCTGAACTGAAGGCTCAATCGCCATACACTGAGGACACTCACGCGTAAAATGACCGACAACCCCACAAGTATAACATGCTCCTGGCTCCCTGCTCGGCCTAGAAGATCCGGCTGATCTGGTATGACCACCTCTAGTCGATAAACTGAACTGACCACATCCCTGAGGCTAACTACCAGAACCACTATAGGAGGGCTGACCCCTATCAGAAATCTGCAAGGCTGACTGTATGGGCCTATTAGGCTGACCCTGTCGCTGAAAAGACTGTTGCTATTGCTGAGGGTACCGACCCTGAAACTGGAAACCATGACCTCTGAACTACGAGCTACTATGACTTCCACTATAACTACCCTGGAATCGAGGTCTCTTATTGCTGCCCCCTTGGGCCTCGCGATCCATCTCCTCCATCGAATATACGTGCTTAGCTATCTCAGCAAATGACTTCCCTGAAGTCACTAAACTCTGGGTAGCTTTGTGGAGTGGCAATCTCAGTCCCCTGACAAAAACTCTAACTCTCTCATACTCATCAGGCAAAATAGAAGTAGCGTGCCTAGCAAGATCATGAAACCTCGCCTCATACTCGGCGACAGATAATGAAACCTGAGTCAATCTGGAGAACTCATCCCTGAGCCACTCCCGCATAGTACGGGGCATATACTTTCCCAAGAACATCGGAGAACTGGGTCCAGGTAACCGGCGGAGATCCCGCTGGTCTAGAATCAAGATATCCCCTCCACTATCTCCTCGCTGCAGTATCAAACTGATATGCCACGAAATCAACACCACGAGACTGTACCAATCCCAAATTCCTCAGCTATCCTCGCAGTTGGACAAGAACTCATATGCATCCTCACCCAGAGTACCAGCAAATCTCGGTGGATTCAACCTCAGGAAACTCTCCAACATCTTATGCTCATCGACAGACATAATAGGATGATCTATAACTGACTGTGGAGCTACCGGCGTCGGTGGAATCTCAACTCTAGGTGCTGCAGCTGCAGGCTGGGCCCCAACACCAACTCCTTGTACTGCCAGTTGGGCTCCCTTGGCTGACAGACCTCCAACTATCCCCAACAACTGAAGTAAAGTACCTCGGAGCAAAGAAGCATCTATAAATCCAGGTGGAGCCTGGGCTGCTCACTGGCCCACCGGCTGCTGTGGTGGCAAAACATATGGAGCTATAAAGGGATCGGGTGACTGATCCCTAGCATGATCTCATCCTGGGGCTGCTGCTCTGCCCTGTCCCCGACCTTTGGGTCGACCTCGACCCCAAACAGGAGCCCTCGCTGTAGGCTCGGGGTCCCAACCCCCAGCTCTCGCACCATGTGTCCTAACCATCTGCGTAAAGAGTGAACCAAATGAAAATCAGAAACCAACATAGACTTAACGCACAGACATGAGTCAAGAAAATGAGAGACTCCCCTAAGAATGCTCTATAGCCTCCTAAGGATAGGATACAGGCGTCCCTGCACCGATCTTCAGGACTCTACTACACACTGCTCATGTACAAACACTACCCGTACAACCTAGGCTCTGATACCAAGCTGTCACAACCCAATATTTGAGTCATGATGGCGCCTACCGTAACCCACCACTAGGCAAGCTAAACCCTAGCCCAAAGCGACAAGCAACAGGGTAACGGGCGGAATCTCAAAAACTAGAGATGAAGTGGAAATCATCATACTCATAAACATACTAGAAATATAAAGACAAATAGAACCAAAATAAACCCATACCGAGACTGATAAGGAAGAGAAAAAAATATGTAAAGTCAAGAACCCTTCCCAAGACTTGGTGAGGTCGGTACAAAAGCCACTACTAGACATATCCAGAATACAAGACAAAAATCAAATATATATAACAAGTACAACAGTCTCGAGAGCAAAATACTATACAGTAGAAGATGGAGTAGGATTTGCCTCGGACGTCAGTAAGCCCACCTTGCTCCGAAATCAGTGCTGAAAAGAGTGTCACGTCAAAATCGTCGGCTAATGCCCGGATCTGCATCGAGGAAAAAGATGCAGAAGTGCAGTATGAGTACTGGGGAAACGAGTACTCAGTAGGCATCATCGGCCGACTGAGCTCAATGTAATATAAGCAAGCTAAAATGCGAGGGTGCATGCTAAGTCCAGGGTATAAGTAATAAATGCATAAGTAACTGCCAAGGCGTATGGATATGCTTAGAGGAAATAAATAAATGTGTTACATAATAACAAGTAAATAAATGTGTAAGCAAACACACAAGTCAAACATAACTTATTTGGGCCCCCATAAACCCGATAGGCACACGAAAGAAAACAATAACTCAGCCTGGCCCCCATAAACCGGCGGGACACACAAAAATAGTAAATGCATAGTCACCAGTGTCTTAAAGTTGTATCAGTATCTAGTAACTACAATAACCAACAAGAGTGCACCGAGCTTGAACCGGCACCAATGGGTAATAACAAAAGGCCAGACGCCGGAGTCGAACCGGAAGCAGTGGGTAATAAAAATAGGCCACATATATATCATATCTGCCAGACTCGAACAGGAACTCAGAGAACAACAGTATCATAATCACGGTACCCAGTACCAGAGCTCATAGTGTACCTCAATCTGGGGCTGGACTCGAATCGAAACACCCAATAGTCAATAATCAAAATCATCATATCGGAATCAGCAGCCGGACTCTAACCGAAACTCATCATAGCCAGTAACCAGAATAGAATCAAATGTCATATCATATTAGATAAATGGGGAACGCCCTAGTCCTAAGTCAATACTAGTATATAAGTACAGAAGCTAATCCCACAACATGCTACAAGTAAAGCTCGGGGTCCTTCTAGGTCACTATCTACTATAAATAATATGTATATAGAAGTCTGGGTATGCATGATAAGTCATGGAAATGCGGGTCAGCGTTCTAAGTCAAACTAGCCGACCTCGGTCAAAGACGGTACTATCAGGGACTAACAAGGCTAAACAGGCCAACCGGGTATAATCGGGGTGACTCAATCCCATAACAACCCTAACATGTTATATAGGGATTAACTAATCCCAAAGATGTCAAAGTTTTGACAAGTCGACAAAAAGGATAACGGGGCCCGCTATCGGGTCCCGAAAACCAAGTCTGGTTATACTTGTCTAAGTTTGGGCTAAGTCTGTATAAGCCTGAACTAAGGTCCAACAATAACATTCCCAAATAGACAACAACAACAACAATACTATCCGACCCCAAATAGGTCATCCGTGGTGTACCACGAGGATAACGGGCCTGGAATATATCCGAATAGCCCTATACGGCCTAGAAGGCCTAAATCACAGCAAACCACCACCACCAAGTTTATAATACCATCCCACAACACCAGCACAATAGCATACATATATCACACATAAGCTCAATCTAAGTGTAAGGGAAGGTAAACCTAGCCTATCGGGACGCCGCCGCAAGCCTGCCAAAAGAACTAACTATATAGGAGCCTTCTCCTTCCGAGAGGCCTCTGACTGTTGCCAAGCTACCAAAATAATAAACTACATGTCAAATCATGACTATTGATACCCATATTGCATTAGTTCGAAAAATGGCCGAACAATCCACATGGGGCCCGCTTGCGAAATCGAAAAACTGAAATCGTCACAGTGTCCCAAATAACTCTGTGACCAATAGTCACAACAAATACTATCCAATCTGAGCTCATATGCTCTAAATAAGAACCAACAACAATATCACCAAATAACAATTCAAATACGCGAGTTTAAGCTAAACTTAACTGGGAAAACTTACGATATAAAGACGCTATATTCTCAACCACTTGATCTCCGAGCTTGAATAACTTGATGTAGATAATTGATTTTATTTGGAGATCAAATATACTGCCAAAGTATTTGATGTATCCTAATTACCGTCTAAAAAAGTGAAGAGATGATGCAATAAGTACCATTTTGATTTGAAAGGAAACATAACTCTAAAAGAATAGTATTCTATGTCCATCTATATATACACACACGTACACTTACTAAAATTAGTGTAATGCTTATTCAATTCTTTAACATTACATTACCAAGAGTACAAGTTGCTGCCACCTTTCTTTAAATGCCTTGATAACCTTCTCTTCCACTTCCACGTGGAAGTGGAGGTGTCTTCACCACCATTCTTTCTTATTCAAATATATATATATATATATATATATATATATATATATACTCGGATATTGCGTAGGTTAGTGGTAAAATAAATACAACATTTTGAATATATCATAATTAATAGAAAATTATTTCTAACAAAACCTCTATAAAATAAAAATATTATTTTAACATATTTAAATTCACTATCTCCGCTTAAATTATTAATAAATTATAAAACTATTATAAAATAGTATAGATATATCATAACTAAAGAATTTCATAAATTTCAAAAACATTTGCAAAAGGTGATTAACTATGTCATTTTACCACATTCAAATTTAATTTAATATTTTACAACATGTTCGGTGTAAATAATATTCTCAAACGAACTGCCCGAAAACCGAACTGTCAGTCCCAACAAGTCATAAATAACTTGGGGCAGTTATAGAAAATATCTAAACACCGAGAACGCACGAAAATGAGGAAAATGACCGGGAAGGTCATTACAATAGTATTTTTGCTTCTTTAAAGAAAAAATGATAGAGAAAGAGAGGAGCATTAAGAGAATAAAAAGGGAGGGGCAAATGAGAGAGGGTTGTTGTTGTTGTGGTGGTGTTGGTTGGTGTGATGAAGAGAAGAGAAAAAAGAGAGGAAGAAGGGAGAGCAAAGGGAGATGAGGGAGATTTTCTTGTTACCCCTCCCAAGAGTAAAAAAAAAAAAAAAAGAAGAAGAGAGTTTCATTTAAAAGGAGATAATATCTCAATAAAATATTTTTTTCTTCCAACACATCCCTTGAACTAGGCAGAGTAGATAAAGAAAAAGTCAGATAGATAAAAATAATGGGGCCTACTAAAGAAAAAGAGGGAGAAGAAATATAAAAAAACACTTACTTTTTCTTCTTTTTGTACATAAGTGTGTGTAAGAGTTTAGAGTCAAAAATAGTTGTTGAAAAATTCCCAAATTTAAGGGATGTGCTTTTTTTAGTGGAGTAAAATAAGAAATATGATTGGACAAGATGATATTATATATTGTGTAATATTATTCTCGAATAATTTACACAGTGTGAATTTTGAAATATCGATGAATTAATTGTATTTGCTATGTATGAAAAAAATTTAACTAATGTATATATAATTTTTAAAATATAAGTGTAAATACAAATAATGTAAAAATAATGTATTGTGTGGTAAAGAATAAAAATTATATTGCTCGTATTGTGTATGTACAGATGACTGTTAAGAATTAAAATGACAATAAATTGATAAAAATCCTAATATTTATGAAATTAAGGATGATTATCAATAAATTGTGAAAAGTTAAAAATATGAAAATAAATTGGTAAAAATTCCTAAATAAGGATAATTATCAATAAATTATAAAATGTGTAAAAATTGTATTTTGTGCTCTTTAACGATCAGGAAGCCTGAAGACGTTAATTTTAAGCACGAAGAGCCAAAATTGGGTGTCAACACCTTGCCCCTTTTCGTATGAAGATAATGTAGAAGTCTTCAGACGAAAACGTTGACGTGTAGCCAATTTTTCTCCACAAATATCATATATAGCAAAAAAAATTTGACCGAACTCTAATTTAGAGCTGCCTACGTACCTCGAGTTGCACGAGGATCAGGTCGAGTGTAGTTCAAAAGATTAGGCAAATGTCCTTTGTCCAATTATTAGGGATGGACGACCCTGTGAAATGATTATTTAGAAAAGTGCTGTTTGGGAACGAAAGTGTTCGCATATTCCCGACGTCTTTTTAAAATTACCCCAGTATCGAGTTGTGAGATGTTGGGGATGCAAAATTGTGTACTCGCTGGGGAGAAAGAATGATTATGGTTGTGATGATTGAACTCTGCATAGATCTTCCTACATATCTCGAGTGTCACGAGAATCAGGTCAATGTAGTTCGAAATGAAGAAATAGGGTAAATTTTGAGGCGGTTCTCAAAATTTTGCCCCAGTGTATAATTTGTGGTAACACTGAGTTCTCTAAAGGAACTTTAGAAATTCTTGTTGTTATGGATTGTATTTTTGATTGAAAAGATGCATGATTTCTTGAATTGTCTACTGAGACAATGTGATGAATGATGTCTCTGGTTGTCTACGGAGACTTGATGATGAGTGACGTCTTCGATTTTCTAGAAGACTATGTGAACATTGTAAAATCCTCCGATTTTCTGTTGGGGACTTATGATGCATGATATCTCCGATTGTATACGGAGACTGATGTTGATGTAAAGTCCTCCGATTGTCTTCGGGGATTTAATGCATGATATCTCCGATTGTCTACGGAGACTTAATGATGATGTAAAATCCTCCGATTTTCTTCGGGGATTTAATACATGACATCTCCAATTGTCTACGGAGGCTGATGTTGATTGTTGTAAAGTCCTTCGATTGTATACGAGGACTTAATGCATCATATCTCTGATTGTCTACGGAGACTTGATGATGAATGTTGTCTTCGATTGTCTATGAAGACTAAGGCCCTCAACTGGCGAGGTGATTGAATTGTAAAGAGCTCTCGACTGGCAGAGCAATTAAAAGGTAACAGCCTCTTGACCGGCAGGGCTATTGAGATGTATAGTACTTTCGACTGGCGGAGCAATTGAAATGTAATAGCCTCTCGACTAGCGGGTTTATTGAAATCTAAGGGCTCTCGACCGGCGGAGTAATTAAATTATAATAGTCTCTCGACTGGCGGGACTATTAAAATGTAAGGGCTCTCGACTGGAAGAGCAATTGAAATACAATAGTCTCTCGACTAGCGGGACTATTGAATTGTAAAGAGCTCTTGACTGATGGAGCAATTAAAATGTAATAGCCTCTCGACTGGTGGGGCTATCAAAATTTAATGGGTTCTCGACTGGTGGAGCCATTAAAATGTAATAGCCACTCGACTGGCGGGGCTGTTAAAATGTAATAGGCTCTCGATTGGCGGAGCCATTAAATTTAATAGCCTCTCGACTGGCGGGGCTAGCAAAATGTAATGGGCTCTCGATTGGCGGAGCCATTAAAATGTAATAGCCACTCGACTGGCAAAGCTATTAAAATGTAATGGGCTCTCGACTAGCGGAGCCATTAAATGTAATAGCCTCTCGACTGGTGGGGCTATCGAAATGTAATAGGCTCTCAATTGGCGGAGCCATTAAAATGTAATAGTCACTCGACTGGCGGAGCTATTAAAATGTAATGGGCTCTTGACTGGCAAGGCCATTAAATGTAAGAGCCTCTCGACTGGCAGGGTTATTAAAATGTAAAAAAGCTCTCAACTAGCATAGCCATTGAATGTAATAGCCTCTCGACTGACGGAGCTATTGGAATGTAAAATACTCAAATTAGAAGGAGGACACTTAACAAAGAAGTGAAATGTCTGTATTTGAAGGTGAGTGATTCAGAAAGAAAGTCAACTATCAGTATTTAGAGGTGGGAGCCTTGAATGAAAAGTAAAAATTCTCGTATTTGAAATTGGAATCTTGAAAAAGAAAGAAAATTTGTTTATATTTGGAGGTGGGTGCTTTGAAAAAGAATGAAAATTATTTTTTATTTTCTTTGTAAAAATGCTGACATGTGAAAAAGTCATAATCGTGTCTTGACTTTAGTTAGTACCAACAATTGGTAGTGTGCATAAGAATTCTCCCATTTTCTTCCCCGCTAATCGAGATTAATTATGAGGTAATTCCTATAGTTTCAAGTGGTACCTCAGACATACCTAAGTATCGACAAGATTTGTTCATCTTACTTCAAACAAAGATTTTGAAACATACCTATCCTCATGTTTCACGTGCCCTTTCCATAAAGAAAGTCCCATTTCACACATATTTGAGTACTTTTCTTTTTGAATTTGGGGACGTCTAGAGAAATACACTCACACTCAGAAAGAAATTAAATGCATGCAATTGTGATACCATAGGCTTGGCCTTCATGTAAGTATCCACTAATGTGAGAACAGTTGAAATAGAATCATGTAGGACTTGTTATTGGCTTGTAAGGTAGGCTTGGGGACAGGTAGGATGGTATTTGGGATGAAAGTGACTAATCCCTCAATTAGCATTTCACTGTATCTGTGCTTTTGATATTTATTGTGCTTTGACCCTTGATATTTTTTGTCCTGCTTTGTTGTCCCTTGTCTTGTATTTTCTCTGACTTCTTTTGAAGCTTGTGTTGGAGTCTCTTCCCCCTTATTTTCAATAAATATTTTTATTTATTTTTCTCTTTTTTTTTCTTGTTTTTTTTTTGAAGGTTCTCCTCCTTTGTTGGAGTTTTTTTTTTCCGTTTTTTTTTGTAAGGGGGATTTTTGCTTCCTCTACTTTGAAGTCGTCTTTTTATTTTTGCTCTTATGGGACCTTTGTGTCTTTCTCCTTTGGCATCTTTGATCTTGGACCTTCGTCCGTAATTTACACGTATTTAGTACGCTCAAGGAGGTTGGGCCAAGAGAGGGATAGTGCATGTAAGCACTCAAAAGGTATAGGCTAAGATTTGACTGTCCAAAGAAAAGGTTTTACGCTCAAAGGGGGAATGTTAAGGATTAATGTCATTTGGTGGGTTATGAAAGGCACAATCGAGTCAAAGAGGGCCTACGATCCTTTCCTAAACCAAGTGTAACTCAAACTTTTGCCTCAATAAATATTTAGGCCAAGTTCTAGATCAACAATGCAATGTAATGAATTAATCTAAAACTCACCACACAATGCACATGAAACGATGAGGTTGGCTTCGTTCTTGTCTTGGATGTATGCAAGAGAACTTTTTCAAGTGTCACTTAGGTGTGATTAAGAGGTACCAAATGAATCTATGGTTTACTATGAAGTCGATGCTCTCCATCATACCAATTTGTTCTTTCCCATGCACACTCCTAACTGTGTTGGTACCAACCAAGTAAGAACTTTGATTTTTTTTTTTGAAAGAATGGGACCGAACCCGAATCAGGGTTGCCTACGTATCTTGTGAAAACAAGAATTAGTTCTGCGTAGTTCAGGAAGATAGAGTATAAGATGTGAAGCAAGAAAATGAACTTTTTGATATATTTTGTAAAAGATTATCAAACCCCAAAAGGATTGCCTGCGTATCTCATCGAGATGAGAATCAGGTATGCGTAATTCATGGAGATAAAAAATGTGAGATAGAAAAATGAACTGTTTTATTTTTCAACAAGGAACACCGAACCCAAAAGGGTTGCCTATGTATCTCATGAAAATGAGAATCAGGTTTGTGTAGCTCGGAATGATATGTACTAAAATAGACTTTTTCTTTTCTTTTTTAATAAAGAATACCAAACCCTAGAAGGGCTGCCTACATATCTCATCGACATGAGAATCAGGTGTGCGTAGTTCGTGAAGGTAAGGAATAAAATGTATGCATAAAAATGCATTCATGTATTGAAGAAATGCAAGACAAAGATATTTACTGAATATAAACATATATACAAAATTAATGCGAAGGTATAGACAAACTCGGAGAGATGCCTCGTACGATCAATGTTGGCTGACATCTTAGGTGAGAGAGTGACTCTTGATTGTTTGTGGGCTTCATTGGTGCGGTCTCTCAATATTTGTAGTGATCATTCGTTGTGGTGATCGTCTCCCATTTGTTTTAGGGGATGACATGCTGCAGACTCCCGATTCTCTTCGAGGACACGTTTTGTTTTGTTGCTTCCTGAGATGCCTTTATGTGAATTATTGTGATCATCCCCACCTATTGGAGGGGAAAATTTTCCTATAAAAATAAGAGAAATGAGTGAAAGTAGAGAAGTCAAGAAAAATTATAGAGTGAAAAAGTTTGACCGTTTGGTCAAAGACTCCCCTAATTTGTTTGTTCTACTATGTGTTGATGCCTTGTGAAGTCTGATGTCCCATGTTTAGTACATGGACCATTTATCTGCAAGAACAAGAGAAGATCGGGTTAGAATTGCACTCAGATCAAAAGATTAAGAAGGATAGAATTAAGCCCCGTAGCCAAGTGATATGTTTGAAATCCATGAGTTTTGGGGGATGATGTTGCTTCTCCTTTATTTGCATGATGCTCCCTGATAAATGCTCAACATGTTATTAAAGAATCTCTGGCTGGCAAGGTCACTAAAATGTAAACTCCCTCGACTGGCAGGGCAGTTGAAATGTAAACGCCTTCGGCTGGCGGGGCAACTGGAAAGTAAAACTGGCGGGACAATCGAAATGTAAAGGGGGAGGTGTGACTTATGTCTCAGATTTTGAGACTAAAGTCGGATGGATATTGTGATCAGACTGACATTGATATTCTTGAATTTTGGATTTAAGGAGATTGATCGACGCTTTTGAAGGTTTTTTGAGAGCGTTATTGGACTATTTCAAAAATTTGCCCCAGTTTATCGTCCTAGGGAAACTACTTTGAAACAGTAGAAAAATTGAACCCTTATGTAGGGTTGCCTACGTATCTCATCAAGATGAATAGAGATGAGAATCAGGTCAGAACGTAGTTCGAGCAAACTTATGGATTTGTATGTGGCATGTGTGATTGTCATGAAGTGATGTACATCCTTGAAAAGGATGTAAAAAGAGATCGAGTGAAAACTGCTCGTAGACATGAAGCATTGAAATTACTCCGGTCAGACGACCGAGAGGATGGATGTCAAGTGTAGACAGAGCTTTGACATTATTTCAATATGTTGACAAGATTGAGAAGGTCGGACATTGGAGAAGTTATGGCATTACTTCGCCACAGTTGGAAGGATTGTTAAGGCTAAAAGGGTCTTAAATGAGGATCGATCGTTATAAATTTAATGGTTTACGACGTTCGAAAGAAGAAAACTTGATATTCTCGAACCAAAATCAGGTGAGAATTTAGAGGTAGGCCATCTAAACACTAATGTCATTGAGATTTTGAATTGTGGGGGTTATTGATTTGCACTCTCAGAAGACATTTAAAGAGCGACTTTGAACTGTTTCAAAAAAATTATCCCAGTTTAACTACTAGAGAAATTATTCTGAAACAGTGAAGATATCGAACCCTAATATAGGGCTGCCTACGTATCTTGTCATGACAAGAATCAGGTCAAAACGTAGTTCAGACAGATATGCAGTTCATTGGTGGTTTGTATAATTATTATAGATTGCTGATGGTATTGGAAAAAGAAATGTGGTATGACTGGGAGTTCGAATCCAAAAAATATGTTTGAGAATGAAAAGAATGTACAAGAATGTGTTAATAGTTCTTGGAAAAGATGGTAGAGTCCAAAAGAATGATTGTAAGGATAAAAAATGGGTGTGAAATGATATGACGGTGAGGGACGGTTGTAGAGACCAAAAATGAGTGTGATGAATTAAAATTCTAACTCAACACGAGTCAACCAAAATTATCAGACTGAGTGGACAATGTTGAACATGACGTGTAAAACATATATGTACAACAAAAAAATGTACAGTGAATGCAAAAAATGTATAATATTTCATAAACATGTATAATATAAAGAATGTGTAATAAATAAAGAATAGAAATTCGTTCGTCCGAAGTGATGACCAAAATCGTATATACAAACGACCTAAGGATTCTAAGATTAGATTCACCTAGGTTGGTAGAGAGTATTCGGACAACTGCGAGAATGTGCGTAGTAATCTGAACGCTCCTACTCTGAAACTAAGGAATCCAAGAAGGTTTGGGGGAGTGCAAGACACCCCCCGCGTGAACCATAGTGTGTGAAGTGTACGACCAAAGACTCAATAGAATCACGATTGCGATTAAATAGATTGAAAATAATGTGCAACAATTTTAGAATATACGAATACAGTGTTTATAAACAAATAATGAATCAAGAATTGAAAAGACTGTAAAATTAATTTGTGCAAATAATGTAAAGAATTAATGAGCAAAACACAGATAAATTAATTTACAAATAATGTAAAGAACTTATGAGCAAGACACAGATAATTCACATAATTTGCAGTATGTTATACAAATAAAGAATCAATAAATTAAATAATTAGCATATGCAAAATATAAAAGTACCTCCCTCAATTGAAAAATTGAGTCTATTATGGTTAGAACCTGCTTATTTCCCTAGCAGAGTCGTCATTCTGTCATTCCCTATTTTTATCGAGATTAAAACAAGTACGACTTATGGACTCTAAAAGGATTAATTTTTGTCCAGAGTCGCCACCTAATTTAATTTTTAAGGAAAATAAGGAAACCTATTTAATTATTGACATGTATGATTTGTGTTTTAATGTACGAAAACCAGTTTAGATTCTAGGTAAGGGTTCAAATTATTCCGAAGGGAGGTGTTAGGCATCCTTCAGAATCCACAAAATGTGGTACCCGACTAGACTAAATTTATCAAAGAGGAAAGGAGGTAAAAATCATTTTTTGAGAAGTATGAATAATTAAAATATGTAATAATGTAAAAAATGCATGTATAAAACATGATATGTCAAATGCATATATAGACTTTATTATCGTAATATATATGTATAGAAATAAGCAAAAGTATGTTGTATAAAATATGTATAAAATTATATATGTGAAAAAAGTGTTCTTTCATGAAAGGAAATCACTTTTGTGTGTAATGTATGGAAAGAAAAGTAATTTTTGTATTATACTAAAAAAAAAGTATTTCAAATAATAATTTGTATTTGATAAAAGTTAACGGGAGAAAAGATTAAGGGATGTTGGAAATAGTTGTGTGTAAGAGTTTAGAGTCAAAAATAGTTGTTGGAAAATTCCCAAATTTAAGGGATGTGCTTTTTTTAGTGGAGTAAAATAAGAAATATGATTGGACAAGATGATAGTATACATTGTGTAATATTATTCTCGAATAATTTACACAGTGTGAGTTTTGAAATATCCATGAATTAATTGTATTTGCTAAGTATGAAAAAATTTAACTAATGTATATATAATTTTTAAAATATAAGTGTAAATACAAATAATGTAAAAATAAATGTATTGTGTGGTAAAGAATAAAAATTATATTGCTCGTATTGTGTATGTGCAGATGACTGTTAAGAATTAAAATGACAATAAATTGATAAAAATTCTAATATTTATGAAATTAAGGATGATTATCAATAAATTGTGAAAGTTAAAAATATGACAATAAATTGGTAAAAATCCCTAAATAAGGATAATTGTATTTTGTGTTCTTTAACGATCAGGAAGCCTAAAGACGTTAATTTTAAGCACGAAGAGCCAAAATTGGGTGTCAACAGCTTGCCCCTTTTCGTATGAAGATAATGTAGAAGTCTTCAGACGAAAACGTTGACGTGTAGTCAATTTTTCTCCACAAATATCATATATAAGCAAGAAAAATTTGATCGAACTCTAATTTAGAGCTGCCTACGTACCTCGAGTTGCACGAGGATCAGGTCGAGTGTAGTTCAAAAGATTAGAAAAATGTCCGTTGTCCCATTATTAGGGATGGACGACCCTGTGAAATGATTATTTAGAAAAGTGCTGTTTGGGAACGAAAGTGTTCGCATATTCCCGACGTCTTTTTAAAATTACCCCAGTATCGAGTTGTGAGATGTTGGGGATGCAAAATTATGTATTCGCTGGGGAGAAAGAATGATTATGGTTGTGATGACCAAACTCTGCATAGAGCTTCCTACATATCTCGAGTGTCACGTGAATCATGTCAATGTAGTTCGAAATGAAGAAATAGGGTAAATTTTGAGGCGGTTCTCAAAATTTTGCCCCAGTGTATGATTTGTGGTAACACTGAGTTCTCTAAAGGAACTTTAGAAATTCTTGTTGTTATGGATTGTATTTTTGATTGAAAAGATGCATGATTTCTTGAATTGTCTACGGAGACTATGTGATGAATGATGTCTCTGGTTGTCTACGGAGACTTGATGATGAGTGACGTCTTCGATTTTCTAGATGACTATGTGAACATTACAAAATCCTCCGATTGTCTGTCGGGGACTTATGATGCATGATATCTTCGATTGTATACGGAGACTGATGTTGATGTAAAGTCCTCCGATTGTCTTCGGCGATTTAATGCATGATATCTCCGATTGTCTACGGAGACTTAATGATGATGTAAAATCCTCCGATTGTCTTCAGGGATTTAATGCATTACATCTCCAATTGTCTACGGAGACGGAGGCAGATGCTGATTGTTGTAAAGTCCTTCGATTGTTTACGAGGACTTAATGCATCATATCTCCGATTGTCTATGGAGACTTGATGATGAATGTTGTCTTCGATTGTCTATGAAGACTAAGGCCCTCAACTGCCGAGGTGATTGAAATGTAAAGAGCTCTCGACTGGAGGAGCAATTGAAAGGTAATAGCCTCTTGACTGGCCGGCCTATTGAGATGTATAGTGCTTTCGATTGGCGGAGCAATTGAAATGTAATAGTCTCTCGACTGGCGGGGCTATTGAGATGTATAGTGCTTTCGACTGGCGGAACAATTGAAATGTAATAGCCTATCGACTGGCGGGGCAATTGAAATCTAAGGGCTCTCGACCGACGGAGTAATTAAAATATAATAGTCTCTCGACTGGTGGGACTGTTAAAATGTGAGGGCTCTCGACTGGCAGAGCAATTGAAATACAATAGTCTCTCGACTGGCGGGACTATTGAATAGTAAAGAGCTCTCGACTGACAGAGCAATTAAAAGGTAATAGCCTCTCGACTGGCGGGGTTATTGGGATGCATAGTGCTTTCGGCTGGCGGAGCAATTAAAATGTAATAGCCTCTCGACTGACGGGGCTATTGAAATCTAAGGGCTCTCGACCGGCAGAGTAATTAAAATATAATAGTTTCTCGACCGGCGGGACTATTAAAATGTAAGGGCTCTCGATTAGCAGAGCAATTGAAATACAATAGTCTCTCGACTGTCGGGACTATTGAATTGTAAAGAGCTCTCGACTGACAGAGCAATTAAAATGTAATAGCCTCTCGACTGGAGTGGCTATCGAAATGTAATGGGTTCTCGACTGGTGGAGCCATTAAAATGTAATAGCCACTCTATTGACGGGGCTATTAAAATGTAATGGACTCTCGACTGGCGGAGCTATTAAAATGTAATGGGCTCTCGACCGGTGGAGCCATTAAATGTAATTGCCTCTCGACTGGCGGGGCTATCGAAATGTAATAGGCTCTCGATTGGCGAAGCCATTAAAATGTAATAGTCACTCGACTGGCGGAGCTATTAAAATGTAATGGGCTCTCGACTGACGGAGCCATTAAATATAATAGCCTCTCGACTGGCAGGGCTATTAAAGTATAAAAGGGCTCTCAACTAGCGGAGCCATTAAATGTAATAGCCTCTCGACTGACGGGGCTATTGGAATGTAAAATACTCAAATTAGAAAGAGGACACTTAATAAAGAAGTGAAATGTCTGTATTTGAAGATGAGTGATTCAGAAAGAAAGTCAACTATCAGTATTTAGAGGTGGGCGCCTTGAATGAAAAGTAAAAATGCCCGTATTTGAAATTGGAATCTTGAAAAAGAAAGAAAATTTGTTTGTATTTGGAGGTTGGTGCTTTGAAAAAGAATGAAAATTATTTTTTATTTTCTTTGTAAAAATGCTGACATGTGAAAAAGTCATAATCGTGTCTTGAATTTAGTTAGTACCAAAAATTGGTAGTGTGCATAAGAATTCTCCCATTTTCTTCCCCGCTAATTGCGATCGATTCTGAGGTAATTCCTATAGTTTCAAGTGGTACCTCAGACATACCTAAGTATCGACAAGATTTGTTCGTCTTACTTCAAACAAAGATTTTGAAACATACCTATCCTTATGTTTCACGTGCCCTCTCCATAAAGAAAGTCCCATTTCACACATATTTGAGTAGTTTTCTTTTTGAATTTGGGGACGTCTAGAGAAATACACTCACACTCAGAAAGAAATTAAATGCATGCAATCGTAATACCATAGGTTTGGCCTTTATGTAAGTATCCACTAATGTGAGAACAGTTGAAATAGAATCATGTAGGACTTGTTATCGGCTTGTAAGGTAGGCTTGGGGACAGGGAGGATGGTATTTGGGATGAAAGTGACTAATCCCTCAATGAGCATTTCACTGTATCTGTGCATTTGATATTTATTGTGCTTTGACGCTTGATATTTTTTGTCCTGCTTTGCTGTCCCTTGTCTTGTATTTGCTCCGACGTCTTTTGAAGCTTGTGTTGGAGTTTCTTCCCCCTTATTTTCAATAAATATTTTTATTTATTTTTGTCTTCTTTTTTTTTTTTGAAGGTTCTCCATCTTTGTTGGAGTTTTTTTTTCCTTTTTTTTTTTGTGTGTGGGGGATTTTTGCTCCCTCTACTTTGAAGTCGTCTTTTTATTTTAGCTCTTCTAGGACCTTTGTGTCTTTCTCCTTTGGCATCTTTGATCTTGGACCTTCGTTTGTAATTTACACGTATTTAGTACGCTCAAGGAGGTTGGGCCAAGAGAGGGATAGTGCATGTAAGCACTCAAAAGGTATAGGCTAAGATTTGACTGTCCAAAGAAAAGGTTTTACGCTCAAAGGGGGAAATGCTAAGTATTAATGTCATTTGGTGGGTTATGAAAGGCACAATCGAGTCAAAGAGGGCCTACGATCCTTTCCTAAACCAAGTGTAACTCAAAATTTTGCCTCAACAAACATGTAGGCCAAGTTCTATATCAACAATGCAATGTAATGAATTAATCTAAAACTCACCACATAATGCACATGAAATGATGAGGTTGGCTTCGTTCTTGTCTTGGATGTATGCAAGAGAGATTTTTCAAGTGTCACTTAGGTGTGATTAAGAGGTACCAAATGAATCTATGGTTTACTATGAAGTCGATGCTCTCCATCATACCAATTTGTTCTTTCCCATGCACACTCCTAACTGTGTTGGTACCAACCAAGTAAGAACTTTGATTTTTTTTTAAAAGAATGGGACCGAACCCAAATGAGGGTTGCCTACGTATCTTGTGAAAACAAGAATCAGCTCTGCGTAGTTCAGGAAGATAGAGTATAAGATGTGAAGCAAGAAAATGAACTTTTTGATATATTTTGTAAAAGATTATCAAACCCCAAAAGGATTGCCTGCGTATCTCACCGAGATGAGAATCAGGTATGCGTAATTCATGGAGATAAAAAATGTGAGATAGAAAAATGAAATGTTTTATTTTTCAACAAGGAACACCGAACCTAAAAGGGTTGCCTATGTATCTCTTGAAAATGAGAATCAGGTTTGTGTAGCGCGGAATGATATGTACTAAAATAGACTTTCTTTTTTCTTTTTTAATAAAGAATACCGAACCCTAGAAGGTCTGCCTACGTATCTCATCGACATGAGAATCAGGTGTGCATAGTTCGTGAAGGTAAGGAATAAAATGTATGCATCATTCATGTATTGAAGAATTGCAAGACAAAGATATTTACTGAATATAAACATATATACAAAATTAATGCGAAGGTATAGACAAACTCGGAGCGATGCCTCATACGATCAATGTTGGCTGACATCTTAGGTGAGGGAGTGACTCCTGATTGTTTGTGGGCTTCATTGGTGCGGTCTCTCAATATTTGTAGTGATCATTCGTTGTGGAGATCATCTCCCATTTGTTTTAGGGGATGACATGCTGCAGACTCCCCTAATTTGTTTGTTCTACTATGTGTTGATGCCTTGTGGAGTCTGATGTCCCATGTTTAGTACATGGACCGTTTATCTACAAGAACAAGAGAAGATCGGGTTAGAATTGCACTCGGATCAAGAAATTAAGAAGGATAGAATTAAGCCCCGTAGCCAAGTGATATGTTTGAAATCCATGAGTTTCGGGGATGATGTTGCTTCTCCTTTATTTGCATGATGCTCCTTGATAAATGCTCAACATGTTATTAAAGAATCTCTGACTGGAAAGGTCACTAAAATGTAAACTCCCTCGACTGGCGGGGCAGTTGAAATGTAAACGCCCTCGGCTGGAGGGGCAGCTGGAAAGTAAAAGCCCTCAACTGGCGGGACAATCGAAATGTAAAAGGGGAGGTGTGACTTACGTCTCAGATTTTGAGACTAAAGTTGGATGGATATTGTGATCAGACTGACATTGATATTCTTGAATTTTGGATTTAAGGAGATTGAATGACGCTTTTGAAGGTTTTTTGAGAGCGTTATTGGACTATTTCAAAAATTTGCCCCAGTTTATCGTCCTGGGGAAACTACTATAGTAGAAAAATTGAACTCTTATGTAGGGTTGCCTACGTATCTCATCAAGATGAATCGAGATGAGAATCAGGTCAGAACGTAGTTCGAGCAAACTTATGGATTTGTATGTGGCATGTGTGATTGTCATGAAGTGATGTACATCCTTGAAAAGGATGTAAAAAGAGATCGAGTGGAAACTGCTCGTAGACATGAAGCATTGAAATTACTCCGGTCAGACGACCGAGAGGATGGATGTCAAGTGTAGACAGAGCTTTGACATTATTTCAATATGTTGACAAGATTGAGAAGGTCGGACATTGGAGAAGTTATGGCATTACTTCGCCATAGTTGGAAGGATTGTTATGGCTGAAAGGGTCTTAAACTCTTGCTTTTGAAAGTGAGGATTGATCGTTATAAATTTAATGGTTTACGACGTTCAAAAGAAGAAAACTTGATATTCTCGAACCAAAATCAGGTGAGAATTTAGAGGTAGGCAAGCTAAACACTAATGTCATTGAGATTTTGAATTGTGGGGGTTATTGATTTGCACTCTAAGAAGACTTTTAAAGAGGGACTTTGAACTGTTTCAAAAAAATTGCCCCAGTTTAACTACTGGAGAAATTATTCTGAAACAGTGAAGATATCGAACCCTAATATAGGGCTGCCTACGTATCTTGTCATGACAAGAATCAGGTCAAAACGTAGTTCAGACAGATATGCAGTTCATTGGTGGTTTGTATAATTATTATAGATTGCTGATGGTATTGGAAAAAGAAATGTGGTATGACTGGGAGTTCGAATCCAAAAAATATGTTTGAGAATGAAAAGAATGTACAAGAATGTGTTAATAGTTCTTGGAAAAGATGGTAGAGTCCAAAAGAATGATTGTAAGGATAAAAAATGGGTGTGAAATGATATGACGGTGAAGGACGGTTGTAGAGACCAAAAATGAGTGTGATGAATTAAAATTCTAACTCAACACGAGTCAACCAAAATTACCAGACTGAGTGGACAATGTTGAACATGACGTTTAAAACATATATGTACAACAAAAAAATGTACAGTGAATGCAAAAAATGTATAATATTTCATAAACATGTATAAGATAAAGAATGTGTAATAAATAAAGAATAGAAATTCGTTCGGCCAAAGTGATGATCAAAATCGTATATACAAATGACCTAAGGATTCTAAGATTAGATTCACCTAGGTTGGTAGAGAGTATTCGGACAACTGCGAGAATGTGCGTAGTAATCTGAACGCCCCTACTCTGAAACTAAGGAATCCAAGAAGGTTTGGGGGAGTGCAAGACACACCCCGCGTGAACCATAGTGTGTGAAGTGTACGACCAAAGACTCAATAGAATCATAATTACGTTTAAATAGATTGAAAATAATGGGCAACAATTTTAGAATATACGAATACAGTATTTATAAACAAATAATGAATCAAGAATTTAAAAGACTGTAAAATTAATTTGTGCAAATAATGTAAAGAATTAATGAGCAAAACACAGATAAATTAATTTACAAATAATGTAAAGAACTTATGAGCAAGACACAGATAATTCACATAATTTGCAGTATGTTAAACAAATAAAGAATCAATAAATTAAATAATTAGCATATGCAAAATATAAAAGTACCTCCCTCAATTGAAAAATTGAGTCTATGGTTAGAACCTGCTTATTTCCCCAGCAGAGTCGTCATTCTGTCATGCCCTATTTTTATCGAGATTAAAACAAGTACGACTTATGGACTCTAAAAGGACTAATTTTTGTATAGAGTCGCCACCTAATTTTTAAGGAAAATAAGGAAACCTATTTAATTATTGAAATGTATGATTTGTGTTTTAATCTACGAAAACCAGTTTAGATTTTAGGTAAGGGTTCAAATTATTCCGAAGGGAAGGTGTTAGGCATCCTTCAGAATCCACAAAATGTGGTACCCGACTAGACTAAATTTATCAAAGAGGAAGGAGGTAAAATTCATTTTTTGAGAAGTATGAATAATTAAAATATGTAATAATGTAAAAAATGCATGTATAAAACATGATATGTCAAATGCATATATAGGCTTTATTATCGTAATATATATGTATAGAAATAAGCAAAAGTATGTTGTATAAAATATGTATAAAATTATATATGTGAAAAAAGTGTTCTTTTATGAAAGGAAATCACTTTTGTGTGTAATGTATGGAAAGAAAAGTATTTTTTGTATTATACTAAAAAAAATATATTTTTTATTTGATAAAAGTTAACGGGAGAAAACATTAAATAAAATGAATGTTTATTTTTTGATAGAAAAGACTGCACAGTATTTTCTAATGGAAAAAAAGTGTGAATTAATTTGTTAAATATCCGAATCAGTTTGATTCCTTATATAACTATTAACGGCCTAAGTTTTACCTAAACGCGTGGTGAGGGTTACGTAAGTAAAGAATATCCCTCGCCCAACGCCCCCAAAAAATAAAGTTTTCACTATGATTAATATTTGTACAATTGTAAGAATGTAAAATACAAACATAAAATTTAAACTACTTTTTGAATGTCCTTTTCCAAGAAGTATCCTCAAGAACCTGTGTAAACACTTGTTAGAAATATTAGTAATGAATAAATAATTATAAAAATATGTGTGCATATATGTATGTAAATGTATATATGAAAAATAATATTTATTATCTAGTGGGCTCAGATGAAGTTTTAGATACGCCATGGCTACGAAGTGGTTGCTCAAATTATCGACCGTCCTAAATCGCTTTGCCAAGATACAAATCGTAAAACTTTTGTGTTGTCGTGGTAATATAATGATTTCGTCATCGCCCAAATTTATTTATTTTTGTTACGTATTTGTATACGTAATGTCTGTCTTTTATTTGTGGAGGCCTCAAAAACCGACAGGAATGGTACATTTTGGTTGCTTCCGAGTGAATAAAATACTGTGAACGATGTTCTTCTGTCGTAATTCATTTTCTTAACACATCTATACGCAGTACACACAACCTACACTGGTGTTAAAGTACTCCCCCTTGTGTTTGCTCAAATACCTTCGTCGAACTTTGCTGTACATATATTTTTTTTTTCAATTGTACTAAAAATGAAATTTACATATTGCTTTTTCCTTTATCTCAAATATCAATGAAAATCCTGCCACATTTGACACTATAATTCTTTCATCTGGAGTTTCAAGAAACAAAACCCCATATTGCCTCATTAATATAGATTTCTTGACTATATCTTTCTTTTCTGTGAGCTGGCCATTCATACTTTCTACTACCTTGTAGCTTAATGTATCAACTACCCCATTTGCTTTTCCCGAATGATACAAGATATCATTGTCCTAATCTTTCAATAGTTCAAGCCACCTTCGCTACCTCGAATTTCAGTCCTTTGGTTTAGAAATATATTACATTTTCTTACGACCAGTGTACGTCAACACGAATCCCTTACAAATAGTGACACCATAACTTTAAGCAAATATCGCAGCCGCTAGTTAAGGGTCATGTGTTTGGTAATAATTTGTTTTCTCATGTGGCCGCAACTGTCGTGAGGTATATGCTATTACCTTATCATGCTACATCAATATACATCCGAGGCCAACCCCGGAAGCATTACCATACATTGCATAATATGCTTATGCCTTTGGAAGGCACTTACAACTGGTGTGAAAGTTACTTTATCTTTCAACTCTTGAAAACTTTTCTCAAATGCATCATTCTACTGGAACTTGATTGACTTGTGTATAAGCTTTGTTAAGGGTGTAGGGATAGAAGAAGATCCTTCAACAATTCTCATATAATGATCAACCAATCTGAGAAAACGATGGATCTCTGTAAGCATCGTAGGCCTTAACCAATTGTTTACCACTTCTATCTTTCGTAGCAACTTTCATTTATTCATCCTAGACAATGCATGGTCCTCTTGTGATTTTTGAATACCATCACCGAACATGGTCACACACATATTAAAAAGTGTCTTGAACACCCTATTCATTAAACCCATAACAACTACATGTGCATTCGCTAACCCAATTGACATACCAAGAATTCATAATAACCATACCATGTTTGTAATGTTGTCTTGGGTATATCATCATCATTCATGTTTTTTCATCTTCATTTATTTCATCATTTCACTATTCATTTCACCCCTTTTTTTTCTAACCCCGTAACTGATCAAACAAATCGTCAACTTTGGGGAGGGAATATTCATTCATAATTGTCATCTTATTCGATTATCGATAGTCGACACACATTCTCAATGTACTGTCTTTGTTTTGCACAATTAACACTGTCGGGGTTATGCTATATAAATAAATAAAAATAGATTGAGTGCCTGACGTCATACTAATACTAGCTCACACATCGAGGAATTTATTTACCACCAGAACTGATTGAAGAGTTGGTGGAATCACATCAGTATCTTCCACTCTTACTAAATAACATATGTATCCCTTAAAGTATCCTTTTCTTTGCTTTAAGATGGGGAACAAATTTTCCTCTTGGTGCCCCCACATTTCCCTGGCCATTTAAAACATCCTTAGTTCGGCAATCTACTATGGCGCAATCCCTTGATAACATCGAAATTTCACTATTTCTAGCTCAATAGGAGCAACCCGTGCCTCACAACCACAACCAATTAGTATGCACTTGTGATATATTGTTTTAACTTCAATAGATTCTCCGACTGATGTATAGAGCTCATATGACATAACTAGTAATTCTGGTGCTCGTTTGAATTTTCAACAATTAATGAAATAACATATGCTAATGTCGAATATGGGTCAATCAATACATGTACGATACCTGTAGCTTCATCAGGAGAAGCCTAATGTTATGGCCCGACATATCACACCAATAACAACACTTGGCCCCAACCAAAATTTCACCTAGATGATAACTTCCGCAGCACTAACACGGCTGACAAGGAGAGTTCGGTTGGTTCATACTTTCTACGTTCTTGTGCTTGATACCCTATTGCCCATGAATCCTGAATCTTACTTCTTTGCCAAATCGATTCTCTCTAAACCCTTGGAATCGAGGTAAAACATTTCCTATCGACTAAGGGAATAATGATCTAGGCGGTCTATTAAACACCCGAGACCTAAATTCCCCCTGGGACGTCATGAACTGTCCCATAGGTCTAGCCCTCTTTGGCGACCCTTCTTCAAATAGTTGTGTCCTTTTCTGTTGCCTCTGGTCTTTCATTATCTGTGCAAAATGCCTATATTCGGACTATATCCATAGCTCTTTTCAAGGTCGCAATAGTACAATCCATCTGTCCATATACTGATGCACTCTATCGGTCATAATAGTTATCACTTTTGGGGCATACCTAGCCAAAGAATTAAATCAAAGACTGTACTTTCTGATACTCATAATCCATTGGCAAAGATTTAGCAATTGGTCCGCATAAACTTTTCGGACCTCATATGGAAGACACTGGTCAAAGATTATCGTTTAAAATTCCTCCCAACTATCTGAAAGTACATCAATGCACTTGTCACATGCATAACATCTAGAGCCCTTTTAATGTGATTTATAAGGTCCTGTGGGTCTTCATTCATATCCGACTCGGTGGACATGGGAGGGGAGTTTAATTTCTTAGAAAATCTTATGTGCGGCGACTAGCTGCCCTAGCCGTACCATCATCACTCGTTATTGGGCCAGCTTTCCCATGACATTATACAACAACTATCTGAGTCAACATATGCACTACATTTCTTACATCCCGTTCAGTGGCATTTATAGGTGGTTCTGTGGATACTTCTCTATCTTTTGGCTAAGAGAGACCCATATAACAAATTCCATGTCAGCTTTACCTTGACTAACTTTGTCAAGTGGTGATTTACTCATTTCTACTTCGGCAGGCATATCAACCTGCTCACCTTTGCCCTTATCTTGTCTGATACTCAACATTTGACTATATAAAAGAAAACCAATGTCACTACGTACATATGTGTCCACCTACAACTTTGACTCTGTTGCACGATCTAGAGGTGAAGGAAAGAAACAACTCCTAAATGTCTCGTAGCCTCCTGCTTATCGATGTGGCGCGCAACACATCTATAAGCAAGACTCTACTCAGACACGGCTTTGTAGACACCCTTAGAACGACCTGCTCTAATACCACTTTTGTCACACCCCGAATCCCATCGGGACGTGATTGGCACTCGAAGCCGATAAGGTCCGAGAGAACCAAGTTTTGCTTCTATTCATTCATATGCATGTCATAGGAAACACTACTATCACATAGGAACATGAAAGGCTAAAATCGAAAAGCATAGAACATGTGACGTATATACATATGAGAAACTTGGCCGCTGAGGCCATCGAGTCAAGACTTCATCTATCATCTTATACACATACACCCACATACGTCTACAAAAGCCTCTAACAAATGCATTTACCAAAACCAACTGAAAGTCGGGACAAGTCCCTGCTTTATACACTATGTACAATACCAAAACATATGAACAACTGTGACTCGAAGAAGCCCCGAACTAACTGGAGCTCACCAATGATCTGAAATTACTGTCAACCTACGGTAGAGGTCTACTAGTGCCTGCACCTGCAACATGTAAGGTAAGTTCCCCAAAAGGGGTCAGTATGGAATAAGTACTGAGTATGTAAGGCTCAAATGAAACTGTACAATACATGAATATTTCAATGAACTCAAATGCATATGAATAATCAATATGAATAAGTAAACATTCTTCATTTTGGAAACCATGTGTATTACTTTCATTGCTTTCTTTTATTCTTTACTTCAATGCTTACTTGTCATTACATGTGTCACAATGTACCTGGGCCCCGACTGATCAGTGGGTCTTTACATAACATATCGTTATGTTGGGATCGACTCGAGCTAGGCTTATGCCCCTAGAGCTGCCACCCTATGAATTAATGTATATATCGGGATCGGCTCGAGCTAGGTTGTACCTCTAGAGCTGCCACCCATACAATATTTTAGGTTCGGCTCGAGCTAGGTTATTACCCCTAGAGATGCCCCCTGTCAGGATCGGTCCGAGCTAGGCTTATGCCCCCAGGACTGCCCCCTGATCCAACAACCTCGGGATCGGCTTGAGCTAGGCATTTTGCCCCCAAAGCTGCCACCCATACTTGATCATTGACCACATATGCATTACTTTGAGTTTGATATCTTTACTTGTGAGAGATTGGTACATTCACTTGTACATTACTTCTTTCATTACCTTTGAGAGATTGATACCATGATAGTCACAACTTTACTTGAAGCTTTAGATCATTAACCAAAGAGTGAGAGACATGTTAATAAACATTGTTGGAAACATAGCCTTATTGGAAACATAACACCATTGGAGCCATTGGACAATAATCAATGAACAATATACATGAATATAATCACTATTGGAACTTTGGAACGTAACCTTATTGGGATTTTGGAACATTATTCATGAATATGAGACATGAGATTCACAATTGATCAATGAGTAGGAAATATATGATAATGACCATTGATAACCGGATATAGAATACCTTAGCACATTTCTGGATGGGACAAGCGTAATGTCAATGTGAATACTATTTGCCGCAGAAAGATACGGACAGAGTAACCTTACATACCTTGTGCTCTCAATACGAATATACAATCCTAGATGTGCATACAATAGTTTCGCTCCTTCTTTATGTGTCACTCTACAACACAAATATATAACGGAATTCACATTAACCACCAACTACCTTACAAATGCATATAACGTGAATGAGTTACATGTTTGCCTTTAAACATGCCATTTCCCCTTGACAAAACCATTGATGAAATTATTATTCCAAAAATCCCCCAATATTACCAACATTGACCAATACATGATAATCAATACATTTCACCATAACACTTCTCCGTTACACTTTCTTATCCACATCACATCACAAATAATCCATCAAAGTACCTTAATATACCTCATAGCACATATCGGCCAAAATTCCACAATTTACACTTATATGAAAATAACAAGTTTAATAACAAAATTACACCATACATGTTCATATTTTATCCATACCATGCTCTTTCATCAAAGGCACAAGTCCTAATTCAAGCATGAATCTCATGGATCACAAATCTTATATAAAAACACAAAGTACCATGTCCAACACTTTCAAGCATAACCAACATGATTCACATACTCTCCCATGCATATAATATATTAATCCATAACAAAAATCACTTACCTAGGCTTGGAAGATGATGATCTTGCTCCAAAGGTTGGCTTTGAACTCTTGGGGTTTGAGAGAAAAATGGTTGAGAAATATCTACAAAGGCATGTGATTTCCAAATGAATAAAAATCAGCATTTTTCCCTTTATATAGGCCCTTAATTTTTCATCCTTAGCCACTCTTGGCATTTAATGCAATGATCTAGAAAGTCAAGGCAAGAATGGGTCTTTTGACCCACGTTTTCTTTATCATTTTAGCCCATTTATTGAGCCCAATTCACTTAACCTAATAAAATCAATAATTCCTCATGTTTTAATCATATCATATGTGTTACAACAATATTACCACTCACGCTATGCATATCCATATCCTCAATCCCAAAAACAAGTGATTCTAGCCACGTATGGCCTATTTTGATCATAAGGGTAAAACCGTCATTTTGATGCCAAATTTGTTCTCGAGTAATTTTATCATACCAATATAATACTTTACTCATTTTATGTATGTACTCATGGTTGTAGAAGAAACGTGGAAAAAATCGGTTCAATACGTCCCCGGGCACCCTTGGGACTTAGAACATTTCCAACTTTCGAAAAAGTGGAAAAAACATCCTGGAACGCCATGGGGAGTGCCAACTTGCTTCCTATGGTCTAAACATTTTGGCCCAGAGCGGCCTGGCACGCTCCCTAGCGCGCCCCACCCTCAGTTTTTTCAAAAATTTCATTTTTCTACTTTTCTTTGCGGGTTTGGTTAGATACTTCAAGTACTATTCTTTAACTTACTTCTTAAACTTAATATACTTTGTTTGGAGTTCCTCCTAGCCTCATTTTGAACCCTACAATTTCTCCACGAAAATCACAAAACACCTCCTACGAAGGGCTAATCACATGAACGAGGCCGAATTTCAATTTTCTTGTCAATAACATTACAAAAAACATTCTTGTGGCTTTCGACACTTAAGTATACATTGTTCAACGTCGTCAAGTAGGGTTGGGAAGATACGGGGTGTTACAGGAGAGCAAAGGGAGATGAGGGAGATTTTCTTGTTACCCCTCCCAAGAGTAAAAAAAAAAAAAAAAAAAAAAAAAGAGAGTTTCATTTAAAAGGAGATAATATCTCAATAAAATATTTTTTTCTTCCAACACATCCCTTGAACTAGGGAGAGTAGATAAGGAAAAATTCAAATAGATAAAAATAATGGGGCCTACTAAAGAAAAAGAGGGAGAAGAAATATAAAAAAATCTTACTTTTTCTTCTTTTTGTACATATGTGTGTGTAAGAGTTTAGAGTCAAAAATAGTTGTTGGAAAATTCCCAAATTTAAGGGATGTGCTTTTTTTAGTGGAGTAAAATAAGAAATATGATTGGACAAGATGATATTATATATTGTGTAATATTATTCTCGAATAATTTACACAGTGTGAGTTTTGAAATATCGATGAATTAATTGTATTTGCTCTGTATGAAAAAATTTAACTAATGTATATATAATTTTTAAAATATAAGTGTAAATACAAATAATGTAAAAATAAATGTATTGTGTGGTAAAGAATAAAAATTATATTGCTCGTATTGTGTATGTGCAGATGACTGTTAAGAATTAAAATGACAATAAGTTGATCAAAATCCTAATATTTATGAAATTAAGGATGATTATCAATAAATTGTGAAAAGTTAAAAATATGACAATAAATTGGTAAAAATTCCTAAATAAGGATAATTATCAATAAATTATAAAATGTGTAAAAATTGTATTTTGTGCTCTTTAACGATCAGGAAGCCTAAAGACGTTAATTTTAAGCACGAAGAGCCAAAATTGGGTGTCAACACCAAGTCATCAAAAAATTTTGCCCAAATAATCAAATACTTTAAAATGTTTATCATATTAATACACCAATTGACCATAACACTCATATAATTTGAATTACTAGACTCACAATAAACTTCTCAAGTAAGCGTTTTTATCGTATCCATAAAGATGGAGAGACACACAAAGTTCAAATCAGATTATGATAAACAAGATTCAAAGAATAGTAGACCATGGGCACATTTGCAATATTCAGCCCTAAATTCATAGAAAATTAGGGTTAAATGAGTGTTCATAAAAATTGGGGTTTTGAACATATGATAATCTAAGCAAATTAACAAACACACATCTCAACGAATCAGATCAAAACTATCAATCAATCTTCATTAATTTCACATCTAAAAAAAAACTGTCAAAAGTAAAACAAAAGAGAGATAGAAATAATTGAAATTTGGACACATAAAATTAAACTTGGAGTGGATTTTTAAGCACCCATCATGAGAGTTCAACCTTTCTCCGGCGAAATTTGACCGGAGCATAGATTGACAGTGGTGACGTAGGCTGGTTGAAGGAGATGAGAGAGACGTCAGCAAGAGAGAAGGGATGCGGCGGCGCTGGTCTGCCTGTATCACGTCGATGAGTTTGTGGTTCTCCGATCGGGTTTAGAGGTCGTCGGTGGCCTCACTGGAGTGGTTTCATGACGGCTGGTGCGGGAGAGAGAGGGGTTGAGGGTGTGGTTGGTTGGTGTCGGCTGTAGGGAGCTCTTGGTGGTTCACCGGTGGGGTTTCGCTGGCCGGTGGAGATGGAGGAAGCGGCGCCAGCGTGGAGGTCTGAGGGACGAGGGAGATCGGGAAGGGTTGAGAGAGAAAAATGAGAGAGAAGGGAGGATAAGGGTGCAACTGGTATAGGGGTAGAGTGACTTAGGATTAGGGTTTGGGGTGGGGGTGATTTAATTAAAAAGGAAAGAAAAGTAGTTTTAATCTGAGCCGTTGGATCATATTTGATCAACGACTGAGATTAAATTTAGAATATGGGTCGGGTTATTGGGTTAGAATTGAGACATTTAAATTGGGTTTAATAAAAATGGAATTGGGGATTTTAATTTGAAATCAATTTAGGCTAAAATTGATACAAAAATTAGTTACAAAATGGCTAGATTTTAAATAAATTAGGGAAATTGAATTGAATTAGACTGCTATTTAATAAATAAATCAGTAAATATATAATAGAATAATAACAAAATTAATCAATGTCATAAAATCATTATGAATAAATTATGTAAGTAAAAATTAATGATACGTAATATATCATTTAAAGTCAACAACAAAATGATTTCAAACAAAATAGGCACATATGAATGCAAAATTAAAAAAAATACTGTAATAATAATAATAATAATAATAGTAATAGTAATAGACTACGTGTTGTAAATTATGAGTATGCACATTTGTGGAAATAATTTGATAAATATTTATAAAATTATGTAAAATATTATATTTAAATTAGTAAATTATATATTATATAAGAAGAAGAATAATTAAATGCTAGAAATAAATTTCATACTTTTAAAATCATGAATACGAAATGTCAGAACTTATTTGATACCAAAATAATAATTAAAAATTTAAAATTAATATTTTGATAAAATAGCAGCCCGGGAGGAATATCGGGATTTAATGCATGACATCTCCAATTGTCTACAGAGGCTGATGTTGATTGTTGTAAATTCCTTCGATTGTTTACGAGGACTTAATGCATCATATCTCTGATTGTCTATGGAGACTTGATGATGAATGTTGTCTTCGATTGTCTATGAAGACTAAGGCCCTCAACTGCCGAGGTGATTGAAATGTAAAGAGATCTCGACTGGCGGAGCAATTAAAAGGTAATAGCCTCTTGACTGGCTGGGCTATTGAGATGTATAGTGCTTTTGATTGGTGGAGCAATTGAAATGTAATAGCCTCTCGACTGTCGGGGCTATTGAAATCTAAGGGCTCTCGACCGGCGGAGTAATTAAAATATAATAGTCTCTCGACTGGCGGGACTGTTAAAATGTAAGGGCTCTCGACTGGCAGAGCAATTGAAATACAATAGTCTCTCGACTGGCGGGACTATTGAATTGTAAAGAGCTCTCGACTGACGGAGCAATTAAAAGGTAATAGCCTCTCGACTGGCGGGGCTATTGAGATGTATAGTGCTTTCGACTGGCGGAGCAATTGAAATGTAATAGCCTCTCGACTGGCGGGGCTATTGAAATCTAAGGGCTCTCGACCGGCGGAGTAATGAAAATATAATAGTCTCTCGACTGGCGGGACTATTAAAATGTAAGGGCTCTCGACTGGCAGAGCAATTGAAATACAATAGTCTCTCGACTGGCGGGACTAGTGAGTTGTAAAGAGCTCTCGACTGACGGAGCAATTAAAATGTAATAGCCTCTCGACTGGCGAGGCTATCGAAATGTAATGGGTTCTCGACTGGTGAAGACATTAAAATGTAACAGCCACTCGACTGGCGGGGCTATTAAAATGTAATGGGCTCTCGACTGGCGGAGCCATTAAATTTAATAGCCTCTCGACTGGCGGGACTATCAAAATATAATGGGCTCTCGATTGGCGGAGCCATTAATGTGTAATAGCACTCGACTGGCGGAGCTATTAAAATATAATGGGCTATCGACTGGCGAAGCCATTAAATATAATAGCCTCTCGATTGGCGAGGCTATCGAAATGTAATAGGCTCTCGATTGGCGGAGCCATTTAAATATAATAGTCACTCGACTGGCAGAGCTATTCAAATGTAATGGGCTCTCGACTGGCGGAGCCATTAAATGTAATAGCCTCTCGAATGGCAGGGCTATTAAAATGTAAAATGGCTCTCAACGAACCATTAAATGTAATAACCTCTCGACTGACGGGGCTATTGGAATGTAAAATACTCAAATTAGAAGGAGGACACTTAACAAAGAAGTGAAATGTCTATATTTGAAGATGAGTGATTTAGAAAGAAAGTCAACTATCAGTATTTAGAGGTGGGCGCCTTGAATGAAAAGTAAAAATGCCCGTATCTGAAATTGGAATCTTGAAAAAGAAAGAAAATTTGTTTGTATTTGGAGGTGGGTGCTTTGAACAAGAATGAAAATTATTTTTTATTTTCTTTGTAAAAATGCTGACATGTGAAAAAGTCATAATCGTGTCTTGACTTTAGTTAGTACCAACAATTGGTAGTGTGCATAAGAATTCTCCCATTTTCTTCCCCGCTAATCGAGATCGATTCTGAGGTAATTCCTATAGTTTCAAGTGGAACCTCAGACATACCTAAGTATCGACAAGATTTGTTCGTCTTACTTCAAACAAAGATTTTGAAACATACCTATCCTTATGTTTCACATGCCCTCTCCATAAAGAAAGTCCCATTTCACACATATTTGAGTAGTTTTCTTTTTGAATTTTGGGACGTCTAGAGAAATACACTCACACTCAGAAAGAAATTCAATGCATGCAATTGTGATACCATAGGCTTGGCCTTCATGTAAGTATCCACTAATGTAAGAACACTTGAAATAGAATCATGTAGGACTTGTTATCGGCTTGTAAGGTAGGCTTGGGGACAGGTAGGATGGTATTTGGGATGAAAGTGACTAATCCCTCAATGAGCATTTCACTGTATCTATGCTTTTGATATTTATTGTGCTTTGACGCTTGATTCTTTTTGTCCTGCTTTGTTGTCCCTTGTCTTGTATTTGCTCCGACTTCTTTTGAAGCTTGTGTTGGAGACTCTTCCCCCTTATTTTCAATAAATATTTTTATTTATTTTTCTCCTTTTTTTTTTTTTTGAAGGTTCTCCACCTTTGTTGGAGTTTTTTTCTCCTTTGTTTTTTGTGTGGGGGATTTTTGCTCCCTCTACTTTGAAGTCGTCTTTTTATTTTGCTCTTCTGGGACCTTTGTGTCTTTATCCTTTGGCATCTTTGATCTTGGACCTTCGTTCGTAATTTACACGTATTTAGTACGCTCAAGGAGGTTGGGCCAAGAGAGGGATAGTGCATGTAAGCACTCAAAAGGTATAGGCTAAGATTTGACTGTCCAAAGAAAAGGTTTTACGCTCAAAGGGGGAAATGCTAAGTATTAATGTCATTTGGTGGGCTATGAAAGGCACAATAGAGTCTAAGAGGGCCTACGATCCTTTCCTAAACCAAGTGTAACTCAAAATTTTGCCTCAACAAACATTTAGGCCAAGTTCTAGATCAACAATGCAATGTAATGAATTAATCTAAAACTCACCACACAATGCACATGAAACGATGAGGTTGGCTTCGTTCTTGTCTTGGATGTAAGCAAGAGAACTTTTTCAAGTGTCACTTAGGTGTGATTAAGAGGTACCAAATGAATCTATGGTTTACTATGAAGTCGATGCTCTCCATCATACCAATTTGTTCTTTCCCATGCACACTCCTAACTGTGTTGGTACCAACCAAGTAAGAACTTTGATTTTTTTTTTTTGAAAGAATGGGACCGAACCCGAATGAGGGTTGCTTACGTATCTTGTGAAAACAAGAATCAAGTCTATGTAGTTCAGGAAGATAGAGTATAAGATGTGAAGCAAGAAAATGAACTTTTTGATATATTTTGTAAAAGATTATCAAACCCCAAAAGGATTGCCTGCCTATCTCACCGAGATGAGAATCAAGTATGCGTAATTCATGGAGATAAAAAATGTGAGATAGAAAAATGAAATGTTTTATTTTTCAACAAGGAACACTGAACCCAAAAAGGGTTGCCTATGTATCTCATGAAAATAAGAATCAGGTTTGTGTAGCTCGGAATGATATGTACTAAAATAGACTTTTTTTTTTCTTTTTTAATAAAGAATACCGAAACCTAGAGGGCTGCCTACGTATCTTATCGAAATGAGAATCAGGTGTGCGTAGTTCATGAAGGTAAGGAATAAAAAGTATGCATAAAAATGCATTCATGTATTTAAGAAATGAAAGACAAAAATATTTTCTGAATATAAACATATATACAAAATTAATGCAAAGGTATAGACAAACTCGGAGCGATGCCTCGTACGATCAATGTTGGCTGACATCTTGGGTGAGAGAGTGACTCCTGATTGTTTGTGGGCTTCATTGGTGCGGTCTCTCAATATTTGTAGTGATCATTCGTTGTGGAGATCGTCTCCCATTTGTTTTAGGGGATGACATGCTGTAGCCTCCCGATTGTCTTCGAGGACACGTTTTGTTTTGTTGCTTCCTGAGATGCCTTTATGTGAATTATTGTGATCATCTCCACCTATTGGAGGGGAGAATTTTCCTATAAAAATAAGAAAAATGAGTGAAAGTAGAGAAGTCAAGAAAAATGATAGAGTGAAAAAGTTTGACCATTTGGTCAAAGACTCCCCTAATTTGTTTGTTCTAATATGTGTTGATGCCTTGTGGAGTCTGATGTCCCATGTTTAGTACATGGACCGTTTATCTGCAAGAACAAGAGAAGATCGGGTTAGAATTGCACTCAGATCAAAAGATTAAGAAGGATAGAATTAAGCCCCATAGCCAAGTGATATGTTTTAAATCCATGAGTTTCAGGGATGATGTTGCTTCTCCTTTATTTGCATGATGCTCCCTGATAAATGCTCAACATGTTATTAAAGAATCTCTGACTGGAAAGGTCACTAAAATGTAAACTCCCTCGACTGGCGGGGCAGTTGAAATGTAAATGCCCTCGGCTGGTGGGGCAGCTGGAAAGTAAAACTGGCGGGACAATCGAAATGTAAAGGGGGAGGTGTGACTTATGTCTCGGATTTTGAGACTAAAGTCGGATGGATATTGTGATCAAACTGACATTGATATTCTTGAATTTTGGATTTAAGGAGATTGATCGACGCTTTTGAAGGTTTTTTGAGAGCGTTATTGGACTATTTCAAAAATTTGCCCCAGTTTATCATCTTGGGAAACTACTTTGAAGCAGTAGAAAAATAGAACCCTTATGTAGGGTTGCCTACATATCTCATCAAGATGAATCGAGATGAGAATCAGGTCAGAACGTAGTTCGAGCAAACTTATGGATTTGTATGTGGCATGTGTGATTGTCATGAAGTGATGTACATCCTTGAAAAGGATGTAAAAAGCGATCGAGTGGAAACTACTCGTAGACATGAAGCATTGAAATTACTCCGGTCAGACGACCGAGAGGATGGATGTCAAGTGTAGACAGAGCTTTGACATTATTTCAATATATTGACAAGATTGAGAAAGTCGGACATTGGAGAAGTTATGGCATTACTTCGCCACAGTTGGAAGGATTGTTAAGGCTGAAAGGGTCTTAAACCCTTCCTTTTGAAAGTGAGGATCGATCGTTATAAATTTAATGGTTTACGACATTCGAAAGAAGAAAACTTGATATTCTCGAACCAAAATCAGGTGAGAATTTAGAGTTAGGCCAGCTAAACACTAATGTCATTGAGATTTTGAATTGTAGGGGTTATTGATTTGCACTATCAGAAGACATTTAAAGAGCGACTTTGAACTGTTTCAAAAAAATTGCCCCAGTTTAAATACTGGAGAAATTATTCTGAGACAGTGAAGATATGGAACCCTAATATAGGGCTGCCTACGTATCTTGTCATGACAAGAATCAGGTCAAAACGTAGTTCAGATAGATATGCAGTTCATTAGTGGTTTGTATAATTATTATAGATTGCTGATGGTATTGGAAAAAGAAATGTGGTATGACTGGGAGTTCGAATCCAAAAAATATGTTTGAGAATGAAAAGAATGTACAAGAATGTGTTAATAGTTCTTGGAAAAGATGGTAGAGTCCAAAAGAATGATTGTAAGGATAAAAAATGGGTGTGAAATGATATGACGGTGAAGGACGGTTGTAGAGACCAAAAATGAGTGTGATGAATTAAACTTCTAACTCAACACGAGTCAACCAAAATTATTAGACTGAGTGGACAATGTTGAACATGACGTGTAAAACATATATGTACAACAAAAAAATGTACAGTGAATGCAAAAAATGTATAATATTTCATAAAATATATAAGATAAAGAATGTGTAATAAATAAAGAATAGAAATTCGTTCGGCCGAAGAGATGATCAAAATCGTATATACAAACGACCTAAGGATTCTAAGAGTAGATTCACCTAGGTTGGTAGAGAGTATTCGGACAACTGCGAGAAGGTGCGTAGTAATCTGAACGCTCCTACTCTGAAACTAAGGAATCCAAGAAGGTTTGGGGGAGTGCAAGACACCCCCCGCGTGAACCATAGTGTGTGAAGTGTACGACCAAAGACTCAATAGAATCATGATTACAATTAAATAGATTGAAAATAATGTGCAACAATTTTAGAATATACGAATACAGTGTTTATAAACAAATAATGAATCAAAGAATTGAAAAGACTGTAAAATTAATTTGTGCAAATAATGTAAAGAATTAATGAGCAAAACACAGATAAATTAATTTACAAATAATGTAAAGAACTTATGAGCAAGACACAGATAATTCACACAATTTGCAGTATGTTAAACAAATAAAGAATCAATAAATTAAATAATTAGCATATGCAAAATATAAAAGTACCCCCCTCAATTGAAAAATTGAGTCTATTATGGTTAGAACCTGCTTATTTTCCCAGCAGAGTCGTCATTCTGTCATGCCCTATTTTTATCGAGATTAAAACAAGTACGACTTATGGACTCTAAAAGGATTAATTTTTGTACAGAGTCGCCACCTAATTTTTAAGGAAAATAAGGAAATCTATTTAATTATTGACAAGTATGACTTGTGTTTTAATCTGCGAAAACCAGTTTAGATTCTAGGTAAGGGTTCAAATTATTCCGAAGGGAAGGTGTTAGGCATCCTTCAGAATCCACAAAATGTGGTACCCGACTAGACTAAATTTATCAAAGAGGAAGGAGGTAAAAATCTTTTTTTGAGAAGTATGAATAATTAAAATATGTAATAATGTAAAAAATGCTTGTATAAAATATGGTATGTCAAATGCATATATAGACTTTATTATCATAATATATATGTATAGAAATAAGCAAAAATATGTTGTATAAAATATGTATAAAATTATATATGTGAAAAAAGTGTTCTTTTATGAAAGGAAATCACTTTTGTGTGTAATGTATGGAAAGAAAAGTATTTTTTGTATTATACTAAAAAAATAATATTTTGTATTTGATAAAAGTTAACGGGAGAAAACATTAAATAAAATGAATGTTTATTTTTTGATAGAAAAGACTGCACAGTATTTTCTAATGGAAAAAAAGTGTGAATTAATTGATTAAATAGCCGAATCAGTTTGATTCTTTATATAAATATTAACGGCCTAAGTTTTACCTAAACGCGTGGTGAGGGTTACGTAAGTAAAGAATATCCCCCGCCCAATGCCCCAAAAAATAAAGTTTTTGCTATGATTAATATTTGTACAATTGTAAGAATGTAAAATACAAACATAAAATTTAAACTCCTTTTTGAATGTCCTTTTCCAAGAAGTATCCTCAAGAACCTGTGTAAACACTTGTTAGAAATATTAGTAATGAATAAATAATTATAAAAATATGTGTGCATATATGTATGTAAATGTATATATGAAAAATAATATTTATTATCTAGTGGGCTCAGATGAAGTTTTATATACGCCATAGCTACGAAGTAGTTGCTCAAATTATCGACCGTCCTAAATCGCTTTGCCAAGATACAAATCGTAAAACTTTTGTGTTGTTGTGGTAATATAATGATTTCGTCATCGCCCAAATTATTTATTTTTGTTATGTATTTGTATACGTAATGTCCGTCTTTTATTTGTGGAGGCCTCAAAAACCGACAGGAATTTTTTCATTGGCCATGTATTGATACTTGATATAAAATAAGTAAAATTGAGAAAATAAAATCCGTCTTTTGTTATGAGGAAGGCCTCGAAAATCCTACGGAGAGATATTATCATTGGCCACTTAATGTAGTATTTGCTCATTACTAATTTAATAAAATGTTAAGAAAAAAATACACGATCCAAAAAATTCATTATAGACAAACAGAGTAGCATAACAAAATTAGGACAACAAACAAGCATCGTTAGAGTTGTAAAAAAAAAAGATAATTAGCACAAAAGTTAGTAGCTAGAAGAAAGTCATAGCATGCTTTTGCTCAAAAGATAAGCAAGATTAGCGACAAAAATTATCCGTTGGAGACATACAAAAACTTGGACAAAGATTGCAATATCAGTAGCAAAACAATAACAAGCAAGATTCAATAAAACATGCATACATAAAAATGGTCACAGTCATGAAGTGGGGTTTATTGAAGTTGGATAGTAGTCCACTGCAGAAGAAAGATAAGGATTATGAGAGGAGAAATAATTGTGAGCCTAAGAGTAAAAGAAAGAGCTCTAAAAAATGAGCAATTGTATTTTTGCTTCTTTAAAGAAAAAATGATAGAGAAAGAGAGGAGCATTAAGAGAATAAAAAGGGAGGGGCAAATGAGAGAGGGTTGTTGTTGTGGTGGTGTTGTTAGTTGGTGTGATGAAGAGAAGAGAAAAAAGAGAGGAAGAAGGGAGAGCAAAGGGAGATGAGGGAGATTTTCTTGTTACCCCTCCCAAGAGTTAAAAAAAAAAAAGAAGAAGAAGAGAGTTTCATTTAAAAGGAGATAATATCTCAATAAAATATTTTTTTCTTCCAACACATCCCTTGAACTAGGGAGAGTAGTGTAACACCCCGTACTTTTATAACCTCACTTGATACCTTGGATCATACCTACATAGGTGTTGAGATGCCATGCATATGTGTTTTATAGTGTCATTGGTGAAACATTTGATATCGGACTTAACATGTGCGATTAGATCGTCGTAGGAGGTGTGTTGTGATTTCGTGGAGCATTTGGGTAAGAATTCGTATACGTTCTAACCTCATTTGGTGACTTAAATTCATGTTTACTTGATGATTAAGATCACTAAGTAAGTATTTCGTAGTGTTTGGATAAGGGATTGGACGATACGTAAACATTGGATAAGTGGCCGGAAATTTCAGCATAGTGCTGAAACTTGCGCCACTACCCTGTTTCAGGGGGTGTGGCGCAAGGCACGACAATTGTGCCTTTCCGGAGTCGTTTCGTAACGCAATTCTACGATGATTTCTCGATGGTTTCTTTTGGTTCTTTGGATTTATTTGAGCATTGTTAAAGCTTCAAACACTTCAATATACTCCTACATACTCCTACATGATCAAATCATGAAATGTGAATAGTGATCCAAAATGTTCAATGAAGCCAAGGGCGACTAGAATTTCAATTTTTGCGATCGAAAGGACGAATGAGAAATGTTTAAAAGAATATTGTAGTGAAATTATGGAATTATGTAAACATGAGATATATGGTGAATAATACATGAAATTGGATGGGTTACATGGGTATGTGTTATTGGGCCCAAAGTTAGGCCCAAAATGGAATTTACAAGAATTGGCCCAAAGGGGCAAAAAGACCCATTCTTCCACTTTGACCTCATTTAATGCCAAGAGTGGCTAAGCATGACTTCAAAAGTCTATAAAAGGAGCACAAAAATCAGATTTTTAAGACAAAGAACACACATGCTTTTTCTCTCTTTTTCTAGACTTTTCAAGAAAGTTTCTTTGGGGGCTCTCAAACCCTAAGCCATATTTGGATCAAGATCACCATCTTTCAAGCCTAGGTAAGTGATTCTTATTATGGATTAACATATTATATGCATGGGAGATTATGTATATTATGCTAGTTGTGTTGGCAAGATGATAAATAGTGTATTTTGCCTTTGGTGAAAGATGTGTCATCTTGGTAAATTGAACTTGAATTAGGCCTTGTGCCTTTGATGAAAAAGCATGGCATGGACAAAATATGAACATGTATGGTGTTATTTTTGGTATTAAACTTGTTCTTGTCTATAAGTGAAAATTATGGGATTTTGGCCGATATGTGTTATGAGTTGTATTAAGGTACTTTGATGGATTATTTGTGATGTGTTATGGATAAGAAAGTGTAAAGGAGACGTATTGTGGTGGAATGTATTGATTTTCATGTATTGGTCAATGTTGGGAATATTATGGAATTTTTGGAATAATAGTATGATCAATGGTTTTGTCAAGGGGAAATGACATGGTCAAAGCCAAACATGTAACTCATTGACATGGTATGCATTTGTAAAGTAATTGGTGGTTAATGTGAATTTCGTTATATATTTGTAGAGGGACACATAAAGAAGGAGAGGGATTATTGTCTACGCATCTAAGGTTGAATAGTCGTATTGCGAATCCAAGGTATGCAAGGTTACTTTGTCCGTATCTTTCTACGGCCAATAGTGTTCACTTTGACAATTCTCTAGTTCTATTCCGAAATATACTAAGGTATCCCATGTGCAATTATCTATGGTCATTGTCTTATATTTCCTACTCATTGATCCATTGTGAATATCACTTCTCATATTCATGGTTAATGTTCCGAAAGTTCAAAGAAAGCTATGTTCCAATATTCCAATAGTGCCTATACTTGTGTCTCTTGTTCATAGATTATTGTCCAATGGTTCCAATGGTATCATGGTGCCAGTTATATGATATTTCTTATTGATTTTTATTCACATGTCCTTCACTTATTGGTCAATGATTCAAAGTTTCCAACAATGTTATGTTCCAAAGTTCCAAAGTAATGTTATGATTATCAAAGTATCAATCTCAAAGTAAAGATTAAAGTAATGCAAATGTGGTCAATGATCAAGTACGGGTGGCAAGTCTAGGGGCGTAAGCCTAGCTCGACTTGATCCCGAGATATGGATTTATGGGTGGCAAGTCTAGGGGCGTAAGCCTAGCTCGACTCGATCCCGATGTATGATTTATGGGTGGCAAGTCTAGGGGCGTAAGCCTAGCTCGACTCGATCCCGATGTATTGATTTATGGGTGGCAAGTCTAGGGGCATAAGCCTAGCTCGACTCGATCCCAATATGATGTTATGATATGAAAAGACCCACTGATCAGTAGGGGCCCGGGTACATTGTTATCATTGAGCATTGAGATAAAGAAAGCAAATAAAGTAATGAAAGCAATCCACATGGTTTCCCAAAATACCAAATGGTGACTTATGCACATTGATTCTTCATATGTTCTGAGTTCATTGACATATTCATTGAAATATTCATGTGTTGTTTAGTTTCATCTGAGCCTTGCATACTCAGTACTTATTTCGTACTGACCCCTCTCGGGGAATTTACCTTACTTGCTGCAGGCGCAGGTCCCAGTAGGCCTCCTCAGTAGATTGCCAGTGTTAGCGGTTCTTTGGTGAGCTCCAGCTCATTCGGGGCTTCTCCTAGTCAGAGTGTATATATGTTTTGGTATTGTACATAATGTGTAAAGCAGGGACTTGTCCCGACTTTTGGTTTGTTTTGGTCAATGCTCTTGTTAGAGGCTTTTGTAGACGGATGTGGGTGTATCAGTGTAAAGGACATATGTTGTTTTGACTGGATGGCCTCAACGGCCAAGTTTCATATGTATGTATAAATATGTCCCATGTTCTCCTTTCTTCGTCTTTCATATTATTATGAAATGGTGGTTATGATTATGAGATGCATATGATTGAACATAGGCAAAGGTTGGTTCTCTCGGGCCTTATCGGCTACGGGTGCCAATCATGTCTCGATGGGATTCGGGGCGTGACAAGTAGATAAGGAAAAAGTCAAATAGATAAAAATAATGGGGCCTACTAAAGAAAAAGAGGGAGAAGAAATATAAAAAATCTTACTTTTTCTTCTTTTTGTACATATGTGTGTGTAAGAGTTTAGAGTCAAAAATAGTTGTTGGAAAATTCCCAAATTTAAGGGATGTGCTTTTTTTTAGTGGAGTAAAATAAGAAATATGATTGGACAAGATGATATTATATATTGTGTAATATTATTCTCGAATAATTTACACAGTGTGAGTTTTGAAATATCGATGAATTAATTGAATTTGCTAAGTATGAAAAAATTTAACTAATGTATATATAATTTTTAAAATATAAGTGTAAATTCAAATAATGTAAAAATAAATGTATTGTGTGGTAAAGAATAAAAATTATATTGCTCGTATTGTGTATGTGCAGATGACTGTTAAGAATTAAAATGACAATAAGTTGATAAAAATCCTAATATTTATGAAATTAAGGATGATTATCAATAAATTGTGAAAAGTTAAAAATATGACAATAAATTGGTAAAAATCCCTAAATAAGGATAATTATCAATAAATTATAAAATGTGTAAAAATTGTATTTTGTGCTCTTTAACGATCAGGAAGCCTAAAGACGTTAATTTTAAGCACGAAGAGCCAAAATTGGGTGTCAACACCAAGTCATCAAAAAATTTTGCCCAAATAATCAAATACTTTAAAATGTTTATCTTATTAATACACCAATTGACCATAACACTCATATAATTTGAATTACTAGACGCACAATAAACTTCTCAAGTAAGCGTTTTTATCGTATCCATAAAGATGGAGCGACACACAAAGTTCAAATTAGATTATGATAAACAAGATTCAAAGAATAGTAGACCATGGGCACATTTGCAATATTCAGCTCTAAATTCATAGAAAATTAGGGTTAAATGAGTGTTCATAAAAATTGGGGTTTTGAACATATGATAATCTAAGCAAATTAACAAACACACATCTCAACGAATCAGACCAAAACTATCAATCAATCTTCATTAATTTCACATCTAAAAAAACCCTGTCAAAAGTAAAACAAAAGAGGGATAGAAATAATTGAAATTTGGACACAAAAAATTAAACCTGGAGTGGATTTTTAAGCACCCATCATGAGAGTTCAACCTTTCTCTAGCGAAATTTGACCGGAGCATAGATTGACAGTGGTGATGTAGGCTGGTTGAAGGAGATGAGAGAGACGTCAACAAGAGAGAAGGGATGCGACGGCGCTGGTCTGCCGGTATCACGTCGATGAGTTTGTGGTTGTTCGATCGGGTTTGGAGGTCGTCGGTGGCCTCACCAGAGCGGTTTCGCGACGGATGGTGCGGGAGAGAGAGGGGTTGAGGGTGTGGTTGGTTGGTGTCGGCTGTAAGGAGCTCTTGGTGGTTCACCGGTGTGGTTTCTCTAGCCGGTGGAAATGGAGGAAGCGGGGCCAGCGTAGAGGTCTGAGAGACGAGGGAGATCGGGAAGGGTTGAGAGAGAAAAATGAGAGAGAAGGGAGGATAAGGGTGCAGCTGGTATAGGGGTAGAGTGACTTAGGATTAGGGTTTGGGGTGGGGGGTAATTTAATTAAAAAGGAAAGAAAAGGAGTTTTAATCTGAGCCGTTGGATCATATTTGATCAACGGCTGAGATTAAATTTAGAATATGGGTCGGTTTATTTGGTTAGAATTGAGTCATTTAAATTGGGTTTAATAAAAATGGAATTGGGGATTTAGGCTAAAATTGATACAAAAATTAGTTACAAAATGGCTAGATTTTAAATAAATTAGGGAAATTGAATTGAATTAGACTGCTATTTAATAAATAGATCAGTAAATATATAATAAAATACTTACAAAATTAATCAATTTCATAAAATCATTATGAATAAATTATGTAAGTAAAAATTAATGATACGTAATATATCATTTAAAATCAACAACAAAATGATTTCAAACAGAATAGGCACTTATGAATGCAAAATTTAAAGAAATACTGTAATAATAATAATAATAATAATAATAATAATAATAATAATAATAATAATAGTAATAGTAATAGACTACGTGTTGTAAATTATGAGTATGCACATTTGTGGAAATAATTTGATAAATATTTATAAAATTATGTAAAATATTATATTTAAATTAGTAAATTGTATATTATATAAGAAGAATAAAAATTAAATGCTAGAAATAAATTGCGTACTTTTCAAATCATGAATACAAAATGTCAGAACTTATTTGATACCAAAAATAATAATTAAAAATTTAAAATTAATATTTTGATAAAATAACAGCCCCGGAGGAATATCGGGAGGTCAAAATTGGGTGTCAACAGCTGCCCCTTCGTTACTTGGGAATGATAAGAGAATTTTCAAGCAACGAACGTTGACGTAGTAGCCAATTTTGTCCGACCTAAGGGATGATTTGCTGGAGTCAAAACAAAAAGGAGTTAGTCAAAATGGTGGGGCCGAGACTTGGTTTCAAGTCGCCTACATATTTTGGGTTTACGAGAATCAGGCCGTGTGTAGTTCTAGATTTAGGAATGAACAATATTCCTAAACAATGCCAACGATACGGTGTACGAGCCACAATAAAGGTTGTATGGGTCGATGAGATTTCAGTGGGTAGAACTCAAAACCAGTTGTGTAATGAGCGATGTGAGAATGAGAAGTGAATGTGTTTCCCGCTGTATTGGAGTGACAGAGAGAAAGTGGAGTTGTATCTCAGAAATGGGAGTGAGAGTTACTCCCATTTTAACTTGTTCTTCTTTCGTCACCTACGCACTTTCTAGCATAACTAGATAAAAATGATTAGATCATGTGAATAAATGATACGTAATTGTTGCAAATATTTAAACATGATGTCATTTTCCCTTTAGACTATGAGCATTTGCTTTAAGACGACAAAGATGATGTCTTAAGCTATGATGTCTTAGGGCCATGATAGCGAAAAGTAAATCCTAAGGCCATGAAACGATGTCTGCAGGTCATGAAAATGACACCTTTAGACTATGACGCCTTTGGAGCATGACAAACAGAAAGTAAATCCTTAGGCTATGAAATGATGTCCGGAAGCCATGAAAATGATGCCTTTAGACCATGACGCTTTCGGAGCATGATAAACAAAAGTAAATCCTTAGGCCATGAAATGATGTCCGCAGGCTATGAAGATGATGCCTTTGGACTATGACGCCTTAGGGTAGTTATATAATGATTAAAGAAAGCGTATCTGTATTGAGTAGCATAATGTGTTGTCACGTGATTTGAGTAGCTTGGTCTGTAGTAGTTTGGCATGGTTCAACAACTTGATGCAATTTGTATGTTTGATTATGAATTTTGCAGGTGCAGTGTAATGCGGACTCTTGTAGAAGCCATGTAATATAGATTTTTGCGGATGCCGTGCAATGTGGACTCTTACAGGAGTCGTGCGATGTTGATTTCTATGGATGTACTGCGATGTGGACTCTTGCGGGAGCTATACAATGTAGACTCTTGCGGGAGCCGTGCCATGTAGATTTTTACGGATGCACTGCGGAGTAGACTCTTGCAGGAGCCATGCAATGTAGACTGTTGATCCGTACCATGTATTTTTTTACGGATGGACTGCGATGTGGACTCTGGCTGGAGGTATGCAATATTGACCCTTGCAGGAGCCGTGCAATGTAGATTTCTGCGAATGCACTGCGGTGTGAACTCTTGTGGGAGCCATGCAATATTGACCCTTGTATGAGCCGTACAATGTTGATGAGAGGATAGAGTAGCTTAGCTGTTTTCCCACGTTGGATGTATAATGGGCTTTCTTTGATGATGATCGTTCAGGTGTTGCAAGGTAGCTGCTGCATTTGTACCTGTTGTTTCTGCACTCAAAGAAAAAATGTAAGTTTGTAAAAAGGGGGAGGTTGATTTGTGCCTCTGCTATGACTGGCGTGCTTCCTCCTCGCTTGATATTGTGGACCGATAATAGGCTTCGTTCTAGTTTTCACTTGGGTAAAAAATAAAAAAAAGTTTTAAAATCATGTTTTGAAAAATGTTTGCTCTTAAAAAAATGAGAAATGTAAAACATTATTGTAAAATTAATATTATTGAATCATTGATTGTGACACGTTTCGAGACAACGCAACTTCTTATAAGCAAATATCTTTTTGTCTAGAAATTTTTGATCTTTAAAAATTTCTGCCCCAGTGTAGATTTGATTGCTTCAATAAGTGAAGGTTACTTGCTTTGAATTTTTGAGATTTCCTGAAAAATTCTGCCCTAGTATCATAGTTGCGTAAATGTTGTCCCATGGAATTTTTGAGATCCTCTCAAAAATTCTGCCCCAGTTATATGCTTATAAGGGGAAATAGGAGAATTTTATTATGATAGGACTGAACTCCAAAGGAGAGCCTACGTATCCCTCTTAAACGGGAATCAGGTCAAACGTAGTTCAAATCACAATGTAAGAAGGCATGAAATAAAGCTTAAACATAATATCTCTTAACAACATCTGTGTTGATAGGCTTGGACCAAACTTTTCCATTCATTTCTGCAAGTATGAGTGCTCCTCCTGTCAAAACTCGATGGACCACATAAGGACCATGCCAATTCGGTGAGAATTTACCCTTTGCTTCATCTTGGTGTGGAAAAATCTTTTGCAAAACCAACTGCCCGGGAGAGAAGTGTCTCGGTTTAACATTCTTGTTGAAAGCTTTGGCCATTCTATTTTGATAGAGTTGACCATGACAGACTGCGTTTATCCTTTCCATCTATGAGTGCCAGTTGCTCGAATCTACCTTGTACCCATTCAGCGTCACTCAATTCTGCTTCCTGAATGATTCTGAGAGAGGGTATTTCTACCTCAGCAGGTATCACTGCTTCACTACCATAAACCAGAAGATAAGGTGTGTCTCCCGTAGAGGTTCTGATTGTAGTGCGATATCCTAGCAGGGCAAAAGGTAACTTTTCATGCCAATGCCTGTAATTATCAATCATTTTTTGAAGTATCCTTTTGATGTTCTTAGTGGCAGCTTCCACCGCTCCATTCATTTGTGGTATATATGCTGTGGAGTTTCGATGCTTGATCTTGAACATCTCACATGTTATTCTCATTAAATCACTATTGAGGTTGGCACCATTATCTGTAATGATAGACTCAGGTACTCCAAATCGGCAAATAATGTGATTTCGAACAAAATCATCTACGACCTTCTTTGTGACTGACTTATGAGAAGTAGCTTCAACCCACTTAGTGAAGTAGTCAATTGCAACAAGAATAAACCTGTGAACATTGTATTATGACGATTCAATAGGACCAATGACATCCATGCCCCAAGTTGCGAAGGGCCAAGGGGAGCTAGTGACGTGGAGTTTATTGGGAGGAACTCAAATCATGTCGGCATGAGTTTGGCACTGATGACATTTTTGCACATAACGAATGCAATCGGTCTCCATAGTCAACCAAAAGTAACCTGATCTCAATATCTTCTTTGCCAACATAAATCCGTTCATGCGAGGACCGCATGTTCCAGAATGTATCTCCTCAATCAACCTGGATGCTTCCTTGGCTTTGATGCATCTTAGCAAACCCAAATCTGGAGTCCTCCTATATAGGATTTCTCCATTTAAAAAGAATTGATTGGCTAACCTCTGAATGGTGCGCTTCTGAGTACTCATTGCATTCTCTAGATAATCTCCATTTTTCAGATATCCCTGTATATCAGTATACCATGGTTTTCCATCCACTTCTTCCTCTACATGAAAGCAATATGCAGGCTGCTTTCGTATGTGAACGGGGATGGGGTCGATATAATTCTTGTCTGGATGCTGGATCATGGAAGACAAAGTGGCCAAAGCGTTTGCGAACTCATTCTGGATTCTTGGAACATGCTTGAACTCTATCTTGCGAAACCTCTTGTGCAACTCTTGTATACAATCTAAGTACAGTTGGAGTTTTGTTTTGCGGCCCACTAACCTCGTACTTGATAAATCAATAAATCCAAATCTCCAATCACCAATATCTCCTGGACATTCTAATCGATCGCCAAACGAAGCCCTAAAATTCAAGCTTCATATACAACCATGTTGTTGGTGTAGGGGAATCTGAGTTTGGCTGACAGAGGATAATGTTGACCAGTCTCTGAGATCAAAACGGCGCCAATACCGACTCCTTTGAAATTTACAGCTCCATCAAAGAATAATCTCCAGCCATCATATTCTTCAGAGATGTCCTCCCCTACGAATTCCACTTCTTCATCAGGAAAGTAGTTTTCATAGGCTTATACTCTTCGTCCACGGGATTCTCAGTCAAATGATCTGCCAATGCTTGTTCTTTTACCACTTTTTGCATGACATAGACTATGTAAAACTCACTCAATAGTATTTTCCATTTAGCTAGCTTCCCTGTAGGCATTGGTTTCTGAAATATATACTTCAGAAGATCCCTTTTGGAGATCAAATATGTAGTGTATACCGAGAGATAGTGTCTCAATTTCTGAGATATCCAGGTCAAGGCACAACACGTGCGTTCCAGTAAGGAATACCGAGCCTCATACGATGTAAATGTCTTGCTCATGTAATAAATTACCTACTCCTTTCTGCCTATCTCGTCATGTTGCCCAAGAATACAACCAAAAAGTGTTGTCCATCACAGATAAATACAATAGTAACGACCTACCAGGTTCGAGAGAAACCAGAATGGGAGGATTTGATAAATAATCCTTGATTTTTTCGAATGCCTGCTGACACTCTGTCATCCATTCTATAGCTTCATCCTTCTTCAGTAGCTTGAAAATCGACTCACAAATAATTGTAGACTGAGCTATGAAGCAACTGATATAGTTAAGGTGACCCAAGAAACTCATTACCTCTTTCTTGCTTTTTGGAGGCGGAAGATCCTGAATAGCTTTGATCTTGGCTGGATCTAATTCTATACCTCGTCGACTGACAATGAAGCCTAACAATTTTTTGGCAGGGACCCCAAAGACACATTTCGCAGGATTCAACATCAAATTGTGTTTCCTCAATTTGTTAAAGAACTTTTCCAGGTCGTCCAAATGACTTGATCCCTTTTTGGATTTAATGATGACGTCATCCACGTAAACTTCAATTTCTTTGTGTATCATGTGATGGAACAGAGAGGTCATGGCCCTCATGTATGTAGCTCCAGCATTTTTCAACCCGAAGGGCATAAACTTGTAACAATAGGTTCCCTAAGGGGTAATAAAAATGGTTTTCTTAGCGTCATCATCATGCATCTTTATCTGATAATAACCGGCGAAGCAATCCATAAATGACTCTGTTTCATGCTTGGCGCAATTATCAATTAACAAATGTATATTTGGGAGCAAAATATCATCCTTCGGGCTAGCTTTGTTGAGATTCCTATAATCCACACAAACTCTGACCTTTCCATTTTTCTTGGGAACAGGCACGAACTTGGCCAACCAGGTCGGATACTCAGTTACTTGGAGGATACCGACCTCAATTTACTTTGAAATCTCCTCTTTAATTTTCAAACTCAGATCAGGTTTGTATTTTCTCATCTTCTGCTTAATAGGAGGATAAGATGGATCAGTGGGCAACCTGTGGGCTACAATTGACGTGCTTATTCCTGTCATATCGGCATACGACCAAGCAAAAACATTCGGGTGTTTCCTCAGAAACTTGATATATTCCTCTTTCTTATCTTTTGGCATATAAATACTAACACAGGTTTCTTTTACTGTCTCAGAATTCTCTATGTTCACTATTTCCGACTCTACAAAGTTTGCCTTGGGTTTATCTTCAAAATCTTCAACCTTACTAACAAATTCCTCGGGCACTTCATTTTCTTCCACCTCTTCTAATCCACTTATATTATGTTGCGTAGTCTTATTATGTGTCACAATCTCAGACTCAACATTTTTAAAAGTGATTTTGCTGAAAGAAACAGAAATAAATAATATCAATAAAATTAAAAGAGAGCTTTTATTAATTCAAATAACTGTAAATGTCTTCAAACATAACAAAAAAACTAAAAGATGTAAATTATCTCGAAATCGAGTCTATTTATTTCAAACAATAATATAAAATTAAAATCTTCAAATCTACCCAAGTGCTCAACGAGGCCTGGAAGGAGTGGCAATCTAGTTGCTGAGTGTAGCCTTTTGTTCAATGTTCTGACTAGGGGCTCCTCTTTCCTCACTAATGATGACGTTACAACCTTCTTCTTCAGATTCAGTCAAAAACAAATTCTTCAGACTTTCTAGTATTTCATCTTCACCATCATCAAGAAACCCGGCAGAGTGAAAAATTTGATACAATGATAACGAAGGATCAAGTGCCTGACCATCGTCCATTTAGCCTAACCCGAAAGTGTCATTCTTCACAGAAGGGTGTACGGGTTCAACTATTCCTTGTAATCTGACCCCAAGACCCTTACTTGGTTCATATCCAGATTTGAGCATTTTCTCACCTTTAATCTTCCAACTCAGCTCTTCTTCAAAGTTTCCAACCATCTCTAACGTGTGAAACATTTCTCCATCAAGACCTTCCTTTCCCTCGACAGCATAGACGGGATATCCTCTTTCACCATGTATTACAACCTCTTGGTGATCGTACTCGAATTTGAGGCATTGGTGTAGTGTGGAAGGGACTGCGCCAGCCATATGAATCCATGGCCTACCAAGAAAGAGGTTGTAGGAAGCGAGGATTTCCATCACTTGAAATGTTACGGGAAAAGTGACAGGACCCATTACCATGTCCAATGTAATCTCCCTAATAGTATCTCGCTGGGAGCCATCAAACGCTTTCACGTTCATCTTCCAATTTTGCATTTTAGCCAAATCGACCTCCAACCTTGTCAGTGTATCTAAAGGACATATGTTCAATCCTGAACCTGGATCAATCAACACTCGAGATACAACCCTTTCTCCGTGCTGCACTGTAATATGCATGGCTTTATTGTGTGACCTTATTTCAGGTGGCAACTCATCCTCGTGGAAGGATATCTTGTATTCCTCGAATACCTTCCCGACCATGTAGGCCATCTCTCCCTATGTTATAGTAGATGGAACATAGGCTTCACTTAACACCTTCATCAAAACATTTTTATGGTGTTCAGAAGTCTGCAACAGTGTCAGGATGGATATTTGAGCTGGGGTCTTGTTCAGTTGATCTATCACAGAGTATTCTTTAGCCTGTATCTTCTTCCAAGCACCACTCTCCTCCATTTCTATCACGGGTGGTTTGCTTTTACTAGAACTTCCCTTAATCAAATTTTTTGGTGTATATATTCTCCCAGATCTAGTGAAGCCTTGGGCGACGTCTGCTTCAGCCACTCTTGCTTTACCTGGAGTTTCTGCTTATAATTCCAAAAAACTGCATGGGAGTTATAAGAAATTGGGGGAGCTTTGAAGACTGTGAAAGGAGTCTTAAGTACTGCTACCTCAACCTCAAACGGTGCCCACTTTGGTGTATTGATAGGTGTACCATTTGCCTTCTTGATAAACCAGATAGAATTTTCCAGGTCTACCAGTTCATCAACATTGAGCATGTTTACTTGATGATCCAGTAATGGATTGTTGGTGACGTTCGGCGTCGGATCTTTCAACTGAATGGCCTTGGTGTCGATCAACATCTGGATTTTATCCTTCAGAGTATAGCATGCTTCTATGGTGTGACCCCTCATCCCAGAATGATACGAGCAAACCTTGGTAGGATCAAAATGCTTGGCTTGAGTATTCTCACGTCCGACAACAATGGGCGTGACATAGTCCGCTTCCTTAAGTCTTTCGTACAGTTGGGCTATAGGTTCGGCTAAGGGAGTGTATTGTTTTTTCTGGAAATTGGCTCTGGTTTTTTGATTTTGTTGGGGAGAAGGCTGGGATGTTTGGACATGAGTGGGTTGGACATTATACATGGGATAAGCAGGGATTTAGAATTGTGGATGTAGTGGATATGGGGTAGGTTCTTGGTATAGAGGGAAATGATATGGCATTGGGGTTTGCATTTGGTAAGAAGATATTGGGTATGGCATTAGAGATTGTGGGTAGGGGGGTGGAGTTTTAATAGGAGTTTGGTAATTGGGCACACTTTTTGAAGGCTGGGCTAACATCACTGTACCTACCTCTTTTTTCTTCTTGTTCTCAGCAATTCCTCCAGACTGTAAAGCCTTGTTGGCAGCCTGTAAAGCTTCCAGATTTATAATTCTTCCATTCTTATGACCCTCCTCAAGCATTTCTCCTACCCTGATGATTTCAGCAAAACTTTTATCTACGACGGTTATCATTTTCACAAGATATTACGGCTCCTGCGAGTGAATAAAGTATTCTTTCATCTGAGACTCTTCAATTGGGGGTCGATCTCTTGCAGCCTCAGACCTCCATCTTATAGCATAGTCCCTGAATGACTCATTGGGCTTCTTCTTCAAAGTCTGCATATAGAACCAATTGGGAGCGTTGTCAATGTTGAACCCAAACCGTTCCATGAAATCTGATGCCATATCGATCCAGCCTTTCCATTTCCTTGCATCCTACTCAATATACCATTTTAAGGCTTCTCTCGTGAGACTTCTCATGAACATCTTCATTCTTATCTTCTCGTCTCTCCCGACTCTGGCCAACTTATCACAATACATGCGCAAATGCACCTTGGGATCCCCAGTCCCATTATACAGTTCAAACTTTAGAGGTTTGTACCCCTCCGGTAACTCCAAATCAGGGTGTACACATAAGTCCTCATAACTGATACCCCTTGACCCTTTGCTTCCCTCAAGTTGCTTCAGGCTCTCAACCACAGATTGCATCATGGGGTCCTTTTCTGAAGGATCAGGTGCATACTAAGGGTAGGTGAATGGGGTTGTTTCGACATATATGGGGCTTAAAGAGTTGCTACCATATGCTTGGTTGTAGGATGCGTTAGCGAAAGACTTATGTAGGTAAGTAGTATATTTAGTATTTTGGACATGCTGAGTGGGATATGTGGGATTTTGAGTATTATGGGTATTTTGAGGAAGAGAAATGTTTTGGATGTTTTGAGGGAAGGAATGGTTTTGGATGTTTTGAGGGAAGGAATGGTTTTGGATGTTTTGAGGAGGAGGGAGGTTTTGGATGTTTTGAGGAAGAGGGAGGTTTTGGATGTTTTGAGGAGGAGGAAGATTTTGGATGTTTTGAGGAGGAGAAAGATTTTGGATGTTTTGAGATGAGGGCAATTGATGGCTTGGGGTAGAGGTTTGGGATTTTGCACCAGTATGACCGTCCACTTGTGGTTCGAGAGGAGTATTGAGGGTAACAGAAAGATTGGCCAAGTTGTGCACTTGCGCTCATTCTCCTTGAAGTTTGAGAATCTGTTGTCCCATTCTTAGGATAATTTCATTTTGTCCCATGACACTTTCTCCTTCTGTGCTTTTATCTGTAGCGCTGTTGTTATCTCCCATTGTCTCTTTCAAACTTGTTGGAGGAGGAAGAGGAGGAGGAGCACCTTTTGACCGCTTGTGATAGGCCATAATGCACAAATCAACCTTTGGGAAAGGGGAAAGACAAAAAACAACAAGATCCAAAATTAGTGCGTTAGTGGCATAAGGAGAATAATAAAAACAACATACATTAGACACATTGTTTGACGTTTTCTATTTTGGGTGCCTCTTTTGAGCCAGAGGTGGGCCTATCGTTGTTTGAGAGATAAATATGTCATAAAATAATGTCATTTGCTCATAAAATAAACCCCAACAAAATTGAAAATTCATTAAAATAAATTGTCTCAAAAACTGAAAATACAAAGAAATATTAAAGAAATAAACTAAATTCTGAAAACATCTTCTTCTTTGTCTTTTTTTTTGTAGGCATCTAAACCTTTGTCAAAGCGATGGAGGCCGGTCAGGAGATATGATAGTGCCAACGTTCCTCCCAGGTTTCCCATGCTAAGACACTCTTTGCCTTGTCGATCAAATTCCTCACGAAGTTCTTGAACTTTTTCCTCTACACTTAGAACGCGTTGCCTCCAAAATTCTAGCTCTTTGCCCATTTCTGCTATCTCCTTTGCATTATCATCATGTAATTGGCGATGTCATGTCTCAGATTCCAAAGCCCTTTTCTTAAACTTGCAGTATAGGACTTGCGCCTCTGCTTCTTTGTCATTAACCTATTTGCCCCTTTTAACGCTCGAAGTCACATTATTTTTCAAGTCAACATGCAACCATTCGATATAGCCTACTACATAACCTGCTTGATATCTGTCTGATTCAATACTCTTCTAGTCCATAAAAGTCTTCTTGCCCCAAGTTTTGGAAATATCAGTCGCATGCGGAATTATGTTATTTTGATAATCAACCCGATGTTCATCCATGTTGGTCACCTTTGGTATTATTTGTTTCCTACCTGATTGCCTCATTACTCTTGCAGGAGCATATGGTTGAAGGCCATGAGGTCCCATCAAAATCAAGTAGACTTGATAGTGATTGTATATCACAAAGTTCGTACTTGGAAACCAGTCAAACATCCATTGAACAGAATCTTCAGTCAAAGCGCTCAACATCGGTCCCCACTTTTCTACCTCATTTGGTCGTTTGATTCTCGTGACCCCCATGGTAACTCAAAATTGATGTTCAGCAATATTGTCAGTACCAGTTGGTGTACGCATTCTTTTCAACCCATGAACCTTTTGAAGGTGTTCGATCAACCATAACTGCAACAACAAATTACATCCTTCAAATCGTCTGGCCCCGTTCTTGCAATAACCCAGGGCCTGATAGATATCAGCTAGGATCATAGGTACAATTGTGCACGAGCCTTTGTTAATCCCATTACACAAAGCATTGTCTACCATGATTAAGTGGGTGTGTATGACTTCGTCCGCCCCATTTGGGAAGACCACCATCCCTAAGAAGTAGATGATAAATGCAAAAATCCTCTTACTTTCCCATGACTTAGGATCAGGCCTCTCTGCTTCATACGCTTGTCGACTATGACGGTGTCCAAATTTATCAAAGAGATGACTTCTCAAAATATTGTATTTCATCACATATGACACCATCATACTGCCTTGAAGCCCTAACTTGTCTCGAACCTCTTCTAAGGTGACACTTTTTGGAATAATGACCTCAGCTTTAGGCCAACTCTTTTTTGGCAACAAATTCATATCTTCGGCATATCCTCCGATTTCCTCAAGAAGTGGGGTCATCTCAACGTCGCTGAACCTAAACACAGGCTTTTTTTCATCCCAAAATGCAGTAGCAGCCTCAATAAGTTCCCTGCACGGAGTGAAATCCATAAGGGATGGCAAGCTCCCCAATACCTTTCTCACTGCGGCTTGTCCTTCTAAACCCAAGTCTAGCCACCATGACTCCATCTGCCTTGGCATGCACCAAACCATACTGAACCTCAGATATTATGTAGGTGGAGCCATTGAACCTGAAGAACAAAAGGTTAGCCTACCCTACCACCAAAGAGAAAATGACAACATTTAGACATATTTATCTCTAAAAAATGCACATAAATTATGAGTGCGTCCTTTTTGGGATTGTGAGATCCCTTAGAACTTAGGGCATAGTTTTCTTAGCATAGTATCCTAGGCTTTAAGATGCCTATTCCTTAGTAAAGAAATAGACGGACATGATCTAGGAACAAGAGTGATTTTTGACACGGTTCCCTCAAGCGGACAACTTGAGAGTAGGAAGGCTCATGACTGTCGACGCACCGCTGATCGACCGATTCACGAGGAATTTCCCAAAAGGTGTTTTTAGAATACGAACGTCTGTGCAACCACGCAACCGTTCTTACAAAAAAATAAAGGAGGTTCCACAACCACGCAACCGTTCTTACAAAAAAATAAAGGAGGTTCCAAGTGGAGGAAAATATGAGCGGAATGCCATTTGTATATAAAGCAGTAACACATAACATATCGTAGAAAGCAGTAACATGTTGATCAATATAATAATGAAACTAAATAAAATTAACAAATACATAATTAAAGGGACATGAGGGAGACAAAAATAACAAGTAATCAATTAAAAGAGAAAAGGAGAGTGGAGGGACATGAAAAGACAAACGAAATAGGGAAAGGCAAGAGGATTAACATGCTTTCTAACAATAAATTAAAAATGCAAAAATAATTATTTAAGAAAACTGATGATGCAATAAAAATAGTAAGAAATAGTCGAAACAACTCAAAATAATTAAAAACGAAAATCCCACATAACACATAAACTCGTAATGGTTAGAACCTAAGTATCCCCAGCAGAGTCGTCATGCTGTCGCGTCCCATTTATCTCGCGAAAAGAGGGATTCAAAGTGACAACTCTTTTTTTGGGGTTAATTAGAGTGAAGAGTCGCCACCTAACGAATTAAGGTGCGTTAGGGCACCATTCTAGACTAATTACGAACTTATTTTAATAGTCTAAGTCAACCAGAAATTCGGGTAAGGGTTCATATTTCCTCGAAAGGAAGGTGTTAGGCACCTTTCGAGGTCCACAAATATGGGTCCCGGCCGAATTCATATATTATGTGGGGGATTTTACGTGATAAGCAAAGGTCTATTATTTTATTAAAATACCTAATGTTAACTAAGTATTTAAATAGGGAAAACATACAACTTAGTTATTATCTAATTAATAATTAACTACGTGATAAAGTAGTAAAAAAGCATAAAATAAATAAAGAAATTAGAGAAGCGAGAAGATAGAAAGACACAATTTATAATGAAATTTTTTAATCATTAAGTTATACCTAAACTACCCCAAACAAGCATGCAAAAATAAAATTCGATCGAGTCTAGACAAAGGTTAATTTTATATTATTCGGATCAGCGCCCGGCTTATTAACGAAAGACAATGACGCATATTGCATTGTCGAATACTGCTTGGGGCAACTTCCATCATTTACGAATGTTCTTCCCTCCCCACCTAATTGGTTATTAATCCTAAAGGCGCTCTAAAAAAAAGCGATAAAACTAGCGTTCCCTAAAATGCCTACCCGTCCCTACTTAATGTCTAAGAGGCGTTGGACGACCTATTTGGGTAAAGATCTAGACGCAACGAAAATCTTAGGCTTCCTAATTAGATTCAGGATTTATGTCAAACAAAAAAAATAGGACTAACAACTAACACGTAAAGGTCTCAAGCAAGCCTCTTGGTTAATTAAAATTAATTTGGTGATTAACATGCTTAAAGGATAATTATTTATTTTACGTGATTAAAACCTATAGGCATGATTTCTAGGCGAGACGTATTAATTAAGGTGCCAAAAATTTAATTAATGTGCTAAATATTAAATTAAGACTATTGAAAATTCATTTAAATATGTAAGAAATTAATTTTAATGTGCAGGAAATTGATTTAAATATGCAGGAATTTAATTTAATTATACAGGAAAGTTATTCAAATGTGCAGAAAAATTATTTAAATGTGGAAAATTAATTTAATTTTGCAGGAAAATTAATAGAAATGCCGAAAGTTAGTTAAAAAAATGCTGAGAGTTAATCTAAAAATGCTGAAAATTAATTTAGGTTGCTGGAGATTAATTACAGGTGCTGAAAAATAATTTTAAATGCTGGAAAGTAGGTTTAATATGCTAAAAAAGTTAATTTGAAAATATTGACTACTAATCAAATATGCGCAAAATTAATTATAAGTGTGCAGAAAAATTATCTTTAAGATATTGAAAATTAATTAAAATACTGAAAGTTAATTAAAATGCTGAAACTTAATTTAAAATGCTAAGAAATACTCTGGAGTGCTGGAAATTATTTTCTTACATGCTGGAAATTAATGTTTTCACGCTGGAACTTAATATTTATAGGTTGAAAATTAATATTTTATATACTGGAAATTATTTAGAGTGTTGGAAAATAATTTAATATGCTGAAAATTATTATTTTAAATGTTGGAAGATAATTTAATACGGTGGACATTTAGTAAAAGTGCTGAAAAATTAAATTTTGAATTCTAAAAAAAATCAAATTCTATATGCTAGAAAATACATTCTTATGCTGGAAGTTAAATTTAAAATACTGAAAATAAATATAAATGCTGAAAAATGATTTATAGGTGCTGGAAATTATTTAAAGATGCTGGAAAATAGATTTAAAGTGCTGGAAATGTGATTTTTAATGGTGACAATTAATTTAAAATATAGAGAAAAGTGTAGGAAATTAATTAAAAATGTAGAAAAGTTGATGAACATGCTCGGAATTAATTTTAATAAGTTGACAGCTAATTCACACTCCTAGAACATGATTTCTAAATGACAATTAATCAGCACGTTTAGATTTTAATTAATAGTCCTAGAAGTATTGCCTAGGTGATAAAATAATCACATAATCCCCACCCCCATAAGCAGTCCCCCATACTTTTATTTATAGAGAGTTTATACAAATTATTACAAAAAAATTGAATGATTGAAAGCAAAAAATAAGTAAAATAAGTAAAAGCTAATTGGAAAGCTTTTACTATCCCTTCCCGTCCCAGGCAACTCTTCACCATAACTTGGTTATTGCTTAATATGGTACCTGTTCAGACACAACAAATATGCAACAACAAGCTAACAACAATTGACACTATGAACATGTATTCTGGTAGACCACCGATTACTAATGGATTACCCGAAATCAAACAGTTCAAATTTATGGCATGTCATCACTTAAAGAGTTAAAAAGAAAAAGCACACCAAGACGAGATTAAAAGGATCACAGAGAACATACAAGTACCGAATGCATCGTGGAGAAAACTAACCTGTTAATAGCAGCAAATAGATAAGAACCACCAAACTTTAACGGTACTTGAGATGAGAATAGCGAAACAGCAAGTAAAGATCAGTCTTTCCGAAATACTAGCAAGATGAAAAATAATTATTTTGTATGTGACCAACTAAAAACTAAAAAATACTTTAAGTGTAGACAACAGTATTGCTTGGAAAACCCTGACCTCAATAAGTGAAGGGGATTCTTTATATAATAAGAGGATGACTATTATGCCAATTCTTAAAAGGAAATGAGAATATTTGACAATCAATTAAAGAAATAATTTCCTTAAATGAATGGAGTGAATCAATTAAGAAATAAAAGGGGTCAAAATTTACCATAAATATGTGAGTAAGAAAGAATCTATTCAAATTATAGGGAGGGGAATATTCTGCAAAATCAATTTAATCAATCACTTTTCGTAAATCAATAGACTGAATCATTCAGTGTAAAAAAAAAGACTCCATCTACCATAAATAAGAATGTAAGAATATATTTTGAATTAAGGAACTAAAAATCAGTCAAGGCGGATACTACCATTTATGAATTAAAGCCTACCGAAATAAATCAAGTACCAAGTCATCAAAAAATTTCCCCAAATAATCAAATACTTTAAAATGTTAATCATATTAATACACCATTTGACCATAACACTCATATAATTTGAATTACTAAACGCACAATAAACTTCTCAAGTAAGCGTTTTTATCGTAACCATAAAGATGGAGCGACACACAAAGTTCAAATACAGATTATGATAAATAAGATTCAAAGAATAGTAAACCATGGGCACATTTGCAACATTCAACTCTAAATTCATAGAAAACTAGGGTTAAATGAGTGTTCATAAAAATTGGGGTTTTGAACATATGATAATCTAAGCAAATTAACAAACACACATCTCAACGAATCAGACCAAAACTATCAATCAATCTTCATTAATTTCACATATAAAAAAAACTGTCAAAAGTAAAACAAAAGAGGGATAGAAAGAATTGAAATTTGGACACAAAAAATTAAACCTGGAGTGGATTTTTAAGCACCCATCATGAGAGTTCAACCTTTCTCCGGCGAAATTTGACCGGAGCATAGATTGACAGTGGTGACGTAGGCTGGTTGAAGGAGATGAGAGAGACGTCAGCAAGAGAGAAGGGATGCGGCGACACTGTTCTGCCGGTATCACGCCGATGAGTTTGTGGTTCTCCGGTCGGGTTTGGAGGTCGTCGGTGGCCTCACCGGAGCGGTTTCGCGACGGATGGTGCGGGAGAGAGAGGGGTTGAGGGTGTGGTTGGTTGGTGTCGGCTGTGGTGAGCTCTTGGTGGTTCACCGGTGGGGTTTCGCTGGCCGATGGAGATGGAGGAGGCGGTGCCGGCGTGGAGGTCTGAGAGACGAGGGAGATCGGGGAGGGTTGAGAGAGAAAAATGAGAGAGAAGAGAGGATAAGGGTGCGACTGGTATAGGGGTAGAGTGACTTAGGATTAGGGTTTGGGGGAGGGGGTAATTTAATTAAAAAGGAATGAAAAGGAGTTTTAATCTGAGCCGTTGAATCATATTTGATCAACGGTTGAGATTAAATTTAGAATATGGGTCGGGTTATTGGGTTAGAATTGAGTCATTTAAATTGGGTTTAATAAAAATGGAATTGGGGATTTTAATTTGAAATCAATTTAGGCTAAAATTGATACAAAAATTAGTTACAAAATGGCTAGATTTTAAATAAATTAGGGAAATTGAATTGAATTAGACTGCTATTTAATAAATAAATCAGTAAATATATAATAAAATATTAACAAAATTAATCAATGTCATAAAATCATTATGAATAAATTCTGTAAGCAAAAATTAATGATACGTAATATATCATTTAAAATCAACGACAAAATGATTTGAAACAGAATAGGCACTTATGAATGCAAAATTAAAAAAAATACTGTGATAATAATAATAATAATAATAATAATAATAATAATAATAGTAATAGTAATAGACTACGTGTTGTAAATTATGAGTATGCACATTTGTGGAAATAATTTGATAAATATTTATAAAATTATCTAAAATATTATATTTAAATTAGTAAATTGTATATTATATAAGAAGAATAAAAATTAAATGCTATAAATAAATTGCATACTTTTAAAATCATGAATACGAAATGTCAGAACTTATTTGATACCAAAAATAATAATTTAAAATTTAAAATTAATATTTTGATATAATAGCAGCCTGGGAGGAATATCGGGAGGTCAAAATTGGGTGTCAACAGTTGCCCCTGGAGTGCATTTTTAATCCTTTAAATCTTTTGGCCATTATTGCGAAGAACGAGTCAAGCAAAGACTCATCGCGTTTCCTAACAACTCATAGGGAGAATTCATCGCTACTGTCTTAATTTGCACATTTTTGGGACTTTGGACAATTTTCTCAAAACAAGTCATGCCACAACTCGTAGTGTGACCCAACGAGTCGTGGCCAACACCAGTAGCCTGTACTTAGCCACTTTTAGCTCTTTTTCTTCCGTTCACTATCAAGACCTATTTTTTCTAAAATACTTAAACAAACACATTATATCTACAAATACACCTAAGTTATTTCCTATTTAATTTATTTTAAGCATCGAAAGTGTCGTAAAACCACGACACATCAACACCCTCAACTTAGAACGTTTGCATGTCCTTAGGCAAACAACACAAAACAAACCCATACGATGCTTAACTATGAGAAACCTAGGAGATCTACGACAGTCATATCATCATACATTTTGCAACCCCCTGCTACATAGTCAAATAAAACCACCGTGTATATATACAACTTCTTACCATGACACAGAGGGATTAAGAGATGGCATCACATTATGAAAATATAACCAAGCATGTATACAAGTGACATTACCCAAATAAATAATAGTTAACAATGCAATCCATGTGCCCTCACAACAAAGAAGTCCCCTACACTCATAGTATAATCATGCATATCAAAACAAGGACTGAATGGAAGCATCACTCTTACAAAAAAGTTTAAACAATGTGCGTGCAATACCATAGGCTTGCCCTTATTTTCTATGCCTTAGTTTTTTAGAAGGCTGGATTTAGATCACTATAGGACATTTATTTTCTTGTAATGTAGGGTTGGGGACGGGTATGGTAGATGTGGATAAAGTGACTCAACCCTCCTTCGCACTACACTATCTTTTTGGCTCCACTTTTCAACATCAAATTTTTCCTTCCTCCGTAATTCTCCTTTATTATTTTTCAGACTTTGGTTGTGGTTTTCTTTTTGCAATTTTCTCTTTCTCCTTTTTTTTCTTTCTTTTCAAACTTTATTAAATTTTTTCTCTCCTCTCTTTTTCTTCTTACAACATCTGAATTCTTTTTCATTTACTAACTTCTTCTTCATACCTATTTCTAACAATGCACCCCTATGATAGCCACCCTCAACTTAGGCGATTTGCCTGAGTAGAGGTACACAGTGTCCAAGGAGGGACTATGGCCATGGTAGGTTCATTGTAATTAAAATGAGAATGTGAATGGGCTAGTGAAAGAAATAGATCTATTTAGGCTCAAAATTCAGGATTAAGGGATGTTTATTCCATTTAGTAGGCAATTTAAGGCCAAAAGTGGACTATTCAAGAACGACCTATTATTCTTTCCTAACCAACCATCCTACAACCTAGGCAAGACTAACCGAGAAAGTTCTAGATTGCGCACACACAATTGAACTAAGCCAGTAACTCACACGCATATGACACAGTGCTATATTATCAACTTCTACCTATCCTATTTATGCATTACTAAGCTACGATTATCATGCCTATAATTCTAAATCCATAACAATATCCACAGTGGTCACAGTTCAAAACGGATATAACACACAGTCTAAAATATTTTTCACAAGGGGTATCCTTAAAATAACAAAATCAAAAAATGCTAAACCTTTTAATGACTATGCTAAGTTCCCCTATTTTCCTCCTAATTAAACACAAAAAACATACTAAAACTATATTAAAAATCCTAAACATGTTGTTTCTACTATGATAGCACACCCGGGGGAAAATACAAAAACACAAAAACAAAAAACCTCGAGTGGTGGTACACCACCACCCCTAACTTGGAGAACATGCAGTGTCCTTACTATATGACTATAATCAGAAAATGTAAGAGCGAGGGGCAAGGACATACCTATGGTGACCTAGGCACCGTGTCTGGATTGTCAGCTGCTGGGGTTACAAATATCACCCTAGTGTCAAATACGTTGGTATTGGTGGTGATCGATATACTCAAAGGAATGGTGGCACTGATAGTGGCCGATGCACTCAATGATATAGAACTAGTGGGGGCAACTACCGTACCCCTACCACTCTAAAAAATAGCAACACTATCATCTCTCGAGTCTACATGAACTATAGGTCTCCCGACTCCTTGCACCCTCTCATGTATTTCCGACAAGTATAGCTCAGAGGACTGTTTTCTCTCCTCTATAACTTTCTTCACAATTTCTTCATCTCTCTTCATCTCCTATTTCACCGACCTGGCTGATTACCCTTTTCGACACTCTTTCTTTTTCCCTTATCTCCCTATATGTCAGGCACCTCAATATCCTCAAACTCCTCCTTAATCATGGGCATACCAGTAGGTGGGATGGCTAGAACTGCAAAAAGACAGGTCCTGGACTGCTGCATGAAGTGATGCAAGCTCTTCTTTGATCCCTATTATGTCTGGGGATTGAATACCCTTAAGCTTATCAGTCAGCCTCCGCTCAAACCCATCGAATCATGTATGCATCCCTCGCATATCTATCCTAATCTCATCCTTCTCCCATGAATTGACCTCTCTTTCTACATTTTCAACTCTCAGCTTAACAGTGGTTAACTCTTTCAGAATATTTTACAAGAACTCCTGTGGGACTACAACATACCCACCGGTAAGTGGGCAACTCATGGATAAACCTGGAGTAGGCATCAGTGAAATCAGAACTGAAGTCAGTTGTAAAGTAGATGAGGTAGTGGAATCAGCAGTAGTGTGGAGCTTGGGCCTCGAGGCCTCAGTATGGGACTCTATATGTATAGCCTCGATATCAACAAATTTAGGTATATCAATCTCTATGTGCATGCCTGAATGGAATATCCCAGCTAATAAAGAGGCACCTGCTGCAACCTTTGCCTTATATATGAGATTTGTAGGATCCCAAATCAACCCAAGATCTTTAATGTGATGAACCTCGATAAATGATCAATCTCAGATAACTCAGGAACACCAGACTCTAAACACATTAGAGTAACCAAGCACATGAATGGTATACTTATCACGTATTTTACTGCTCTATCCCTGATTTCTATAGCAATTAATCTAGCAATATCAATATCTTAGCCCTTTATAATACCTTCCACCAAAGCAGCTCGATCTGGGCTCAACATATTATCTCCATATGTGGGCCGACGAACCAAATTCCACCAAGATTTGGTGGTGAAGCTTAGTATGCCTTTCTTGATCTATGAATCACTATATTTTTCAAGTAGGGACCTAAACAGATGATTACATAAGTGAGAACCCCATCAATGATGATGGCCCTCGGCATACCAAATTTGGAAAATATATTTCTCCTAAGGAATGTTACAACACTCTTTCCCTCATTGTCTAAAAGCACAATTGCCTCCACCTACTTCGAGACATAGTCAACAATAACCAACATGTACTTCATACCATATGAGCTCACAAATGGGCCCATTAAATCAATACCCCACCCATCAAATAACTCAATCTCTAGAATTAGGGTCAATGGTAGCTCATGCCTTCATAAGATGTTCCTTTATCTTTGGTATTGGTCACGAGACTTTGCATCATCATGAGTATCTTGATGAATGGTGGGCCAATAGTACCTATATTATAAAATCTTAAAATAACATGACCTATCTCCCTCGAAGGTTTCAAAGGATGGTAAGAAGCGGAGGTTTTCATAATAAAATAAACTCAAGTAAAGGTTTCAGAGGGAATGATCCGTGCCACAAATGTGGAAAGCCTGGTCATTATATCAAAAATTGTCCTCTTCATAAGCTAGACTATAAGGAATTCACCAAGAAAATGCAGAAAGGACTCAGAAAAGAAACCAGGTCTCTGATAGAGTTAGAAGAAAAGAAGTAGCTGAAAATATAGTTAAGCAAGCACTAGCAGCTTGGGGAGGCCCCTAGAATGAATCATATGAAAGAGGTGGATGGTGATAACAAATCTATGTTCGTGATTGAAGATTAGTCAACAAGATATGATTCCTTGATAACTTTCATGGCTAAGTCTGATGATGAAGCAGAAGATGAGGTAACTTTCTCTGATGTTCAAAAAATCTTGAGAAACTATTCTAAGAAAGAGTTAAGATCCTTAGATAATGTCTAATCGATTCCTTTCACAATCATGCTATTGAAAAGGAATATCTAGCTAATAAACTGAATGAATTTGCAATAGAGAGAATCTCCTTATCCTCAAGGAATTTAGAGCTTGAAGTAGAAGTTTCTAAGATAAAAAATGAAAACAAAATGCCAAGTGACATACTGAAAAGGATATCTGGGAAGGTGGAGGCAACTGAGACATTTACAAGTATTGAATAAAAGCTGAGAAATGTTAGTCTAGACCTTACTGCCTCTCTTGAATGAAATAGGGAGCTAGAAAAGAATTTGACTAGCACTAAGAATGGGCTAGAGAAATCCCTTTGTTGGACTGCTTTGTTAGAAATTCTTACTAAGATAAGTAGCATGAGGTCGAATTTTAGAGAAGGTCTTGGATTTAAAAAAGACAATGTTCCTTATAATCCTCATAGTAAGTATGTATCTATTTCAGATAATTGGTTATGTACTCACTGTGGGAAGAACGGTCACTACAAAGAAAAGTGTCAAGCTCTTCTCAAAGCAAAGAGAGGAAATTTGAAATTTTCTCAAACCACCATAATCTTCAAGGTACCTGGTCCTAAAGGGATAAAAACTACTTTGCCTGCATAGGCAAGATGAAATCTTAGCCATCCTTTTACTCATTCAAAGGGACCCAAGCTTATATGGGTTCCTAAGTCTAACAAATGACTATGAATGTAGGTAGCGGTGAGAGAAAACAGTCAACAAAATCAAAAATAGTTCATGGAAAGTGGCTGATCAAGGCATATGACTGGTAAAACTAAGCATTTACTCTCACTTAAAGCATTTCAAAGAGGTAGTGTGGGGATGGAAAGAAAGGGCATATTTCTTAGTGTTGGTCAGATTGGTAAGTCTCTTGCTCATGCTATTGAAGATGTTTACTATGTGAATAGTCTGAAGTATAATATACTAAGTGTATATCAAATATGTGACAAAGGAAATAAGGTAAAGTTTATATGTGATTCATGTACAGTCATAAATGTTAAAACTGGTGAAGTGATTTTGGTAGCCAAAAGGTACAAAAATATGCATGTGGCAAAACTTGATTCTATCTAAGGTGAGGATTTAAAATGTCTAAGTGCTGTTGGAAATGATGATGAGCTATGCAACAAAAGGTTAGGGAATGTGAGATTTTCACTACTAAACAAGCTAATGTCAAAGGAATTGGTGCGTGGACTACCCAACAGAAAATTTATAGGCTGCAAAGTTTATGATGCTTGTGTTAAAGGAAAACAGGTTCATTCCTCCTTCAAGTCAAAGAAAGTAGTTAGCTATTCTAGGACATTTGATTTTTTTCACATGGATCATTGTGGTCCTATGAGGAATCCCAGTCGTGGAAGAAAGAAATATATTTTTGTAATCGTGGATGACTATTCAAGTTATACTTGGACTTTGTTCTTAAAAAGTAATGATGAAACACTTTAGGTGTTCATTGTCTTTGCCAAACAAGTTCAAGTCATGATGGGCAATAAGATAGTGAGCATCCGATCAGATCATGGGACTGAATTTAAAAATGACAACTTCGATGAATTCTGTGCTGAAAATGGTATTAGTCATAATTTCTCAGCTCCTTAAACTACTCAGTAATGTAGAGTTGTGGAAATGAATAGGACTCTTAAAGATATTACAAGGAGAATGCTGATTGCTAGTAGTTTATGTAAAAAATTTTGGGTAGAAGCAGTGGACACTGCATGCTATGTGATGAACAAGTGCTTGATCAGGCCTCTGTTAAATAAAACCCCCATGAATTGATGTTTGGAAGAAAACCTAAGGTATCTCATCTTAGGGTGTTCAAATACAAGTACTTTGTTATAAATAATGGCAAGGACAACTTGGGAAAGTTTGATCCTAGAAGTGATGAGGGAGTGTTTCTTGGCTATTCATCTTAAAGAAAAGCTTATAGAATCTTTAAAACATGGACTCAATATGTTGAAGAAAGTGTTCATGTGATTTTTGATGAGCTGAATAAGCTGGGTGAAAAGGGAAGCCCTGATGAAGAAGGCATAGAAAAACTCAGGCAAAACTTCAGAGAATGAATTGATATTTAAAAGTCAACAAATGGAAACTCATTCATAGATGAACAGGGTAGGAATGAATTGCCTGTGGACATATCGTTAGCAACTCAAGCTCTAGATGCTCCAGAACCTAATACCTCTAAAAAGAACAACATTGATCCCTCACCTACTACTGAACAATATGAATAAGAACTCGTAGAGTAACCAGATACCAGTCGACAACAAGTTGAATTACAATTGTCAAACTGGGGGTACTTGAAGTCTCATCCTTTGGACAACCTGGTTTCCCTAGTTGACTCAGGAAAACACACTCAGTCTAAGATAAAAAACATGGTTTTCTTCTCAGCATTCTTGTATCAAATTGAGCCCAAAAACATCAAGAAAGATTGAAACATGAAGACTGGATAGTTGTAATGCAGGAGGAGTATCATCAGTTTGAAAGGAATAAGGTATGGTATCTGGTCCCTAAACCCTCTAATAGAACTATTATAGAAACCAGATGGGTGTATAGAAATAAAATGGATGAGTTTGGAACTATGGTAAGGAACAAGGCTAGTTTGGTTTTGCAAGGTTACAATCAAGATGAAGGTATAAATTATGATGAAACATTTGCTCCAATTGCTAGGATGAAAGCTATTCGTATTCTTATTGATTTTGCATCTTCCATGGAGTTTAAACTATTTCAGATGGATGTAAAGTGTGCATTCTTAAATGGATACCTAAAGGAAAAAGTATATGTGAAGCAGCCTTCAGGGTTTGAAAATCATGAGTTTTCAGATCATGTGTTCAAGCTTGACAAAGCTTTTTATGGATTAAAACAGCCACCAAGAGCATGTTAAGAAAGGTTATCTAAATTCTTACTAGATAATGGGTTCAAGAGAGAAAAGATTGGCAGCACTCTCTTCTTAAGATCTAGCGTAAAGAATCTACTTATCGTGCAGGTTTATATGGATGATATCATTTTTGGATCAACTCTAAATTCTGTGTGTGATGACTTTACCAAGCTCATGGGAAGTGTGTTTGAAATGAGCATGATGGATGAGCTTAAGTTCTTTCTTGGGCTACAAGTGAATCAAATATCTGATGGAGTTTTGATTATTCAGAAAAAGTACATCCTTGAGTTGTTGAAGAAATACAATATGGAGGATGTTAAGCCAATATACACACCAATTAGCACTTCTACCAAATTGGACAAGGATGAACCTGGTTGTTCCCTCTTATAGCTGTGTGCTAGTAGGCCAGACATTGTGTTCAGTATTGGCATGTGTGCAAGATTCCAAGGACGTCCAAAGGAATCTCACTTGAAGGCAGCCAAATGAATTTTGAAATACTTAAAGGGAATAACTGATCTTGCTCTTTTCTATCCATTTGGAGACACCTTTGATCTAATTGGGTATGTTGATGCTGATTATACTGGATTTCTTATTGATTGAAAGAGCACATCTGGAATGGCTCATTTTCTTGGCTCATCATTGATTTCTTGGGGAACCAAGAAACAAAACTCAATTTCCATTTCTACAGCCGAAGCTGAATATATAGTTGTTGCTTCATGTTGTGCTCAAATCCTATGGATCAAGCAATAGCTTGAGGACTTTAAAGTCATTAATAAGAATGTACCTTTATTCTGTGACAACACAAGTGCCTTTAATATGGTAAAAAATCTTGTTCAAATTAAGAGGACCAAACATATTGATTTTCGACATCACTTCCTGTGGGACAATATTGATAAGGGGCTTATCTACATGCAGTTTTGTTAAACAGAGGGCCAAGTTGCTGATATTTTCACTAAGGATCTTGGAAGGGAAAATTTGAAAGGATTTGGGCAAGGCTCAGTCTGATAAAATTACACTAAATCATCTCCAATATCATGGCTATGAAAAGTTGGCAGGTATATGAAGTAAGAACTCTTATAGTGTTTCATTTAATCCATGTACCTTTGTAGGTACACATATATGTGGAACACAGTGCCTCATGCTTGTGTCTCCTTATGTATGTTAGCTTCTGCTTCTTGGGATATTCACATGCTAGAACTTGCTTTGTTTTACTACTTTAGCTTTTTAATGATGCCAAAAGGGGGAAGATTGGTGTGATTGTCAGAAGGGTACATGGTGAAGGGGGGGAACCTGGTGTAAGGGGGAACTTGATTGGAATGTGATGTGTGATTTGGCATGGCTATTTTTTGCTTGGATGATGCTGGTGTAAGGGGAAGAGTAAATATGTATTTGTCATTGTCAAAAAAAGGAAAATATTAGGTTTTGGCCTTTCTTATTGTGACTCATGTTTTGATGGTTGGAAAACCTAGTTAAAGGACTAGTTACATCATCTGGTGTCCCAATATGCAGTTGCACTCATTTGTCTTATATGCAAGCTGTCCAGTATCCTCTGGCAGTGTCAGAAGATTTATGGGATGCGGTATCAGTGGTCCTCTCTAGTGTCCACCAATGAGAAGGATTATCTCTCAATGCTCATGATAATCTTAAGGTGAGAAGCTCTAGTTTTTGCAAATATGAAAAAGTATTCTCTCAAGCAAAAGTTGTATTGCATTTGATATTGCAAAGATTCTACAATTTAGAACCTTTTTGTTCATAGTGAAATATTTCTTTGTTTCTAGGTTGATTGAGTTTTTGTTTTGGTCTTACAATTGTAAACTCACTTGCTCATAGTAATAGAGTTATTGCTAGTGAGTAGGGATTAAGAGTTTAATTCCTAGATTGTATAAGAGTTGTAATTATTTTCATTTCTTAGTGATTAGTGGAGTGGTTGGTGAAATCCTACTAGGGTAGATAATGGTTTTACTCCCTTGAGCAAGGAGATTTCCACGTAAACATCCTTTGTCATTTACTTTACCGGTGTTTTCATTGTGTTCTTGTTGTTCTTCAATTTCCACATACATGGACCTGGTATCGAATTAGGTCTTAGTTATTGTGATGGACTCTTACAAACTATTAGAACATAAACTTCTTCAGTTGTTGGTAGGACAAGTCTGAAGGCACCGCATCACTCACCAAGTAATTAGCAAAATCCGCGAACCATAGAATCAAGTCTGGTGATGCAGCCAATACTTGCTCATCTAGAAAACTATCATTAATGGCAACCTCGTCATCCAATTTCAACATCACTTCTTCCTCAAGTTGTGACAAGTGATCAACCATCTGATTTTCAGTCCCCTTTCGATCCTTGACCTCAAAGTCAAATTCTTACAACAGAAGTACCCAACGATTCAATCTATAATTTCCATCCTTTTTTCCTATAAGATACCTAAGAGCTGCATGGTCAGTATGTACAATCACTTTCGAGCCAAGCAAATAAGATCAAAATTCTCAAAAGAAAAAAATCACAGCAAGCAACTCTTGTTAAATCACAGTAATAATTTTTCTAAGCTGGGTTAAGTGATTTGCTAGCATAATAGTTTGGATGAAGTATCTTCTCACACCTTTGGTTTAGGACTGCTCCTAGTGCCACTCCACTAACGTTGTACATAACCTCAAATGACATGGATCAATCAGGTGACACAATAATAGATTCTGATGTTAATTTCTCCTTAAGGCACTAAAATAACTTTAGACACGCATCATCCAAAATAAACTTCACCTCCTTCTCCAACAATTTACACAAAGGGTGTACAAGTTTAGGGAAGTCCTTGATGAACCTACGATAAAATTCATCATGCCCCCAAAAGCTTCAAATACCCTTCATAGAGACTGGTGGAGGCAATTTTTCAATCACCTTAATCTTCGTGTTATCAACATTGAACCCCTTCTTTTAAATCCTGTGATCGAGCACTATCTCTTCTTTTACCATGAAGTGGCATTTTTCCCAATTAAGCACCAAATTATAATCTTTACACTTTCTAAAAACACAAATCAGATGGGCCAAGAAATCTTCAAAAGAGTCACTAACCACCGAAAACTCATCCATGAATACCTCGATAGTGTCCTCCACCATGTCTAAGAAGATAGACATCATACATTGCTGGAAGGTTGTTGGCGAATAACATAATCCGAATGGAATTCTCTTGAAAGAAAATGTCCTATATGGACAAGTAAAAGTGGTCTTCTCTTGGTCTACAAGGACAATCAAAATCTTATTTCATCCTAAGTAACCATCAAGAAAATAATACCATCCTCTACCAGCAAGGCGATCTAACATCTGGTCCATAAATTGCATAAGAAAATGATCTTTTTCAGTCCATGCATTAAACTTCCTATAATCCATGCACACTCATCAACTGATGACCGATCTCATTAGAATATGCTCATTCTTAGCATTTGGAACAATAGTGATTCCACCTTTCTTTGGCACACATTAAATCGGGCTTACCCATTTGCTGTCTGCAATAGGGTAAACCATACCTGCACCTAACCACTTAATGATTTCCTTCTTGACTACTTTTTGTATAGGTGGATTAAGCCTACGTTGAATCCCAAACTAGGAATACAATCTGGCTCGAGTTGGATTTTGTGAGTGCAGATTTCGGGTGAAATACTAATAATGTTAGTAATTGACCATCCAATGGACCTTTTTAACTTTTGTAAAACTGATACTAGAGCATCAATTTGCCATTCGACCAAATTTGCAGCTATAATGACTGGAAAAATATAATGCATAGTGAAGGTGGGATGGGAGAGCTTTGAAATCTAAGATAGGAGGCTCCTTAATAGAAGGCAAAGCCGATAGAGTTGCCCAATTATTCATATCTAAATATAAATTTTTTGGCACATAAGAGTACCAAACCATACCATCAAGTGTGCTTACCATCTCATCATACTCATCAATATCATCACCCTCAAAGTTCATGATCACCGCCACTAGTGCCTCAACACCAAGCCTCTCTGCAATAGGAACTATCAAGGACTCCTTATCAACTGTATTAATAACTAAGACAACATGCATGTAATTTGGTTTCTTCATAAATCGGTAAACATTGAAAATCACTTCTTTATATTTCAACCAAAACTTCAACTGACCAGTTTTTATATCAACTAATGCTCGTCCGATTGCGAGGAATGGTCTCCCTAAGATGATGGGAACCTCAAAATCAACTTCACAGTCGAGGGTGACAAAGTCAACTGGAAAGATGAACGACTCAAGCTTTACCAAAACATTATACAAAACTCCAACGAGCTTCTTTACAGAGCGGTCCGCCATAAAAAGTCTCATCAAAGTTTGTTTAGCAACCCCAACCCCAACTATCTAAATACCCCTAGCAACATCAGATTAATAATAGCACCCAAGTCATACAAAGACTTTGTAAAATTTAATGACCCAATGGTGCATGGAATGGTGAATGCTCCAGGATCCTCTTTTTTCTACACAAGAGAGCGTGAAGCTATTGTACTACAATAGTGCAAATTATCAATAGGCTCAAAAATTATGGTCCTCTTTTTTGTCGTAATATCCTTCATAAACATTGCATAGCTAGGTATTTTCTGCCTCAACTAAAGGGATGTTTGCAGAAAATTCCTTCAACATTGAAATGAACTTGTGATACTTCCCTTCTTCGGCTGTCTTATTCAATCTCTATGGAAAAGGTGGAGGAGGTCGTGAAATGGGAGTCAAAATTTGGGTCACCTCTTTTTCCTTTCCCTTTTTACCCTTAGTCTCTTTTTCATAAATTAAAGATAGCATTTTAGTCAAATTTTCATCAACAACCTGATCTTCAAATTCAACAACCTTTTAAACATTAATCATCTTAGGCTCAGCCTCATCATCAACAACTACTGGCATAAGCAGAACGATAGTCATTTTACCTCTCCTAGTGGTTACAGCCATGTAGTGACTATCATTCTTCAGATATTTGATAGTATAACTTAGAAGTGTCCTTTTTTGATGTTGGTTGAAAGCTACAGAAAGCTGTCCAAACTACTTCTCCAGTTGCTTAATTGCAGTAGCATGTGACTTCACCTTTTGGACCATCCCAAAAATATCTGCTCGAATCTTTGTAAGGATAACATCAGTCTTTTCTACCCCTTACAACACTTTGGAAAGCAGATCCTCCACCCTAGCATTACTCGACTCAGATTTTCTACTACTAGGAGGAACGTATAAACCACTTCTATTATTCTTGTACCCATCTTTCTTCTACCAGTCACCATCTTTGTCTTTACCTCAACTTCTATCTGTATACCCAAACCGATTATAGTTGTTGTCCTTGAAGTAGTTCTAACATTGATTCCCTTGACTAGAACGCCAAGTGTCTTGATTAGACTCTTGATCTTTGACCCAAAAGCCCACCACCAAATCATCTAAATAATTTGCCTCCTCCTCAGAATCAGAATCATCATGTTTCAGCACATTACCTTAAGAACCAACTGCATTGACCTTTTTTGTCCCCGCTCTCATGAGCTATTTTGCAATTATGCTTAATTTAAGTCTCATCGGAGCTACTTCTTAAGCAATCCCCTCATTTATCCTTCACTGCTCTGCAAATGCTCCTATCACTTAAGTGCCTGCGGTAATGTCAAAATCTCATGTACGCCAACCCTTGTTGGTTTTTTATGGTTCTATCTAGTATCGATGAAGCCTACTCCCAAGTTAGACTCATAAATGCACCTCCTATTATAGTGTCAACTACAACCTTGTTGTTAGCATTCAAAGATCTAAAGAAGATTTCAATCAAACTGTGATTAGGTATTCTGTGATATGGGATTTATTGCAGCTTCTTCTTAAACCTCAACCATGTCTCATACAGTGCCTTCAAATTTAGCTGCCTGAAGTTATAGATATCATCTTTCAACCAAAATATTTTGGATGGTGGGAAAAATCTTTCAAAGAAGGATGTCTTCAAATCTCGCCAGGTAGTTATTGATCCGCTTGGTAGCTCTGTCAGCCATAGAGTAACTTCACCAACCAATGAGAAAGGAAACAACCATAGTTTGATAGCATCTTGGTTCACACCAGGTATCTTTTAGGACTTAGAAATCCCTACAAAGATCGTCCAAGTCAGCATCATCATCTTCATCATCAAACTGGGGGACATGATGATGGGGGTGCTCATAGCTCCTGTTCCTTCTTTGCTTTTGCTGTTCATCTAATGCAGCTCGATGAATGGCCTCTTCTTGTCTAGTTGCTTTCTCAAGAGCATCTTGATGGGCTAGTTGTTCCTGTCTAGACTATTCCTCAGCTAACTTCGAGATGTGGCTTGCTCTAGGGTCTCTTACTCTTCGTCATTATCTATTTTTCTCTAATTTCTTAGTGCCTTTTTGATTTCTAGATCAAGTGGAATCATGGGATTACCTTGACTCTGAGTATTGGGCATGCACTGGTGTGCAACCTAAAACAAAACAAAACAACAAAAAAAGTAAAAGTAGGAAATAATGACTAAAAGCTAAATAAACACAATCGATCTAATCCTAAACTGTATTCCCTGGCAATGACGCCAAGATTTGATGTCACCCAAATTATACCTCACAATAAAGTATAACACAATCATTGTTAAATATAAAATCCAACTGAGGTTGGGGTTGATCCCATATGGAATATGGCTAGGAGCTCGGTTGATGCGATTATTTTATCTATTAGTCAATTATTTCCATAGAGGTTTTTTTTTTGGGAATTTATATGTAGAGGCAATATGTAACCAAGTAGAAATTGTTGAATTGTTGTAAGTTGTGATCAAGAATTGTGAGACACTAGGATTGGGTTCTCCATGATTTCATAACTTCGTAGGTTCTACGTACTAGTGATCTATCCTGGTGCTTAGCATGCATAATCAATAAGTTATGTTCACCTAAATGAATGGTTCGCCCCTATTAGATGACTATCCTCAATTAATCATCCAAGTTTCATTAGTTTTATAATTTAACCCTTATCATTGATCCTAGATTAGCATTCCCGCATCCATTACTCAAGCTATTAAGTGAAGGTTGGTAGCTCCAAGTTTCCATTGTTTATTTCTTTTTCCCAATTTATTCCTCTCTAGGTTCAAGCAAGTAAAGAATATAGGTGAGTTCTAACATTGTACACCGTTAGAAAATAATCCATACAAAAGGAATATCAATACATGCATAAACACCGGTCTAGAATCACTGTATACTTCGAACCCTACTTCATTATTCTATCATGGTTCCCATAATCCTAGTTATGAGGTTTAGCTACTCAAAATTGCAAGAACACAACAATAATTTAGAGAAGAAAACATAACCATGTACTTACAAGAAGAATGGAAAAAAGCCACAAATCTCAACTATGATTAATCTTTGAATAAGTTTAACAACTCTCAAGAACATGTATATGAACTCAAAAGAAGACATAGAGCATAAATTGTAAAATAAAACCTAAGAGGAGTATTTATAGGTATAAAACAAATCTTGTCCTAAACAATATTGAAAAACAAAGTCAGTTGTGAAACCGAGTCATTGGGTTAAGCCACGACTCAATGCGTGTGTTAGAGCTCCCATAGTTTGGTTTCTTTTTGGGCTGGTGACGCTTTATGTGATGAATCGTCTCCAGTCGTGATGAGTCATTATAAAATCCATAGCCACTGGAGCCAATTTTTCAACTTTCAGATCTTTTCCACAACTACTACTCAAAATGGTTGCGAAGAAATCCATTGCATCACATGATGACTCATTTGGATAGTCATTGCCCCTAGGGTGAATTTTTCATCCTTCAGAGTTTTTGGTCATTACTACTCAGGATGAGTCAAGCAACGACTCGTCGCCTCTCCTAATTACTCATTGGGAGAAGTTGTTGCCACTTACTTGATTTGAAAATCTTTGGGACTTTGAACAATTCCTCAGAATGAGTCATGCCACGACTCATAGTGTGACCCAGCGAGTTGTGGCCAGCAACAGTAACCTATACATAGTTAATTTCAGTTTTTTTTCTTCCATTCATTACCAATACCTATTTTCCTGCAAAATACTTAAACAAACACGTCATATCTACAAATACACCTAAGTTTTTACATATTTTCTACGTTTTAAGTATCAAAAGTGTCATGAAACCACAACATATCACATGTGAGGGAATATATTATTTGAAAGGTGGATGGAGATCATGGTGGAGACGAATGTTGCAATAGGGATAATTCATTTATGAATGAGCAGTCTCCCAGTAGGGTTGAAGTTGAAGAAGCGGTAGTAGAGTTTATAAGTGATATTGAAGAATGAGATGGTGGAAAGGGATTTTGTAGAAATATCCAAATTACAATTAGTTGGTCTTAGAGAAGATGAGTATTAATGTGAATCTTCATATGTGAAATTTCATAATTAGAACGACGCAAAATGATTTGGCAAGGCAGTTATTTCTTGGATGGGGTTAACAAGGCACATCTACAAGCTTTTTTCAAGGATTAGGATTAGTTAGAAAACTAGGGTTAGGGTTTAATAGATTTTTCAAAGCTATGAGTCCCCAAGTGCAAGTAGGACTCAGCACTACTGAACGTAGAAGCTGCAGCTGTCTAACTATGAGCTTGAGATAAGGTTCAAGAATCGACATAATGAAAGGATGCAGTGCAAAGAAAATTATGTGGTTAGTACATTGGAATGTATAGGTATGTAAGATTAAAGCTAAGTTTTTTAAATCAATATACCTAACATGTTTTTAGAAACTGAATAGGATCAATAAGCATAAGTCAAGTGATATAGATAAGTTGAAACATAAGAGATAATTATTTAAAGTTCTTCAATAAACTGGCAGTAGTAAATAGGATCTTAACTGAAAAGTTGGGACATGTTCTAAAAGTGATTAACTGGGACATAATAGAAAATTAACTAAGACTAGGAAATACGTAAAATGGTTTACAATTCATAATAAAACATATTTAGAAAGCTGATAGCCTGGAGCGATAAATCATACTTTAAAACCTTACTAAAAAATAGAAAAATGAGTAGCTAGATAGAAAAATAACTGAATTATAATGATGAACTGAATATCTAAAATCTTAAGCTGAACTGAATATCTGCAAGTAAAACATTGTAAATAAAACTTGTCTTAAAACTGAAAGATTTATGCCAAAATAATCTTTCTTGAATATAATTAAGTTTTTTATGATTCATACATCATGTGAGCTCATGATATCCAATGTATAATCCCAGTTGGTAGGGGCTTCTTATACCTTTCAAGTGTATAAAACCTATCGATCTATATGTAGATCCATTAGTGAGCCTTTTGGGCTAAGGAGAGTCAACAGACTTATGGTGAGCTCAAAATCCTATGGCGGTATGTAGTTATGAGGCTTGGATTAGATGAAACCATATCCTCTTGGTGCTAAATAATCCTTCCAAAACTATCTATATAATCATATGCTCATAAATAGTTTAATTTCTATCTATCTGAAAGTAATCTGTGAGACTTGGCTAAAAACCATTCTTCTAGAAATCTGTGCTCAAGTTTTGAACTTTATAATACTAAATTATGCTGAAATCATACTTCAAATAATCAAGGTTAAGAAATAACCTTAACAATCATACTTTGATATTGATTTATATAATTTAGAACCGTTGAAAACATCTGAAACGGAATTTGATGAAATCTACAAACTAAGGTAAAAGCCCCAACTTTAAACATCATAATACTATAATACTTTATCAAAACCTTGACATGAGGATGAAAGGATATACTTACTAAATTCTTACATACCTAAAGGAGACCATTAACTTGAAGAGAAACTTTGAAGAATTTTGCTTAAACAGAAATCCTCGGTGCTTGTCTGCTTGACAAATTTGCTCTTGCTTTGGATTAGAGAGAATAATGAGAGATTTGACCTAAAATCTGATATATCTACTTTTAAAAAGACAAAACATAGTGGGATAGGGAAAAAATAAGGAAAAGTAAAAAAATACCCTCGTTAAAACTTTGCAAAAAAATTTAGGATTTTGTTCCCTAGGTTATTAAATGAATAGTGGACTAGTTTCAAAATTAGTACCATTATTAGTGCTTTCTAAGGAAATTTGATAGCTTTCAGACAAGGTACCACAAATTGATTCACAATTTGTGATTCCATTCCAAGGACTGTGCATTCAATCATGGAAAGTTGGAAAACTAAAATATTTTGGGACTTGTTCCATGGGTGGGTTCACAATTCGTGTTATGGTTTCACGGACTATGAACCACTTCCATGGTTCATTGATGGACTGATATGGGTTCCATAAAATTTTCCATAAGTCGTAGACCTGGTTCACGACTTGCGAACCAGCTCATGGGGTCCTACAACTTCTAATTTTAGTATTATTTCCTATGCTAAGCATTGAGTATACATAGACTCAAAATCTGAGGTGTTACAATATCTCTCCGTTGGGATCCTTCATTCTTAAGTGAATGCTAAAGCTGAACTAAAAAAAATAGAACTACTCTTACTATCTTTCTAAAACTTGCCTACTAACATAGACTGAACTGGTTCATACTATGAATTTGGAACTCGACTAGATCACATATGGCATAAACGTACACATAAGAAGACAAACTGATAGGTCCTGACATGATGTGTTACCTTGGATTCCATAACCACAAATACTCAGTGTTCAGTACAAAAATCCAAGTTCTAAGACTAGAAGTCCTAGGTTAGTACGAATCATTGAATGAGTTATTCACTGAGACCACGAGTCATACCATGGCTCGTGGTATGCTACCCAAAACTCCCAGGTCACCATGACTCATGGTATGAATTGTAGATTGATGTATGAGTGGTACATCAACTTGTATTAAGAGATTCCAGAAACATAACAAAGATCCTCAAGACCATAGTGGCTTGTAAGAGACGTACTTGTAAAGTATTGGTCACACTACGACCCATACTAATGATCCAACGACTTGTAAATCCTTCAGTGACTATAAATAGAGGTATGAGTAGTACCTTGGACCATAATTTATAGGTTGAGTCATGGTATCCTGCACCAAAAATTTTCAGCACTTCTTATTAAGAGTAAATTCATCTTTTCCTTGTCTTTTAACTATCTCCCACAATGTTTTGGTCATCCAAACCTATATATATATATATATATATATATATGAGATCCTAAAGCCTATTCTTACTTTAAACTATCAATATTAAGTCTAGAACAAGTCCAAAACAAGTTTAAACAAAATCAAGAAAGCTAGGGCCCTAAATCAAACAAATTCTTCAAGTTTCGTTCATCTAGTTTTGTCTTCATGAAGGTACTGTAATGCCCCGCCGGGTTGTTTTCAATATTTTCACACGATTCTAGCATTTCGACCCTTTCCACAACTGCTGTAGATCATTTATGACTTGTTAGAACAGTCAGTTCAGTTATCGGATAGTTAGTTTGAGTTTTATGCTCAATTAACAGTTTTGGATCTTTTGTTGTTAAGGAAATGGTCTCAGACCAAAAATCCAACTAAACAATCTCAGATGAGAATTTCGACAGTTCCATCAACTCTGAAATGTTGATTTTAGGCTAGGGGGACCCTTGCTTCAGGTCCTGAGGATTCCAAACTCTTTTTGGGCCAATGGGTAGATTTGATAAAAAATAGAATTAGAAGTAGGGCCCACATTTCATTGAAATGATCTCGAATGAAAGTTTCGATGGTTCCGTTGAGTCTGGAATATCAAATATGGTATGGTAGAATATTTTATTTGCACGCATGAGGTTTTGAATGTATTTCGAACACCCGATCAGAGTCCATTTTGGACTTAACTAAAATATGGTGTCTGATTTCTGTTGTGATTGGTAAAGCTGTCAAAGAGATGCATTAGCGGTAGTCACCTTACTCACCTTGGCTAGTTGCTAAGGATCGCTTAAGCTCCCCTTGTCCGCTTAAGTGGATATCACTTATGCGATGGGGTTACTGGTTTAGCGGCCTCCGCCTTTTCCTTAGTGGACGCTTAAGTGCTCAATGTCCGCTTTAGTGGTAGCATCTTAAGCGACCAAGTGTCTGCTTTAGCGGTTCCTGGGGTGGGTGGGTTAAAAACCCCTTCTTCACCTGATATTTTTATCATTTCCTCAACTTTTGTTCCCTCTATTTAGAGAGTATGGGACATGGGAGAGTGTGAGGAATCATCCATTGATGCAAAGGTAAGTTAGACCCACATTACTTGGTCGTTTTCCATTATTTTTCCCATTGAATTCCATCCCCTTTCATTATAGATTTATAGAAATTAGGTCTCTAAATCCATTACTTTGTGGGCTAATTTGGGCCCCGATTTGTGTCCCATTTTTGCTCAACTTTTGAGCACACATTCCTTGTCGTTTGAGGGACCTTGTGACGGATTCAATTTTGGATTTCATTTATGGGCCCCACAGGCCCATTCTTGACCCGAATTTGACCCGACCTTTCATATATCAATTTGGATCTACTTTGCCTACATAGGCAAGATGAAATCTTATCCATCGTTTTACTCATTAAATGGACCCAAACTTATATGGGTTCCTAGGTCTAACAAATAGCTCTGAATGTAGGTAGATGTGAGAGGAAGCAGTCAACAAAATCAAAAATAGTTCATGGAAAGTGGCTGATCAAGGCATATGACTGTTAAAACTAAGGATTTCCTCTCACTCAAAGCTTTTCAAGGAGGTAGTGTATAATTTGGGTATTGAAAGAAATGATGCATTTCTTAGTGTTGGTTAGATTGGTAAGTGTCTTGCTCATACTATTGAAGATGTTTACTATGTGAATGGTCTGAAGTATAATCTACTAAGTGTGTACCAACACATTCCTGGTTTCACAATTAGTACCGTTATTAGTGCTTTCTAAGGAAATTTGATAACTCTTAGAAAAGGTACCAAAAATTGATTCACAGTTTGTGATTCAATTCCATGGACTATACATTCAATCATGGAAAGTTGAAAGACTAAAACATTTTGGGACTTGTTCCATGGGTGGGTTCATGATTCGTGTTATGGTTTCACGGATATTGAACCACTTTTGTAGTTCCTTGATGGACTGATATGGGTTCCATAAAATGTTCCATGAGTCATAGACCTGGTTCACGACTTGCTAACCAGCTCATCGGGTCCTACAACTTCTAATTTCAGAATTATTTCCTATGCTAAGTACTGAGTATACATAGGCTCAAAATCTAAGGCAATACAATATCTCTCCGTTGGGATCTTTCATTCTTAAATGAACGCTAAAGGTGAATTAAAAAAATTAGCACTACTCTTACTATCTTTTTGAAACTTACCTACTCACAAAGTTGGAACTGGTTCATACTATGAATTTGGAGCTCGACTAGAGCACATATGGCATGAACCTACATATAAGACTACAAGGTGATTGATCGTAACAAAATTTAACACCTTGGATTCCATAACCACAAATACTCAATGTTCAATACAAAAATCCAAGGTCTTCGACTTGAAGTCCTAGGCTAGTCCGACTCATTGAATAAGTTATTCACTGAGACAACGAGTCATACCAAGACTTGTGGTATGCTGCCCAAACCTCCCTAGTCACTATGACTTATGGTATGAATTATAGAATGATGTATGAGTGGTATGTCAACTTGTATTAAGAGATTTCAAAAACATAACAAAGTCCCTCAAAACCACTGTTGCATGTTAGAGTCGTACTTTAAAGTATTTTTCACACTATGACCCATACTGATGAACCAAAGACTTGTAAATCCTTCAGTGACTATGAATAGAGGTACAGGTAGTACCTTGGACCACAACTAATAAGTTGAGTCATGGTATCCCACACTAAAAAATTTCTTCAATTAAAGTGTAAATCATCTTTTCCATGTCATTTAACAATCTCTCATGATGTTTTGGACATCCAAACCTATATATATATATATATATGATCCTAAAGCCTATTCTTACTTTAAACTATCAGTATCAAATCTAGAATAAGTCCATAATATGTTTAAACAAAATAAAGAAAGCTAGGGTTCTAAATCAAGTAAATTCTTTATGTTTCGTTCATCAAGTTTTGTATTTATTAAGGTACTGCATTGACCCTCCAGGTTATTTACTCGATTTCCACTTGATTTTAGCATTTTGAGCCTTCCCACAGTAGCTGCAGGTCATTTATGACATGTTGAAACTGTCAGTTCAGTTATCAGATGGTTCATTTGTGTTTAAGCCTCAATTCCCAGTTTTGGAGCTTTTAATGTTAAGGAATTGGTCTCATTCCAAAACTTCTACTAAATAATCTCATATGAGAATTCCGACCGCGCCATCAGCTCCAAAACGTTGATTTTAGGCTGAGGGACCCTTGGTTCAGGTCTCGAGGCTTCCAGACTAATTTTGGGCTATTGGGTAGATTTGATGAAAAATGGAACTATGGGTATGGGGCCCACATTTAGACGAAACAATCTTGGATGAAAGTTTTGATGATTTTTCTGAATCTACAATGTTAAATTTTGTATGGTAGCATATTTTGGTTGCACTTACGGGGTTTCAAACAAATCCCGAGCACCCGAACGGAGTCCAATTTGGCCTTAACCATAATCTAGTGTCTGATATCTGGTGTGGCTGCTAAAGCGGTCAAAGATCCTCTTTAGCAGTAATCACATTAGTCGCCTTGGCTATTTGTTGAGGATCGCTTAAGTGACCCTTAGCCGCTTAAGTGGATGTAGCTTAAGTGACGGGGTTGCCGTTTTAGCGGCCTCCGCCTTTTCCTTGGTATCCATTTAAGTCGTCAATGTCTGATTTAGTGGTAGCTGCTTAAGCAACCAAGTGTCGGCTTTAGCGGTACTTGGGGGTGTTAAATCACCCTTTTTAACCTAATTTTCTCTCATTTTCTCCACTTTTCCCCCTATTTTAGAGTATGGGACATGGGAGAGTGTGAGGAATCATCCAGTAAAGCAAAAGTAAGTTAGCCCAACAATCCTTGGTCATTTTCCATTGTTTTTCCCGTTGAATTCCCTCCCTTTTCATTGTAGATTTTTAGCAATTAGGTTGTTAAATCCATAACTTTGTAGGCTGATTTGGGCCTGGATTTTTGTCCCATTTGTGCTCAACTTTTGAGCACACATTTCTTGTCCTTTGACGGACCTCATGACGGATTAAATTTTGGATTTTTTTAGCTGGACCTGTGGGCCCATTCTTGACCCAACCTTTCATATATCAATATGGGTCTACTTTGCCTGCATAGGCAAGATGAAATCTTATCTATACTTTTACTCATTCAAAGGGACCCAAGCTCATGTGGGTTTCTAGGTCTAATAAATGACTATAAATGTAGGAAGAGGTGAAAGGAAGCAGTTGACAAACTCAAAAGAAGTTCATAGAAAATGGCTGATCTAGGCATATGACTGGTAAAAGTAAAGATTTCCTCTCACTCAAAGCATTTCAAGGAGGTAGTGTGTCATTTGGGGATGGAAAGAAAGGATGAATTTCTTAGTGTTAGTCAGATTGGTAAGTCTCTTGCTCATGCTATTGAAGATGTTTACTATGTGAATGGTCTGAAGTATAATCTACTAAGTATGTACTAACACATTCCTGGTTTACCGATTAGTACCGTTATTAGTGCTTTCTAAGGAAACTTGATTACTCTCAGACTAGGTACCACAAATTGATTCACAGTTTGTGATTCCATTCCATGGACTATGCATTGAATCATGGAAAGTTGGAAGACTAAAATATATTGGGAATTGTTCCATGGGTGGGTTCATGATTCATGTTATGGTTTCACGGACAGTGAGCGACTTTTGTGGTTCATTGATGGACTGATATGGGTTCCACAAAATTTACATGAGTCGTGTACCTGGTTCATGACTCATGAACTAGTTCATTGGGTCCCACAACTTCTAATTTTAGTATTATTTCCTTTGCCTAGCACTGAGTATACATATGCTCAAAATCAGTGGTGTTTCAATATCTATCTGTTGGGATCATTCATTCTTAAATGAATACTAAAGATGAACTAAAAAAATAGAACTAGTCTTACTATCTTTCTGTAACTTACCTACTAACATAGACGAAATTGGTTCATACTATGAATTTGGAACTTGACTAGAGAACATATGGAATGAACGTACACATAAGACTACAAGGTGATAGGTTGTGACATGATGTAGCACATTGGATTCCATAAGCACAAATACTCAGTGTTCAGTACAAACATCCAAGGTCTAAGGCTTGAAGTCCCAGGCTAGTATGACTCATTGAATGAGTTATTCACTAAGACCACGAGAAGTACCATTCGTGGTATGCTGCCCAAAACCCCTAGGTCACCATGACTCATGGTTAGAATTTTTGATTGATTTACAAGTGATACATCAACTAGATTAAGATATTCTAGAAACATAACAAAGTCCCTCTAAACCACGGTTGTGTTTAAGAGTTGTACTTTCAAAGTATTGGTCACACTATGACCCATACTGATGAACCAAAGGCTTGTAATTCCTTCAATGACTATGAATATAAGTATTAGTAGTACCTTGGACCACAACTAATAGGTTAAGTCATGGTATCCTGCACCAGAAAATTTCTAAACTTCTTATTAAGGGTAAATTCATCTTTTCCTTATCTTTTAGCAATCTCCCATGATGTATTGGTCATCCAAATCTATACATGTATGAGATCCTAAAGCCTATTCTTACTTTAAAATATCAATATTAAGTCTAAAACAAGTCCATAACAAATTTAAACAAAATTAAGCAAGCTAGGTTTCTAAATCAAGCAAATTATTCAAGTTTTGTTTATCTAGTTTTGTCTTTATTAAGGTATTGTAATGAAACTCTAGGTATTGTAATGAAACTCTAGGTTATTTTCTTAATTTTTGCATGATTCTAGCATTTTGAACCTTTCCACAATGGCTGCAGGTCAATTATGACTTGTGAAAACTGTTAGTTCGGTTATCGGATAGTTCGTTTGAGTTTCAGGTCAATTCCTTGTTTTGTATCTTTCACTGTTAAGGAATTAGTCTTAGATCAAAAAACCTAGTAAACAATCTTAGATTAGAATTCCAATAGTGCCATCATCTCAGGAACGTTGATTTTAGGCTAGGGGGACCCTTGGTTCAGGTCCTGAGGCTTCCGGACTCATTTTTTGCTATTGGGTAGATTTGAGGAAAAATGGAACTATGGGTATGGGGCTACATTTAGTCGAAATGATCTTGGATGAAAGTTTTTATGGTTTCATTAGGTATGAAATGTTGAATTTTGGTATGGTACCATATTTTGTTTGCGCGCACGGAGTTTCAAACGAATCTCGAGCACACGATTGCTGTCCATTTGGGACTTAACCACAATCTAATGTCTGATTTTTGGTATGACTGTTAAAGTGGTTAAAGAGACGTTTTAGCGGTAGTCGCCTTAATAGCCTTGGCTAATTGCTGAGGACGAGCCACCCGTCCGCTTAAGCTGATATCGCTTAAGCGATATGTTGCTGTTTTAGCGGCCTCCACCTTTTCTTAAGCGGTCAATGTCCACTATAGTGGCAGCCTTTTATGTGACTTAGTGTCCGCTTTAGCGGTACCTGGGGGTGTTAAATCCCCCTTCTTCACCTGATTTTCTCAACTCTTTTTCCCCCATTTTGAGAGTATGGGACATGGGAGAGTTTGGGGAATCATCCATTGAAGAAAAGATAAGTTAGCCCAACAATCCTTGATCATTTTCCATTGTTTTTCCCATTGAATTCTATCCCTTTTTATTATAGATTCGTAGAAATTAGGTCTTTAAATCTATAACTTTATGGGCTGATTTGGGCCCTAATTTGTGTCCCACTTGTGTTTATCTATTGAGCAAACATTCCTTGTCCTTTGAGGGACGTCGTGATGCATTCAATTTTGGAATTTGTTTACGGGGCCCGTGGGGCCATTCTTGACCCGACCTTTCATATACCAATATGGGTCTACTTTGCCTGCATAGGCAAGATGAAATCTTATCCATCCTTTTACTCCTTCAAAGGGACCCAAGCTCATATGGGTTCCTAGGTCTAACAAATAACTATGAATGTGGGTAGAGGTAAGAGGAAGAAGTAAACAAAATCAAAATTAGTACATGGAAAGTGGCTGATCAAGGCATATGACTGGTAAAACTAAGGATTTCCTCTCAATTAAAGCATTTCAAAGAGGTCATCTGTCATTTGGGGATGGAAAGAAAGGACACATTTCTTAGTGTTGGTAAAATTGGTAAGTCTGTTGCTCATGCTATTGAAGATGTTTATTATGTGAATTGTCTGAAGTATAATCTACAAAGTGTGTACCAAGACATTCCTGGTTTCACGATTAGTACCGTTATTAGTTCTTTCTAAGGAAATTTGATAACTCTCAAACAAGGTGTCGCAAATTGATTCACAGTCTGTGAATCCATTCCATGGATTGTGCATTCAATCATGGAAAGTTGAAAGACTAAAACATTTTAGGACTTGTTCCATGAGTGGGTTCATGATTCCTGTTATGGCTTCACGGATATTGAACCACGTCCATGGTTCATTGATGGACTGATATGGGTTTCATAAAATGTTCCATGAGTCGCAGACCTGGTTCACGACTCGCATACAAGCTCATAGGGTCCTACAACTTCTAATTTTAGAATTATTTCCTATGCTAAGCACTGAGTGTACATATGCTGAAAATCTAAGGCGTTACAATACCTCTCCATTGGGATCCTTCATTCTTAAATGAACGCTAAAGCTGAATTAAAAAAAATAGCACTACTCTTACTATCTTTCTGAAACTTACCTACAAACAAAGATGGAACTGGTTCATACTATGAATTTGGAACTCGACTAGAGCACATATGGAATGAACATACACATAGACTATAAGGTGATTGATCGTGACAAGATGTAGCACCTTTGATTCTATAACCACAAATACTCAATGTTCAATACAAAAATCCAAGGTCTACGACTTGAAGTCCTAGGCTAGTACGACTCATTGAATGAGTTATTCCTTAAGACCACAAGTCGTACCATGACTCGTGGTATACTGCCCAAAACTTCCTAGTCACTATGACTTATGGTATGAATTGTAGATTGATGTACGAGTGGTACGCCAACATGTATTAAGAGATTTCAAAAACATAACAAAGTCCCTCAAAACCATTGTTGCATGTTAGAGTCGTACTTTCAAAGTATTTGTCACACTATCACCCATACTGATGAACCAAAGACTTGTAAATCCTTCAGTGACTATGAATAGAGGTACAAATAGTACCTTGGACCACAACTAATTGGTTGAGTCATGGTATCCCATAATAATTTTTTTTACAATTCTTACTAAGGGTAAATTCATCTTTTCCTTGTATTTTAACAATCTCCCAATGTTTTGGTCATCCAAACCTATATATATATATATATATATATATATATATATATATATATATATATGAGATCCTAAAGCCTATTCTTACTTCAAACTATCAATATTAATCTAGAACAAGTCCATAATATGTTTAAACAAAATAAAGAAAGCTAGGGTTCTAAATCAAGTAAATTCTTTATGTTTCGTTCATCAAGTTTTGTCTTTATTAAGGTACTGCATTGACCCTCCAGGTTATTTACTCGATTTCCACTTGATTTTAGCATTTTGAGCCTTCCCACAGTAGCTACAGGTCATTTATGACTTGTTGTAATTGTCAGTTCAGTTATCAGATGGTCCGTTTGTGTTTTAGGCTTAATTTCTAGTTTTAGAGCTTTTGATGTTAAGGAATTGGTCTCATACCAAAACTTCTACTAAATAATCTCATATGAGAATTCCAACAGCGCCATCAGCTTTGGAACGTTGATTTTAGGCTGAGGGACCCTTGGTTCAGGTCTCGAGGCTTTCAGACTCATTTTGGGCTATTGTGTAGATTTGATGAAAAATAGAACTATGGGTGTGGGGCCCACATTTAGGCAAAACAATCTTGGATGAAAGTTTCAATGATTACGCTGAGTCTGTAATGTCAAATTTTGTATGGTAGCATATTTTGTTTGCACTTACGGGGTTTCGAACGAATCCCGACCACTCGATCGGAGTCTAATTTGGCCTTAACCATAATCTGGTGTCTGATATCTGGTGTGGCTGCTAAAGCGGTCAAAAGCTGCTTTAGCAGTAATCACATTAGTGGCCTTGGATATTTCCTGAAGACCGCTTAAGTGACCCTTATCCACTTAAGCAGATGTCGCTTAAGCGACGGGGTTGCCATTTTAGCGGCCTTCGCCTTTTCCTTGGTGGCCATTTAAGCCGTCAATGTCTGATTTAGTGGTAGCCACTTAAGCAACTAAGTGTCTTCTTTAGCGGTACTTGGGGGTGTTAAATCCCCCTTCTTCACCTAATTTTCTCAACTCTTTTCCCCTTATTTTGAGAGTATGGGACATGAGAGAGTGTGAGGAATCATCCATTAAAGCAAAAGTAAGTTAGCCTAACACTTCTTGGTCGTTTTCCATCATTTTTCCCATTGAATTCCGCCCCTTTTCATTGTAGAATCGTAGAAATTAGGTTTTTAAATCCATAACTTTGTGGGTTGATTTGGGCCTGGATTTTTGTTCTATTTGTGCTCAACTTTTGAGAACACATTTCTTATCCTTTGACGGACCTCATGACTGATTAAATTTTGGATTTTATTTATGGGCCGTGTGGGGCCATTCTTGGCCCGACCTTTCATATGTCAATATGGGTCTACTTTGCCTGCATAGGCAAGATGAAATCTTATTCATCCTTTTACTCATTCAGAGCGACCCAAGCTCATGTGGGTTTCTAGGTCTAACAAATGACTATGAATGTAGGAAGAGGTGAAAGAAAGTAGTCAACAAACTCAAAAGTAGTTCATGGAAAATGGCTGTTCAAGGCATATGACTGGTAATATTAAGGATTTCTTCTCAATTAAAGCATTTCAAAGAGGTAGTGTGTCATTTGGGAATGGAAAGAAAGGACGCATTTCTTAGCATTGGTCAAATTGGTAAGTCTATTGCTCATGCTATTGAAGATGTTTACTATGTAAATGGTCTGAAGTATAATCTACAAAGTGTGTACCAACACATTCCTGGTTTCATGATTAGTACTATTATTAGTGCTTTCTAAGGAAATTTTATAACTCTCAGACTAGGTACCACAAATTAATTCACAATTTGTGATTCCATTCCATGGACTATGCATTGAATCATGGAAAGTTGGAAGACTAAAATATATTGGGAATTGTTCCATGGGTGGGTTCATGATTCATGTTATGGTTTCACGGACAGTGAGCGACTTTTGTGGTTCATTGATGGACTGATATGGGTTCCACAAAATTTACATGAGTCGTGTACCTGGTTCATGACTCATGAACTAGTTCATTGGGTCCCACAACTTCTAATTTTAGTATTATTTCCTTTGCCTAGCACTGAGTATACATATGCTCAAAATCAGTGGTGTTTCAATATCTATCTGTTGGGATCATTCATTCTTAAATGAATACTAAAGATGAACTAAAAAAATAGAACTAGTCTTACTATCTTTCTGTAACTTACCTACTAACATAGACGAAATTGGTTCATACTATGAATTTGGAACTTGACTAGAGAACATATGGAATGAACGTACACATAAGACTACAAGGTGATAGGTTGTGACATGATGTAGCACATTGGATTCCATAAGCACAAATACTCAGTGTTCAGTACAAACATCCAAGGTCTAAGGCTTGAAGTCCCAGGCTAGTATGACTCATTGAATGAGTTATTCACTAAGACCACGAGAAGTACCATTCGTGGTATGCTGCCCCAAACCCCTAGGTCACCATGACTCATGGTTAGAATTGTTGATTGATTTACAAGTGATACATCAACTAGATTAAGATATTCTAGAAACATAACAAAGTCCCTCTAAACCACGGTTGTGTTTAAGAGTTGTACTTTCAAAGTATTGGTCACACTATGACCCATACTGATGAACCAAAGGCTTGTAATTCCTTCAATGACTATGAATATAAGTATTAGTAGTACCTTGGACCACAACTAATAGGTTAAGTCATGGTATCCTGCACCAGAAAATTTCTAAACTTCTTATTAAGGGTAAATTCATCTTTTCCTTATCTTTTAGCAATCTCCCATGATGTATTGGTCATCCAAATCTATACATGTATGAGATCCTAAAGCCTATTCTTACTTTAAAATATCAATATTAAGTCTAAAACAAGTCCATAACAAATTTAAACAAAATTAAGCAAGCTAGGTTTCTAAATCAAGCAAATTATTCAAGTTTTGTTTATCTAGTTTTGTCTTTATTAAGGTATTGTAATGAAACTCTAGGTATTGTAATGAAACTCTAGGTTATTTTCTTAATTTTTGCATGATTCTAGCATTTTGAACCTTTCCACAATGGCTGCAGGTCAATTATGACTTGTGAAAACTGTTAGTTCGGTTATCGGATAGTTCGTTTGAGTTTCAGGTCAATTCCTTGTTTTGTATCTTTCACTGTTAAGGAATTAGTCTTAGATCAAAAAACCTAGTAAACAATCTTAGATTAGAATTCCAATAGTGCCATCATCTCAGGAACGTTGATTTTAGGCTAGGGGGACCCTTGGTTCAGGTCCTGAGGCTTCCGGACTCATTTTTTGCTATTGGGTAGATTTGAGGAAAAATGGAACTATGGGTATAGGGCTACATTTAGTCGAAATGATCTTGGATGAAAGTTTTTATGGTTTCATTAGGTATGAAATGTTGAATTTTGGTATGGTACCATATTTTGTTTGCGCGCACGGAGTTTCAAACGAATCTCGAGCACACGATTGCTGTCCATTTGGGACTTAACCACAATCTAATGTCTGATTTTTGGTATGACTGTTAAAGTGGTTAAAGAGACGTTTTAGCGGTAGTCGCCTTAATAGCCTTGGCTAATTGCTGAGGACGAGCCACCCGTCCGCTTAAGCTGATATCGCTTAAGCGATATGTTGCTGTTTTAGCGGCCTCCACCTTTTCTTAAGCGGTCAATGTCCACTATAGTGGCAGCCTTTTATGTGACTTAGTGTCCGCTTTAGCGGTACCTGGGGGTGTTAAATCCCCCTTCTTCACCTGATTTTCTCAACTCTTTTTCCCCCATTTTGAGAGTATGGGACATGGGAGAGTTTGGGGAATCATCCATTGAAGAAAAGATAAGTTAGCCCAACAATCCTTGATCATTTTCCATTGTTTTTCCCATTGAATTCTATCCCTTTTTATTATAGATTCGTAGAAATTAGGTCTTTAAATCTATAACTTTATGGGCTGATTTGGGCCCTAATTTGTGTCCCACTTGTGTTTATCTATTGAGCAAACATTCCTTGTCCTTTGAGGGACGTCGTGATGCATTCAATTTTGGAATTTGTTTACGGGGCCCGTGGGGCCATTCTTGACCCGACCTTTCATATACCAATATGGGTCTACTTTGCCTGCATAGGCAAGATGAAATCTTATCCATCCTTTTACTCCTTCAAAGGGACCCAAGCTCATATGGGTTCCTAGGTCTAACAAATAACTATGAATGTGGGTAGAGGTAAGAGGAAGAAGTAAACAAAATCAAAATTAGTACATGGAAAGTGGCTGATCAAGGCATATGACTGGTAAAACTAAGGATTTCCTCTCAATTAAAGCATTTCAAAGAGGTCATCTGTCATTTGGGGATGGAAAGAAAGGACACATTTCTTAGTGTTGGTAAAATTGGTAAGTCTGTTGCTCATGCTATTGAAGATGTTTATTATGTGAATTGTCTGAAGTATAATCTACAAAGTGTGTACCAAGACATTCCTGGTTTCACGATTAGTACCGTTATTAGTTCTTTCTAAGGAAATTTGATAACTCTCAAACAAGGTGTCGCAAATTGATTCACAGTCTGTGAATCCATTCCATGGATTGTGCATTCAATCATGGAAAGTTGAAAGACTAAAACATTTTAGGACTTGTTCCATGAGTGGGTTCATGATTCCTGTTATGGCTTCACGGATATTGAACCACGTCCATGGTTCATTGATGGACTGATATGGGTTTCATAAAATGTTCCATGAGTCGCAGACCTGGTTCACGACTCGCATACAAGCTCATAGGGTCCTACAACTTCTAATTTTAGAATTATTTCCTATGCTAAGCACTGAGTGTACATATGCTGAAAATCTAAGGCGTTACAATACCTCTCCATTGGGATCCTTCATTCTTAAATGAACGCTAAAGCTGAATTAAAAAAAATAGCACTACTCTTACTATCTTTCTGAAACTTACCTACAAACAAAGATGGAACTGGTTCATACTATGAATTTGGAACTCGACTAGAGCACATATGGAATGAACATACACATAGACTATAAGGTGATTGATCGTGACAAGATGTAGCACCTTTGATTCTATAACCACAAATACTCAATGTTCAATACAAAAATCCAAGGTCTACGACTTGAAGTCCTAGGCTAGTATGACTCATTGAATGAGTTATTCCTTAAGACCACAAGTCGTACCATGACTCGTGGTATACTGCCCAAAACTTCCTAGTCACTATGACTTATGGTATGAATTGTAGATTGATGTACGAGTGGTACGCCAACATGTATTAAGAGATTTCAAAAACATAACAAAGTCCCTCAAAACCATTGTTGCATGTTAGAGTCGTACTTTCAAAGTATTTGTCACACTATCACCCATACTGATGAACCAAAGACTTGTAAATCCTTCAGTGACTATGAATAGAGGTACAAATAGTACCTTGGACCACAACTAATTGGTTGAGTCATGGTATCCCATAATAATTTTTTTTACAATTCTTACTAAGGGTAAATTCATCTTTTCCTTGTATTTTAACAATCTCCCAATGTTTTGGTCATCCAAACCTATATATATATATATATATATATATATATATATATATATATATATATGAGATCCTAAAGCCTATTCTTACTTCAAACTATCAATATTAATCTAGAACAAGTCCATAATATGTTTAAACAAAATAAAGAAAGCTAGGGTTCTAAATCAAGTAAATTCTTTATGTTTCGTTCATCAAGTTTTGTCTTTATTAAGGTACTGCATTGACCCTCCAGGTTATTTACTCGATTTCCACTTGATTTTAGCATTTTGAGCCTTCCCACAGTAGCTACAGGTCATTTATGACTTGTTGTAATTGTCAGTTCAGTTATCAGATGGTCCGTTTGTGTTTTAGGCTTAATTTCTAGTTTTAGAGCTTTTGATGTTAAGGAATTGGTCTCATACCAAAACTTCTACTAAATAATCTCATATGAGAATTCCAACAGCGCCATCAGCTTTGGAACGTTGATTTTAGGCTGAGGGACCCTTGGTTCAGGTCTCGAGGCTTTCAGACTCATTTTGGGCTATTGTGTAGATTTGATGAAAAATAGAACTATGGGTGTGGGGCCCACATTTAGGCAAAACAATCTTGGATGAAAGTTTCAATGATTACGCTGAGTCTGTAATGTCAAATTTTGTATGGTAGCATATTTTGTTTGCACTTACGGGGTTTCGAACGAATCCCGACCACTCGATCGGAGTCTAATTTGGCCTTAACCATAATCTGGTGTCTGATATCTGGTGTGGCTGCTAAAGCGGTCAAAAGCTGCTTTAGCAGTAATCACATTAGTGGCCTTGGATATTTCCTGAAGACCGCTTAAGTGACCCTTATCCACTTAAGCAGATGTCGCTTAAGCGACGGGGTTGCCATTTTAGCGGCCTTCGCCTTTTCCTTGGTGGCCATTTAAGCCGTCAATGTCTGATTTAGTGGTAGCCACTTAAGCAACTAAGTGTCTTCTTTAGCGGTACTTGGGGGTGTTAAATCCCCCTTCTTCACCTAATTTTCTCAACTCTTTTCCCCTTATTTTGAGAGTATGGGACATGAGAGAGTGTGAGGAATCATCCATTAAAGCAAAAGTAAGTTAGCCTAACACTTCTTGGTCGTTTTCCATCATTTTTCCCATTGAATTCCGCCCCTTTTCATTGTAGAATCGTAGAAATTAGGTTTTTAAATCCATAACTTTGTGGGTTGATTTGGGCCTGGATTTTTGTTCTATTTGTGCTCAACTTTTGAGAACACATTTCTTGTCCTTTGACGGACCTCATGACTGATTAAATTTTGGATTTTATTTATGGGCCGTGTGGGGCCATTCTTGGCCCGACCTTTCATATGTCAATATGGGTCTACTTTGCCTGCATAGGCAAGATGAAATCTTATTCATCCTTTTACTCATTCAGAGCGACCCAAGCTCATGTGGGTTTCTAGGTCTAACAAATGACTATGAATGTAGGAAGAGGTGAAAGAAAGTAGTCAACAAACTCAAAAGTAGTTCATGGAAAATGGCTGTTCAAGGCATATGACTGGTAATATTAAGGATTTCTTCTCAATTAAAGCATTTCAAAGAGGTAGTGTGTCATTTGGGAATGGAAAGAAAGGACGCATTTCTTAGCATTGGTCAAATTGGTAAGTCTATTGCTCATGCTATTGAAGATGTTTACTATGTAAATGGTCTGAAGTATAATCTACAAAGTGTGTACCAACACATTCCTGGTTTCATGATTAGTACTATTATTAGTGCTTTCTAAGGAAATTTTATAACTCTCAGACTAGGTACCACAAATTAATTCACAATTTGTGATTCCATTCCATGGACTATGCATTGAATCATGGAAAGTTGGAAGACTAAAATATATTGGGAATTGTTCCATGGGTGGGTTCATGATTCATGTTATGGTTTCACGGACAGTGAGCGACTTTTGTGGTTCATTGATGGACTGATATGGGTTCCACAAAATTTACATGAGTCGTGTACCTGGTTCATGACTCATGAACTAGTTCATTGGGTCCCACAACTTCTAATTTTAGTATTATTTCCTTTGCCTAGCATTGAGTATACATATGCTCAAAATCAGTGGTGTTTCAATATCTATCTGTTGGGATCATTCATTCTTAAATGAATACTAAAGATGAACTAAAAAAATAGAACTAGTCTTACTATCTTTCTGTAACTTACCTACTAACATAGACGAAATTGGTTCATACTATGAATTTGGAACTTGACTAGAGAACATATGGAATGAACGTACACATAAGACTACAAGGTGATAGGTTGTGACATGATGTAGCACATTGGATTCCATAAGCACAAATACTCAGTGTTCAGTACAAACATCCAAGGTCTAAGGCTTGAAGTCCCAGGCTAGTACGACTCATTGAATGAGTTATTCATTGAGACCATAAGTAGTACCATTCATGGTATGCTGCCCAAATCTCCTAGATCACCATGACTCATGGTATGAATTGTAGATTGATGTACAAGTGATACACCAACTAGATTAAGAGATTCTAGAAACATAACAAAGTCCCTCAAAACCACGATTTTGTGTAAGAGTCGTACATTCAAAGTATTGGTCACACTATGACCCATACTGATGAACCAAAGGCTTGTAAATACTTCAGTGACTATGAATAGAGGTATGAGTAGTACCTTGGACCACAACTAATAGGTTGAGTCATGGTATCCTGCACCAGAAAATTTCTACACTTCTTATTAAGGGTAAATTCATCTTTTCCTTGTCTTTTAAGAATCTCCCACGATGTTTTGTTCATCCAAACCTATATATATATATATGAGATCCTAAATCCTATTCTTACTTTAAACTATCTATATTATGTCTTGAACAAGTCCATAACAAGTTTAAACAAAATCAAGCAAGCTAGGTTTCTAAATCAAGCAAATTCTTCAAGTTTTGTTTATCTAGTTTTGTATTAATTAAGGTATTGTTATGACCCTATAGGTTATTTGCTCAATTTTTCAATGATTCTAGAATTTTGAGCCTTTCCACTGCGGCTGCAGGTCATTTATGACTTGTCGAAATTGTCATTTCGATTATCAGACAGTTCGTTTGAATTTCAGGTTAATTCTTTGTTTTGTATCTTTCGCTGTTAAGGAATAAGTATTTGATAAAAAAATCCTACAAAACAATCTCAAATGAGAATTCCAACAGTGCCATCAGCTCTGGAACATTGATTTTAGGCTAAGGGGACCCTTGGTTCAGGTCCTGAGGCTTTCAGGCTCGTTTTTGGCTATTGGGTAGATTTGAGGAAAAATAGAACTATGGGCGTGGGGCCACATTTAGTCGAAACAATTTTGGATGAAAGTTTTTATGGTTTCATTAGGTATGAAATGTCAAATTTCGTATGGTAGCATATTTTGTTTGCGCGCACGGAGTTTCAAACAAATCTCGAGCACCCGATTGGTGTCCATTTTTGACTTAACCAAAATCTAGTGTGTGATTTATGGTATGACTGCTAAAGCGTTCAAAGAGCCGCTTTAGTGGTAGTCGCCTTAATTTCCTTGGCTAATTGCTGAGGACGCGCCCCCTATCCTCTTAAGCGGATGTCGCTTAAGCGACGGGGTTGCTGTTTTAGCGGCCTCCGCCTTTTCCTTGGTGGCCGCTTAAGCGGTCAATGTCCACTTTAGTGGTAGCCTTTTATGTGACCAAGTGTCCGGTTTAGCGGTACCTAGGGGTATTAAATCCCCCTTCTTCACCTGATTTTCTCAACTCTTTTTCCCCTATTATGAGAGTATGGGAGATGGGAGAGTTTGGGAATCATCCATTGAAGCAAAGGTAAGTTAACCCAACATTACTTGGTCATTTTCCATCATTTTTCCCATTGAATTCCGTCCCTATTCATTGTAGATTCATAGAAATTAGGTCTTTAAATCCATTACTTTGTGGGCTGATTTGGGCCCCGATTTGTGCTCATCTTATGAGCAAACATTCATTGTCCTTTGAGGGACTTCGTGATGGATTTACTTTTGAAATTTGTTTGCGGGCCTCGCGGGGCCATTCTTGACCCGACCTTTCATATATCAATATGGGTCTACATTTCCTGCATAGGCAAGATGAAATCTTATCCATCCTTTTACTCCTTCAAAGGGACCCAAGCTCATATGGGTTCCTAGGTCTAATAGATGACTATGAATGTAGGTAGAGGTGAGAGGAAGAAATCAACATAATCAAAAATAATTCATGAAAAGTGACTGATCAAGGCGTATGACTGGTAAAACTAAGGATTTCTGCTCACTCAAATCATTTTAAGGAGGTAGTGCATCATTTGGAGATGGAAAGAAAGGACACATTTCTTTGTGTTGGTCAGATTGGTAAGTCTCTTGCTCATGCTATTGAAGATGTTTACTTTGTGAATGGTCTGAAGTATAATCTACTAAGTGTGTACTAACACATTCCTGGTTTACCGATTAGTACCGTTATTAGTGCTTTCTAAGGAAACTTGATTACTCTCAGACTAGGTACCACAAATTGATTCACAGTTTGTGATTCCATTCCATGGACTATGCATTGAATCATGGAAAGTTGGAAGACTAAAATATATTGGGAATTGTTCCATGGGTGGGTTCATGATTCATGTTATGGTTTCACGGACAGTGAGCGACTTTTGTGGTTCATTGATGGACTGATATGGGTTCCACAAAATTTACATGAGTCGTGTACCTGGTTCATGACTCATGAACTAGTTCATTGGGTCCCACAACTTCTAATTTTAGTATTATTTCCTTTGCCTAGCATTGAGTATACATATGCTCAAAATCAGTGGTGTTTCAATATCTATCTGTTGGGATCATTCATTCTTAAATGAATACTAAAGATGAACTAAAAAAATAGAACTAGTCTTACTATCTTTCTGTAACTTACCTACTAACATAGACGAAATTGGTTCATACTATGAATTTGGAACTTGACTAGAGAACATATGGAATGAACGTACACATAAGACTACAAGGTGATAGGTTGTGACATGATGTAGCACATTGGATTCCATAAGCACAAATACTCAGTGTTCAGTACAAACATCCAAGGTCTAAGGCTTGAAGTCCCAGGCTAGTACGACTCATTGAATGAGTTATTCATTGAGACCATAAGTAGTACCATTCATGGTATGCTGCCCAAATCTCCTAGATCACCATGACTCATGGTATGAATTGTAGATTGATGTACAAGTGATACACCAACTAGATTAAGAGATTCTAGAAACATAACAAAGTCCCTCAAAACCACGATTTTGTGTAAGAGTCGTACATTCAAAGTATTGGTCACACTATGACCCATACTGATGAACCAAAGGCTTGTAAATACTTCAGTGACTATGAATAGAGGTATGAGTAGTACCTTGGACCACAACTAATAGGTTGAGTCATGGTATCCTGCACCAGAAAATTTCTACACTTCTTATTAAGGGTAAATTCATCTTTTCCTTGTCTTTTAAGAATCTCCCACGATGTTTGTTCATCCAAACCTATATATATATATATGAGATCCTAAATCCTATTCTTACTTTAAACTATCTATATTATGTCTTGAACAAGTCCATAACAAGTTTAAACAAAATCAAGCAAGCTAGGTTTCTAAATCAAGCAAATTCTTCAAGTTTTGTTTATCTAGTTTTGTATTAATTAAGGTATTGTTATGACCCTATAGGTTATTTGCTCAATTTTTCAATGATTCTAGAATTTTGAGCCTTTCCACTGCGGCTGCAGGTCATTTATGACTTGTCGAAATTGTCATTTCGATTATCAGACAGTTCGTTTGAATTTCAGGTTAATTCTTTGTTTTGTATCTTTCGCTGTTAAGGAATAAGTATTTGATAAAAAAATCCTACAAAACAATCTCAAATGAGAATTCCAACAGTGCCATCAGCTCTGGAACATTGATTTTAGGCTAAGGGGACCCTTGGTTCAGGTCCTGAGGCTTTCAGGCTCGTTTTTGGCTATTGGGTAGATTTGAGGAAAAATAGAACTATGGGCGTGGGGCCACATTTAGTCGAAACAATTTTGGATGAAAGTTTTTATGGTTTCATTAGGTATGAAATGTCAAATTTCGTATGGTAGCATATTTTGTTTGCGCGCACGGAGTTTCAAACAAATCTCGAGCACCCGATTGGTGTCCATTTTTGACTTAACCAAAATCTAGTGTGTGATTTATGGTATGACTGCTAAAGCGTTCAAAGAGCCGCTTTAGTGGTAGTCGCCTTAATTTCCTTGGCTAATTGCTGAGGACGCGCCCCCTATCCTCTTAAGCGGATGTCGCTTAAGCGACGGGGTTGCTGTTTTAGCGGCCTCCGCCTTTTCCTTGGTGGCCGCTTAAGCGGTCAATGTCCACTTTAGTGGTAGCCTTTTATGTGACCAAGTGTCCGGTTTAGCGGTACCTAGGGGTATTAAATCCCCCTTCTTCACCTGATTTTCTCAACTCTTTTTCCCCTATTATGAGAGTATGGGAGATGGGAGAGTTTGGGAATCATCCATTGAAGCAAAGGTAAGTTAACCCAACATTACTTGGTCATTTTCCATCATTTTTCCCATTGAATTCCGTCCCTATTCATTGTAGATTCATAGAAATTAGGTCTTTAAATCCATTACTTTGTGGGCTGATTTGGGCCCCGATTTGTGCTCATCTTATGAGCAAACATTCATTGTCCTTTGAGGGACTTCGTGATGGATTTACTTTTGAAATTTGTTTGCGGGCCTCGCGGGGCCATTCTTGACCCGACCTTTCATATATCAATATGGGTCTACATTTCCTGCATAGGCAAGATGAAATCTTATCCATCCTTTTACTCCTTCAAAGGGACCCAAGCTCATATGGGTTCCTAGGTCTAATAGATGACTATGAATGTAGGTAGAGGTGAGAGGAAGCAATTAACATAATCAAAAATAATTCATGAAAAGTGACTGATCAAGGCGTATGACTGGTAAAACTAAGGATTTCTGCTCACTCAAATCATTTTAAGGAGGTAGTGCATCATTTGGAGTTGGAAAGAAAGGACACATTTCTTTGTGTTGGTCAGATTGGTAAGTCTCTTGCTCATGCTATTGAAGATGTTTACTTTGTGAATGGTTTGAAGTATAATCTACTAAGTGTGTACTAACACATTCCTGGTTTCACCATTAGTATCGTTATTAGTGCTTTCTAAGAAAATTTGATAATTCTCAGACAAGGTACCCCAAATTGATTCATAGTTTGTGATTCCATTCCATAGACTGTGCATTAAATCATGGAAAGTTGGAAGAGTAAAACATTTTGGGACTTGTTCCATGGGTGGGTTCACGATTCGTGTTATGGATTCACGGACTGTGAACCACTTCCATGGTTCATTAATGGATTGATATGGGTTCCATAAAATGTTCCATGAGTCATGGACCTGGTTCACGACTCGCAAACCAGATCATGGGGTCCTACAACTTCTAATTTCAGTATTATTTCCTATGCTATGCACTAAGTATATGTAGGCTCGAAATTTGAGGTTTTACAATATCTCCTTTAGAATCATTCATTCTTAAATGAATGCTAAAGCTAAATTAAAAAGAATGGAACTACTCTTACTATCTTTTTGAAAATTACTTATTAACATAGACGGAACTAGTTCATACTATGAATTTGGAACTCGAGTAGAGTACATATGGCATGAACATACACATAAGTCTACAAGGTGATAGGCCATGACATGATGTAGCTCCATGGATTCCATAACCACAAATACTCAGTTTTCAGTACAAAAATCCAAGGTCTAAGACTTGAAGTCCCATGCTAGTACGATTCATTGAATGAGTTATTCACTGAGACCACGAGTCATACCATGACTCATGGTATCCTGCCCAAAACTCCCAGGTCACCCTTACTCATGGTATGAATGGTAGATTGATGTATGAGTGGTACATAACCTTGTTTTAAAAGATTCCAGAAATATATCAAAGTCCCTCAAAACCACGGTTACATGTATGAGTCATACTGTCAAAGTATTGGTCACATTATGACCCATAGAGATGAAACAAAGACTTGTAAATACTTTAGTGACTATGAATTAAGGTATGAGTAGTACCTTGGACCACAACTAATAGGCCGATTCATGGCATCCTGCACCAGAAAATTTTTGCACTTCTTATTAAGGGTATATTCATTTTTCCTTGTCTTTTAACAATCTACCACGATGTTTTGGTCATCCAAACCTATATATATATCAGATCCTAAAGCCTATTCTTACTTTAAACTATCAATATTAAGTCTAGAACAAGTCCATATCAAGTTTAAACAAAATTAATCAAACTATGGTTCTAAATCAAGTAAATTCTTCAAGTTTCGTTCATCTAGTTTTGTCTTCATTAAGGTATTATAATGAACCTCCAGGTTATTTTTCTTATTTATACATTATTCTAGCATTTTGAGCCTTCCTATAGTAGCTGCAGGTCATTTATGATTTGTCAGAACTGCCAGTTCGATTAATGGACAATTTATTTGAGTTTTAGGCTAAATTCTTTGTTTTTGAGCTTTCGCTGTTAAGGAATTGGTCTAGACCAAAAATCCAACTAAATAATCCCAGATGAGAATTTCGACAAAGCCAGCAGCTCTAGAACATTAATTTTAGGCTAAGGGACCCTTGGTTCAGATCCCGAGGCTTCCAGACTCGTTTTGGGCTATTAGATAGATTTGATGAAAAATGGAACTATAGGTATGGGGCCCATATTTTGTCAAAACAAACTCGGATGAAAGTTTTACAGGTTTCGTTGAGTCTGGAATGTCAAATTTGGTATGGTAGAATATTTTGTTTTCACACAAGAGGTTTTAAACAAATCCCGAGCACCAGATCAAAGACCATTTTGGACTTAACTAAAATTTGGTGTCTGATTTTTGTTGCGGCTGCTAAAGCGGTCAAAGATCCATTTTAGTGATAGTCGCCTTAGTGGCCTTGGCTATTTGCTGAGGACCGCTTAAGCACCCTTTTTCTACTTATGCGGATGTCTCTAAAGGGTCAGGGTTTCCATTTTAGAGGCCTCCGCCTTTTCCTCGGTGGCCGCTTAAGCGGTCAATATCCCCCCATTTTGAGAGTATGTGACATGGGAGTGTAGGTAATCATCCAATGAAGGAAAGGTAAGTTAGCCCAACACTCCTTGGTCATTTTGGGCCAATATGGGTTCCTAGGTCTAACAAATGACTATGAATGTAGGTAGATGTGAGAGAAAATAGTCAAAAAAATCAAAAATAGTTCATGGAAAGTGGCTGATCAAGGCATATGACCAGTAAAGCTAAGGATTTTCTCTCACTCAAAGCATATCAAGGAGGTAGTGTGTCATTTGGAGATTGAAAGAAAAGACGCATTTCTTAGTGTTGGTTAGATTGGTAAGTCTCTTGCTCATGCTGTTGAAGATGTTTACTATGTGAATGGTCTGAAGTATAATCTACTAAGTGTGTACCAACACATTCTTGGTTTTACTATTAGTACCATTATTAGTATTTTCTAAGGAAATTTGATAACTCTCAGACAAGGTACCACAAGTTAATTCACAGTTTGTGATTTCATTCCATGGACTGTGCATTCAGTCATGGAAAGTTGGAAGACTAAAATATTTTGGGACTTGTTCCATAGGTGGGTTCACAAATTGTGTTATGGTTTTATGGAATGTGAACCACTTACGTGGTTTATTTATGCACTGATATGGGTTCCACAAAATGTTCCATGAGTCGTTGACCTAGTTCATGACTCACAAAACAGCTCATGGGGTCCTACAAATTGTAAGTTCAGTATTATTTCCTATGCTAAGAACTGAGTATACATAGGCTCAAAATCTGAGGTGTTACAATATCTCTCTGTTGTGATCATTTATTCTTAAATGAACTCTAAAGATAAACTTTAAAAAATGGAACTACTCTTACTATCTTTCTTAAACATACCTACTAACATAGACAAAACTAGTTCATACTATGAATTTGGAACTCGACTAGAGCAGATATGGCATGAACGTACATATAAGACTACAAGGTGATAGGTCATGACATGATGTAGCACCTTGGATTCCATAACCATAAATACTCAGTGTTCAGTACTAAAACCCAAGCTCATATGGGTTTCTAGGTCTAACAAATGACTATGAATGTATGTAGAGGTGAGAGGAAATAGTCAACAAAATCAAAAATAGTTCATAGAAAGTGGCTGATCAAGGCATATGTCTGGTAAAACTAAGGATTTCCTCTCACTCAAAGCATTTCAAGGAGGTAGTTTGTCATTTGGGGATGGAAAGAAAGGATGCATTTCTTAGTATATGTTAGATTGGTAAGTCTCTTGCTCATGCTATTAAAGATGTTTACTATGTGAATGGTCTGAAGTATAATATACTAAGTGTGTACCAACACATTCCTGGTATCACGATTAGTACTGTTATTAGTGCTTTCTAAGGAAATTTAATAATTCTCAGACAAGGTACCACAAATTGATTCACAGTTTGTGATTCCATTCCATGGACTGTGTACTCAATCATGGAAAGTTAGAAAACTAAAAAATTTTGGGACTTGTTCCATGGGTGGGTTCACAAATTCGTGTTATGGTTTCACGAACTGTGAACCACTTTCGTGGTTCATTAATGGACTGATATGGGTTCCACAAAATGTTCCATGAGTGGTGGACCTGGTTCACAACTTTTGAACCAGCTCATGGGGTCCTACAACATCTAATTTCATAATTATTTCCTATGCTAAGCACTGAGTATATATAGGCTCAAAATCTGAGGTTTTACAATATCTCTCCCATCATTTATTCTTAAATGAATTCTATAGCTGAACTAAAAAAAATGGAATTACTCTTACTATCTTTCTGAAACTTACCTACTAACATAGACAGAACTGGATCATACTATGAATTTGGAACTCGACTAGAGCACATATGGCATGAATGTACACATAAAAATACAAGGTGATAGGTCGTGACATGATATAGCACCTTGGATTCCATAACCATAAATACTCAGTGTTCAGTACTAAAATCCAAGGTCTAAGACTTGAAGTCCCAGGCTAGTACGACTCATTGAATGAGTTATTCACTGAGACCATGAGTCGTACCATGACTCGTGGTATGCTGCCTAATACTCCTAGATCACCATGAATCATGGTATGAAGTGTAGATTGATGTACAAGTGATACATCAACTAGACTAAGAGATTCTAGAAACATAACAAAGTCCCTCAAAACCACAGTTGTGTGTAAGAGTCGTACATTTAAAGTATTGGTCAAACTATGACCCATACTGATGAACCAAAGGCTTGTAAATCCTTCAGTGACTATGAATAGAGGTATGAGTAGTACCTTGGACCATAACTAATAGGTTGAGTCATGGTATCCTGCACCAGAAAATTTCTACACTTTTTATTAAGGGTAAATTCATCCATTTCTTATCTTTTAACAATCTCCCACGATGGTTTGGTCATCCAAACCTATATATATATATATGAGATCCTAAAGCCTTTTCTTTTTTTAAACTATCAATATTAAGTCTAGAATAAGTCCATAAATAGTTTAAACAAAATTAAGCAAGCTAGGGTTCTAAATTAAGCAAATTCTTCAAGTTTCATTCGTCTAGTTTTGTCTTCATTGAGGTACTGTAATGACCCTCAAGGTTATTTACTCGATTTTAGGATTTTGAGCCTTCCCACAGTAGCTGTAAGTTATTTATGTCTTGTTGAAACTGTCAGTTCGGTTATCAGATAGTTTGTTTGAGTTTTAAAGGCTCAATTCCCGTTTGGGAGCTTTCGATGTTAAGAAATTGGTCTCAGACCAAAACATCTACTAAAAAATCTTATATGAGAATTTTGATAGTGCCATCAGCTCTGAAATATTGATTTTAGACTATAGGGACTCTTGGTTTAGGTCTCGAGGCTTCTGGACTCTTTTTGGGCTATTCGGTAGATTTGATGAAAAATAGAACTGTGGGTGTGGGTCCCACATTTAGTCAAAACAATCTTGGATGGAAGTTTTGATGGTTTTGTTTCTTCTCAAATGTCAAATTTTTTAGGTTAGTATTTTTTTTTTGCACTCACGGGGCTTCAAATGAATCCCGAGCACCCGGTCATTGTCCATTTTTGACTTAACTAAAATCTGGTGTCTGATTTCTAGTGTGACTGCTAAAGCAGTTAAAGAGCCTCTTTAGTGGTAGTTGCCTTAGTGGCCTTAGCTATTTGTCGGGGACTGCTTAAGCTTGTCCTCTTAAGCGGATGTCGCTTAAGCAATGGGGTTGGCGTTTTAGAGGCCTCCGCCATTTCCTTGGTGGCCACTTAAGCGGTTTATGTCCGCTTTAGTGGTAGCCGCTTAAGCTACCAATTGTCCACATTAGAGGTACCTGGGGGTGTTAAATTCCCCTTCTTCACCTAATTTTCTCTCAGTTTATCAACTCTTTTTCCCTCATTTTGAGAGTATGTGACATGGGAGAGTGTGGGGAATCATCCATTGAAGCAAAGGTAAGTTAGCCCAACACTTCTTGGTCGTTTTGGGCTAATATAGATTCCTAGATCTAACAAATGACTATGAATGTAGGTAGAGGTGAGAGGAACCAGTCAATAAAATAAAAAATAGTTCATGGAAAGTGGCTTATCAAGGCATATGACTGGTAAAACTAAGGATTTCCTTTCACTCAAAGCATTTCAAAGAGGTAGTGTGTCATTTAGAGATGGAAAAAAAGCACACATTTCTTAGTGTTAGTCAGATTGGTAAATCTCTTACTCATGCTATTATAGATGTTTATGATGAGAATGGTCTGCAGTATAATCTACTAAGTGTGTACCAACACATTCCTGGTTTCACAATTAGTACCGTTTTTAGTGCTTTCTAAGGAAATTTGATAACTCTCAGACAAGGAACCACAAATTGATTCACAATTTGTGATTCCATTCCATGGACTGTGCATTCAATCATGGAAAGTTGGAAGACTAAAACATTTTGGGACTTGTTCCATGGGTGGGTTCACGATTCATGTTAATGGAATGATATGGGTTCCACAAAATGTTCCATAAGTCGGGGAACTGGTTCACAACTTGCCAACCAGCTCATGGGGTCCTACAACTTTTAATTTCAGTATTATTTCCTATGCTAAGCACTGAGTATATTAGGCTCAAAATCTGAGGTTTTACAATATCTCTCTTATCATTTATCCTTAAATGAATGCTAAAGTCAAACTAAAAAAAATGGAATTACTCTTACTATCTTTCTGAAATTTACCTACTAACATAGACGGAATTGGTTCACACTATGAATTTGGAACTCTAGTAGAGCACATATGGAATGAATTTTCACATAAGACTACAAGTTTATAGGTCATGACATGATGTAGCACCTTGTATTCTATATCCACAAATACTCAGTATTCAGTACAAAAATTCAAGGTCTAGGACTTGAAGTCCCAAGCTAGTACGACTCATTGAATGAGTTATTCACTGCGACCACGAGTCATACCATGACTCATGGTATCCTGTCCAAAACTCCTAGGTCACCCTAACTCATGGTATGAATGGTAGATTGATGTATGATTGGTACATCAACTTGTATTAAGAGATTCCAGAAACATAACAAAGTCCCTCAAAACAACGGTTGTGTGTAAGCGTCGTACTTTTAAGGTATTGGTCACTCTATGACCCATACTAATGAACCAAAGACTTGTAAATCATTCAGTGACTATGAATTGAGGTATGAGTAGTACCTTTTACCACAACTAATAGGTTAAGTCATGGTATCCCGGACCAGAAAATTCTGCACTTCTTATTAATGGAAATTCATCTTTTCCCTGTCTTTTAACAATCTCCAACGATGTTTTGTTCATCCAAACCTATATATATATATATATATATATATATAAATATATATGAGATCCTAAAGACTATTCTTACTTTAAGCTATCAATATTAACTCTAGAACAAGTCCATAACAAGTTTAAACAAAATCAAGCAATCTAGGATTCTAAATCAAGCAAATTCTTCAAGTTTTATTCATCTAGTTTTGTTTTCATTAAGGTACTGTAATGACCGTCCATGTTATTTTCTTTATTTCCGCATGATTCTAGCATTTCAAGCCTTTCCACAGTGGTTGTAGGTTATTTATGACTTGTTGAAATTGTCAGTTCGGTTATCAGATAGTTCGTTTGAGTTTTAGGCTCAATTCCCTGTTTTGGAGCTTTTTCTGTTAAGGAATTGGTCTCGGACTTCTAATTTCCTATGGTAAGCACTGATTATACATAGGCCCAAAGTCAGAGGTGTTGCAATATCTCTCCGTTAGGATAATTTATTCTTAAATGAACGATAAAGCTGAACTAAAAAAATTGAACTACTCTTACTATCTTTCTAAAACTTACCTACAAACATAGATGGAACTGCTTCATACTACGAATTTTGAACTCTATTAGAGCATATATGTCATGAACGTACACATAAGACTACAAGGTGATAGGTCATGACATGATGTAGCCCCTTGGATTCCATAACCACAAATACTCAGTGTTCAGTTCAAAAATCCAAGGTCTAAGACTTGAAGTCCCAGGCTAGTACGACTCAATGAATGAGTAATTCACTGAGACCACGAGTCGTACCATGTCTTGTGGTATGCTACCACAAACTCTTAGGTCACCATGACTCATGGTATAAATTGTAGATTGATGTACGAGTGGTATATCAGCTTGTAATAAAAGATTCCAGAAACATAACAAAGTCCCTCAAAACCTCAGTTACATGTAAGAGTCGTACTTTTAAAGTATTGGTTACAATATGACCCATACTGATGAACCAAAGACTTGTAAATCCTTCAGTGACTATGAATAGAGGTATGAGTAGTACCTTGGACCACAACTAATAGGTTGAGTCATGGTATCGCGCACCAAATTTTTTTTGCACTTCTTATTTTACCCTATCATTTAACAATCTACACGATGTTTTGGTCATCCAAACCTATATATATATGAGTTCCTAAAGTCAATTTTAACATTAACTATCAATATTAAGTCTAGAACAAGTCCATAACAAGTTTAAAGAAAATCAAGCAAGCTAGGGTTCTAAATTAAGTAAATTCTTCAAGTTTTATTCATCTAGTTTTGTCTTCATTAAGGTACTATAATGACCCTCTAGGTTATTTTCTCAATTTCAGCATAATTCTAGCATTTCGAGCCTTCCCTTAGTAGGTGTAGGTCATTTATGACTTGTCGAAACTGTCAATTCGGTTATCAGATTGTTTATTTTAGTTTTAGGCTCAATTCCTTATTTTTGAGCTTTCGCTGTTAAGGACATAGTCTCGAACCAAAATTTTTACTAAATAATCTCAAATGAGAATTTTGATAGTGCCCTCAGCTCCGGACCATTGATTTTAGGCTAGGGGGAACCTTGGTTCTAGTCCCGAGGCTTCCGAACTCATTTTGGGCTATTGAGTAGATTTGCTAAAAAATAGAACTATGGGTGTGGGGCCCATATTTAGTCGAAACAATCTCAGATAAAAGTGTTGATGGTTCCATTGAGTCTGGAATGTCAAATTTTGTATGTAGCATATTTTGTTTGCGTGCACGGGGTTTTAAATGAATCTCGAGCACCCAGTCAAAGTCCATTTTGGACTTAACTAAAATCTGGTGTGACTGCTAAAGTGGTCAAAGAGCCATTTTAGTGGTAGTCGCCATAGTGGCCTTGTCTATTTGCTCAGGACATCTTAAGAACCTCTTGTCCGCTTAAGCTAATGTCTCTTAAGCAACGGGGTTGCCATTTTAGAGGCCTCCACCTTTTCCTTGGTGGCTTCTTAAGTGGTCAATGTCCGCTTTAGTGTTAGCTGCTTAAGCGACCAAGGGTCCGCTTTAGCGGTACCTGGGGATGTTAAATCCCCCTTCTTTACCTAATTTTTTCTCATTTTTTCAACTCTTTTCCCCTATTTTAAGAGTATATAACATGGGAGAGTGTAGGAACCATCCATTGAAGCAAAGGTAAGTTAGCCCAACACTCCTTGGTCATTTTATGCTAATATGGGTTCCTAGGTCTAACAAATGACTATGAATGTAGGTAGAGGTGAGAGGAAACAGTCAATAAAATAAAAAATAGTTCATGGAAAGTGGCTGATCAAGGTATATGACTAGTAAAACTAAGGATTTCCACTCACTCAAAGCATTTCAAGGAGGTAGTGTGTCATTTGGCGATGGACCAAAAGGACACATTTCTTAGCATTGGTCAGATTGGTAAGTCTTTTGCTCATGCTACTGAAGATGTTTACTGTGTGAATGGTCTGAAGTATAATCTACTAAGTGTGTACATTCCTGGTTTTAAGATTAGTAGTTATTAGTGTTTTCTAAGGAAATTTGATAACTCTAAGACAAGGTACCACAAACTGATTCACAGTTTGTAATTCCATTCCATGGACTGTGCATTCAATCATGGAAAGTTGGAAGACTAAAGCATTTTAGGACTTGTTCCATGGGTGGGTTCATGATTCATGTTATGGTTTCATGAACTGTGAACCACTTTTGTGGTTTATCAATGGATTGATATGGGTTCCATAAATCATTTCATGAGTAGTGGACCTGGTTCATGACTCGCGAACCAGCTCATGGGATCCTACAACTTCTAATTTCAGTATCATTTCCTCTGCTAAGAACTGAGTATACATAGGCTCAAAATCTGAGGTGTTACAATATCTCTCTATTGGGGTCATTCATTCTTAAATGAACACTAAAGCTGAACTAAAAAAGGAACTACACAAGGACAACTTGGGAAAGTTTGATCCTATAAGTGATGAAGGAGTGTTTCTTGGTTATTCATCTCAAAGAAAAGCTTATAGAGTCTTTAAAAAATGGACTCAATGTGTTGAAGAAAGTGTCCATTTGATTTTTGATGAGCTGAATGAGATGGGTGAAAAGAAAAGCCCTGATGAAGAAATAATAGAAAAACTCATGCAAAATCTCAGAGAATTAATTTATATTTAAAAGACAACAAATAGAAACTCATCCACAGATGAACAGGGTAAAAATGAATTGCGTGTGGACATATCTTCATCAACTCAAGCTCTAGATACTCCAGAACCTGATACCTCTAAAAGTAACAACATTGATGCCTCACCTACTACTGAAGAGTATAAGGAACAACTCATAGAATTGCAATTGTCAAACTAGAGGCACTTGAAGTCTCATCCTTTGGACAACCTGGTTTCCCCACTTGACTCAGGAATACACACTTAATCTAAGAAAAGAAACATGGTTTCCTTCTCAGCATTATTGTCTCAAATTGAGCCCAAAAACATCAAGAAAGCATTGAAATATTAAGACTGGATAATTGTAATACAGGAGGAGCAACATCAGTTTGAAAGGAATAAGGTATGGCATCTGGTCCCTAAACCCTCTAATAGAACTATTATAGAAACTAGATGGGTGTATTGAAATAAACTGGATGAGTTTGGAACTATGGTCGGGAACAAGGCTAGGTTGGTTGTGCAAGGTTACAATCAAGAAGAAGGTATAAATTATGATGAAACATTTGCTCCAGTTGCTAGGATGGAAGCTATTCATATTCTTATTGCTTTTTCATCCTACATAGAGTTCAAACTATTTCAGATGGATGTAAAGAGTGCATTCTTAAATGGATACCTAAAGGAAGAAGTATATGTGAAGCAGGCTCCAGGGATTGAAAATCATGAGTTTTCAGATCATGTGTTCAAGTTTGACAAAGCTCTCTATGCATTGAAATAGATGCCAATAGCATGGTATGAAAGGTTATCTAAATTCTTCCTAGATAATGGGTTCAAGAGAGGAAAGATTGGAAACACTCTCTTATTAATATCTAGCAGAAAGAATCTACTCATCGTGCAGGTTTATATGGATGATATCATTTTTGGATCAACTCTAAATTCTGTGTGTGATGACTTTGCCAAGCTCATGGGAAGTGTGTTTGAAATGAGCATGATGGATAAAATTATGTTCTTTCTTGGGCTACAAGTAAATCAAATATCTGATGGAGTTCTGATTATTCAGAAAAAGTACATCCTTGAGTTGTTAAGAAATACAAGATGGAGGATGCTAACTAATAGACACTCTAATTAGCATTACCACCAAATTGGACAAAGATGAACCTGGTTGTTCCCTCTTATATCTGAGTACTAGTAGGCCAGACATTGTGTTCAGTATTGGCATGCGTGCAATATTCTAAGCATGTCTAAAGGAATCTCACTTGAAGGCAGCCAAATGAATTTTGAGATACTTAAAGGGAACAACTGATCTTGCTCTTTTCTATCCATTTGGAGACACCTTTGATCTAATTGGATATACTGATGCTGATTATGCTGAATTCCTTATTAATAGGAAGAGAAAATCTGGAATGGCTCATTTTCATAGCTCATCATTGATTTCTTGGGGAACCAAGAAGCAAAACTCAATTGCCGTTTCTACAGCCGAAGCTGAATATATAGTTGCTGCTTTATATTGTGCTCAACTCCTATGGATCAAGCAATAGCTTGAGGACTTTAAAGTGGTTACTAAGAATGTGCCATTATTTTATGACGACACCAGTGCCCTTAATATGGCAAAGAATCCTGTTCAACTTAAGAGGACCAAACATATTGATTTTTGACATCACTTCTTGAGGGACAATATTAATAATGGGCTTATCTACATGCAATTTTGTCAAACAGAGGGCCAAGTTGCTGATATTTTGACTAAGGATCTTGGAAGGGAAAATTTTTAAAGGATTTGGGCAAGGCTCAGTTTGATTAAATTACACTAATTCATCTCCAATATCACAGCTATAAAAGGTAGGTAGGTATATGAAGTAAGAACTCTCATAGTGTTTCATTAATCCATGTACCTTTGTATATACACATATGTGTGGAACACAGTACCTCATGCTTTTGTATCCTTATGCATGTTAGCTTCTGCTTCTTGGGTTATTCACATGTTAGAACTTGCTTTGTTTTACGACTTTAGCTTTTTAATGATGCTAAAAGGGGGAAAATTGGTATGATTGTGAAAAGGGTACATGGTGAAGGGGGGAACCTGGTGTAAGAGGGAACTTGATTGGAATGTGATGTGTGGTTTGGCATGGCCAATTTTTGCTTGGATGATGTTGGTGTAAGGAGGAAGAATAAATATGTATTTGTCATTATCAAAAAAGGGGAAATATTGGGTTATAGCCTTTCTTATTGTGACTCATGTTTTGATTATTGGAAAACCTAGTTAATGGACTAGTTACATCAACTGGTGTCCCAATATGTAGTTGTACTTATTTGTCTTATGTGCCAGCTGTCCAGTACCCTCTGGTAGTGTCAGAAGATTTATGGGATGCGGTATTAGTGGTCCTCTCTAGTGTCCACCAATGAGAAGGATTCTCTCTCAATGCTTATCATAATCTTGTGGTGAGAAGCTCCAATTTTTGCAAATTAGAAAATGCATTCTCTCAAGCAAAAGCTGCATTGTATTTGATATTGCAAAGATTCTGCAATTTAGAACCCTTTTGCTCATACTGAAATATATCTTTATTTCTAGGTTGATTGAGTTTTCGTTTTGGTCTAACAATTGTAAATTCACTTCTCTATTAGAGATTCTTGTGGGTAGTTTTGTGATTAAATTCTTGTTGAGCTATTTAGATAGAGTTATCTAAATGGAGTATTTCAAGTAGAGTTACTATGAAAGAGATGTAGAAATAGAGTTATTGCTAGTGAGTAAGGATTAAGAGTTTAATTCCTAGATTGTATAAGAGTTGTAATCATTTTCATTTATTAGTGATTAGTGGAGTGGTTGGTGAAATCCTACTAGGGCAGATCATGGTTTTACTCCTTTGAGCAAGGAGATTTCCACGTAAACATCCTTTGTCATTTACTTTACTGTTGTTTTCATTGTGTTCTTGTTGTTCTTCAATTTCCTCATACATGGACCTGGTATCGAATCAGGTCTTAGTTATTGTGGTGTAATCTTTCAAACTATCAGAACATAAGCTTCTTCAGCTATTGGTAGGAAAATTCTGAAGGCACCACATCATACACCAAGTAATTAACAAAATCTGTGAACCATAGAATTAAGTCTTGTGATGCAGCCAATACTTTCTCATATGGAAAACTATCATTAATGGAGACCTCATCATTCAATTTCAGCATCACTTCTTCCTCAAGTCATGACACGTGATCAACCACCTGATTTTCAGTCCCCTTTTTATCCTTGACCTCAAAGTCAAATTCTTGCAACAGAAGTACCCAGTAAATTAATCTAGACTTTGCATCCTTTTTTGGCATAAGATACCTAAAAGCTGCATGGTCAGTATGCACAATCACTTTCGCACCAAGCAAATAAGATCAAAATTTCTCAAAAGCAAAAATCACAGCAAGCAATTCTTTTTCCATCACAGTATAATTTTTCTAAGTTGGTTAAGTGATTTGCTAGCATAATAGTTTGGATGAAGTATCTTCTCATGCCTTTGGTTTAGGACAGCTCCTAGTGCCACTCCACTAGCATTGTACATAACCTCAAATGGCATGGATCAATTAGGTGATAGAATAATTGAGTCTGATGTTAGTTTCTATCTAAGGCACTCAAATAAGTTTAGACACACATCATCCAAAAAAAACTTCACCTCCTTCTCCAACAATTTACACAAAGGGTGTGCAATTTTAGGAAGTCCTTGATGAACCTATGAGAAAATCCATCATGCCCCTAAAATCTTTGGATACCCTTCATAGAGATTGATGGAGGAAATTATTCAATCATCTCAATCTTCACCTTATCAACCTTGATACCCTTCTTTGAAATCCTGTGATCGAGCACTATCTCTTATTTTACCATGAAGTGGCTTTTTTCCCAATTAAGCACCAAATTGCAATCTTCTCACTTTCTCCAAACACAAGTCAGATGGGCCAAGCAATCTTCAAAAGAGTCACCAACCACTAAAAACTCATCCATGAATACCTCGATAGTGTCATCCACCATGTCTAAGAAGATAGACATCATGCATTGTTGAAAGGTTGTTAGCGTATAACATAATCCAAATGGAATTCTCTTGAAAGAAAATGTCCTATATGGACAAGTGAAAGTGGTCTTCTCTTGGTCTTCGAGGACAATAGAAATCTGATTTCATCCTAAGTAACCATCAAGAAAATAATACCATCCTCTACCAGCAAGATGGTCTAACATCTGGTCCATAAATTGCATAAGAAAATGATCTTTTTCAGTCCATGCATTAAACTTCCTATAATCCATGCACACTCATCAATCGACGACCGATGTCATTAGAATATGCTCTTTCTTAGCATTTGGAACAATAGTGATTTCACCTTTCTTTGGCACATATTGAATCGAGCTCATCCATTTGGTGTCTACAATAGGGTAAACCACACCTGCATCCAACCATTTGATGATCTCCTTCTTGACTACCTTTTGTATAGGTGGATTAACTAGGAATACAATCTAGCTCGAGTTGGATTTTGTGAGTGCAGATTCCAGGTGAAATACCAATAGTATCAGCAATAGACTATCCAATGGCCCTCTTTAAATTTTGCAAAACCAATACTAGAGCCTCAATTTACCATTTGACCAAATATGCAGCTATAATGACTGGAAACGTGTTGTTGGCTCCTAAGAACGCATAGTAAAGGGGGGATGGGAAAGCTTTGAGCTCTAAGAAAGGAGGCTCCTTAATAGAAGGCTAAGACAATAGAGTTGCCCTATTATTCATATCCAAACATAAATTTTTGGACACATAAGAGTAGTAAACCATACCAGCAAGTGAGCTCACCATCTTATCATACTCATTAATATCATCACCCTCAAAGTTTATGATCACCGCCACTAGTGCCTCAATACCAATCCTCTCTGTAATATGATCTATCAAGGACTTCTCATCAACTTTATTAATAACTGATACCACACGCATGTAAGTTGGTTGCTTTATAAATTGGTAAACATTGAAAATCACTTCTTTATGTTTCAACCAAAACTTCAACTGAACAGTTTCTATATCAACTAATGCGCAACTAGTCACGAGGAATGGTCTCTCCAAGATGATGGGAACCTCAAAATCAACTTCACAGTCGAGGATGACAAAGTCAACTGGAAAGATGAACGACTCAACCTTTACCAAAACATCATACAAAAACTCCTACGAGCTTCTTTACAGTGCGATCTGCCATAAGAAGTCTCATCAAAGTTGGTTTAACAACCTCAACCGCAACTTTCTAAATATCGCTAGCGGCGTCAGATTAATACTAACACCCAAGTCAGACAATGCCTTTGCAAAATTTAATGCCCTAATGGTGCATGGAATGATGAACACTCCATGATTCTCCTTTTTCTACACAAGATACTGGGAAAATATTGTACTATAATAGTGCAACTTATCAATAGGCTCAAAACTCACGGTCCTCTTTTTTATCATAAGATCCTTCATAAACTTTGCATAGCCAAGCAGTTTCTACCTCAACTAAAGGGATGTTCGTAGAAAATTGTTTTAACATTGAAATAAACTTGTGATACTTCCCTTCTTCGGTTCTCTTATTCAATATCTTTAGAAAAAGTGGAGGAGGTCATGGAATGGGAGTCAAAATTTTTGGGACCTCCTTTTCCTTCCCCTTTTTACCCTCAGTCTCTTTTTCAATAATTAAAGATAGCTTTTTAGTCAAATTTTCATTAACACCTGATCTTCGGATTCGACAACCTTTTCAACATTAATCATCTCAGGCTCAGCCTCATCATCAACAGCTACTGGCATAGGTGTAACAATAGTCATCTTACCACTCCTAGTGGTTGCAGGCATGCAATGACTGCCATTCTTCAAATTTTGGACAGTATGGCTTGGAAGTGTCCCTTTTTGATGTTTGTTCAAAGCTACATAAATCTGGCCACACTACTGCTCTAATTGCTTAATTGTAGTAACATGTGACTCCACCTTTTGGATTATCTCAGAAATATTCGCTCAAATTTTTGTAAGGCTGGCATCAGTCTTTTCTACCCCTTTCAACACTTTGGAAAGCAGATCCTCCATCCTAGCATTACTAGACTCAGTTTTCCAACTACTGGGAGGAATGTATAAACCACTTCTATCATTCTTGTACCCATATTTCTTCTACCGGTCACCATCTTTGTCTCTACCTCCACTTCTATCTATATACCCAGATCGATTATAGTTGTTGTCCTTTGTAGTTGTTTTGACCTTGATTTCCTTTACTAGAGTGCCAAGTGTCTTGATTAGACTCTTGAGCTTTGGTCCAGAAACCCACCACCGAATCATCTAAATATTTTGCCTCCTCCTAAGAATCAGAATTATCATGTCTCAGTGCATTACCTTAGGAACTAACAACATTGACCTTTTATGTCCCTATTCCCATAAGCTATTTTGCAATTATGCTCAATTCGATTCTCATCGGAGCTACTTCTTGAATAATCCCCTCATTTATCCATCATTGCTCTGGGGATGCTCTTATCACATAAGTGCCTGTAGTAACATTGGAATCCCGTGTGTGCCAACCCCTGTTGGTTTTTTGTGATTCTATCCATTATCGATGAAGCCTACTCCTAAGTTAGACTCATAAATTCACCTCCTGTTATAGTGTCAACTACAACCTTGTTGTTAGTATTCAAGGATCTAAAGAAGATTTCAATCAAACTGTGATTATGCATTTTGTGATTTGGTACTTATTCTAGCTTCTTCTTAAACCTCAACCATGTCTCATAAGTGCCTTCTAGTGTAGCTTCCTGAAGTTATAGATATTATCTTTCAACTGAAATATTTTGGATAGTGGGAAAAATCTTTCAAAGAAGGATGTCTTCAAATCCCGCCAGGTAGTTATTGATCCGCTTGGTAGCTTTATTAGCCATAGAGTAACTTCACCAACCAAGGAGAAAAGAAACAACCATAGTTTGATATCATCATGGTTCACACCAGGTATCTTGTAGGACTTGCAAATCCCTACAAAGATCTTCCAAGTCAGCGTCATCATCTTCATTATCAAACTGGGGGACATGATGATGGGGGTGCTCATAGCTCCTGTTCCTTCTTTACTTTTTTTGTTCATCCAATGTAGCTTGATGAGTTGCCTCTTCTTGTCTAGCTTCTTCCTCAATAGCAGCTTGATGGTCTAATTGTTCCTATCTAGAATCTTCCTCAGCTAACACTGGGATTTGGCTTGCTCTGGGGTCTCGTGCTCTTTGTCATTATCTATTTTTCTCTGATTTCTTAGTGCCTTTTTGATTTCTTATGCCAAAATAATCTTTCTTGAAGATACTTAAGTTTTTTATGATTCATACATCATGTGAGCTCATGATATCCAATGTATAATCCCAGTTAGGAGGGATGTCTTATACCTTTCCAGTGTATAAAACCTATCTATCTATATGTAGATCCATTAGTGAGCCTTTTGGGCTAAGGAGAGTCGATCGACTTACGGTGAGCTCAAAATCCTACGGCGACATGTAGTTATGAGACTTGAATTAGCTGAACCCACATCCTCTCAGTGCTAAATAATCCTTCCAAAACTATGTATATAATCATATGCTCACAAGTAGTTCAATTTCTTTCTATCTAAAAGTAAATTGTGAGACTTGGCTAAAAACCATTCTTCTAGAAGTATGATCTCAAGTTTTGAAATTTATAGTACTAAATTATTATAAAATCATACTTCAAATAATCAAGGTTAATAAATGACCTTAAAAATCATTCTTTGATATTGATTTATATAATTTAGAACCGTTGAAAACATCTGAAACTGAATTTGATGAAATCTACAAACTAAGGTAAAAGCCCTAACTTTAAACATCATAATACTGTAATACTTTCTCAAAATCTTTACATGAGGATGAAAGGATACCCTCACTAAATTCTGACATACCTGAAGGACACCATTAACTTGAAGAGGAACTTTGAAGAATTTTGCTTGAACAGAAACCCTAGGTTCTTGACTGCTTGACAAATTTGCTCTTCCTTTGGATTAGAGAGAATAATGAGAGATTTGACCTAAAATCTAATAGATCTACTTTTGGGAAGTCAAAACATAGTGGGATAGGGTAAAAATAAGGAAAAGTCAATAATATCCTCTTTAAAACTTTGCTGAAAATTTCAGGATTTCATTCCATGGGTTATTCCATGAATAGTGGATTAGTTTCATGATTAGAACCGTTATTAGTGATTTATAAGGAAATTTGATAACTCTCAAACAAGGTACCACAAATTGATTCACAGTTTGTAATTCCATTCCATGGATTGTGCATTCAATCATGGAAAGTTGGAAGACTAAAACATTTTAGGACTTGTTCCATGGGTGGGTTCACGATTTGTGTTATGGTTTCACTGATTGTGAACTACTTCTGTGGTTCATTGATGAAATAATATGGGTTCCACAAAGTGTTCCATGAGTCGTGGACCTGGTTCATGACTCGCAAACCAGCTCATGGGGTCCTAAACCTTATAATTTTAGTATTATTTCCTATGCTAAGCACTGAGTATACATAGGCTCAAAATCTGAGGTCTTACAAATCTCTTCGTTGGGATCATTCATTCTTAAATGAATGCTAAAGCTGAATGAAAAAAAATGGAACTACTCTTACTATCTTTCTAAAACATACCTACTAACATAGACAGAACTAGTTCATACTATGAATTTGGAACTCAACTAGAGCACACTTGGCATGAACATACACATAAGATTACAAAGTGATAGGTCATGACATGATGTAGCACCTTGGATTCCATAACCACAAATACTCAGTGTTCAGTACAAAAATTCAAGGTCTAAGACTTGAAGTCCCATGCTAGTACGACTCATTGAATGAGTTATTCACTGAGACCATGAGTCATACTATGACTTGTGATATGCTGCCCAAAACTCCCAGGTCACTATGACTCATAGTATGAATTATAGACTGATGTACGAGTGGTACATCAACTTGTATTAAGAGATTCCAGAAACATAACAAAGTCCCTCCAAACCTATATATATATATATATGAGATACTAAAGCTTATTCTTACTTTAAACTATTAATATTAAGTCTAGAACAAGTCCATGACTAGGTTCTAAATCAAGCAAATTCTTCAAGTTTCGTTCATTTAGTTTTGTCTTCATTAAGGTACTGTAATGACCCTCCAGGTTATTTTCTTAATTTTTACATGATTCTAGTATTTTGAACCTTCCCATAACGGCTGTCATTTCAGTTATCAGACAACTCATTTGAGTTTTAGGCTCAATTTTTTGTTTTGGAGCTTCCGCTATTATGGAATTGGTCTTGGACCAAAACTCCTACTAAACAATCTCAAATGAAAATTTTGACAGTACCATCAGCTCTGGAACCTCAATTTTAGGCTAGGGTGACCATTAACTCAGGTCCCGAGGTTTTCAGACTCATTTTGGGCTATTGGGTAGATTTGTTGAAAAATGGAACTATGGGTGTAGGGCCATATTTAGTCAAAACAATCTTGGATGAAAATTTTGATGGTTTCATTGAGTCTAGAATGTTGAATTGGGTATGGTAGCATATTTTCTTTATGCGCACGGGGTTTCGAACGAATCCTGAGCACCTGGTTGGAGTCCATTTTAGACTTAACCACAATCTGATGTCTGATTTCTGGTATGATTGCAAAAATGGTCAAAGAGCCACTTTAGTGGCCTTGGCTATTTTTTGAGGACCGCTTCAGCGCCCCTTGTCCGCTTAAGCGACGGGGTTGCCATTTTAGCAACCTCCGTCTTTTCCTTGGTGGCCGCTTAAGCGGTCAATGTCTGCTTTAGTGGTAGCTGCTTAAGCGACCAAGTGTCTACTTTAGCGGTACCTGGGGTATTAAATCCCCCTTCTTCACCTGATTTTCTCTCATTTTCTCAACTTTTTTCCCTTTATTTTGTGAGTATGGGACATGGGAGAGTGTGGGGAATCATCCATTGAAGCAAAGGTAAGTTAGCCCAACACTCCTTGGTTATTTTTCATCGTTTTTCCCATTGAATTTTGTCCCTTTTCATTGTAGATTCTTATAAACTAGATCTTTAAATCCATAACTTTGTGGGCTGATTTGGGCCCCAATTTGTGCCCTATTTGTGCTCAACTTTTGAGCACACATTCCTTGTCTTTTGATGTACCTCGTGTTGGATTAAATTTTTGATTTCATTTGCGAGCCCCGCATGCCCATTCTTGACCTGAATTTTGACCCAACCTTTCATATATCAATATGGGTCTTGTTTTACTCGTATTGATGTGTAGATGATTTTGTTGATAGCATGGCGGCATTTCAAGATCGTGGAACAAAGACGAGCGAATTGTGGATAATTCAAGACTTGTGGTTCGGCATTGAGGTAGGCTTTGATCTACTTTTCTCTATGATATTATGTATTGCATAGATTGAATGCTAGGTAGGAATCACTGGATCAGATTATGACTAGTATATCATGACTTATTCTATTTAGGGAATTTGGGATATAAATGTGACATAAACCTTAGCATAGAATACTTGTTATAGCCTTAGAATCCTACTATCCTTTATTATAGGCTTGTTTAGTCATAGATTGGCATTATGGATCCTTTAGTATAAGGTTTACCATTGACTTAGTGATTTGGGTGGCATTTCCTCGATTAGATTCTCGTGGTGGCTTCATGCCCTTGATTACCGTAGTTTTCTGAGTTATGAGTTTTAGTTATGCATTGGTGGGCCCGAAGCCGTGGTTAGGATGCCAGTTGGACTCCAGGTGAGTATTCTATCCTTGAGAGGACATGATTCTAGTTTATAGATGCTTAGACGCTTATAGTGGTATTGTTTTGATACTGGTGATGGCATGCATACATTTAGGCGCATTCATGCTCCTTTAGTGGTAAGATTCCAACCAAAACCTTGATTTTTCTACTATTTTCTAAAAAGAGAATTATTTCCACTTTCACTTTTAAAATGGATTCTTTTATAATGAGAATCGTATCTCCTTACTTATTGGATTATGAGCTTTTGGAACTAAAAGTGATATTGTAGAAATTATACCTAGATCTAATTCGGTCCATGGTTTACCCTCTCTTTTAAAACTAATATTTATTTTGGTCTACGAAGATTTCAACCCTTTCTACATTATTACGATGATTTAGTCCTGAACTTGATCTTGGGCAATGGTTTATAGATGTACACTCTTTTAGTCACGGTTCGAGTCCGTGCACATATTATACAATATACACTTTTTTAGTCGTGGTTCGAGTTCATGCACTTATTATAAAATGTGCACTCTTTTATTCATGGTTCAAGTCCGTGCACTTATTACATATGTACATATATATATATATATCTGGTATTGGATGGGGTAAATGGATTATGGTGATTATTAGAAGTCTTAGTTTGGGACTAGGTAGTGTATACGAATATCCTGAATCCCCTATGGGCGCCTTCGTGCACGAGTCGTAGTGCCGGAGAAGGATGGTCACCGTAGGTCCTGCTTTTGTGAGCTACGGAGCTAGAGAAGGTGTGTACACTTGGTACTTTATGACACTTGGATCGGTTATGGTATTTTGGTTTATATTGCATTCATTCATTCATGTGCATTACCTATCACTAGTATAGTTATTTGGCGCCTGTATCTATCAGTTTTATGTGGGGCTGTATAGGTACAGGTTATAATTATTTTTTGCTGAGTGCTTCTGTGAACCTTCCGAGCTTATAGGGTCCCGATTAAGTAATTTTTTGCTTGGACTAGCTGGTTACTTATTTATTTATTATTATGGGTAGTTCGTGGCAGGATGATTATAGACTGGTACCCAAGTTTGGTGGTACATTTATGATTCCCTTCTTTATTATGGTAATTTACATTAATGATAGTTACCTCACAGTTAAACAATATGGTTAGGGACCCTGATTACACTAGTATTAGCTTCCCTACCTGGTCATGATCCTCAAGATACTAGGTTGACTCTCTCAGGATGTTACCTGTGCTTTAGTGCTACATGTATATATAAATATATATATATGGAATTACCGTATATCCCCCTCTTTATTGTCCATTCAAATTGTGTATGTATTCTTTGGTCTTGTATACTACCATGTATATACTTCTTTCACTCTTTATTGGTATATTGACTAGTGATATACGGTATTGTACTTTAGCTCCTGAGCACTGTTAAAATATGGTAGTTTACCCTTATTGCTTCATTAGCCTCATTATGCTTAGTTTTCCTGGATAGTTGCATGTAGCTATATTCATGCGTTACATGTTATTTATTCCTACATTATTTCTATAGCTCAGTTAGCCGATGCCTACTGAGTACTATATGTTTGGTACTCATACTACACTTCTGCAACCTACAGATCATAGTACGAGTTATCATCATTGATGTGTGCATCGTACAAAAAAGCTAGAGATCAGAGATTTAGGGTGAGCTCCTGACGCTCGGAGTGCTCCTACTCCATCTCTCTCTCTCTTATTGTTAGACTGATATCTATGTTGTATTTAGAGACATCTTTATAAATATATTCATCCCATATTTCACTTGTACTCCTGTTGTATTAGAAGCTCTTGTACTGGCTCCACCAGGTTTTGGGATTATATTAGCCTTTTTGTTATATTTATAATGCAGTTTCTTCTTTTCTCTTAGTACTTTGTTACTAGCCATTCTGGACTATGGGTTGGCTTACCTACTAGTGGGTTAAAGTAGGTACAATCATGACCTGAGAAATTAGGTCGTGACAAATTGATATCAGAGATTAGGCTTACAGGTGTTGTTGGTACAAGAGCTAAGTGTCTAGTAGAATCCTGCAGATCAGTACGGAGACATCTGTAGCCTATTTTTGGGAGGCAATAGGACATTCTTAGGAAATTCTATCCTTGACTCCCTGTCGTGTGTCCGTATTTCAGTGAACCTCTAGTACTTTCTTTGACTCCATTCTTTTCCATATGGATGGAACGAGGATCTATAGATGTGGATGGGACTTCTATACATATTACCAGAGTTTTGCTCAACATCAGAATAGAGAGTTAGAGATTAATGTTGAGGATCTTCAGCGTCATCCAGAGATGATGCCTACTATATCGAGTAATTCTCAGGCCAGAGTTGGATTTGTTGGGGTTTAGTAGGGATCCTTATTAATTTTAGAGTATGAGAATTGGTTTTTGGATTAGGCCAGACGCACTCCCATGTTATTTCCTACTGAGCATGAGAAGGTGTAGAGATTTATTAGAGGATTGTCTTCACCAGTCCCTTTGGCATCGGAGATTTTGGTAGCAGCTGGGTCTTCTTTCCTTTAGGTTATAGATTATATGAGGGCTATAAAATGGAATTGTATTGGGACATATAGTAATGGCGGTAAGAGGCCATATCAGTAGTTCAGTATTAGTGGTATTCGGTTTGGAGGTAGGAATCCTTCCAGTAGAGGTCAGCATCACTTGCAGCCCATCAGATCCATACAGTTAGCACATAAGAGTATAAGTGGCTCTTTGATAAATCGTGGTTGTCTTAGTAGACAGAGTCTGGTCAGGAAATACAGGTTATTCAGTCTTGGTTGTCAGGTCATGACAGTTGTTTTAGATCAGTAGGTATAGTATATTAGAGAGTCCCTAGGGTATGTTTCCATTGTGGTGAGATTGGCCTTTGGTCTAGAGAGTGCCCCACGCATCAGTTGGTCAGCCAGTTGGGGTTAGCTTGTGTTTCTCCTCAGGTTAGAGCTTCAGGAGTTTGTTATGACTGTAGTGAGACTGACCATTAGTCCAGAGATTATTGAGCAGCCAGACCAGTCTCTTAGTATTGTGGCACCTTTGGCTAGAGGTGATGTCCTTAGTGTTTCTGTTGATTGTTCAGATCCTCTGTCTAGACTTAGACATGTTTATATTCGTACTTCTTTAGGAAAGTCAGGGACCATGACTTCAGATTCCATTGTATAGGTACGATTTTGATTTGCTATCTTTTAGCTTCTATTTGAATTATCTTAGGGTTTTCACACCTATCAGTGGTTATATGCCTCGACGTTACTATATGGATTGTTGTATGACTTTGTGTAGATTTATACTTATTTGACTAACCTCGTAGATGATTTCTTTTAGTAGTGGATTGAGTAGATTAGTATTGTGATTTTCCTGGGGTGTAGCATTTGGGTTCGAGTTCAATTTTTTTGACATATTGGCCTTGTTATGGCCCTCAAGTGGTACTTTTGTTGATTTTCATTTTTGGTACCACCTGCATCTTATGTTGTGATTATTATAGTAGTGATTTGATGTTGATTGATTCTTATTTGATAGATGGCTAGACTAGCGTTATCTAGTTAGCTTTTCCCCTTCCTTACGATTTTTATTTTGTTGGCTTAAATGCCTACCTTAGTTGGTTGGCCTTCCTTTTCTGTTAGAAGGTCGGTCGTAGAGCGGATTATAAAGATAAAGGTAAGTTTGGCCTTCCATGGCTTTGTTGTTATTTTAGTAATAGCAGTCTTCTTCTATAGACCGTTTCTATTGGTGATACGTTTGGAATTTGATTCTTCCAATCTGGATAGTTCATCTCCCAGTAGTGGTATCGATCTTGGTGTTGATGTTTAGTTAGAGTTGGAAATTTGGTTCCATTACCCGTTTATGATGTTGAAAGGTCTGAGGCTTACTTTCTGATTTGTTGGTTTGTCTCCTGGTGATCGTTTTGATCTTGGTATTGGTGTAGAGTTGGATACTCCATTTTTACTGTAATGTGGTTTATGATTCAACTGAGTTAAAGTGGGTGTAGTTTGAGGAATTTGAAAAAGTCTTATCTCGTCATTTGTTCGGCCTAATATGACTTTAGGGAGTGTTTCTGCTTGGTGATATATGCCTATGGGTACTTGTAGCCATAAATTGAGTACTAGATTGGCCAGATTCAGGTTAGGGTCGTATTTTACGAGTTGCTCGAGTTTTGGCTATCATTATTATTATTTTTTGTAGCCTTAGTGAGTTCTTGGATATGCCGTGATGTGATATATCCTCAGTGGATATGGATTTGATTGTACATATCTTTAGCTTGTGGTCTTCTGATGTCGCCCAAAATATGACTCTGAAGAAGTATAAAGCGGTCATTGTATCAAATATAGAACCCAAATAGGTTGGGGTCGATCTCATAGGGAATAGGATGAAAGTAGGTTGAGTTCTTGTTCGAGTAGTTGGCAAATAAGTAAAAAGGGGGGAATATTTGTAAACAAGTGTTGATTCTTTGAAGTTGTTTTCACTATGAGAAATACAATAGGACTGTGGTCCTCAATGATTCCTTAACTCTACTAGTTATTGGTGCTGGCAAAACTGTCCCGCTGTGTTGCATGCAAAATCTGACAAGATATGTTCTTCTAAGCGTCTCTCGACCTTGGTTAGACAAATTTCACTCTTCTCCTCTCGGTCTCCGAGTGTCGCACTACTAACGCTTGTCCTGGATCTCAGATAACTATTCCTGCTAAGGCTCAAGTTATTAGATGAAGGTTGATAGCTTCAAATCTCTGTTGTTATTTCCTTTTCCCAATCTCTACCTCTCTGTCGAGCAAGTCTAGAATACAGGCGAGTTTCTAACGTTTCCAACCATCAGAAGATCAATCAAAACGAAGGAAATTACAATACATGCATTCACACTGGTTTAGAATTGCTTTGCACTTAACCCATTTCATTAATTCCTTATGGTTCACACAACCCTAGTTAATGAGTTTAGCTACTCATGTTCGCAAGAGCACAATAAGAATTCGAAGATGAAGACATAATTGTAAAGTCACAATAATGAAGAAACTCTGAAATCTCAATTATGAATAAAACCCTAGAATCGGTGTTCCAAGATTACAAAATAATAATGTGTTTCTGAACTCAAAATAATGAAAAACTATCTCAAAACAATGTAATGACTCCCTCCCGCACATAGGAAAATACAGGGGTATTTATAGATACAAGATGAATCCTATCCTAAACAAAGTAGGAGACTAAAGTCGGCAATTTTCCACGGTATCGTGACTTGGTATCATGGAACCAAGCCACGTCACTTGGGTCTCTGTTGTGAGAATCAGGCAGCACCACACAATCTCTGAAGTGTATTCATGGCACCCACTCATGTCACGTGAGTGGAGTCATGCCACGTGGATGCCTTCCGTGAGAATCAGATAACATTCAATATCTCTGAAGATGGCTCACGACAGCCACTCACGTCACGTGAGTCCTGTCGTGAGTCACTCCTCTGGTACTGGATTCAGCTCTTTCGTGTTTAGATACTTCATTCTCAAGCATGATTTCTTCCTTTTTGTCCATTTTGCCTCCAAAACCTATTCTCCTACAATATAGAACAGAAAACACGTCATACCAACCAAACACACCCAAGTTATGGCATATTTTCCTTGTTTTAAGCATCGAAAGTGTCATGAAACCATGCCACATCAACACCCTCAACTTAGAACGTTTGCATGTCCTCAGGCGAACAAAATAAAACAAACATATATAAAGCTTAACTAAGAGAAACCTAAGGGACCTACGACAGTCAACTCATTGCTTTTGACTTCAAAACTTTTCTGACCCCTCCTATTTACAACTCAAAACCACGGTGTGTATACATGCAACATATTATCATGACACAGAAGGGATCAAGTGATGGCATCAAATTATGAAGAAAACATTGAGCATATATGCAAATGACATTATCCAAAAAAATAGCAGCTAACAATGCAACCCATGTACTCTCATAATCAAAGAAGTCCCATACACTCACAGTTTACTAATGAATCTCAAATTAGGGACTCGGTCAAAACACTCTCTCTCACAAAGAAGTTCAAACAGTGTGCATGAAATACCATAGGCTTGCCCTTATTTTCTATGCCTTAGTTTTTCGGAAAGTTGGACTAGGATCAGTATAGGACTTTAATAGGCTTGTAATGTAGGCTTGGGGATGGGTATGGTACATATGAATATGGTGACTTAAACCTCCTTGACACTACACTATTTTTGGCTCCACTTTTCAACCATGCTTATTTATTCTCACTTATTCTCCTTCATTTATTTTCAGCTTTTGGGTGTGATTTTCTTTACTTTCAAAACACAATTTTCTCCCTTTTTTTTTTTAATTTCTATTCATTTCACTTTTCTTTTCTTTTTTTTTTTCATACCCAAATCTGTTTTCTCTCTTTTTCTTTTACTAACCCCTTCTTCATACCCAAATCAATCTACGCACCCCTATAATAGCCACCCTTAACTCAGGAGATTTTCCTGAGTTGAGGTACACAATGTCCAAGGAGGGAACAGGGCTAAGACATGTTCATTATAATTCAAAATGGGAAGGTGAATAGGCTAATGAAAGAAACAGGTCAATTAAGGCTCAAAATTGGGATCAAGGGATACTTAATTCATTTGGTCAAGCATTTTGGCTAAACGTGGACTTATTCAAAAACGGCCTATGATCCTTTCCTAACCACTATCCTCTAACCTAGGCAAGACTAACCGGGTAAGTTCTAGATTGCACACACAAAGTCAACTAAGTAATGACTTCACACACACATAGCACAGGGTTACATTATCAACTACTACCTATCTGGGTTCATGCAATGCTAGCTACAATTATTCTGCCTATAACACTAATGCCATAAAAAGATCCAACAGTTGTCACAAACTAACATACTACACACATCATTTAGAAACAAACATTTCAAGAGGGGTATCCTTTAAATAATCAAAAAGCATCCTTATCATTCAAAATACATTCAAAATTGGACTGAACTAAGGTTCCCCTATTTTTCTCCTAATTAAACATGAAAACACATAACTAATATAAATAAACACCTAAACATGTTGGTTCTACTATGATAGCACTTGAGGGAAAAGAAACACGACAACAAAACCCCCCAAGAGGACATATAGACCTACAAGTACTCCGCCCCCATCAAATAAGCGTGCATTGTCCCCAATGCATTAGACTAAAATAAAACAAGGGAGTTAGGAACATACCAGTGGTAGCCTAGGTGCGAGGGTCTAATGTCGATCAAAATAACAAAAATTAAAACAAATGTAGGAATAGAAAGACACATTGGGTTGCCTCCCAAGCAGCGCCTAATTTAACGTCACGGCACAATGCAGGTGTCTTGATTACTCAGACTTCATCAAGATATCCCTTGGGTTTGCCTCCCGCGTCATCTAAAATATTTATTTCTGTAACCACCCTCATGTCTATTGGTTGCTGCATAGTTCTGCAAACATTGAACGTAACTTTCTTATTATTCAGCCTGAATTTCAGCTCACCCCACTCCATATCTACCAATTCTCTGCCGGTGGCTAATAATGGTCTCCCCAAAATTATGAGCATTTCAAAATCGACCTCACAGTCCAAGACAACAAAGTCAGCAGGAAAGATAAATTGTTCAACCTTGACTAAAACATCAAATAATATGCCTACAGGCTTCTTGATCGTACGGTCCGCAATCAACAACTGCATCTTTGTTGGCTCGAGGGTTCCCAAGCCTAATTTCTTGAATACTGCCAGCGGCATCAAGTTAATTCTTGCACCTAGGTCACACATATCTCTGGCAAAGTTAACTGACCCAATTGTGCATGGATTTATGAAGGCACCGGGATCGTCTTTCTTTTGCAAAAGAGAACGGGATGCAATTGCACTACAATGGTGTAAATCACCAACAGACTCATAACTAACAGTTCTCTTCTTTGTGACCAACTCTTTCATGAACTTTGCATATCCCGACATTTGTTCCAGTGCCTCCACCAATGGAATGTTTATAGAAAGTTGCTTCAATATAGACATGAACTATGAATTTTTCCATGCTTCTTCTTCTTCTTCAAGCACTGAGGGAATGTAGGTGGCATCTTAGGAATGGGGTTTATCATTTGTAGGGCTTCCTTTGCTTTCTCATTTTCAGCATTCGCCTCGTTTTCATCAGTCTTTGGCTCGTCAACTTCTTTCATGATCTCCCCACTAACAAGTTTATTTTCATCCACCTTCTTCTTAAGACATTGAGGGAAAGGTGGAGGAAGTTTTGGGAATGGAACATACTTTTTTAGAGCTTCCGTTACCTTTATCGTGGCGTTCGTTTGCTCTTCTAGTGTAGCCTGAACACCCTCAACTTGTTTGGGTGCCTCAATGAGAGTCATTCCACTTCTTGTTATGATAGCCATACAATGAACATTATTTTTTGGGTTTGGGATGGTGTTGCTCGAAAGTGTACCTAGTTGACGCTGGTTTAATGCCACCGATAACTGCCCGAACTATTGCTCCAACTATTTTATGGCAGTTGAGTGAGATTTAACTTTCTGACTTATTACTAAAATATCTGTCCTAATCTCTTTTAGATAGTTTTCTTGGCTCTCTGACCTCATAACCAGTTTATTAAGAAGGTCTTTAATCCTTGAATATCCAAACTCATCATTACAATTCCCTGGTGGTACCTAAAGACCACTCTTCTCTCTATAATCTTCCTTTCGTCTCCTATCATCGTCACGATCTCGTTCTCTATCTCTATATCCTGACTTGTTGTAATTGTCTCCACAGTAGTTCCGACCTTGATTCCCTTGCCTCGAATTCCAAGAGTCTTGATTAGACCCTTGACCCTTGGTCGAAAACCTGCCACTTCTCGATCCAAATACTTAGCCTCTTCATCAGATTCATAATCGTCATGTCTAGGCATTTTACCTTGTGCACCTACAGCATGCACCTTCTCAGCATCTCTGGCCGCAATCTGTTTGGCCAGTAGACCAATTTCTATCCTTAGTTGTGCAACCTCTTGAGTTACAAATTCGTCCAAAGCCCGTTGTGCTGCTGAGGCTCCAATAGCATATATGCCAGCAGGCATTTCTGTCTCCCGAGTATCCCATCCTCGGTTGGTCTTAGTGATACAATCTAATATCTCCAAAGCTTGTTCCCACCTCAGACTTATAAATGCTCCGCCAGTGATAGTATCTGCTACAACCTTAGTATTTGCATTCAAAGCCCTGTAGAAAATTTCAAGTAAATTCCTACTACTCATCCTATGATTTGGAACATTTTGAAGCATCTTCTTAAATCTTAGCCATGTCTCATAAAGTGCTTCAGAATGTAGTTGTCTAAAATTATAAATGTCGTCCTTCAACTGCAGCATCTTAGAAGGTGGGAAAAATCTTTCTAGAAATCGATTTCTTAACTCTTGCCAAGTAGTGATGGAACCTCGTGGTAATTATGCCAACCACAAAGTCGCCTCTCCTGTTAGAGAAAATGCAAACAATCTCAATCGAATAGCCTCTTAGTCAACTTTGGGCAAATTATATGAAGTGCAGACTCCCACAAAATTCATCACGTATATGTTTGGGTCATCAGTAGAAAGACCGGCGAACACACCCTTTAGGTTTATTAGGTGAATCATGGAACTGGTAATGTCAAATTTAGTGCCCTGAGGTAACTCTGGTGGAATAATGGCACCAGTCTCTATTGGCTCAAAGTAGGCCACATCTTCTTCCTCAGGATCATCATAAACTGGTACATGTGGTCTTTGAAGTGGTTGGTGATCTCTCAGTGTTCTTTGTCTCTCTTCAGCCTCAGCCAGTCGCTGGGCTGCCTCTTGCATAGCTCGATTATCTGTCTCTGCTTGCCTAAGAGCAGCTTGTCTAGCATGCTCTTCTTGTGTCAATCTAGTAGTAGTTTGATCCGCTGTTTCATCACCAACCGGGTGAATTGGTTGATTATGAATGTCTCCCATGGCGGCAGGATCCTGAACTTCATCGGTATTCACCATTCTTCGATTAACTCTCAGAGTCCTTTCTATTTCAAGATCAAGTGGAATCAGGGGATTGCCTTGACTCCTAGTATTGGGCAAACACTGGCGTGTACCCTTAAAAGTATAGAAAAACAATACCAATCAACTCCAACAAATAAATAATCAACTCCGTAACCGTATTCCCCGACAACAACTCCAAAACTTAATGTCACCCAAAATATGACTCTGAAGAAGTATAAAGCGGTCGTTGTATCAAATATAGAACCTAACTAGGTTGGGATCGATCTCATAGGGAATAGGATGAAAGTAGGTTGAGTTCTTGTTCGAGTAGTTGGCAAATAAGTAAAAAGGGGTGATTATTTGTAAACAAGTAGTGATAGTAAAAAGTGTTGATTCTTTGAAGTTGTTTTCAATATGAGAAATACAATAGGACTGTGGTCCGCAATGATTCCTTAACTCTACTAGTTATTGGTGCTAGCAAAACTGTCCCGCTGCGTTGCATGCAAAATCTGACAAGATATGTTCTTCTAAGCGTCTCTCGACCTTGGTTAGACAAATTTCACTCTTCTCCTCTCGGTCTCCGAGTGTCGCACTACTAACGCTTGTCCTGGATCTCAGATAACTATTCCTGTTAAGGCTCAAGTTATTAGATGAAGGTTGATAGCTTCAAATCTCTGTTGTTATTTCCTTTTCCCAATCTCTACCTCTCTCTCGAGCAATTCTAGAATACAGGCGAGTTTCTAACGTTTGCAACTGTTAGAAGATCAATCACAACAAAGGAAATAACAATACATGTATTCACACCGATTCAGAATTGCTTTGCACTTAACCCATTTCGTTAATTCCTCATGGTTCAAACAACCCTAGTTAATGAGTTTAGCTACTCATGTTCGCAAGAGCACAATAAGAATTCAAAGATGAAAACATAATTGTAAAGTCACTATAATGAGGAAACTCTAAAATCTCAATTATGAATAAAAACCTAGAATCGGTGTTCCAAGATTACAAAATAATAATGTGTTTCTGAACTCAAAATAATGAAAAACTATCTCAAAACAATGTAATGACTCCCTTCCGCACATAGGACAATACATGGGTATTTATAGATACAAGATGAATCCTATCCTAAACAAAGTAGGAGACTAAAGTCGACAATTTTCCACGGTATCGTGACTTGGTATCATGGAACCAAGCCGCATCACTTGGGTCCCTGTCGTGAGAATCAGGCAGCACCACATAATCTCTGAAGTCTATTCATGGCACCCACTCACATCATATGAGTGGAGTTACGCCACGTGGATGCTTGCTGTGAGAATCAGACAACATTCAACATCTCTGAAGATGGCTCACTACAGCCACTCACGTCACGTGAGTGGACTTCACGACACATGAGTCCTGTCATGAGTCACTCCTCTAGTACTGGACTTTGCTCTTTCATGTTTAGATACTTCATTCTCTAGCATGATTTCTTCCTTTTTGTCCATTTTGCCTCCAAAACCTATTCTCCTGCAATATAGAACAAAAAACACATCATACCAACCAAACACACCCAAGTTATGGCATATTTTCCTTTTTTAAGCATCGAAAGTGTCATGAAATCATGACACATCATCTTCCCCGTCATGATTATGTCCTTGGCGATATTTCAGCTTCAGCCCTTACGAGGACCATTGAGTATATGCTCAATTTCTGATAGTGAGATTGATTTGGGTATTTGACCCTAGTGAAGGCTTGTTGACTCCAGTTTTGGATTTTGATGCCTTCGTATGACGACTTGGAAGTTGCAATAGATCTTGGTGTATGAATACTTGCTTGTCAACATGATCAGTTTGGATGGTTGAGTTTGAGTAGTTCGGTTTAGGTGCTGTGATTATAGCTATGGATTGTGTATCTTGGGTGCAGTCTCCATTTCCAGATTTGTTTCAGTTGAGCATTCATTTATAGGTCGTCTAAGCCTACTCTTTGCCTACCGACTCAATTTTCTTCAGTTCAGATGGATCATACTTGATTAATGCTTGGAATTTAGTTTATTGGAACATGGTATTGGTTTCTACTACTCTGGACCTTAATTCTCAATTTTCGTCAGAATTTTGGATTGTCTTCTGTGCATAAGAAATGTGCTTAAGTTGGACTTAGCATGGTTTAACCCACAGTCGCTGGGGCATCCTGGAGTGGATCATAGTGGATCATTCATCTTCAAGAGATTTTGCTTCGGATTAATGATTATTAGTTTTGAGGGTCATTTTGACAAGTTGTAGCTTTGGCTAAGGATCATAGTCTTTGGTCATCTCCATTTTTGTGTCCAGGTAGCACCTTATGGGCTTACTCTTATGCCTGCCATTATGGATTCTCAGTAGATCATCTTTAGTCTTTCAAGAACAATGTAATGGGTTTGTACTGATAGGACTCGGATGATATTTTGTGTGGTTCAGAGTAGATAACAGGTTTGGAAAGGCAATAGAAGGTTAGATTTAGAAATTGGATTTGGTTGCATGATTCATGCCTTGGATTGCCTTTAGCTTTGATGAGTTTTTGCTTGGATGTACTTGTATCAGTGTATTGTCAGCTTATTATGGTTATGATTTACGTACATTGGTTGTTCTCAGTTTAGTGGAGGCCAATTGGTTGCTGAGGATGAGTTTTGACTTTTTGGGAAGTAAAGTAAGGAAGTTGGTTGAAAAAGGGATACCTATAGCAAAATCCCTTGGAAGCATTATGTCTGCTGAGAGGTTATCTGGGGAGATATTCTCGGGGAATGCACGCCCAGTACCTCATCTTTTTGAGTTTTTAGGCTCTTTCTATTCATTGACTTTCGCGGACGAAAGTCCTTTTAGTAGTGGATGTTGTAATGACCCTCTAGGTCATTTTCTCAATTTTCGTGCGATTCTAGCACTTCAAGCCTTCCCACAGCGGCTGCAGGTCATTTATGACTTGTCAAAACTGTCAGTTTGGTTATCGGATAGTTCTTTTGAGTTTTAAGCTCAATTTTCTGTTTTGGAGTTTTTGTTGTTAAGGAATTGGTCTCGGAACAAAACTCCTACTAAAAAATCTCAGATGAAAATTTCAACAACGCCATCAGTTTTGGAATATTTATTTTAGGCTATAGGGACCCTTGGTTCAGGTCCCAAGGCTTCCAGACTCGTTTTGGGCTATTGGGTAGATTTGATGAAAAATGGAACTATGGGTATGGGGCCTACATTTAGTCGAAATGATCTCGAATGAAAGTTTTTATGGTTCCATTGAGTCAGAAATGTCGGATGTTGTATTATAGCATATTTTGTTTGCACCTACGGGGTTTCGAACGAATCCCGAGCACCCAATCGGAGTTCATATTAGACTTAACTAAAATGTGGTGTCTTATTTCTGGTGTGACCGCTAAAGATGTCAAAAAGTAGCTTTAGCGGCCTTGGCTATTTGCTTCCTATTTGTGTCCCATTTGTGCTATACTTTTAAGCACACATTCCTTGTCGTTCGAGGGACCTCGTGACAGATTCAATTTTGGATTTTATTTGTGGGCCAGTTCTTGACCCAAATTTTTGCCCAACCTTTCATATATCAATATGGGTCTTGTCTTACTGATATTATTGTGTAGATGATTATTTTGGTAGCTTGGTGGTATTTAGGGACCGTGGAGTAAAGACGAGCGAATTATGGATGATTCAAGACTTGCGGTTCAGCATCGAGGTAGGCTTCGATCTACTTTTCTCTATGAGATTGTGTATTGCATAGATTGCATACTAGGTAGGGATCATTGGATCAGATTATGACTAGTATATCATGACTTAGTCTATTTAGGGAATTTGGGATAGAAATGTGATCCAAATCTTAGCATAGGATACTTGTTATGGCCTTAGAATCCTATTATCCTTGATTATAGGCTTGTTTAGTCATAAATTGGCATTATGGATCCTTTAGTATAAGGTTTACCATTGACTTAGTGATTTGGGTGGTATTTCCCCAATTAGATTCTCGTAGTGGCTTCTGCCCTTGATTATCGTAGTTTTCCGAGTTATGAGTTTTAATTATGTATTGCTGGGCCCGAAGCCATAGTTACGATGCCAGTTGAACTCCAGGTGAGTATTCTATCCTTGAGAGGACATGATTCTAGTTTATAGATGCTTAGGCACTTATAGTGGTATTGTTTAGATACTGGTGATGGCATGCACACTTTTAGGCACATTCATGCTCACTTAGTGGTATGATTCCAACCAAAATCGTGATTTTTCTACTATTTGATAAAAAGGGAATTATTCCCACTTTTTACTTTTAAAATGGATTCTTTTATAATGGGAATCGTACACCCTTATTTATTTGACTATGAGCTTTTGGAACTAAAAGAGATATTTTGGAAATTAGACCAAGATAAAATTCGGTCTATCGTTTACCCACTCTCTTACCATTACTATTTATTTTGGTCGACAGAGATTCCGACTCTTTCTATAATATTAAAATGATTTTGTACCGAACTTGATCTCGGGCAATGGTTTACAGATGTACACTCTTTTAGTCACGATTCGAGTCCATTCACTTATTATACAATTTACACTCGTTTAGTCACGGTTCAAGTTCGTGCACTCATTACATATGTACATGTATATCTCTTTTTGGTACTGGACGGAGTATATGGATTATAGTGATTATTAGAAGTCCTGGTTCGGGACCAGGTAGTGTATATAGATATCCCAAATCCCCTATGGTCCCTTTCATCTCTGAGCTGCAGTACCGGAGAAGGATGGTCACTGCAGGTCCTGCCTTTGTGATTTACTGAGCTGGAGGAGGTGTGTATACTTGGTACTTTATAGAACTTGGATCGGTTATGATATTTCGGTTTATGTTGCATTTATTTATTCATGTGCATTGCCTATCACCAATATAGTTGTTTGGCGCCTGTATTTATCTGTCTTAAGGGCGGTTGTATAGGTACAAGTTATGATTGTTGTTTGCTGATTGCTTACATGAACCTTCCGGTCTTATGGGGGGCGGTTAGGTAATTGTTTGCCCAGACTAGCCGATTACTTATTTATTGGTTACTATAGTTAGTTCGTGGCAGGATGATTATGGACTGGTACACGAGATTGGCAGTATATTTCTGATTTCCTTCTTTATTATGGTAATTTACATTAGTGATAGCTACCTTACAGTTAGACATTATGGATAGGTACCCTGATTACGCTAGTATTAGCTTCCCTACCTGGTCATGATCCTCGAGATACTAGGTTGACTCCCTTAGGATATTACATATGATTTAGTCCTATATATATATATATATATATATATATGTATGGCATTACCGTATATTCCCCTCTTTTTTGTCCATTTATATTGTATATGTATTCTTAGTTCTTGGATACTACCATATATATACTTCTTTCACTCATCATTGGTATAATAACTTGTGATATACGGTATTGTACTTTAGCTCCTTTCCTTGATAGTTGCCTGTAGTTATATTTATGCTTTATATGTTATTTATGCCTACATTATTTCTGGAGCTCAGTCGGCCTATGCCTACTAAGTACCACATGTTTGGTACTCATACTACACTTCTGCAGCCTACAAATTATAGTACGAGTTATCGCAGTTGATGTGTGCATCGTGCGTAGCAGCCATGGATCAGAGATTTAGGGTGAGCTCCAGACGCTCGGAGTGCTTTTACTTTCTATCTCTTATTGTTAGATTGATCTCTATGTTGTATTCAGAGACATATTTATAAATATGTTTATCCCATATTTCACTGGTACTCCTGTTGTATTAGAAGCTCTTGTACTAGCTCCACCAGGTTTTGGGATTATATTAGGATTTTTATTATATTTATTCCTCAATTTCTTCTTTTTTCTTGGTAGCTCGTTACTAGACGTTCCGGACTATGGGTTGGCTTACCTACTGGTGGGTTAGAGTAGGTGCCATCACGACCTGAGAAATTGAGTCATGAAAGGTACACAAGTTTTCAGTGACAGATTCATTTCATCCTCACACCCAAGTACTATTATGATATATGCTATTATGATTCAAACTAGGACTTATACCCAATTTACTAAATGTTGATTCTTTACTTGTTTTACTTGATCTTTATGAACAAGGTTTCCACGTGAACTTATGTTTTCCATCTAAACTATGATTTATGCATTGAGATTCATGCTTTAAGGTTCCTTTATGAACTATGAACTCTATTTCAAAGATATATACTTATAATACATACTTTTTGGCATATAATATATGACATGACATGGAGCTTAGGCTCACAACAGTAAAATTTATGAACAGTATGAAATCTAGATATTCCCATTATGATTTATGAATAGTTTTGACATCCAGATATGTCACATGCTATTATACAAAGCATTAGTATGTTTTGGGAGGATTATTTTGCACCGAGAAAACAAGGGTTCAGATGACCCAAGTTCCATAACTATGTTGTCATCGGAGGTTTCACCCAAGAGGAATAATTATAGGATCATCATGCACATAGTTCTAACTTTGGATAGCTAGAGCAACCTTTCCCAATATGGGTGCATGACACTAGTGTTGTGCCAACATTTAACGATACGTTTGATGTTTTTTACCATGAGTAATTGTGACTTCTTCAGTAATTTTTGTTAGATTTGATCGTGTTTGTGTTACATGTGCAAGGAAATAGACCAATTATATAAAAGTGCTAAAATCTACTGAAAGTGATGACATGAAGAGTCGTGGAACATCCCATGAATCGTGGGATGAACCATAGGGTGAAGTTAAATTAATAACTGAAATGCTAGCAGATGATGAAGAGAATGACGAGCCGTCATTCACTCGATGAACCGTTATATGAGCCATGGAGCGGAAGCAGTGAATAATGTTAAGTGTGTCCCAGATGATAAGAATACTGACGGGCTATCACTTACTTGATGGACCATGAACCAACTCATGGGTCTAAAATAGTGAACTGCTAAAATCTAGTAAAAGACGACGGGTTGCCTGATGAGCCGCCACTTAGATGATAAATCATGGGAGTATCCGTAGGATGAAACATTGTCATGACGCGAGGCTACCCCTAGTCAAAACACAGTGCTTAGAACCATAAGTTACCCCAAGCTAATCCATGGCTTGGAATAACACTAAGGATATTGGATATGACTGAAATATTCTTAGTGGAACTAAAACGGAGGATAATAATCATAATCAAAACCAATACAATAATACTAGAAGTATCTGACATAAACATAAATCTAAAAATCTTACTGTATGTATGAAAGACTATACTAATTTGAGTTGCTACGACAAATCCCCAGCTAACTCTAAACTGTCTGAAATGGGAAAGAAATACTAAAATGAAAACGTGATAGCATGTTGGGATTCATTTGAAATCTGAGGGAATGAATTTGTTGGAAATGTGGCAAGCGGTTGTGGTAGAGATGAATGTTGAAATGGGGATTATTCATATGTGAATGAGTAATATACCAGTAGGGTTTAAGATGAAGAAGCGGTAGTAGAGTTGTTAAGTGTTATTGAAGAATGAGATAGTGGAAGGGGATTACGTAGAAATATCCAAATTACAATTGGTTGTTCATAGAGAAAGATACTTAATAATATGAATCTTCACACGTGAAATTTCATAATTAGAAAGAGGCATAATTATTTTGGAAGGTAGCTATCTCTTGGATGGAGTTAACGAGGCACATCTACAAGCATTTTGGTAAGGATTAGATCAGTTAGCAAACTAGGGTTAGATGAAGTACTAGGGTTAGGGTTTAACAAATTTATCAAGGTAATTGACTGAATGGAGGACATGCCATAGGAGGTATTAGTTGGGTTATCCATATAGAAATTATTAGTAGTGCCCAACAATGGTTTTTGAGCATGCAAATTAAATAAAGGTAATTAACGAGACCTCGAGGTTTAACTTAGAGGGATCGATATTAGCCAAATTCAAAGTAGAGTCTCCTAATGAGTAATTTGCTTTATTGTTATCCCTACTTTCTATGTCAGACAATTGATATAATTTATTGATTCTAGTAATGGAGAAAGACCATTTGGTAAGAAAATTAGTACATTAATCGAGGTTGAACTAGAATTAGAGAGTAAATATCACTATCTGAGTCTACACCCTAGATGTAACCGACACTCGAAACCACAAGTGGCCTAAGAGAATCACTTGGCCTAGTATGAAACTAGTAAAGCTAAACTTTGATAAAATACAGAAACTGAAAATATGGACTATCTTTTAAAATAAAACACAATAAGATAAACATTAATTAATCGAAGCAAAGAGTCAATTAAAATTTACTACCGCTGAATTAAACTGACTGACTATCATTCTATGAAGCATCTACTAACATATTGAATATGGTGAGCCAAGACAAGATCCCTAGATACCTTTAAGAAACATAAGTTTCTGAAATAAACTGTCTGAAACGGGAAAGAAATACTAAAATGAAAATATGATGGCATGTTGGGATTCATTTGAAATGTGAGGGGATGAATTGTTTGAAAAGGTGTCAAGAGATTGTGGAGTAGATGAATATTGAAATATGGATAATTCATATGTGAATGAGCAATATCCTAGTACGGTTTAAGGTGAAGAAGCGGTAATAGAGTTGTTAAGTGTTATTGAAGAATGAGACGGTTGAAGGGGATTACATAGAAATATCCAAATTACAATTGGTTGTTCATAAAGAATGATGTGTATTATTGTGAATCTTCACATGTGAAATTTCATAATTAGAAGAGGCATAATAATTTGGTAAGGCTGTTATCTCTTGGATGGAGTTAACGAGGCACATCTACAAGGATTTTTGCAAGGATTAGATTAGTTAGAAAACTAGGGATAGATGAAGTACTAAGATTAGGGTTAAAACAGATTTTTCAAGGTAATTGACTGAATGGAGGATTTGTCATAAGAGGTATTAGGTGGGTTATCCATATGGAAATTATCAGCAGCGCCCAACGATGGTTTTTGAGCATGCAAATTAAAAAAGGGTAATTAACAAGACCTTGAGGTTTAGTATAAAGGGAATGATATTAGCCAAATGTAAAGTAGAGTCTCCTAATGAGTAGTTACCTCTATAGTTATCCCTACTTTATAAGTTAAAAAATTGACATAATTTGTTGATTTCAGCAGTGGAAAAAGCCCATTTGGTAAGCAAATTAGTATGTTGGTCAAGGTGGAACTAGAATTAGAGAGTAAATATCTCTATCCGAATCTACACCCTAGATGTAACCAACACTCAAAACCACAAGTGGCCCAAGAGAATCACTTGGCATAGTATGAAACTAGTAAAGCTAAACTTTGATAAAATGCAGAAGTTGAAAAGATGGACTAACTTTTAAAATAAAACACAATAAGATAAACATTAATTAATCGAAGCAAAGAGTCAATTAAAATTTACTACCGCTGAATTAAACTGACTGACTATCATTCTATGAAGCATCTACTAACATATTGAATATGGTTAGCTAGGACAATATCCCTAGATACCTCTAAGAATAATGAGTGTCTGAAATAAACTGTCTGAAATGGGAAAGAAATACTAAACTGGATGGCATATTGGAATTCATTTGAAATGTGAGGGGATGAATTGTTTGAAAAGGTGGCAAGAGTTTGTGCAGGAGATGAATATTGAAATAGGGATAATTCATATGTTAATGAGCAATATCCCAGTAGGGTTTAAGGTGAATTAGCGGTAATAGAGTAGTTAAGTGTTATTAAAGAATGAGACGGTGGAAGGGGATTACGTAGAAATATCCAAATTACAATTAGTTGTTCATAGAGAATTATACGTATTATTGTGAATCTTCACATGTGAAATTTCGTAATTAGAAGAGGAATAATGATTTGGCAAGGAAGCTATCTCTTTGATGGAGTTAAAGAGGCATATCTACAAGGATTTTTGCAAGGATTAGATTAGTTAGCAAACTAGGGATAGATGAAGTACTAGTATTAGGGTTTAACAGATTTTTCGTGGTAATTGACTGAATGGAGGACTTGTCATAGGAGATATTAGGTGGGTTATCCATATGGAAATTATCAACATGCCCAACAATGGTTTTTGAGCATGAAAATTAAGAAGGGGTAATTATCAAGACCTCGATGTTTAATATAGAGGGATCGATATTAGCCAAATGTAAAGTAGAGTCTCCTAATGAGCAGTTACCTTTATAGTTATCCCTACTTTCTAAGTTAGAAAATTGACATAATTTGTTGATTTCAGCAGTGGAGAAAGCCCATTTGGTAAGTATATTAGTACGTTGATCAAGGTTGAACTAGAATTAAAGGGTAAATGTCACAATCTGAGTCTACACCCTAGGCATAACTGACACTCGAAACCACAAGTGGCCCAAGAGAACCACTTGCCTGGCAAGGAACTAGTAAAGCTAACTCTGAGTCCCCAAGTACAAGTAGGACTCAACACTGCTGAATGTAGAAGCTACAACTATCTAACCATGAGCTTGAGATCTAGTGCCTGAATCGACATATTAAAAGGATGCAGCGCAAAGAAAATTTTACAGTTAGTACATTGGTATGTACAAGTATGTAGATTAACGATAAGCGGTTTAAATTAATATATATATCATGCTTTTAGAAATTGAATAGGATCAATAAGCATACGTCAAGTGAAATATATAAGTTGGAACAAAAGAGATAAATATTTAAAGTTCTTCAGTAAACTTGTAGTATCAAATAAGATCTTAACTGAAAAACTGGGACATGTTCTAAAAGTGATTAACTGGAAACATAATAGCTGAATATCTAAGACTAGGAAATACGTTAAATGGTTTAAAATTCACAATAAAGCATATTTAGAAAGCTGAAAGTCTGGAGCCATAAATCATACTTTAAAACTTTACCAAAAATCTAAAAATTGAGTAGCTCGAAAGCTAAATAACGGAATTATAATGATGATCTGTATCTAAAATCATAAGCTGAACTAATTATTTGAAAGTAAAACATTTTAAATAAAACTCGTCTTAAAGCTGAAAGATTTATGCCAAAATAATCTTTCTTGAAGATAATTAAGTTTTTCTAATTTGGGGAGTTTCTTACGGCCGACATACATCATGTGATCTCATAATATCCAACGTATAATCCCAGTTGGGAGGGATGTCTTATACCTTTCCAGGGTATAAAACCTATCTATCTATATGTGGATCTATTAATGAGCCTTTTGGACTAAGGGGAGTCAACTGACTTATGGTGCGCTCAAAATCCTACTGTGGCATGTAGTTATGGGACCTGGGTCAGCTGAACCCGCGTCCTCTCAGTGCCAAATAATCACTTACAAGACTATCTATATAATCATATGCTCATAAACAGTTCAATTTCTATCTCTTTGAAAGTAAGTTGTGAGACTTGGCTAAAAACCATTCTTCTAGTAAGCTGTGCTCAAGCTTTGAACTTTATATTGCTAAATTTTGCAAAAATCATGCTTCAAATAATCAAGGTTAAGAAATTACCTTAAAAATCATAATTTGATATTGCTATATACCATTTAGAACCGTTGAAAATATTTGAAACTAAATTTGAGGAAATCTACAAACTTGTGTAAAAGGCCTAATTTTAAACATCGTAATCTATAATACTTTCTCAAAACCTTGACATGAGGATGAAAGGATACCCTCACTGAATTCTGACATACCTAAAAGAGACCACTAACTTTAAAAGGAACTTTGAAGAATTTTGCTTGAAGAGAAACCCTAGGTGCTTGACTGTTTGACGAATTTGCTCTTACTTTGGATAAGAGAGAATAATGAGAGATTCGACCTAAAATATGATATATCTAATTTTGGGAAGTCAAAAAATAGTGGGATAGGGTAAAAAATTTAGGATAAGTATAAAAATACCCTCTTTAAAACTTTGGAAAATTTTAGGATTTCATTCCATGGGTTATTCTATAAATGGTGGACTGGTTGAACGATTAGTACTATAATTAGTGGTTTCCAAGGAAATTTGAAAACTCTCAGACAAGGTACTAAGAATTGATTCACGATTTGTGGTTACATTCCATGAACTGTGCGTTCAATCATGGAAAGTTGGAAGACTAAAATATTTTGGGACTTGTTCCACGGATGGGTTCACGATTTGTGTTATGGTTTCAAGGAATGTGAACCACTTTCGTGGCTCATTGATGGACTAAGATGGGTTCCATAAAATGTTCCATGAGTCGTGGACCTGGTTGATGACTCGTGAACCAACTCGTGGGGTCCTATAACTTCTAATTTCATTGTTATTTTGTATGCTAAGAACCGAGTATACATATACTCGAAATCTGGGGTATTGCAATATGTCCCAGTTTTGATCATTCATCCTCAAATGAAGGCTAAAGCTGAACTAAAAAAAATGGAACTACTCTTACTATCTTTCTAATTTCTGAAACTTACCTACTAACATAGATGGAGCTGGTTTATACTATGAATTTGGAACTCAACTAGAGAACATATGACACAAACTTACACATAAGACTATAAGGTGATAGGTCATGACATGATGTAAAACCTTTGATTCCAGACCCAGCAATACTAAGTGTTCAGTACAAAAATCCATGGTCTGAGACATGAAGTCCTAGACCAGTATGACTCATTGTATGAGTAGTTCAATGAGACCACGAGTAGTACCATGACTCATGGTATGCTACCCAAAACATCCAAGACACCATGACTCATTGTACAAGTTGTAAATTGATCTACGAGTGGTACATCAACTTGTACTGAGATATTCCAGAAACATAACAAAGTCCCTCGAAACCACGATTGCATGTAAGAGCTATCCTTTCAAAGTATGGGTCATACTATGACCGGTAGTGATGAACTAGATATTTGTAAATCTTTCAGTTACTACGAATAGAGGTACGAGTCATTTCTTAGACTACGACAGATTGGTTGAGTAGTGGTATCCCGCATCAGAAAATTTTTGCGCTTCTTATTAAGGGTAAATTCATCTTTTCCTTGTCTTTTAACCCTCTCCCACGATATTTTGGTCATCAAGACCTACATATATGAGATACTAAAGCCTATTCTCACTTTAAACTTTAATATCAAGTCTAGAACAAGTTTGTAACAAGTTTAATCAAGATCAAGCAAGCTAGGGTTATATATCAAGCAAATTCTTCAAGTTTCGTTCATCTAGTTGTCTTTATTAAGGTATAGAAGTTTTCTTTTATGGATTCATTTCATCCTCATGCACAAGTACTTTCATGATATATGCTATTATGATTCAACTAAAGCTTATACCCAATTTACTAAATTTTGATTCTCTACTTGTTTTACATGATCTCTATGAACAAGGTTTTAGGATGAACTTATGATTTCTATCTACACTATGATTTATGCATCAAGATTCATGCTTTAAGGTTCATTTATGAACTATGAACTATATCTCAAAGAGATATACTTTTAATACCTGATCTTTAGCATATAGTTTATGACATGACATATAGCTTCAGCTCACAACAGTAAGATTTATGAATAGTATGACATCCAACTATGTCCATTATGATTTATGAAAAGTTTGGACACTCAAATATGTCACAGAATACTATACAAAGAACTAGTATGTTTTAGGAGGATTATTTGGCACCGAGAGAACAAGGGTTCAAATGACCCAAGTTCCATAACTATGTTGTGACCGTTGGTTTCGCTGAAGAGTTATGATTATAGGATCCTAATGTACACGGTTCTAACTTTGGCCAGTTAGAGCAACCTTTTTTGGTATGGGTGTCACTAGTGATGTGCTGGCATTTAACAACATATTTGATGATTTTAACCATGAGTTATTGTAAGTTCTTACGTAATTTTTGTTAGATTTGATTACATTTGTGTTACATATATAAGTAAACATTCCAATGATCTAAAATTGTTGAAATCTGTTAAAAGTGATGACATGACGAGTTGTGGAACATCCCACGAATAATGGGATGTACCATAGGGTGACGTTAAAAGAATAACTCAAATGCTAGAAGGTGAAAAAGAGAACGACGAGCCATCATTCACTCGATGAACTGTCATATGAGCCATGAAGCAGAAGTAGTAGATAATGTTAAGTTTGTCTCATACGATCAGCATACCGACGAATCGTCACTTGCCTAATGGATCGGGAACCAACTCATGCGTTTGAAATAGTAAACTACTAAAATCTAGAGCAAAACGATGGCTTGCCCGATGAGCCGTCACTTAGATGATGAATCAGGGGAGCGTGAATGAGACTCTACTTAATGTGGCTTTAAGATACCCTAGGAAACCTTAAACTTGATGCTTTGATACCAAGTTTATCATGACCCGAGACTACCCTCTAGTCACAACACGGTGTTTAGAGCCACAAGTGACCCCAAGCTAACCCATGGCCTAACATGACACTAAGGATACTAAATATAACTGAAATATATACTGAGCGGAACTAAAATGGAGGATAATAATCATAATCAAAACCAATAACAATACTGAAGTTTAATACTAGAATTATCTGACATAACCATAAAGCTGAAAATCTAACTGTCTGTCTGAAAGCCTCTACTAATGTTGAGTTGCTTGGACAAGTACCCAACTAACTCTAAATTGTTGAAACTAGAAAGAAATACAAAACTGAAAACATAAACTCTCATCCCCGGATGATGAGGACTCACTAATGTCTGGGGGCTAATGTTGAGAGTCTGAACCTACCTCATGATAAGATACAACACAAGAAAGGTATATGGTCAGTACTTTGAATGTACTGAGCATTTGAGCTATGCAACTATAAAACATGTTGATATATTGAAATACTATGTTGAGATATGAAAGTGAACTGAAGCAAAATAATGTCATGACCCAGAAACCGAGGTCATGCTGGCACCTACCCCGAGCAAACCGTGGTAGGTAAGCCGAAAATCCAAAACAAAATATAAAATATGCAAAAGAAAGGAAATGAAGCAATATGAGACTTTTAGAACAAAGTCAGGCCATAATAATTATAAATTTGAAATATCTGAAATGAAATACAATCGAATGCCAAAACTTGGTATCATAAGTATAAAGAGAATCTAAGACATTACTGAAATCAAATAATACATCTCTGTCTCCAGATACAAGTAAAGACATAAAATATAGATGGAGTCTGGAACAAGGCTCCAGACAAGGAGCTACTAGTACTCCGAATCAGCTCTCAATAACACAAATTAGCTACTACAGATTGCACTCGCATTGGGATCTGCACAAAAAGGGCACAGAAGTAGGAGTGAGTATGGTGCACTTGCACTAAGTAGGTATCATAGGCTGACTGGGCATAGCATAAAACTAAACAAGTAACGAATACTATGAGCACGTTTCCACCTGCATACAAAAAATTTCACAATGGTGGCTCAAACCATATCTCCTAGCTGTTCTGCAAGTATAATATCAGTATAATACTACACACAAATATATATATAAAAGAAGGCTAAAAACATGGTTTCAAACATGTAAAAGGGATGCAAGTGATACAATGCAATGCAATGGTCATGATGTAATGTCTTGATATCACCTCGTATACATCTTTCGAATGAAAGCTTTAAGGATAGGACACCTTGGGGGTTCACAATCCATATACGTTCACAATCTCATTTCTCAATCAACCTTGCAGGTATATTCATAGGTCGAGTTTCATAAACTGTCATATTTTCTTTCAAATCAATATCTCTCTATGGTTTTGATACCATGTATATAGCTAATTAAAATTAGGTTACATGCTTACTACCAAAACAATATTATATAATGAATCAATTCAATGATAGTATTAAATAAGCTCAAATCTCCTCAAATTTCAGTAAATCATGATAAAAACCATCGCATGGAACCATAGTAATGAATAGTCATGTAAGACACCAAATATATATATATATATATATATATATATATATATATATATATATATATATATATATCAATTCAACTCCCACTCGGGCATCACAATAATAATGAAAGCAAATAATGATCAAACAAGACCAACACCAACCACCACTCAGGTATTACAACAAGAATCCTTTTTCAAGTCAAATATAATATTCACATAGGCTCCCACACAAACATCACAATAATAATAATCGCTCAAGTCAATAATAATACTCATACAGGCCCCCACACAGGCAACACGATAATATAACTATCTAAAAATATGATTCTCATGATAAAATCTCCAATCCATACTATACTTTACATGAATGGTTAACTACCCAGCCCAGTTTGAAGAAAGTTAAGCCATAACCTACCTCAAAAAGTAAAATCTCGAGACTTGACCCTTCAACTCAAAGCCTTTCCTTTACGTGCAGCCTCAAAATGAACCAAATCTATCAAAAACGTAATCTACATGTCAAAAGAAGTCTGACAATACCCATATTAGCTACTTTCATTTCGGTCTAAAAATAGTTTGAAAATCAACCCCAAAGGAAAAAGTGTAAAACTAGAATTTTATTTAAGAGTCATGTTTCCCATACTCTAAGGGGTATAAATATGAAACCCATTGAAAAAAAAAAGTTGAAATTGAGGTTGGGATCGAAGAAAAACCATTTTCTCTCCTTATCGGGTGAAACCCCAAAAATCCAAGTTTTGAAGATGAATTAGTGAAATAATCAATGAATAAGGATAGAAATCATGTTTAGAAACTCACCCATGTCCAATTTGATGAAAAATTATCTTTGAAATCGCCAAAACTGAGACCTCAAAGCTTGAAAATAGAAGAATGATATAAAACAGAAGAAAAATAGAATTTATATCAACGACATCGCCTAGGTGGTAAAACAGTTACCTAAGCAACATCACCTGAGTGACGAGACTACCGCTAAGGCGTTAGTCACTTTCCACATAGGTGACCAATAAGGTGGCATCAATAAGGTGGAAGAACCATTGCTAATGCGATGCTTCCTGAACCAATCAACTACTGCTAAGGTGGCCCTTTGATCCACCGAGACACTACTGCTAAGGTGACCAAATGGTCTCTTAGGTGGTTGCACCAGAAACCAACTGAAATATGCAAGTAAAATGACTCCAAATGGACCCTCGGGATTCGATCAAGACCCTTTAAGATAATCCAATAATGCTACTAAGATAATTTCGATGTTCCAGACTCAATAGAACCATCAAATTTATCAAAAGTGGTTGTTATCTACAAGTTAACCCCCCAGAACCCCTTTAGGCTATTTTAACTAGTTTCACGTCTAAGAGGTCAAAACTCTAAAAATAGGCTCGAAACCCAAACCAACCACGCTACTAACCCAAAAACGACATTCCAAATGTAATAGAACTGATAGAATCACCATTTGATGCTCGAATCAAAAAATGTTGACCAAAGTCAAACTAAACACTCTCAAGGTTTGCTCAAAACTCACTCAAATCACTCCTGAATGCTTTAAGAATCATACCAACCCACCCTACAATAGGCATATAGCAACTATGAGTAAGGGCAAAATGGTCGAAACACAATAAAACTAAAATTCACAACAAGGTTTGTTACATTATCCACCACTAAAACACGAGTTCATCCTAAAAAAGCAATTCAAGTACCTGAGTCAGTAAAAAGCTAGGGATATCTACGCTGCATGTCAGAGTCAACCTCCCACAAAGCCTTATTAATAGGGTGATGTCTTCACTGAATTAATATGCTTAGACCTCAAATTCCTAGTCTGCCTAACTAGGATAGCAACAAGCTCCTCCTCATAGGACAAGTCATGATCTAATACGAGCGAATCCCATCGGATAATATGTGAATTGTATGGATAGTTTCTCTTCAACATAGAAACATTTAATACTTAATGAACAACTGACAGATGTAGAGGCAAAGCTAGCCTATACACCAGATCTCCAAACTTCTCAAGGATCTCAAAAGGGCCAATAAATCTCAAAATAAGCTTCCCTTTCTTCCCAAATCTCATCACACACTTCATGGGTGATACCTTCAACAAAACCCACTCTCCAAGCATGAGTGCAACATCATGGACCCTACAGTTGGTATAACTCTTCTTCCTACTACAGGAAGCCACAAGCCTCTGCTGGATCAACCTTACTCGATCCATTAAGTCTCTCAATAAATCAATACCCCAAGGCCTAACCTCAAACAAATCAAACTATCCCACGGGGGATCTACATCTCCACCCATACAAAACCTTAAAAGATGCCATCTGAATACTGGAATAGTAATTATTATTGTAGGTGAACTCTGCTAAGGAAAAGAACTGGTCCCAATAACCACCAAAATCCATAACAAATGCTTAAAGCATGTCCTCTAACACCCTAATAGTCTGCTCTAACTGGCTATCCTTCTGAGGGTGAAAAGTTGTGCTCATATCAGGCTGAGTACCCAACTCACTTTGCATGGAACTCCAAAAATTTATGGTAAACTGAGTATCTCTATCCGAAATAACGGAGATGGGCACACCATACAAACCAACAATATCTCGAATATAGATCTTGGCCAATTTTTCTACATTATTATTCAGCTTCATAGGTATAAAGTGCACTGATTTAGTCAATCTATCCATAATCACCCAAATAGAATCAAATTTCCCACAAATCGCTAGTAGACCAACCACAAAGTCCATAGTGATCCGCTTACACTTCCACTCATGAATAGGTATCCTCTGTATTGAACCACTCGGTCGTTGATACTCATACTTCACTTGCTGAAAATTCAAATACTTGGCAAAAACTCAACAATGCCCTTCTTCATACCATACAACCAATAGTGTCGCTTCAAATCATGATACATCTTAGCCGCTTCTGGCTTAATAGAATACTTCAAATAATGAGCCTCCTCCAAGATTAATCTAATCCAACAACCAACTCTTGGCACACATACATGACCACCAATCCTCAAAACACTATCCAGGTTAGTAAAAGTAGTCCTTGCCTCACAACTCAATACTTTATCATGAATCACTCTCAATTTCTCATCATCAAACTGACGAGCTCGAATCTGCTCCATCAATGAGGACCTAGCCATAACATATGCCAACACATGCCCAGGTGTTGAAATATCAAGTCGAACCAATTGGTTAGCTAAAACTGAACATCTAAGTCTAAAGGTCGCTCCCCTACCAATAGATAAGACAAACTCCCCATACTTACAACCTTCTGATTCAAGGCATCCACTACCACATTAACTTTGCCTAGATGATATACAAAGGTAAGATCATAATCCTTGAGCAATTTTAACCATCTGTATTGTCTCATATTAAGATCTCGATGAGTGAAGAAGTACTGAAGGCTATAATGATAGAAGAAAATATCACAATGAACTCCATACAAGTAGTGTCGCCACAATTTTAACACAAAGACAACACCACCTAACTCCAAAGCATAAGTAGGATAGTTCTTCGCGTGAGGCTTCAGTTGATGTGAATCATAAGCAATCACCTTACCCTTCTACATCAAACCACCATCCAAACCAACTCATGAAGCATCACAAAACACGTTAATACCCACGCCCTTCTACGACAAAGTCAAGATAGGAGCCGAAGTCAAAACTTCTTGAGCTTTTGAAAACTCTCCTCTTAAGCATCCGAGCACTGAAAAACAATCTTCTTCTGAGTCAACTTGGTCAAAGGAGCCGTGATAGAAGAGAAACTTTGCACAAACTGATGAAATAGCCCACCAAGTCTACAAATCTCACCTCAATAGGAGAAAAAGGTCTAGCCCACGCCTCTACCTTGGCCGGATCGACCATAATACAATCCTTGGTCAATACAAGAATAAGGAAACAAAATCCAACCAAAACTCACACTTGGAGAACTTGGCATACAACTTCTCATCACACAATCTCTAAAGTACAACCCTTAAATGTCACACATGCTCGGCCTCATTCTTGGAATAAACAAAGATATCATCAATAAACACAATAACAAAACAATAAAGATAAGGTCAAAATACCCTATTCATCAACTCCATAATTATAGTTGGGTCATTAGTCAACCCAAAATACATAACCAAGAACTCATAATGACCATTTCGCATCTGAAAGACTGTCTTTAGAATATCTGAATTTCTAATATTCAATTGATGGTAATTAGATCTTATGTTGATGTTAGGAAAAAAAATAAGGCACTATCACGACCCAAAATCATAGATTGTGTGGGCACCTATCAAACTCTACCCTAGATAGAAGAACCCTTTCCACCCAATCATTCAATTCATACGGAAGATATGTTAAACAATTTTAAGTATAAATAATTCCATAAATAAAATGATCTCTTGTTCAAAGTACATTTATTACTTAATATATTGTAGAAGTAAATTAACAAATTTCTAGAACTTAATCTAAATCAATACAAGTGCACTAAGCAAATGGAATAATAACCTGAGACACAACATACATGTAAGAGTAGGATGACACGAGTTGCTAAAGAATAATAACCGTTGTACCTATAGAAACTCCAACTGACCTTCAACATGGCTATATCCCCAAATGGAGATATAGTAAGTGTAGTATCAGTACAATCACATGTGCTAGTAGGTATCATTGGACGACCAGGGCTAAAAATAAATAATAACAATAGAAATTAGGGAGGAATCATGCCAACAATAACTTTCCCAAACAACTAAACCCTACCAACGTCTTTTAGTGATTCTCCCAACTCCCGTCTTACTCCCTCTTTAACAGCACCTATGACCCTACACTCAATACGATTATTACCTTTTATTCTATATCTGAGTATCTACTGACAAGGCAACTATTCCCTGTCTCATGAATACTACATAAACTAGACAAGATAACCCAATGCCTCACATATAATGTCATCCATACAAAAAATAAGAGCTTCACACAAAACCAAGACATGCCTTACATCCACGTACTCACGTCCGTTACTTACGCTCAAGCAAGTAAATTCACAGTAATCATCAACAATATATGTACTAATGTAATGATATGGATACATGCATACAAGGTGTACACACATTCTAGGGTCAGCAGGGACCCTCAACTATGACCTGCAGGGGACGAGCACAATTCATGTAATAGTACCTGAGTGGTACCCGATCCAAATAACAGTATTGGTGTGACACCTAATCTAAATAATAGTGTCAGTATGACACCCGATCTAAGTAAAAATATCAGTGTGATACCCAATCCTAACATCATATCTCTTTGTATAGTTTCAAACCAATGTTCAATGCATGATGATAATCAATAATCTCAAGTAAGACCCGAAGGCTAAGAAAAATATTCATCTTACATATAAGAACAACCTCAAATCAAGTTTACATTACTCTTGGACTATATATAGACTTAAGCATTGCAGACTATTATGCACCGATTACCATCTATACTAATCCCGACTGACACTTCTATTTAAGGTTGTTATAACTCTATCTCCCCCCTCCTTATTATTAAATCGATATCTATCTTAATGCAAGAGCCTAACCCCAATACAGTTTCATATACAATCTCTCTCTATTTCCTTAAACACACCATAACTATCCTAAAATCTATCGACTACCCCCACCACTATTGACTGGACTCTACAATTTTCTTTCAAAAACCCATTAGCACACATACCATGCCATACCTTTGTACTCAATAAATTCATCATTAACCTAACCTTTTCTATGAACTCGCAATCACTCATATTTACTAACCTACTCCTAGTTCATGCAAGCATCATAAATTTTTGGCAACTAAGAGAGTAACACAGTTTAGCAACTCAACATGAAACATCCAAAAATCATCAATTCGTTATCCTAAGTTCAGTTTATTATCCAATACATCCAAACTCTATACCCTGAGACCTAAACATAAAATCTCCTGACATAACTACCATTATTACATGCATCTAGCCCAACTCTACTATAATTTAATCATAACCTACCTTGTAGATGAGTTCTGCAGCTATGGAGAGTAAACAATCATTCTTTGTGCGCCTTGTCGTTTCCTATTATTGGAATTATAGCTGGAAGTGCTTAGAAGGGTTCACTTGAGGTGTTTTTAAAGTAGGAAATGAAATAAGAAACCCCATATGAGTAAGGGTTTTAATTAACCCTCGAGCCGCTTACTACCCGACTATCACTATAGTGACATATGTGTCTTTGGAGTGGCAGATTTGTCCATGCAGTGACGAGTCAATAGGATTGGCCCAATTTGCAGTTTTGGCCTAAATTTGATTTGGGCCATGGGTTTTCCCCATGAAAATAATTCCTACAAGGTCCGAAATGAAGATTTTTTTATCAAAGCATTTTTTTGGAATGGTTTGTAACATAATAACAATTTGGGTCATTACATTAGATACCATATTACTCATCGTTCATCCCTAACAGTTATGAAAGAAGGAAAGGAAGCTTTTAGAACGATTCTTGGAATCCATCATACACAATAGTTAGATATTGTGAACCCTTATCCTTATTAATTTCTTAACAATACCTCTCTAAACCATGGTCAACTAAAATTTATTACCACCATTACTCAACCAGTCTACGCATCACTAGTACTAAGCTTTTAGCATAACATATAACCACTATAACCTGAGGAATATAATTCATGATAAAATTTAATGTATTGGGTCATGAAAAATACCCAGAACATTGAAAAATAATACAATAGATGAAAATTTAAGATGAAAACAAAATTTTACAGAGCCCTTCACTGCAGCGGTAGATCTATCACTGTAGCGATAGAACTGTCACCCCAACGATGCTCGACAGTTTCAAAACAGGGAATTGGATTTCATTTCTCCCACTTACTAACTCTCGAATTTCTCTCAGCTCTATCATTTCCCTTAATCAATTTTCTTTCCGGCGATAGTACTAAGGTAAATCTTTGTCTTCAATCCTTGTCTTCCCTACTTTATTTATGCTTTTAACATCGTAGAATCATAGAAATTAGGATAGGAAGAGGATTTCTAGATTATTTTTCGGTACAGTTTGAAGTTTGAATATGTTGCTTCTTTGAACGAATTTATGAAGCATGTTAGATTATCTTATATTTCCAACGCTTCTATAATATTTTAGATGTAAGATTTATGACTTTCATGGTGGATTTTAGGCTCAACATGAGTAGAAGAGGAAGAGTCATCTTCTTTGAAGATTTTCAGTTGATTAGGGATTGTATTGGTTGTTAATCACTACCAAACTAGTGAAAAAGAGTTCTAAAGTACTCTACCAAGCCTGATCTATGCCTAAAACTATAAATTCGACAAAAAATGTTGAAAATCCATCATGGGAGGGGTTGGGACTGGTTGGGGTAGAAGGCATCTCTGCAGTGACAAATTTGTCGCTGAAATGATACTGCAATGGCAATGCCCTATCATTACAATGACAAAAGCATCGCTGCAGCAACAATGTGGCAGTAGCTTCCCCAAAAAATTTTCATACCCAATTTTTGATTCCTTACTTTTCTGTATCATCTGCAATTAGTTTCCAATCACTATAATGTCATTTTTGAAGAACTACTACCATGTTTAGCCAACCCTCATACCGCCAATTCCTAAACACTACTTGGCGTGACCGCTACAAGGAGGGGTTGAGTACTAGAGGCCTTATTTATAAGAGTGGGTTAGTGACAAAGGACTTGGCTGAGGGGTTGTATGGGAGATGTTGATCAAGTCCGTCCCTATATACAATTTGGAGATAGTTCAGTAGTTCTATGCAATACTCCCAACTGTGGACTGGTTTGTACCTCAACCCACCATCTATATTTGAGGAAGGAATATTCCAGTGGATGCTACTTATATCACTGACGCCTTGGGGGTGCCTAACCCCTCTAATGGCGCCTTCAAAGCAAAGAGCGACGAGGCAAATTTCAAATGCTTGGAAAAGACCTTGGTGCTGGAGGGGCTGGAGAGGAAGGTGTAGTAGACAAGTGTTAGGGGAACCAAAAACACCACTTTCACAGCAGAGGCTTAGATGTGGCTAAACTTGGCATCTCAGAGGATCCGTATTTCGGGAAATGTTATGGATGTGACCTTTCACTGAGCCAAAATGGTGGCTTGTGCTACGTCGGGGATAGTGATGAATGTGGGGATGTAGATTATTTATCAGTGGAAACATTTCTACATGAGGGAAGGGTTTTTAAAGGATTTCTTCTTGCCTTTCTTGATCACCGAGCTTTGCAAAAGGGTAAATGTTCCAAAGGAGGATGGTGACTCCTTGGAGGAGTGCAATGTGCCCTTCAACCCACTAAAGGTAAAGGGTTCACAGGGAAGGAGTAAGAAAAAAAGGAAGATAGGGGTGGAAGGTGGGATCAGAAAGGACAAAGAGGGCGAGGAGACTAGCACCCCTCCCACACAGACCCCTATATCCCTTGGCTTCTTAGAGGTAAACATGGCTACGGTGTGGAGCTACTTGGATTATTCCTACTTGCCTCCCCAAGGTTCATCCCCTTCAAGCTCCATGGCTCCACCAAACTCTAATCGGGCCTATATAGCGCTCCGAAGGGAGCTAGATAATGAGAAAAACAAGAGACACTCCAGAGATCACATGCTACCTAGGATGTGGAAGATCGTGAAGGTTATGTTCAAGGGTAGTCCCCAACGAGAAACTCCCGAAGTTGAAGAAAGAAGATGTGGAGGAGTTCTCTTTCCTTAATGGAATAAAAGAGGAAGGCTCTGACACCTCGCGCCTTAGTGATGATGCCCTCCTAGAGTACTTTATACTATCTTCCCTTCCCTTATATTATTACTATTTCTAGTCTAAGGTTGCCCCATTTGGGGCATGTAATAAACAATCATTTCTTTTCTTTTCGTACTTTTAGGAACTATTATTTTATCGTAATTAATTAAATAAATTATTAGCTTGCTATCTGTGCCTGGTAACTATTTTTATCCATGAATATTGTGAACACATGGTAATTTTTTCGAAGCATGAAAAATCACAAAAACAAGGGAAAATCTGGCAGAATGCTTCTTGGGCATCGCTGCAGTAACAGATTTGCCTGCAACAATGTCACTATAGCGACAAAAGTGTTAGTGCAGCAATATCATTGAAGCGATGAGGAGTCGCTGTGGCAATGTCGCTGCAACAATGAATCTATCGCTGCAGGGACCCCCAACTAGTGACTCCAAATTTAAACATTCCTAGGTCATTTTGAACACGATTCTATCCCACGAACACTTTATAACCCCCATCCACCACGTTTAAGTAGTTTTTAATAAAGTAAACTCGAACTTGTTATTCTAAACTTACTTTTCTTTTGATTTAAATTTTTTTTGACTCGTTTACATTTGAGCAATATCTTTAAAGGACTATACCACCTAAGTAATTCCTTAACATGATAACCATATACTGACCACACCAGGATATCCAAGTATATTGTCAGGAACCAAACAGAAATCAAGGAATACTTCAAATCACGAGAAATTATGATGTATCTAAAATCACAGAAAAGAAGACATACTTCAAAATCACATCCAGCCTTTACGATTCCCAAATTTCCCATCGAAACTACTCTTCTCATAGTACTCATAATAAACACTTACACTAGACTAACGTTAACCCACATAAGGGACACAAGTAACATACTATCATAATACCATATAATTTTCAAACACAAGTGTCTTTTGGGTGAGCATAAGCTATCAATATAACGAAAGAGTTACACTTACCAACTACGCCGACACTACAATTTTTTTCAACTACATCAAATAGCACAACCACTTAAAGATGCACACATCATTCTTTTCAAACATAAATCACAACATTAAACTACCAATACTATGCCTCTTACTGACCTCTACCGGATAGAATGACACTATTCCGACCATTCGAACCTTACTGAGATACCAATTGGGACTTACTAATCCCAATTGTGATTGTTGAGATACCAATTGGAATCTATCAGATACCAATCAACTTAACTCGGGGAGAAAATATTAAAATAGCATGATAGGAGAGAAGAAAGTGGGACAGATTCCTAGATGCTTTATAGCACCCTATAGATTTGATGTGGACATCAACACACTAATTTGCAGGACTCTACTCGACATTTTCTCTTGCAATGGGAGACCAGTAACCTGGGCTCTGATGCCAACTAGTCACGAACTAAAATCACGGATCGTGTGGGCACCTACCTAACTCTACCCTAGATAGGACAACCCTTATCACCCAATCATTCAATTAATGCAAAAGATATGTTAAATAGGTTTAAGTATAAATAATTCCATAAATAAAAAGATCTCTTGTTCAAAATACATTTATTACATAATACATTGTGGAAGTAAATTAAAAAAATTCCCAGAACATAATCTAAACCGGTACAAGAGCACTAACCAAATAGAAGGATGACCCAAGACACAACATCCATGTAAGAGTAGGATGACAGGAGTTGCTGAAGAATAATCACCATTGTACCTATAGAAACTTCAACGGACCTGTAATATGGATATATCTCCAAATGGAGATATAGCAAGTGTAGTATCGGTACAGCCACACATACTGGTAGGTATCATCAGTCGAGCAAGGTTAGAAATAAATAATAACAATAGAAAATAGGGAGGAATCATTACAGCAATAACTTTTCTAGACAACTGAACCCTACCAAAGTCTTTTAGCAATGTTCCCAACTCTCACCTTACTCCCTCTCTAATAGCACTTACGATCCTACACTCAATACGATTATGACCAGCTATTCCATATCTGAGTATTTACTAACAAAACAACTATTTCTGCTCTAAAGAATACAATGCAAACTAGAAAAGATAACCCAATGTCTGACATATAATGTCATGCATACAGAAAATAAGAGCTACACTCAGAACCAAGACATATCTTACATCCACATACTCATATCCGTCACTTATGCTCAAACAAGTGAATTCACAGTAATTATCAACAATAGATGTACCAATGTAATGATATGGATGCATGCGTGCAAGCTGTACACACATGCTAGGGTCTGCAGGGACCCTCATCTATGACCTGTAGGGTACGAGCGTAGTCCATATACCAGTACAGGTGTGGTACCTGATCCAATTAATAGTGTTGACGTGACACCTGATCTAAAAAACAATGTCAGCATGACATTCGATCCAAATAACAATGTTAGCATGACACCCGATCCCAATATTATCTCCATATATATAGTCTCAAGCCAATGTTCAATGCATGATGATAATTAATAATCTCAAGTAAGGCCCAAAGGCTATACACAATATTTGGCTTACATATAAGCTTAACCTTAAATCAAGTCTACACTATACTCGGACTACTCATACAAACTTAAGCATTGTAGACTATATGCACCGATTATCGTCTATACTTATCCCAACTGGCACCTCTATTTAAGGATGCTATAACTCTATCTCTCCCCTTTTTTATTATTACATAGACATCCATCCTACTGCAAGAGACTAACCACAATATAGTTTCACACACAACCTCTCCCTATTTCCCTCAACACACTATAACTATCCTAAAATCTATATACTAACTTCACCACTATCCACCAGACTCGATAATTTCCCTTCCAAAACCGATTGGGGAACACACTCGTGCCATACCATTATACCCAATAAATGCATCATTAACCTAACCCTCTATAAAAACTCACAATCACTCCCTTTTACTAACCTACTCCTAGTTCATGTAAGAATCATAACTTTTCGGCATTCAAGAGAGCATCACAGTTTAATAACTCAACATGCGACATCCAAATATCATTAAATTATTATCCTAAGTTTAGTTTATTATCCAATCTATCCAAACTCCAAGCTTGTAGTCCTATAACATGAAATCTCTCGAGATAACTGCCGTTATTACATGCATCAAGCCCAAGTCTACTATAATTTAACCATAACCTACCTCAAAATAAAATATGCTACTACAAAGAGTGAAGAGTCATTATTTGTGTGCCTTGTCCCTTCCCGTTGTTGGAATTATCAAGTGCTTGGAGATTGCCCTCTCAGAGTTTGACCTCTTAAACCTCATTATTCTAAGTATACGGTTCACTTGGGGTGTTTTTGGAGGAAGAAACGAAATAAGAAAACCTATCTAAGTAAGGGTTTTAATTAACCCTTAAGCAGTTTACTGCCTGACTATCGCTACAGCGATGGAAGTGTCGCTACAACGACATTGCTGCAACAACAGATCTGTCGCTACAGTGATGGTCAATAGACTTGGCCCAATTTTAAATTTTGGCCCAAATTTGATTTGGGCTATGGTTTTTCCCCACAAAAATAATTCTTGCAAGGTCCGAAACAAATATTTCTTGATCGAAGCATTTGTCCGAAATGGTTTTTAACAAAACAACAATTTGGGTCATTACAGAAACCCTGAAGTTGATTAAACAAATCATCAATGTGAGGAAGATGATACTTGTTCTTGACAGTCACCTTGTTCAATTGCCGATAATCAATACACAGGCGCATAAATCCACTCTTCATCTTCACAAATAAGATAGGAGCACCCCAAAAAGACACACTCGATATAATGAAGCCCTTAGTTAACAAGTCCTGTAATTTCTCCTTTAATTTTGTTTGCTCTGTCGGGTCCATCCTATTAGGAGGAATGGAAATACGCTTAGTGCCCTGCTCTACATCAATAACAAAAACCACATCCCTATCTGAAAAAACACTAGTTAAGTTTATAGAAAACACGTCGATGAACTCTTTAACTACTTTTACAGAATCCAAGGGAGGCGGTGAAGCCACACTAGTATTGCGAACAAAGGACAAATAAGAATGAGAACCATTCCTTACCATGAGATGAGCATGAAGGAAGGATATAACCCCTTTAGGACATGAACTAGGAGTGCCCTTCCACTCTAATCTCGATGAACCTAGAGTAGCTAAAGTCATAGTCTTGGCAAAAAAAATCCAAAATCGTGTGATAAGGAGCCAACCAATCCATACCCAATATGACATCACTATCAATCATATCAAGGATAGTCAAGTCACCCAAAGTATCACACCCCAAAAAGGTCACCACATATGATCGATACACTTAATCCACCACTAAATAATCACTCATGTGGGTAGAAACACGAATAGCCATATTAAGGGACCCACACATAGCATCAATACCACTAGAAAAATACATAGATACATTAGAGAATATGGACCCAGGCTTAAATAACATGGAAGTAGGATGATCGAAAACTGGGACAATACCTATTATAACTGTATCAGAGGCCTCTACCTCTGGTCTCCCAGGAAAAACATAGCATTGACCACGCCAGCTACCAGATTGAGCAACCCTATATACACAACCATGAGCTCCATGATCCCCACTTTTGGTACCTCTAGATCTACCTCTACTACCCTATATACCACCCTTAATTACAGACACTAGAGTCGAATAAAGCTGAAGTTGAGAACTCTGCTGGTGAGGACCCAAAACACATCAGGGATAATCCCTTACAAAATGACCAAACTCATTATACACAACACATCCCTTGCGAATAAAATCACATTGAGAGGTTCCAGAAGAACCAGAACTCCCTCCATGACCCAACAAACCAAAATGAGACCTTCAGCCTACATGACCCAATCTCTGACAACCCAAAGCCTCAAAACCCACAGACCTACTACCTAAACTCTACAAAGTTTCTTGAACTGATCTGCCATAGTAACCATGAGAACCTCTACTAGAGAAATCCCAAACTCGGGATTGGTGACCACTTAAAATGCCATGTCGACTTATCCTTTTAGCACCACAACTATGTGTACCCTGATGAATAATCTCAATCAAATTAACATGATCCATGATACTCTGAAAGAGCAACCCAAGACCAATAGTTGAGCTATCGCCAACTGGTAATAACTATTCAAACACGAAACAAACTTACTGATCCTCTCAAGCTCTATGTAGATACTAGAAGTGACGTGTCGGGACAATATATGAAAATAAGAGCCCTGCTCCAAATGATCAACCTCATCTCTCAATGGTTTCTCAAGCTATAGGGCATAAACTGCTCCAGAAAAGCCTCAAAAAACTGTGTCCATGTCAACTGAGGGGAAACTACTATATGAGTGATAAGAGATCTCAACTACTGCCTAGCCATATCAGTCAATTAGTAGCTAGTGTAAGCAACTCCATGGGACTCAAGCGAACTAAGGTTGTGCAACCTCCCATGGAAATTAATCAGAAACTCATAAGCATCCTCACCAATAGAAATACTGAACTTAGAAGGGACTATTTGAATAAATCTCTCAAATCTCTTCTACTCCTTAGCAAATATCTCAGGACCAAGAACTATAAGGGAACACCAAGTCTAGTAGGAAAAGTATTAACACATGGGGCCATAATAATAATTGGCTGTGCCCTAGGAGTCTGAAAATCAATAATAGCAACCTACCCTGGCAGCTGAACACCTCCTATAGTCTGTTAACTATATGGTGTACCCGGTATAATACCTATTTGGGGAATGCCATTTAAATGACTCAAAAAAAATTAGTAAATCCCGTAATATCGGAGTAACAACCAAACCCTAAGGGGATTAAGCTGGTCTAACTCCTTTATCTGATATACCACGTTATCATGCTTAATCTCAGGCTCAAGAGAGGCCACTCTAGCATGTTCTCTAGTTGGAGCCTCTCCTTGTACCTGACCTCTACCTCTGTCCAGGCCACGACCCCTGCCTCACCCTCTGACGGGGGCTCCAATAGCGGGTGCTGGCTAATCATCCTCAATAACTCTGGATCTAGTCTTCACGATCTGCGCGAAAAAGAATGGAATACAAGTTTAGAATTTTGGGCATGAACAACACACACGATAAGGAATCAAATTAGAGAAGTTTTCCTAAAAATGTCCTATAGCCTCTTGAAGATAGATACGAATGTCAACGTATCAATCTGCGAGACTCTATTAGATATCCTACAATTTTTCATGACCCAGAAACTGAGGTCATGATGACACCTACCCCGACCTAACCTTGGTTGGTAAGCTAAAAGTCCACAACTAAATATGAAATACGAAAGAGAAAGGAAATGAAGAAATATGAAACTTTTAGAATAAAGTCAGGTCATAATAATCATAAATCTAAAATATCTAAAATGAAAATACAACCGAATCCCAAAACTTGGTATCATAAGTATAAAGAGCATCTAAGATAATTTTGAAATCAGATATTATATATTTGTCTCCGAATACAAGTAAAGACTTAAAAGGTATATGGAGGCTGGAATAAGGCTCTGGAAAGGGATCTCAGCAGTACTCCAAATTAGCTCTCAACAGTATAAATCAGCTACAACAAGTTGTACTCGTACTGTGATCTTCATTGAAAGGGCACAAAAGTAGGAGTGAGTAAGGTCCACTTGTACTCAGTAGATATCACAGGCTGATTGAGCCAAGCAAAAAACTAAACAAATAATAAATAATATGTGCACGCTTCCTCCTGCATACAGAAAAGTTCCTAATGGTGGCTCAAACCGTATCTCCTAACAGTTCTACAAGTATAATATTAGTATAAGACTACACACGAATATATATACAAAAGAAGTCTAAATACATGATGTTAAATACGTAAAAGAGATACAAGTAATGCAATGACCATGATATAATGTCTCAATATCACCTCGCATACACCTTCTGAGCAAAAGCTTCCATGATAGGACACCATGGGGGGTTCAAAACCCATATACATTAACAATATCATATCTCAATCAACCTTGCTGGTATATTCATCGGTCAAGGGTTCATAAGATGTCACATTTTCTTTCAAATTAGTATATCTTTGTGGTTCCGATTCCATGTATATAGATAATTGAAATGAGGATGCATGTTCACTACCAAAGCAATATTATATAATGAATAAATTTAATAAAAGTATTAAATGAGCTCAAATCTTCTCAAATTTTAGTAAATCATGATGTAAACCATTGGATGACACCACGGTAATGAATAGTCATGTAAGACACAAAATACATATCAATTCAAGCCCCCACTAGGGAATCACAATAATAATAAAGGAAAATAATGCTCAAAATAGACCAAAAACCAATCACCACTCAGGTATTGCAACAATAATCATCTCTCAAGTCAAATATAATATTCACATAAGCACCCACACGGGCATCACAACCATAACAATCATTCAAGTTAATAATAATACTCATATAAGCCCCTATATGGGTAACATAATAAAATAACTATCTAAAAATATGATTCTCACGATAAAATCCCCAACCCATAGTATACTTCACATGAATGATTAACTACCCCGTCTAGTCTAAAGAAAGTTAAGCCACCTCAAAAAGTCAAATCTCGAGCCTGAACCCTTCAATATGAAGCCTTTTCTTTACATACAACCTCAAAATGAACTAAATCTATCAAAAACATAATCTACACGTCAAAATGAGTCTAATGATACCCATATTAGCTACTTTTATTTTGGATCCAAAAAAAGTTCAAAAATCGACCCCTAAGGAAAAGGGTAAAATTTTTATTTTATTTATGAATCATGTTTTCCATACTCTAAGGGGTCTAAATATAGAAGCCTATTGAAAAACAACTTGAAATTGAAGAATAACCTTTTTCTCTCTTTATCGGGTGAAACCCCAAAAATCCAAGTTTAGAATCCAAGTTTTGAAGATGATTTAGTGAAACAGTAAATGAATAAGGATAGAAATTATGTTTAGAAGCTCACCCAATTCCAATTTGATGAAAAATCATGTTTGAAATTTCTAAAATCGAGACCCCATAGCTTGAAAATGGAAGAATAAAATAAAAGAGAAGAAAAATGGAATTTATATCAGCAACGTCACTTAGGCAGTAAAATGGTCTCCTAAGCGATGTCGCCTGAGCGTGTAGTGTACCGCTAAGGTCATAGTCACTTGCCATGTAGGTGATCTCTAAAGAGGCATACATTTTGCTAAGGCAGCATCGCTAAGGTGGAAAAACCATTCCTAAGACGATGCTACCTGGGTCGATCAATTACCGCTTACGTGGTCCTTTTTTCCGCCTAGGCACTACTGATAAGGCTATCAAATGGCCGCTTAGGTGGTTGAACCAGAAACTAGCTGAACTATATGCAAGTAAAAATGACTCTGAATGAAACTAGGCTAATTTCGACGTTCCGGACTCAATGAAACTATTAGAATTATCAAAAGAGGACTTTATCAATAAGTTAACTCCCCAGAAACCCTTTAGGCTATTTTAAATAGTTTCACGTCTAAGAAGTAATAACTCTAAATAGATGCTCGAAACTCAAACCAACCATGCTACTAACCCAAAATCAACATTTGGGATCTAATAAAACTGATAGAATCATCATCCGATACTCGGATCATAAAATGTTGACCAAAGTAAAACTAAACACTCTCAATGCTACTAAAAACCTCAAATCACTCCCGAACACTTCAGGGACCATGCCAACCCACCCCACAACTCATACAAGACATATTGCAACTAAGAGGAAGGGAAAAATAGTCAAAATAAATAAAAAGCTATAATTCACAACAAGGGTTGTTACAAATGACCCTGTCTAAGATACATAAATACATATAAATACTGATATAAAGTAATAATCTAAATGGTAATGAGTTTAAGCAAATACAGCTGAATCAAAGGTTTTATACTATACTGAGTCTGCAACTGTGAAAGGTTTTTGTAACTGATGTAAACCATGTGAGCAAACATAGAATCCAACCTTTAACCCAAGTTGGGAGGGTGTTTTATACCTTGCCAATGGTAAGAACCATGACTAGCGTGAATTCACTTATAAGACCATTCAGGCTAAGGGAGACACACTCAACTTGTGATGACCCCTTTTACTTATGGTGGCATATGGTTTAGGACTTAGGTTGTCTGAACCCATGTCCTCTTGGTGCTAAGTATTAATCCCATAATTGTATACATATGCTCATAATTAAAAGCTGAGTAAAATACACAAACTAGTTCAATTTACTGTAACTGAGGATGGCTAAAATCATGGAACTAGTTATATGAAATTTACTATCTCAAAAAATTATGATAAGCATGGCATACTAAATGCTTGTCTAAAATCATGCTTCAAATAGATATTCCATGCTAATTATTCAAAAATCTAGGATCGTGTGTTCATAACACACCAACACATGCAAAAGCATTATTTAAAATAATGCATAAATGGATATTAATAACCATAAAATATTTAAGAACACAATTATAGAAAGAAATCATAAATTGTGATAATTGGGTTCTTGCCCTAATTTATGGTTTTTCATAACAACTGAACTTGAAAACATCTTTGGGAATGAGGGAGGAAGAACGCCCTCATTGAATACCCACATACCTGGAATTTTAAGGAATAATGATAAGAACTTAGACTTGGAGCTTTTGGAGAAGAACCCTAGCTTCTTGGGACTTGAGAGAAAAGAACAACTTTTGCTTTCTGTTTCTGAGTGTTTGGGTAAGAATAAGATTGAGGTATCACTTAAGTCCTTTTAACCTCTTCCAAAATTCCCCTAAAATGCCATAGTATTAGGAAATAGGGAAAATATGAAAATAACCCTATTAAAACGTAATTGATTTTGTTGCACAAGTCGTTATGGGTTGTCAGGACAAGTCGTAGTGTCTAACAAAGACTCGTCATCATAATCATCGTAAATGGGATGAATTGCTGGTGTTTGGGGACTACTGGACATAATGACTCATAGTCACTTATGATGGGTTATTGTGTTGACTCGATGGGACTAGATCCAAATGTCAAGTTTCAATATTTTCTCAAAATGAGCACTCTTGACAACTCATGGGGATTAACAATGCCTCGTCGTCATGAGTTGTTGCCACTAGGATGGATTTTCATCCTTCAAAAATTGGGATAATTTCACTCAGAAAGAATGTCAAGACAACTTATCGTGACTGGCAACGACTTGTCCCTTGGAGTCATTGCCATTGGGAAAAATTCAATCTTTAGTACTTTTGGCTAATTCCTCAAGATGGCTCACCCAAAGAGTTTTTGGCACTGATGACGACTCATTGCCTAAGTCATTTTATGGAAAAAATTTCTAGTTGCAATTGGTTTTCTGTGCTAAGTCTGAAACAGAGTCTTAGGAACTTTTGGGGTGTTGTAATATCTCCCTCTTGGGAACATTCATCCTCGAATAAAGACTAACAAGGATGAAAAGATAGGGAAACAACTGTAATCCCAAACAGAGTTCTAGAATCTGAGTACTAACATGGTGATTGAATTTCTGACTAAAATATAGACTGGACTGAACTCATGAAACATGCATCCATACTAAGTAATAAGAGCAACTGAGGGATATGAATCTGAGAGGAATAATAAAGAGAAAATTGTTACCTCAAGCTAGAACTGAATTCAAAGGGAAAAGATAAGGGTACTTGGTGATCTTATCTGCTTCTGCTTTTCAGGTAGCTCTCTCAACTAGTTGTTTCCTCCAAAGGATTTTCACTAAAGCGACTTCCATCTTTCTCAACTATTAAACCTGACGATCTAGAATCTTAATTGGAACATTTTTGTAAGAGAGACTATCATTCTTGCACACACTTTCTAAAGACACAACTGACGCAAGATCACTAACGCATTTCTTTAACAGAGACACATGGAAGTCTGGATGCACCAATGTTAAATCTGTAGGGAAGTCTAACTCATAGGCCACATTGCCAATGCACCTTAAAATCCTATAAGGACCAACATAGTAGGGATTGAGTTTCCATTTATTACCAAACCTTATCACCCCTTTCATGAGCAAAATTTTCAAGTAAACCCAATCATCAACTGCAAATTTGATCTCCCTTCTCCACACATATGCATAGGATTTTTTACTACTCTGAGTTGTATTTAGCCTTTCTTTAATCAACTGAACTTTCTTAACAGCCTCATGGACTGAATCAGGCCCTGTCAAAGTATCTTCACCAATCTCAATCCAACCAATAGAAGATCTACACATCCTACCATAAAGCCCTTAAAATGGAACCATCTAAATACTGGAGTGATAACTATTATTATAAGCAAACTCAATCAAAGGCAAGTGACCATCCCAAATACCTTTAGAATTGATCATGCAAGCTCTCAACATATCCTTTAAAGTCTGACTAGTCCATTCTACCTGGCCATCTGTTTGCGCGTGAAAAGCTGTGTTAAGATGAACCTGGGTACCGAGACCCTTCTAAAATGACTTCCAAAACTGCAAAGTAAATTAAGTACCCCTATCTAAGATTATGGTCAAAGAAACTCCATGAAACTTAACCAACTCTCTAAGGTAGAGTATAGCATAATCCTCTACTAAATCTATAGTATTTACTAGCAGAAAATGTGTTGACTTAGTCATCCGATCAATAATAACCCAAATAGAATCATGCTATTTACAAGTACGAGGCAACCCTCTAATGAAGTCCATATTCACCACTTCCCACTTCTAAGTAGGAAATACTGATATTCTGAGTCATAATACCAGGTCTCTGGTTCCCTCGGACTCGGAAAGTAATAACGAAAATAGCTAACCCAATAGCAGATTCCGCAGCTGCCACCGTTCCACCTTAACCTGCAGGCAATTTGGATACTTAGCTACTTCCCATAGGTCACGGTACATCTTAGTAGCACTTAGATGAATAGAATATTGAGAACTGTGAGCTTCTGTTAGCATTTGCTGCCTCAAGTCATCCCCTTCTAGAACACATAATTTGCCCTGACAATGAAGAACACCATCTCCTCCTTGGGAGAAAAACTCAACTTTGTGACTTTGGACTGCTCTATTCAAATTAAGTAAAATAGCATCGGTATCCTATTTTTCCTTCACCTTTGCCACTAAATAAGTTTCTGAACCATGACACTGCCTTTGGCTGAAACAACCAACCAAACTCCCTATCTAGAAAGCTTGTGTACATAACAATCCAACTCATTCTTGTCATCCTCTACATGAGCAACACTACCCATAGACAATCTACTAAGAGTGTCACCCACTACATTGGCTTTACCCTGATGGTACAAGGCACATATATATAATCTTTTAACAACTCTACCTATCTCCTCTAACAAAGGTTTAGATATTTCAAATTAAAAACATACTGAAGGCTCTTATTATTTGTGAACACATCTACATGAACTCCATAAAGGTAGTGCCTCCAAATCTTTAAGGCAAATACAACTGCTGCCAACTCAAGATCATGTGCCGAGTAATTTTTCTCATGGGGTCTGAGCTTTCTAGAGGCATATGCTATAAGTTTACCATACTGCATCAACACATAATCAAGGCTAACCCTTAAAGCATTGTAGTAAACAACAAACCCATCTGGGCCCTCTGGTAGAGTCAAAACTAGAGAAGAAGTGAATCAAGTCCTCAACTCATGAAAACTCTTCTCACAAGCATCGGACCACTAAAATTTGACTTTCTCTTGAGTCAATCTGGACATAGGAGAAGCAATAAAGGAAAATCCTTCAACAAAACTTCTATAGTAACTGGCTAAACCCAAAAAATTCCTAATGTTTGACGAAGAGATAGATCTAGGCCAGTTTTTAATTGCTTTAGTCTGATGAGGATCAACTTGAATGCCCTCACCGAAAATGAGTTAACCAAGAAATGCTACTGATATCAACTTGAATTCCCACTTGCTAAACTAAGCGAATAACTAGCGATCTTTAAGAGTCTATAAGACAATCCTCAAATGGTCTACATATTCATCCGCACTTCGAGAATAAGTGAAGCTGTCATCTATAAAGACAATGACGAACATATTCAATTACTACTTGAACACTCTGTTCATTAAGTCCATAAAAGCTATAGGAGCATTTATTAGTCCAAAAGACATAATAACAAATTTAAAGTGACCATATTGAGTTCTGAAGGTTGTTTTCAAAATGTCATATTCTCTGACTCTGAGCTGATGATAGCTGGATTTGAGGTCTATCTTTGAGAAACAACTGGCAACCTGAATCTGGTCAAACAAGTCATCAATCCTAGGAATGGGATACTTATTCTTGGTTGTGACTTTGTTCAACTGATGATACTCAATACTTATTTTGAGGTAACCATCTTTCTTACGCAAGAAATGAACTGGAACATAACATAGAGAGATTTGGGCCTGATTAAACCATTGTATAAGATGTCCTTTAACTATTCTTTCAATTCCTTAAGATCAGCTGGAACAATTTTATAAGGAGGAATTAAGATTGTCTGGGTATCTGGAAGAAGTTCTATGCCAAAGTCTATCCCCTGCTTGGGGGGGGGGGAGGGAAGGGGGGGACTTTGAGTAGATCTTCAGGGAACGCTTCTGGGAACTCATTCATAACTGGCATTGACTTAAGAGTTGGAGTTTTGTACTTAGAATCCTTGACCTAAACTAGATGATAGATGCAACCCTTAGAAATTATTTTCCTGGACTTGAGGTAAGAGACAAATCAACCTATAGGCGCTGAAGTACTACCCTTCCATTCTATGACCAGTTCATTCAAAAACTAAAACTTAACGACTATATTTCTATAGTCAACTAAGACACAATAGGAATGTAGCCAATCCATGCTAAGAATGACATCAAAATCAGTTATATCTAACTATACTAGATCAACTGTGGTGATTTTCTGGGAAAATGTGATTGGGCAATTTCTGTAAACCCATTTAGATATGACTAAGTCACAAACAAGAGTAGAGACTAAGAAGGGTTTTGAAAGTATTTCGATACTGACACTGAAGTCTACCACAATATAAGGTGTCATAAAAGAAGGTGGCTTCGGAATCTAACAAAGCATATACATCAATATGGAAGACTTATAACATACCGGTAACTACATCAGGGGAACCCTCCTGATCCTGTCGAGTTTGTAAAGCATAGAATTTATTATGGTGCTAACCGCCACCTATACTAGATGAGGCACCCGCTGAGTTGGGCGACCTACTAAAGAGGTAGCCTGAGTACGACCATTGATATCACCTCTTTTGGATAATGGATAATCTAAAAATATATGTCTTATCTTTCTATAACAAAAGCATCCATCCCTATCTATCAAGCATTCTTCAAGGTGCTTTTACCCATACTTTTTATAGGTTAGGAAAGTACGACCACTAAAAGAACTGTAATGAGACTTAGAGCCTGGCGCTCTACCTTTCTAATTCTTTCTAGGTCTGGGAGATGAAACACTAGCAGATAATGGTGCTGGAGCTAAAGATCTCTGATGAAACTAAGAGCTATTACCACTGCCTGACTTCCGCTGAGAATAGTCAAAATTTCCTGTTCTAGCTCTCTTAGTATGCCTTTTCTTCTCATTAATCTTTTCTTCCTCAATCTATTGAGTGTGATTCATAAGCCTGGAGATGTCCCATTTTCTTGACTAGTATACCGGTCCAACACTTCTTGAACACTTACTTGGAAACACACAAAACAAACTTACTCACATGGGACTTTGAATCAGCCACCATTGCTGGATCTTACCTAGAGAGTTATGTAAACTTCAAAGAATAATCCTTCACGGTCATGTTGCCATATTTCATTTTATGATCTCCTCAACCTTAACTTCCATAAACTCAAAGGGAAATAATCAATCCAAAAAAGCATTCATGAACTCATCCCAGTCCACTTGGCATGAATCTAAACCTCTATTCTCCTTCAACTATTTATACTAAATCTGAGCCATTTCCTTCAACTAATAGGTGGCTAAATCTACACTCTCAACTAGTGTTATACCCATAATCTAAGTGATCTTATGAACCTTATTAAGGAGATCCCATAGGTCCTTCTCCAATTTAGAACCATGGAACTCTGGAGGATTCATTCGAGTGAAGCAACAGACTCCCATTGCTACTACATTCCCAGTAGGATTAATTGGTACAAGAACCTACTGGTTGAACTGATTGGTAATCACCTGAGCAAGTACCTGGAAAGCAGCCCCAAATTTGGCATTAGTGACTTGCTCATTCAAAGGGTCTGCAAGAGATGGTAGAGCTTGTTAGTTTCCATAACTATTTCTTCTTCTGTTTGCTCTTCTAAGAGGTATTTTCTATAAATGCATAGAGCGTGAGTTAGAATAAGATTGAATAAATCTTAGACTCTATTGCATGAGATGAATATGAAAGAAGTAAAACTTTCCTAAAATGTCTCGTAGCCTGTCACTTATAAGTGTGGCGTGATTCACACCCATGAACGAGACTCTACTTAATGATACTTTTATACACCCTAGTAAACCTTAAACTTGATGCTCTGATACCAAGTTTATCACGATCCGAGACTACCCCCTAGTTGCAACACGATGCTTAGAGCCACAAGTGACCTCAAACTAATTTATGGCTTGACAAGACACTAATAATACTAGATATAACTAAAATATAGTGAGTAAAACTACAATGGAGGATAATAATCATAATCAAAACCAATACCAATACCAATACTGAAGTTTAATACTATAAATATCTGATATAACTACAAAGCTAAAAATCTAATTGTTTGTCTGAAAGCTTCTACTAATGATGATTTGTAGAGATAAGTCCCCAGCTAATTCTAAACTATCTAAAACTAGAATGAAGTACTGAAATGAAAATACAAACTCTTATCCCTAAATGATGAGATATAACGAATGTCAGCTATTAAAAAAACACAAGAATGTATCAACTGTAGGCTAATGCTGAGCATCTAAACCTATTTCATGATATGATACAATGCAACAAATGAATTACAATCAGTACTTTGAATGTACAGAGTGTGTGAGCTATGCAACTATAAGACATACTGAAATGCTATGCTAAGATGTGTAACTGAATTGAAGTATAATGACCATATATGGGATGCATAAGGATACATATAAATACTGATATGAAGTAATAATTTGAAAGGACATGAGTTTAAGCAAATACAATTGAATCAAGGTTCATATACTGTACTATGTCTGTAACTATGAGAGGTTCTTTTAACCGACATAGCCCATGTAAGCAAACATGAAATACAACATGTAACCAAGTTTAGAGGGTGTTCTATACCTTACTAAGGTTAAGAATCATGACTGGTGTAAATTCACTCATGCGCCCATTTGGACTAAGGGAGACACTCTTAACTAGCGAGGACTTTTTTTACCTATGATATCACTTATTTTGGGACTTGGGTTGTCCGAACCGGTGTCCTCTCAATGCTAAGTGCTACTCCTATAATCATATACATATTCTCATAATTATACTTAAAGCTGAGTAAAATACACAAAGTAGTTCAATTTACTATAACTGAGGATGACGAAAATCATGGAACTAGTTATAAGCAATTTACTATATCTAAAAATCATGATAAGCATGGTATACTGAGTACTTGTCAAAAATCATGCTTTTAGTAGATGTTCCATGCTAATTATTCAAGAATTCAGGATTGTGTGTTCATAACATGCCAACATATGCAAAAGCCTTATTTAAAATATGCATAAATAGATATTAATGAACATAAGATATTAGGAACACAATTACTAAAAGAAATAATAAATTGAGATAATTGGGTTCTTTCCCTAATTCAGAATTTTCATAACAACTGAACTTGAAAATATCATTGGGCATGAAGGCAAAAGAAGGCCCTCATTGAATACCTATATACCTAGAATTTTAAGGAAAAATGCTAAGAACTTTTACTTGAAGATTTTGGAGAAGAACCTTTAGGTTCTGGGACTTAAGAGAAAAGAATTCATCTTGCTTTCTATTTCTGAGTGTTTGGGTGAGAATGAGATTGAGGTAATACTTAAGTCCCTTTAACCCCTTTCCAAATACATTTGGGCGAGAATGAGATTGAGGGAATGCTTAAGTCCCTTTAAACCCTTCCCAAAAAACCCTATAATGATGTAGTATAGGTATAGGAATGTAACGACCCTTTCTATCATTACGGGTAAGTCTAACGTACAAAAATTTGGGTTAAGGTTTTCCCTAAATTGGGAATTAGAAATTTTAGGCTAGGATAGTCTTGGATGAAATTCAAGATAGGTATGGTCTAGGGAAATCTGGGAATGTATTGTGTATACGTGAAAAGATTTAATAAGTTTTTATGTTAGCTAAGATGATAAGAAATCTGTAAGATCTTTAAGAAGTGAATTCGGGTAAGTAAAACTCCCGATATAGAATTTGACGTAAAGAAGTTAGACCGAAATGTCATGGTGTAAGGGTGCATTGTGTGAAAGGCAAAATTGGGAGCAATCTCAAGTTTCTACCTAGTCACACCTATTATAGCGGGTGCCAGGTCACTATGACTTCATCACTATAACAAAAAAATTCCCGCTATAGCAAAAATTAAAGTTGTTCAATCCCACCGAAGCGAGTGGATTTAACTATAGTGAGGCTACTATAGAGGATATATACAGATTTATACAGAAAATTACCCCAAAATGATTTATTAATTTCTAAACACATTTTGGAAAGGGCTCAGGCAATTTGGGGTGATTTCCACTAATTTTTCATCATAATTCTTCGTAAAGGTAAGTTAATTCCTTTTGTTAACTCGTAATTTGATTATTAACTACTAGAATCACTAGTTTTTAGGTTTTGGGGGAGGATTTTCCTTAACCTAGCAAATTTCTAGTGCAATAGGGTGAATTAGGTAAAAAAAACCTTTGGGTTTTTGTTAAAGATTGCTAATTTACTCTTGCATGTTGATAATTTACTATTGTACCCATGAAATTGGTAGGATTAAGGTGGAATTATAGTAGAAACACCATAGAATAGGGGGGAGAATGATCATGAATTAACCTTGGGATTTTGGGGTTAGGTTATAATCCTTGATATTGTAGGTCATTTGGTTGATTACATGCTATATTCATGTTTTTAGACCGCAATCAAGCCGAGGTTGCAAGAAAAGGAAAGGTGAAGTTCACTAGAGCATTTTTGGCTTGGATTGAGGTAAGTGATGATTTAATGTAGTTGAAACCCAACTTGTTTTATATGTGCATGATAACTATTCCTTCGTATTGCTTGTTACAATGCATGTTCAAGGAAAGTGAATGACCATTTGATATCCTAAGTGTTAATCATATGCAATGAACTTATATGAAAAGCTTCTTGGTTTTCACAAGTATTGTTTCTATCTACAGAGTGGCCGTCCGGCCGGCTATGCTGTATGGAGCGGCGTGTAACACCTCGTACCTTCCCAACCCTAATTGACGACATTAAATAATATGTACTTAGGTCTCGGGAGCTATAAGTATGCATTTGGTAATGTTCTTGGCGAGATAATTGAATTTGGTGTAACACCCCGTACTTTTATGATATCACTTGATACCTTGGTGTTGAGATGCCATGCATATGTGTTTTATAGTGTCATTGGTGAAACATTTGATATTGGACTTAACATGTGCGATTAGATCTTCGTAGGAGGTGTGTTGTGATTTCGTGGAGCATTTGGGTAAGAACTCGTACATATTCGAACCTCATTTGATGACTTTAAGTCATGTTTACTTGATGGTTAAGATCACTAAGTAAGTATTTTGATAAGGGATTGGACGATACGTAAACATTGGATAAGTGGCTGGAAATTTCAGCAAAGTGCTGAAACTTTCGCCACTACCCTGTTTCAGGGGTGTGGCGCAAGCCACCAGCCTGCAGAAACTTCAGAGAAGGCTGGATTCTTGCGCCACTACCCTGTTTCAGGGGGTGTGGCGCAAAGCACAACACTTAGTCCCTTTCCGGCGTCGTTTCGTAACACAATTCTACGATGATTTCTCGATGGTTTCTTTTGGTTCTTTGGAGTTACTTGAGAATTGTTAAAGCTTCAAACACTTCAATATACTCCTACATACTCCTACATGATCAAATCATGCAATGTGAATAGTGATCCAAAATGTTCAATGAAGCCAAGGGCGACTAGAATTCCAATTTTTGCGATCGAAAGGACGAATGAGAATTGTTTAAAAGAATATTGTCGTGACATGATGGAATTACGTAAACATGAGATATATGGTGAATAATACATGGAAGTTCATGGATATGTGTTATTGGGCCCAAAATGAGGCCCAAATTGGAATTTAAAGCATTGGCCCAAAGGGCAAAAAGACCCATTCTTCTCATTGGACCACATGTGATGCCAAAAGAATGGCTAAGAATGACTTGGGGTCTATATAAAGGCCCCAAGATCAGATTTTCCTTCACATAAAACTCTCATGCCTTTTAGCTAATTATCAAACATTTTTCTCATTACCAAACCCTAAGGCAAATAACTCCTTTGGACTCTTTGGACAAGATCATCCTATTCCAAGCTTTGGTAAGTGTTTATTTTCATGGATTAACATATTATATGCATGGGATATGATGTATATTATGCTAGTTGTGTTGGCAAGATGATGAATAGTGTATTTTTGCCTTTGGTGAAAGATGTGTCATCTTGGTGATTTGAATTTGAATTAGGCCTTGTGCCTTTGATGAAAAAGCATGGTATGGACAAAATATGAACATGTATGGTGTCATTTTTGGTCTTAAACTTGTTCTTGTCTAAAAGTGGAAATTATGGGATTTTGGCCGATATGTGTTATGAGTTGAATTAAGGTGCTTTGATGGATTATTTATGCTATGTTATGGATAAGAAAGTGTAAAGGAGAAGTATTGTGGTGAAATGTATTGATTTTTATGTATTGGTCAATGTTGGGAATATTATGGAATTTTTGGCATAATAGTATGATCAATGGTTTTGTCAAGGGAAAATGACATGTTTAAAGGCAAACATGTAACTCATTGACATGGTATGCATTTGTAAAGTAATTGGTGGTTAATGTGAATTTCGTTATGTATTTATGTTGTAGAGTGACACATAAAGAAGGAGCGGGATTATTGTTGTCTACGCATCGAAGTTTGTATATTCATATTGCGAATCCAAGGTATGTAAGGTTACTCTTTCCGTATCTTCCTACGACATATGATGAACATCTTGGTAGGGTACTTATTCAATTCCGAATTGTTCTAAGGTACCTCATTTTGGGTATCCTCCGTAGTTAATCCTCTATACGTTACTCTTGGTCTATTGACATTCATGGATTACATAATTACAAACATGGTTCCAAGTTCCAAAAGTGTTGTGACTACCAAAAGAAACTGTTTTAAGGGAAGTGATGACATAAGGAGAATCTATTCATTCTTACGTTATATAGTCCGTATTCACTAGTCGTTGTTGTTCATAAGTTTCATAATTATGGACATGTTCCAAAAGTCCCAATCATGTTGTGTCCTTGAGTTCCAATAATGTTGTGGCTATGTATATATACGTTAACCTCTCATCATTGAATGTATTAATCTCTCATAACTGAATGTACCAATCTCTCACAAGTGAATGTATAATCTCTCACAAGGAACTCTCAAAGTAAAGAAGTGAAGTAAGGCATATGTGGTTATGATCAAGTACGGGTGGCAAGTCTAGGGGCATAAGCCTAGCTCAACTCGATCCCGAGGGTGGCAAGTCTAGGGGCATAAGCCTAGCTCGACCCGATCCCTGGGTGGCAGGTCTAGGGGCATAAGCCTAGCTCAATCCGATCCCAACATGACGATATGTCATGAAAAGACCCACTGATCAGTCGGGGCCCGGGCACGTTATGATATGAGTGGGGAGGAATAAACAACAAAGAGAAGAACTTAAACTATGTAAGCTACATGGTTCCATATGCAAAGCGATGAGTTGTTCATGTTGCTTATCCTATTACATTTTGATTCAATCAATGAGTTGTTTATGTTGCTTATCCTACTACCTCTTGATTCTATTGATGTAGTTATGACAGTTTCATATGGCCTTACATACTCAGTACATTCTCCGTACTGACCCCTCTTGGGGGATTTACCTTACTTGCTGCAGGTGCAGGTACTAGTCAGTCTCCACTGTAGGTTGCAGCTCTTTTTGTGGACTGTTGGTGAGCTCCATTAGTTCGGGGCTTTCTGAGGTGCTATGTACATTCATTTTGGTACTGTATATGCGTATAGAGCGGGGTGTTGTCCCAACTCTAGGTTTGTCATAGTCATGTATCTCTATAGGCTTTGTAGACTTATGTGGGAACAGAATGTAAGATATGTATGCTCATTTTGGTTTGATGGCCCCAACGGCCAAGTCGATATATATATATCTATGTATGGTATACGTTTCCATAATCGTTTCCATATCCATGACCTTTGCATAGTTGCATGGGGTTTCATAAGGTCCATATGAGGAGATGCATGCGGGTGTTCATAAGCAAAGATTGGTTCTCTCGGGCCATGTCGGCTTCGGGTGCCAATCACGCCTCGTTGGGACTCGGGGTGTGACACGGAGTGTTGGCTATTCAAAAGTTGAAGGTAGCGGAGATAAGGATGTTGCGATGGATGTGTGGACTGACTAGGAGTGATAGGGTTAGAAACGAGAGTATTCGAGAGAAGTTGGGAGTGGCTTAGGTGGAAGACAAGATGCGGAAAGTGAGGTTACGATGGTTCGGGCATGTATTGAGGAGGTGCACGGATGCTCCAGTACGGAGGTGTGAGAGGCTGGCTGTTGATGGTTTTAGGCGGGGTAGAGGTAGGCCAAAGAAATATTGGAGGGAGGTGATTAGGCATGACATGGAGTAGTTAGAGCTTACAGAGGACATGGCCCTCGATAGGAAGGTGTGGAGGGAACGGATTAGGGTAGAGTGTTAGGGAGTAGGAAGGCGACTGTATTAGTAGGAAGGAGTGTTTGTTTGTATCTATGCCTGTTGTTTTTTGGTAGATTCTTGTTCGCGTGGCTTTGGTGATGTTTGTGATATCCGAATGAATAGTCTATAGTATTACCCTATGGGTGTCTTGCTTCTTGTATCACCTAGCGATGTGTTATCTCTTTTTGTTATTTGTTTTTGTGTTTTTATTTGTTATTGTTATCTGTTATGAGCTGGGGGTCTATCGAAAACAGCCTCTCTACTTCATCTGAGGTAGTGGTATGGATTGTGTACACTTTACCCTCCCCAGACCCCACCTGGTGGAAATACAATGGGTATGTTGTTGTTGTTGTTGTGATTGATCGATGAACCTACTGATAAGATGATATTTTCACCAACTTATGTTATCTTTAAGCTTAGATTTTTTTCATGTCTATTTTAAAAAAAGTGCATTTACTATGGTTTACTTCTATTTTGTAGGTTATATATGGTTGAGAAGAGTATTGAAGAAACCAAGTGAAAACAAGTCAAAAAGAGGTCAAAATTAAAGAAAATGAAAAAACTTTCTAGAAGTACAAAAAATGGCTAAAAGGGAAAATCTGAAAATCTAAAAGTTGGGGATGTTTTGGTCGTATTTTTAGTTGAGAAATTTGGGGAACTATAAAAAGAATACTTGGGAGCATTTCTGTCATCTTGGCATTTTTCTCAACCTTGGAGGCTAGGGTTCTTGACCCAACACCCTTCGAGTGAAGATTTGAAAGTTTTGTAGTGAATATTTCTTAATCCTTTCTTCATTCCATTGCTTTGTATTGAATATTTGAGTGTAGTTAAATTCATACTTGAATATTGTTGTTGTACACAATGCAATGTTTATGTTTTGGAATTGAGGTTTGATTTTATCCCATGCTTTTGTATTAGTTGATTAATCTTAATTTATAAATGGGTTTTGCTTATTTAAATTAATCTCACACTTTATTGATTTCTACTCTAGTTGAGCTTGAAAGAGGAGATTAGAGTGGGGATTGCCCATCTACTTTGATTAATTCTTGAAAGAGCTAATTGAGGTTGGAAAAGGTCAATTTAGCGCAAATTGGGAGGTATGATCCATCATATGGATTTATTTACTAGACATAGTCAAATCCTAGTGTAGTCATATATTGAAACTATTCATGTTGAGACTTGGCTAATATTCAATGGAATTTAGTCAAGAAATATTCGTCTATCAATCAAAAGAATTGGCGGATATTTGAGGTTCCAATGTTAATTCTCTAATCCGTGATTGATTCATGTGTAGTTAGTTAAATACAATGGATTGTTGATAGAATTTCTTCCCTGTTATCATTTTTCTTGTTTTTCATCGCTTGTGAAAGCCATTGATCAACTTGTTCATATTAAATTTAGTTTTATCCCTGTTTCATTTTTATATATAAAACCCCCTAAAATACTTGTATTTTTGTTCCGATTTTAGTGAGTTGCTTTTATTTCGAACTTTCTCGATCGCTGCTCATATTGTTCCTCATAGATTCGACTCCAACTCTATTGTTGGGTAAAATATTTTGCTAACGACCGCATACATTTATTTTTAGGGTGTATTTGAGTGTTATCGAAAATGGCGCCGTTGTCGTGGCATAATTTGGCGTATTGAGTTAGTTTGGAATTTTAGCTTACTTGCTTTGATTTGAACTTGTTAATATGTGCTTGTGATTTTCTTTTATTTCGTGTGTTAGTTAAAGTTTTGTATTTATATACTTGTTACTATGGCATCCTGGAATGAAAATGAGGTTGGTGGTTGCAAATCTTATCTTGATGACCCATGTCCGAATTGTTGAGGGTCCCACTTTTGGAAAAATTATGAAAAAGCTTGGGAGAGAGGTGTATGCATCATCTCATTCCTATGTTGGGTCTACTTGTTGTGAATGTGGTGGTCAAGATGGACATTGTGATGCTTGTGATAATGATTCTTTCCCTTTCCTAAGCTCTAATAAATCTTCTAGTTGTGCTTTTGAGTTTGATAGAAGTAATAAGATGGAGTTGGAAGAACAAAGAACCGGTCATGAAGGCCTTCAAGCAATGCTTCAATCTAACTTGGATCGGGTGTCTAAAATGAGTAAGGACGCACACCTCAATTCACACATAAAACAACACTCAAGAATGAACAAACACAAAGACACCATACACACGCATAAAATCTTTGTCAGCTCGGCAAACCACCAAAAAAATCTTTCTTCCTTCTGCAGTGATAATTCTCAGGTGATCAGGTATCTTTTCATCTAGTTCTATATTCTCTCTCTTTCTCCCTTAAATTCTTTTGTAAGCAATGCTTCAATCTAACTTGGATCGGGTGTCTAAAATGAGTGAGGACGCACACCTCAATTCACACATAAAACAACACTCAAGAATGAACAAACACAAAGACACCATACACACGCATAAATCTGTGTCAGCTCGGCAAACCACCAAAAAAAATCTTTCTTCCTTCTGCAGTGATAATTCTCAGGTGATCAGGTATCTTTTCATCTAGTTCTATATTCTCTCTCTTTCTCCCTCAAATTCTTTTGTAAGCAATGCTTCAATCTAACTTGGATCGGGTGTCTAAAATGAGTGAGGACGCACACCTCAATTCACACATAAAACAACACTCAAGAATGAACAAACACAAAGACACCATACACACGCATAAAATCTGTGTCAGCTCGGCAAACCCCCCAAAAAAATCTTTCTTCCTTCTGTAGTGACAATTCTCAGGTGATCAGGTATCTTTTCATCTAGTTCTATATTCTCTCTTTCTCCCTCAAATTCTTTTGTTGGCAGATTTTCTTCTATTTCTTTTTCTTTTTCTTCTTTTACTATAAGGCTCGTTTGGTGTTGAATTAAAATCTCAAATTTTGCAATTGTGGTTGTTGGGTGATTGCTATTGCGTTGTGATTCATTAAACTATAATTCCCAACATTTTGGGAGGGCTTTTCACTCCCCATTATTGTTGAAATTAAGCTAGCAAAGTGACGCCCGTAACCTATTTAATAGAATGCCTGACAGAAAATTTAATTCACCGGTGAAGTCTGAGTAATCGTGTTCTATTAGAAGTTGATGGTTAGTAAGTTTTGGATAGTCAAGTAGGTGACAGACTGCTTTTGTCGGGTTGATCGAGCTGAGACTTAGGTTGGTAATACCTTTGTCAAATTGTAAGCTTATAACTGACCAATTTTTTTCTCAACTGTGTATGATCATGATATTGGACTGATTATGTGATTTTCTCAAGTGTTTAATGGGTGTACATGAACTTCTAACAGGTTGAGGAATCTGTGAATATTGGCCCCTAAACATTCTACGAGTCTTAGTGTTCCAAAAACTGATTTGCTGGCTGAATAGGTAGAGGGATAGTACTAGTATTTTTCAACAATTGTGCTACCTATTGTATTTGTGAAATTAAAATTTTCTTGACTTGATGTGCTCAATGTGTTCCGTGGTTAAAAAATTTGTTGGTGAAGTCTGAGTAATTGTGTGCTATTAGGAGTGAACTGTGAGCAGACTTTGGGGTAGTCGAATAGGTTATGAACTGCTTGGCTAGATTTTTTGATGTAAAAAATAGTTGCACCTAAGTTAAGCAATCCTTTTGCGTCTGAACTATAGTAGATGTGTGACTAAATTTGGTACGCTATTGGATTTTAAGTGAAGTTTTCTTGCAAATCATTAACAAATTTAGAATTGCAGAACAATGCAAATTGTTTTATTTTCCATCGCTTGAGTTTTGACATTGGTAAAATGGATCTTATTTGGATAAGGGATGTATATTGCACTGGTTCTTCATGTTATCATGTGCTCGAACTCTTTTACATCTTGACATTACATATTGTGCATCTGAACAATTTTTATATGAAAGGATAGGAATTTTGACTGGACAAGTTGGTTGCGAACGACTGGGTGGATTATTCGATCTAAAACTCATGAGGACTGTATATGCAGTCTAAGGAATCAAAGTGTATCTAGGCTTGTGACTTGTCATCATTGCTTGTTTCCTAGTCATATTTCTGTGTTTGCACGTAACTAAATGAAAAGAATCATGCTTGTTTATCTATGGTGGTGATTAGGATAAAACTTGGTTTAAATCAATGACCATGTTGGATGGATGTAATTCCTAATACACATTGTTGATGTTTGAAACAAGAAAATGACATAGTGTGCTTGATTAAAATTGGATTAAATGTGAGCTACTGTGGTTAACTTGAAAGATATATTTTGTAACTTGATTTTTTCTCTCTCTAAAGGATTAATAATTTTTGCTAAAAGTCATAATTTGTTTGCAAGGCCCTATCAATCAAAATCTTTTTCCAAATTGTGTGAAAAAGATCTTTATCATGGCAAAGGTTCACTCCCTATGTTTACACTTGATATGGTATTGGTCTAGTGCCCATCTTCTAGTGTTTGTGTGTATTCAAATTGCACAAGGGTCGGGAGATATTAAAAAAATTGTAGTAATACTGAATTTGGGCAGAAACCAAAATGCTTGCATGAACTTGATTTTGGTAAATTTCCTGTATTATGCTATGGCTTTTTAACATCACTTACAGGCTCTTGTTGACATTGAAATGGCCTAGTTCATCCAAAATAGATCAAAGCAGAGAATAACATGGAAAACAAGGGGATTGACTGGTTCGAATGCTTAAATCACATTTTCAAAAGTGTTACCAAGAAGACGAGTGCATTGTGTGAGGGTCAAATTTCATATGTGCCTTACATAAATGGTGTGTCTGGGCTAGGATAAGCTATAGTGGTTATTTTAAACATTCGCATGTATTGTTGATGACATAGAAATGTGCTAACAATGAATGTATTCTGAATGTGGTTATGGCAATATGAATCTGCTATTATTTAATAACCTGTGAGAGTGAATGTAACTTAGAATTATTTGCTGAGAAGGGTTATTTGTGTTGTCGTGTTTTTGCATTCCTAGGTGTTAGAAAATGACCTTTTATTCTGAGTTATGTGCTGAATTGATATGTTGAGCTAGTGAGTTATTCCCATTGTTTGTCTCTGTTGAAAGTTCTCAGCCTACCACTTCCTAAACTTTAGAAAAAAAAACAATTGTTGTGGGAAGTAAGTCTTTTAAGTAGTATACTAGTTTTGAAGCTCATTTCTGGTTTAATATGTACTTGGCTATAAATAAAAGTTTTAAGATTTGCTGCTTATAAAGAAGTCCTCCAAGAAGCTTGTTAATTCACTTGTTCAATGTTCGGAGATATTATTGTTGAGAGGGGATCTTAAAGTGAAATATGAATTTTGCCACTTCTTGAACTGATATTGATCAATGCTCTTACCTTCAAGTTGGTGAAAGAAGTATTGAAATGGTTATGCTTCAATGAACTCTTAACTGAATATTGATATTGTTTAAAGCCTGTGGAAGCTTGGTTGTTTTCATGGAATTTGTAAAATGGCAGAATTGTTGAGATTCTGAAATTGGGCCAAAAGAAAAGAAAAGAAAAGAAAAGATGACACCTGAGGCTAGATCTTTACAGTGCCTTATGAGACAAAATGGCTTCTACTTCACTTGGAACAACTCAAGAAAGAGCAGAACACGGAAAACACTCATTGATAATTCTTTTCAGGGAGTCTCTCTTACTTTGCTCTTATTGTTAATTTGCATTAAGGACAATGCAACAATTTTCATTGGGGTGGAGTAGCATATTATTGGTACTTATTTTGAGGATGTTGATGCTCTTGTCAGGCTTATTTTGATGCTACATGTGCCTTTGTTGGGCTTGTTTTGGTGATATGCCCTTGTTGGGCATGTTTTGATGATGTGTACCTTTGTCGGGCTTGTCTCGATGCAAGAAAAATGCTTTGTGCCCTTGTCGGGCTTGTTTTAAATGAAAATATGAAGCATGTAATTTTGGTATTGATTCTTCTTGGTGTATGGTTTGTAGTTAATAAAGCTCTGATGGCTTTCTTCATTCCAGGGTTCTTTCCCAAGGAGTAATTGTTATTTATTTTTGTTGTCAAACTGGGTGGCTTTTCCCGATGATGGATATCTAGGCGATTTTCTTAAGGGAATTAGTCTTGTCTAGGTATAGTGTAGGTAGTTTAGGATTAAAAGCAGTGTTGGGATGTGATTTTTTTCCTTTGGCCAATTTGTTGCTTGCTTGGTACCAATAGGATATATGGTTTTTTGATCTTTAAAAAAAAAAAAAAACTGATTGAAGTAAATATTCTTGTTGTGACTTTTAGACTCAATTTTGCCTCTTTTATTCACTAATAGTCTCTTTAGGCTAGAAGTAACTTTTTGAGTTCATTTGCTTCAATTGGGTCTTGGAGATATTTTCTACTTGAATTTGCATGTGCCATGTGTGGTGAGATTATTTGTGAGTTCTTTTGCATATCTTGTGGTCTAGAACTTGCCCGGAGTATGTTTCAAGGAGAAATCCTAGGCTATGCTTGATTTGAAAAATGATAGTAGGTCTTCCTTGGACCATTTTGTGCCTTAAAATTCCTATCCTTGCATATTTTCCCTAGTCAACCCCTTTAAGCATTTAACTTTTTGTTTGGAAATCAATGTTCCAAACTTTACCATTTTATTCTTAAATTGATCCATCTTTTGATACACTACCTCCCTAAGTATTTTGTAAGTGATATATGGGCTAAAACGCCTAAGGTGGGAGTGAATTGTTTTAAAAGTGCAAACATAGGCTAAAAGCCGAAGTTTGGGGTGATGGTTGAAAAATTAGTGATGTGGTAGCCATTCAAAAAAAAAAAGAAGAGAGAAATCTTCCTTTATGTTTTGAAAAAGAACAAAAAGAAAGAAAAAAATGAAGGAAAAATAAAGTTTGAGAATTAAGGAAAGACTAGATGGGGAATTGGAAAAGGAGAATAAGGATGGAAAGTTGAGAAGGAAGTGTGATTATTGTTGCAAAGTGTAGTGCTTAGGGAGGTTTTAAGTCACTATTTCCAAATTATGTTCCTACCTTAACCAAAAGCCTACATTATAACCCTTAAGTCCTAATTGATTTTGAGCCAAGTGTGTCTACATTGGTGGAGAAGTACATGAAGGGCAAGCCTATGGTTCTACTTGAATGTATTTGCACTTCTTTGTGAGAGAGAGGGTCAATTCTTTCCATTTGATATGCCAAGTGTATTTTGTATTGCATTGTTGAAGTGTGGGGCACTCTCTTGTTTGTGAGGGCACATGATTATCTGAGTTGTGAATTTGTTCCATTTTCCAAGTGAGAGGAATGAACAAAAGAATGTTCTTTTGTGACAAAGAGGCAAATTTTGAATCTTTAGTGGCATAACTTGAGTGTTACTTTGATTTGTTTGGTATTATTTGTGCACTTGAAAAGAAAATGAAATTCTGAGAAGAGTTGATCATTGGTGATTCATATGTCTTGGATTAATTGTTGGTACCAATCAAAAGTCATGTGTGCGCTTAAATAAGAGTTTCTTTGACTTGGTATTATCTTGGTGCACTTCAGAATTTTGTCCCTTGAAGTAAATTGATTGATTTGAATTGCTTGAGGACATGCAATAATTTGAGTTTGGGGGTGTTGATAAGTTGGTATTTTCAACAACTTATCTTATCTTTAAGCTTCGATTTTTGTTATATTTATTTAAAAAATGTGCATTTACTATGGTTTACTTCTATTTTATAGGTTTTATATGGTTGAGAAGAGTATGGAAGAAACCAAGTGAAAAACAAGTCAAAAATAGGTCAAAATTGAAGAAAATGGAAAACGTGGCTAGAAGCGCAAAATGGCCAAAAGGAAAAATCTGAAAATCTGAAAGTTGGAAGTTGTTTTGGTCATATTTTTAGTTGAGAAATTTGGGAAACTATAAAAGAATATTTGGGAGCATTTCTCTCATCTTTGACATTTTTCTCAACCTTGGAGGCTAGGGTTCTTGACCCAACACCCTTGGAGTGAAAATTTGAAAGTTTTGTAGTGAATATTTCCTAATCCTTTCTCCATTTCATTTCTTTGTATTGAATATTTGGGTATAATTAAATTCATAATTGAATATTGTTGTTGGACACCATGCAATGTTTATGTTTTGGACTTGGGTTTTGATTTTATCCCATGCTTTTGTATTAGTTGATTACTCTTGATTTATATTTGGGTTTTGCTTGTTTAAATTAATCTAATACTTTATCGATTTCTACTCTAGTTGAGCTTGAATGAGGAGACTAGAGTGGATATTGCCCATCTACTTCGATTAATGCTTGAAAGAGCTACTTGAGGTTGGGAAAGATTAAATTAGCGCGATTTGAGATGTATGACCTATCTTATAGATTTTGTTACTAGACATAGTCAATCCTAGTATAGCCATAGATTGGAAATATTTATGTTGAGACTTGGCTAATATTTGATGGAATTTAGCAAAGAAATATTCGTCAATCGATCGAAAGACATGGCGGATACTTGAGGTTCCAAGGCTAATTTGCTAATCCATGATTAATTTATAAGTAATTAGTTAAATACAATGGATCGTTGATAGAATTACTTCCTCGTTATCATTTCCCTTGCTTTTCTTCGCTTGTGAAAGCCATTGATCAACTTGTTCTTATTAAATTTAGTTTTATCCCTGTTTCATTTTTATATATAAAACCCCCCAAAATACTTGTATTTTTGTTCGAATTTTAGTGAATTTCTTTTATTCTGAACTTTCTCGATCGCTACTCAAATTGTTCCTCGTGGATTTGACCCCGACTCTATTGTTGGGTAAAATATATTGCTAATGACTGCGCACATTCATTTCTAGGGTGTATTTGAGCATTATCACCCACCAGTACACTGTTTTTTCTTGTGTACTAATACTACACGTGCTCTTCTTTTGTGCAGAGCATATTTCGGAGACTATTTCAAGACCTCAGCAATGATTCAAATAGTGTACGAACTCAAGGGTGAGCTACCTTTTTCTGGAATGCCATGAGTTCTTCATTCGGTTTTTGGTCCATTCTTTCGGACTTAGTGTCACAACGCCAGACTACCCCCTAGTCGTAACACGGTGCTTAGAGTCACAAGTGACCCCAATCTAACCCATGGTCTGGCATGACACTATAAATACTGAAATAACAGATAAAAACATTAAGCGGAAGCTGAACTGAATAATGAAATAATAATGAAAACCACCAAGATGAACATCTAACTGTATGTCTGAAATCCTCTACTAAGACAAGCCCCTAGCTAACTCTAAATGTCTGAAAACTAAAAAGGGCATAAATGAAAAATATTGATAACTAGTCCTCGAATGATGAGGACACACCAAACACTGCTGCTGATAAGGTGCGGAATCATACTAAGCGTGATTCGGATGCTTAGCGTTAGAACCTATATTATAAGACAATATAGCGCAAAGAAAAATTATACGATCATTACTTTAAATCTACTGAGCATGAGGCATATGCACTACACTATATATGCTGATCATGAGAAAATGAACTAAACATGGAGTGAGGAATGTAATTTGATTCAATGTCCAAGTGACTAAACATGTAACTCAACAATAGTAATATGTTGATTAAACTGAGTACATGATTATGTAATATCTAAGTCTAAACAATAGGAGTACAAGGACATTCTGAATATCATAAGAGGTATGCAAGCTGACATACTATCGATAGAATATCTAAATCAATTACATTTACTGAGGTATACTATGATGCAAGGACCCATATAGAAAATCATGAGTACTGACTTGATAAATATTCTGATATATCTAATATACTGTAAAATAGACTGGACTCAGGGTCACGCAAATACCAAAGTGTGAGACTGTGGAAGATACTATTAACCAACATATAACCATGTGAGCTAAACATGGAGTTCGATGCATGAACCCCATCAAAAAAGGCCCAATATACTTTGCTAGTGTATAGAGGATGATCTGATCTGATACGGTATAAACAAACCTATGGTTGCACGTAGTTCTGGGAATAGGGTCTTTGCTTGATGAACCCTAGTCCAACTTGGTACTAAGTACTACTCCCAACTGAACATAATTGATAGCTCGATGAAATAGTATATTTGAATGCCAACCTGAGATGACATAAATAGATGTCAACCTAAGATGATCATTGGTGCCATACCTGACTGCCATGCTACTAGTGTACTCTGTTTTTATAAGAAAACTCATTCACGATCATTAATGGTCTTCTGGATACCATACAAATCGGGAACTTAATTTTGTGAAAAAGGTGTTCAAGAGCATTGGTGGCATATCTGGATGTCATGCATGTCATGTATATTACTATTATGAACTGAAGATTATGAGCATGGTATGAGAACGTACATGTATATATATATATATATATATATATATATATATATATATATATATATATATATATATATATATATATATATATATATGCATCATGTATTTCTGAACACTGTGACTTGTAAGTTTATGGCAACCTGAGATGGCTGGAGTAAAATGCATAAGATACACATGAGGGCTAACCTATAGAATGATCCTAGAAGGCTGGACCACAATCCTAATTCTTGACTCATGAAGATGCAGATATTTTAATAGTATGTATTATCTTAAAATACTGTTTAGTATATATATATAATTTATCGAAAAATCACTCTGCTGGTCGACCACACTGAAAGTACAGATAAACTGAGATTCAGTAATAGACCTTCTATCTAAAAGGATCCTAAAACATGTAAAAAAAGAGGAAAGAGTGTTTAATTAACAATGCATGGGATCCTAGGTCATCAGGTGTTCATAACCCGCCATCTCTGAAGAATGCAACTATTCATGACGGCTTCTATGATATGAATGAAATATGAAATTACATAATACAAGCCCAAAAATCATGAAATATCAATAGACTTTGAATTCATGGACATGATACTATTAACGTACTGAATTTCATGGAGTATGCATTTATAGCTTACTAGTTATGGGGAACTAAAGTACAAGGAGAATCATGGCTATAATGAAAATCCTAATTTCTAGATCATGAATTAACTATTAAACTAGATGTATTTCAGGACTCAATGGGTGAAAGGATACCATTGATGAAATCCCACATACCTGAGAGTGAAGACCTTAGAGATTCCTTTGAATTTAGAGCTTGAAGAATATGAACCATAGTTTGCTTTTGAGGAAGAGAAATCACCTCTTTTTCTCTGTAGTTGCTAACTATCAGATAATATTCTGAGTAATGAGGGATTAGGGTAATATTAGGTTTAATACTAAACCTTGAAATATCTTATATGATGTAGTTTTGATGTTAAAAGGGTGGGAAAAGCCTGGAATACCCCTTATAAAACTTAACTGGAAAAGCTGCAGAACATGACGTACGGACTATCCCACGATTGTAGGACCCATCTACGATCATGGGTGGTGGTCGTGATTGGGAGGATGGACTGAGGCTTCTCTGAACCTCATTAGACGAGCCTTGGTATGATTATGGGACCCACCTATGATTGTACCTTGGTTCGTAGGTTGTAAGTTCAAGTCCGATCATATTTAGAAGTCACGATCGTACTTAAAATCGTGGTTTCCAACCACGGTCGTGGTACCCTTTCATGGTTGGAAGGTATAAAAGCCAACTTGTAGGTTTTTGGGGCTATTTCGATCAGACGGGAGAATGGTACGATCGTACCTACACTCGTAGCTTCTCACTACTAGATAGTGCTTCACTAAAATGGTCATAACAGTTTACTCCGATGTTGGATTTAGTCAAATCTGGATGAGTTGGAAAGATAATTCAAATATCTATCATTTGTTAGGTCTTTAACTCAAAAATTCATATTTATTTGAAGTTGACTATAGCAAGATTTATCACAAGAAAACTGTCGGTAAAGAAGGTTTCAACTTGGCAATGAGCTAGGAGTTAGTTATGGCCTTAATACAAGTCTAAATTACTTCTCATACCACCAAAACATGATGTTTGGTTCTACAAGAACTTGAAGAATGGTTTTAATCTTATCTTGGATTTTCAGGGTGTTATAATATCTCCCCCTTGGGATCATTCGTCCCTGAATGAACACTACTAAGTTGAGATAATAGGGAAAGAGATACAGTACAAGCACTGAGTCGGTTAGAGCTGACTACTAATATGATAACTAATTCTTTACGGAAACATGAACTGAACTGGACTCATGAATGCATGCTATCACATTAGAGTTACAAAGGGACATGAGAATGAAGAATGTAATAGGTCCTTGAACTGACTTTAGGATGAGAATAAGACTCAAATGTATTCACATACATTACTAATGTACAAAATAGCCCGTAGGGAATAAGCACAGACATGGATTTAGGAGAGTATGACTGGAAGGAAAAAGAGAAAGTCACTAGTACTATTCGCTTGATCTCTGAACTAAACCATTAGCTATACGACCAGATCCATACTGAGAATTTAGAATTCACCAGAGTATTCATTACTGATACATACTCATGGAAGTACAAGGCTATGGATACTGCTATGAAATTTATGAGAGTCATTAAGAAAGAGTAATGAGTATGGTCTGAGCATCACATCCGACTGGGGAAGTTTTAACATGATCTGAGCATCCTATTCTACTGATATGAGTTCATAGAAAAAGAGAACGATATAGATTTAACCATGAGACATCTTTACCCTGAAATTTTATTGCATGAAGAAAGAGTATCCTGGGCTAAAAAAATGATAAGAATACCATGCTTTTAGCAATACGACTGATAACTTCCAAATTGGTCTATCACCAACCCCACTACCAAAGTATACTAAAAGTCACAGAGACTCTACTAGGAAGATCTAGAGTAAGAGGGGTACTGCAAAATCATAATTCAAAGACTCACATAACCCTTTACACTCAACACGGGTTTGAAGAGTACAATATAGTATGGACGAGCTTGTTCAGGATGTTTGGTCTGAGAATATACCTGACATATGGTGATTTAACTAATTATCGAGAACGCATTATTAGTATGAGGGATTTAGCATGCTGGGAAATCACAGGTGCATGAGTCATGAGTTGTATTGTGTGAGACTTATATTCATGGGTTCACGAAGCATGATTTGTATTTCTGAGCGAGACTATTACTCCTTATACTAGGAACTGAGAATAGACATACATCCAAATAAAGTGCATACATTGAAATGATGCCAGGAAGGAGTAAAGTGTCGTGATGACACAAGTATACTGAATAGGCTAGGATAAGAATGGGTCTCTACCTCCAACTAACTCTAATCTAGAGCTTGCTAACACTACAACTTAAATCTTCAAAAGTTGATGGGTTCTACACTCTAGTATCTCCCTCTTATATCAAAGTCACTAAATTGAGTTGCAAGTCTTCTTTCTCACTACCCTCTAACTAACCTCACTCAAATGATCAATACATACCACTTTAGGATCTATTCAAATTATGCACTTTCTCATACCGACTAAGAATATCACTTTTTCTATTATCAGCCTTACTGCTACTCTGCACTGTTATAACTTTGTTCTAAACTATAACTATTCACTATTTTAGGAGGATAAGGGTCTGAGGACTATAAATGCATGAAGGAGAAAATCTGGAAACATAATCGACTCAACCTTAGGTGAACCATTCTGATTCGGCTGGCTGGAGGATGAATGGGATTGAGTTAAGTACTGGCCACAACCTGCGCTAGGAGAGGCACCCTGTTGGGTGACCATGAGGGGCTGCAAAAAAAGTAGGTTGAGCCTGCTGATGAGCCTCTCTGCCCTTTGCTGAAGCTACCGGATAATCTCTCAACCTGTGGCCTAGCTTTCCATAGCCAAAACAACCTTCATGGCCTGCCATACATTCCCTTATGTGGAGATTGCCACACTTGTTGCAAGTGGTTTGAGATTTTCCCTTTACAATATTTTTCTGAGGATGAGATCCACATGCTCCCTCCTTCTAATCATAATGAGACCTGGGGGCTAGAGACAAAGTACTAGATGATAATATTGCTGGACCTGATGACCTTTGTAGAATTGAAGATCGGTTCCCACAAGATATCTTCTGATGGTTAGAGTTACCATTCCCTGATAAGACCCCCTTGCTCTCTCTTCTTCTCTTCTTACTAATTGGATCAGCAGGGATTGCTACCTGCTGATTCAATTGAGTGGTCATAGCTCAATCTAATAATTTGATGGCATTACGCAACTCTATATTAGATATATCAGCACTTGCAGATTGATTGACTGGTGCGGGAGGGTTACTATTTTGATCACTTTTCATACTAATCTCTTTTTGAGGAGACATATTATGAAACACGTAAGTCCTAAGCTAGAAGAATGAATAGATTTAAATTCTATCATACAATATGATCATGAAATAAGTGAAATTTTTTCCTAAGTTGTTTCATAGCCTCTCACTCATAAATGTGGCGCGGTTCACACCCATGAATAAGACTCTACTTAACGCGGCCTTTATATACCCTAGGACACTTTAAACCTGGCTCTGATACCAAGTTTTTCATGACCCGAGACTACCCCCTAGTCGTAACATGATGCTTAGAGTCACAAGTGACCCCAAGCTAACCCATGACTAGGCATAACACTATAGATACTGAAATAACTTATAAAACATTATGCCAAAGCTGAACTGAATTATGAAATAATAATTAAAACCACCAAGCTAAACATCTAACTATATGTATGAAAGACTCTACTAAGACGAGTTGTTGGGACAAGCCCCCAACTAACTCTAACTATCTGAAAACTAAAAAAGGCATAATGAAAAATGTTGATAACTAGTCCTCGAATGATGAGGACTCGCCAACACTGCTGCTGATAAGGTGAATAATCGTACTAAGCATGATCTGGATGTTGAGCCTCAGAACCTATATTATAAGATAATATATCGCAAAAGAAAAATATGTGATAGGTACTTTGAATGTGCTAAGCATGTGAGATATGCACTACACTATATTTGTTGATCATGACAAATGAACTAATCATGGTGTGAGGAATGTAAACTGATGCAATGTCCAAGTGACTAAACATTTAGCCGAATAATATTAATATGTTGATTAAACTGAGTACATCACTATGCAATATCTAAGTCTGAACTATAGGAGTACAAGGACATTCTGAAAATCATAAAAGGCATGTAAGTTGACATACTGTCAATAGAATATCTAAATCAATTACATATTACTGAGGTATACTAAGATGCAAGGAACCATCTAGAAAATCATGAGTACTGACTTCATAAATATTCTGATATAACTGAGATACTGTAAAATAGACTGGACTAAGGGTCATACAAATATCAAAGTGTGAGACCGTGGGAGATACTATTAACTGACATATAACCGTGTGAGCTAAACATGGATTTTGATGCATGACCCTCATCGAAGAAGGCCCAATATACTTTGCCAGGGTATAACGGATGATCTGATCTGATACGGTATAAAAAAACCTACAATGGCATATAGTTCTGGGAATAGGTTCTTTGCTTGATGAACCCTAGTCCAACTCGATGCTAAGTACTACTCCCAACTGAACATAATTGATAGATCAATCAGTTGGCATAGTTGAATACCAACCTGAGATAACATATATAGATTCAACCTGAGATGATCATGGATGCCATACCTGACTGCCATGATACTATTTCTGTTTTATAAGAAAATAGATCCACGATTATTAATGGTCTTTCGGATACCATACAAATCAGGAACTTACTTTTGTGAAAAAGGTGTTCAAGAGCATTGGTGGCATATCTGGATTTCATACATGTCATGTATATTACTGTTGTGAACTAATGATCCTGATCATGTATGAAAATGTATATGTATGTACATATATATATATATGCATCATGTATTTTTGAACACTGTGACTTGTAAGTTTCTGGGGACCTGAGATGGCTGGAGTAAAATGCATAAGATACACATAAAGGCTATGCTTTAGAATGACCGTAGAAGGCTGGACCACAATCCTAATTCTTGACTCATGAAGATGCGGATATTTTAATAGTATGTATTATCTGAAAATATTATTTAGTATAGACATACTTTATCAAAAAATCACTCTACAGTTCAACCACTCTGAAAGTACGGATAAACTGAGATTCAATAATAGACCCTCTATCTAAAAGGAACCTAAAACATGTAAAACAAGAGGAAAAAGTGTTTAATTAACAATGCATGGGATCCTAGGACATCGGGTATTCATAACTTGCCATCTTTGAAGAATGCAACTATTCATGACGGCTTCTATGATATGAATGAAATACGAAATTACATAATACATGCCTAAAAATCATGGAATATCATTATGCTTAGAGTTTGTGGATACGATACTATTAACATACTGAATTTCATGGAGAAACATGTATCTATAGCTTAATAGTTATGGGGAACCGAAGTACAAGGAGAATTATAGCTATAATGAAAATCCAAATTTCGATATCATGAATTAACTAAGAAACTAAATGTATTTTGGGACTCAATGAGGGAAAGGATACCTATTGATGAAATCCCACATATCTAAGAGTTAATACCTTGGAGATTCCTTGGAATTTAGAGCTTGAAGAAGATGAACCCTAGTTTACTTTTGAGGAAGAGAAATTGCCTCTTTTTCTTTGTAGATGGTAAGTATCGGATAATTTTCTAAGTAATGAGGGCTTAGGGTATAATTAGGCTTAACAATAACCTTGAAATAGCTTAAATCACGTAGTTTTTGTTTTAAAATAATGGGAAAAGACTAGAATACCCGTTATAAAACTTAACTTGAAAAGCTGCAGAACACGACGTACGAACCATCCCACGATCGTGGGACACAACTAAGATCGTGGGTGGTGCTTGTGGTTTAGAGGCTGGACTGAGGCTTCTCACAACCTCATCAGACAATTCTTGGTACAATCGTAGGACCCACCTACAATCGTACCTAGGTTCGTAGGTTGTAAGTTTAAGTCGGATCATCTTTAGAAGTCACGATCGTACCTAAGATTATGGTTTCTAACCACGTTCGTGGTACCCTTTCATGGTTGAAAGGTATTAAATTCAAATTGCAGGTGTTTGGGTCTGTTTTGATCAGATGGGAGCATGGTACGATCGTACAATGTAACCACGATCGTACCTACACTCATAGGTTTTCACTGTTGGACAATGCTTCACTAAAATGGCCATAACTTTATACTCCAATGTTGGATTTAGGCAAATCTAGATGATTTTAAGAGATAATTCAAATATATATCATTTGATGGGTCTTTAGATAAAAAAATACAATAGAATCTATGAGTTATGCTTGTTTGAAGTTGACTATAGAAGATTCTTCACAAGAAAACCACCGATAAGAAAGGTTTCAACTTGGCTATGAGCTAGAAGTTAGTTGTTGACTTAATACAGGCATAAATCACTTCTCATACCACCAAAACATGAAGTTTGGTAATATAAGTACTTGAAGCATGGTTTTAATCTTAGCTTGGATTTTTGGGGTGTTACACTTAGATATTTTCAATTGTTTTGGGTTGAACCCTTTTATTGACATTGTAGTAGTTTTGGTACAATGACTTTTAGATTCTAGGGGTTTAATTAGGTGTTTGATTATTTTTCGTAGGGTTATCATAAGATTTTTGATGACATTATCTTAATTTATGCTAAATAGCTAGATTGCCTTAATTTTGGCTAAGTGTTAGGTTTACATGTTTGGGGTTAGATGGTTCTTCCATCGGGAGTTAGTGTGGGTGCCACTCACGGTGGGTTTGGGTTGTTACAATGTTGGTATAAGATCCCTATGTTTATTGATCTTGTTGTACCAAAATAGACCAAGTAGAGTCTTGTGAAATGATATAAAGACGTTTGTACTTTTGTTTGAGAGGCTATAGGACTTTAGGAAACTATTATTTCTTTCTTATTTCATGCTATATCTTGATTCCAATTGGTGTATGGTGGTACAAATTGGTATCTGACCTCTTTACCTTCTTTTGTCTTCAGATGGTGAATACTTGATCAAAAAGAGTCAGCCATAACCCCTGTACCAACAACTCCAACTGCAGAACTGGCCCTCTAGGGGAAAGGATGTGGACGAGGTAAGGGAAGGTAAGAAAGAGGGCAACACCCGCTAGGGGTGGAGCTCAGGCAGTAGCTGATCAGGCTCGTTAAAAGTCAGTGACACCTCTCCTACCCTAGGATCATTATGAAGATATTAAGGAGATGAATGAGGATGTTGTGGAGCAAAAAAAGGTGGCGCCAGTTGGAGGTGCAGCTCTTTATCCTATGTTTTTTGAAATGATTTAGCAGGTGCTTTCTTTTCTATGGGGATTTGCCGGTACCGGGGCCACTCCTGCTATGCCTGCTTATTAGTTTCTAATTATTTAGTCGACCACTACAGTTGCTCCTAGAATGGGTGAGTCCTTGAGGACTGAGATCTTTTCACACCTTTTGTTAGGTCCGGTCATGATTGGGACTGAGTATGACATGATAACCAAGTTCTTGAAGATTAAACCTCCTACTTTTGTTAGCTTTAAGATAGAGGATGCATTTGAGTTCATTATTGACTGTTACAAAAGTTTGCTTAAAATGGGTATTGGTGAGCAGCAAAATGTTGAGTTTGTTACTTTCTAGTTTCAAGGTAATGCCAAGCAGTGGTGGAGGGCTTATGTAGAGTGTTGGTCACTATCTTTGGCTCTATGGTAATGGGCTTAGTTTCATACCTTGTTTTTAGAGAAGTATGTACCCCATACTCTTCGTGATCACAAAAAGAATAAATTTTTGGCCCTTGAGTAGGGTAATATGTCTATTGTGGCCTATGAGACCAAGTTTCATGCTTTGTCCCATTATGCTACTTAGTTGCTTGGTACAAAGAAGCAGATGATTCAGTTGTTTGTAAAAGGCCTGATACTGACTTGTAGGTTTTGACTATTCATATGAATTTTAGCTGAAAGACCTTTAATGATGTTACTAATTATGTGAAAAAGGTAGAAGGGATGGTGTAAGTTGTTCAGGCAAAGGTGTTAGCGATGAAGTCTCATAATATGGGTAACTTTAGTAGTTCTTATTCTAGGGGTCATAGTCTGCAGGCTTATTCGGCATGCCATTTTCAGTCAGCTCTACCAGATTTTATAAGTGGTCAATCAGGGGCTATTCATTAGCTCTCAATTGCTAGAAGACAATGGGTTTCTTATTCTCCAGCCAACAGACCTTCTCTTGAGTGAGGTTTGTTATACTTGTGGTATTGTGGGGCACTTCAAGAGAGAGTGTCCTTAGACACAGGCTGGGTTATAGGCCACTAGCAAGCTAAAGTTGTGGTTTCTACTAGTAGAGCTGGTGGAGGTAATAGTAATGGTAATGGTCATCCACAAAGTGGGCAGGGTAATAATTAGGGAGGTCGTCATGGAAACTGAGGTAATGGCAATGCAGGGAAGGGTGGAGTGCAACCTACTAGGGAGGATGACCAGCTTGATTATAGAGCTTACTACTATGCCTTCCCAGGCAAGACCAAGGCCGAGGCATGTGATGCCGTCATTACAGGTACTATTCTTATTTGTGACCGAATGGCTACTATTTTGTTTGATTTGGGTTCCACTTATTCTTATGTATCTGTTAGATTTGCCTTGGGATTGGACTTGATTTATGATATACTTGACTCTCTTATTTATGTGTCTACTCCAGTTGGAAACTCTATAGTAGTGACCTATGTGTATCATGCATGTTCTATTTTGTTCATGGGTTTCCACACTTGGATAGATTTAATTTTCTTGGTTATGCTTGACTTTGACATTATCCTGGGTATGACTTGGTTATCTACATATCATGCTATTTTAAATTGTAATGCTAAGATAGTGACTTTAGATATTTCTGAAATGGATAAGTTAGAGTGGGAAGATGTGTATAAGCCTAAGCTTGTGAAAATTATATCTTTTATTCAGGTTAAAAGTTAGTTGGGAGAGGGTGTTCGGCTGTTCTAGCACATCTCTAGGATATTAGTGTAGAGTCCCCTTTTGTTGAATCAGTCCCCGTGGTGTCAAAGTTTTAGGTGGTATTTCTCACAGATTTTCCTAGTATGCCTCCAGACTGAGACATTGACTTCTGTATTGATTTGGTGCCGGGCACTCACCCCATTTCTATTCCTCCCCATCAAATGGCTCTTACTGAGTTGAGGAAACTCAAGATTCAGTTGCAGGAGTTGTTTGATAAAGGATTTATTCGTTCTAGTGCTTTTCCTTTGGGTGCTCCAGTGTTGTTTGTTAAGAAGAAAGATGGTAGCCTAAGAATGTGCATTGACAATAGGTAATTAAATAAAGTTACCATCACGAATACGTATCCCTTGCCCCAGATAGATGGTTTATTTGACCTGTTACAAGGTGCTTCTATTTTCTCCAAGATAGACTTGAGATCGGGTTATCACCAGTTAAAGATTCTACCTGAGGATATACCCAAGATAGCCTTTAGGACTTGGTATGGGCATTATGAGTTCTTGGTGATGTTATTTGGGTTGACTAATGTGCCGACAACTTTTATGATCTTGATGAATGGTATCTTTAAGTTATTCTTGGATTTTTTTGTGATTGTCTTTATTGATGATATTCTGGTTTACTCTAAGAGTAAGGAGGAACATGCAGGTCATCTTTGCATTATTTTAGGGATTTTAAAGGAGAAGCAGTTATATGATAAGTTCTCAAACTGCAAGTTTTGGTTGTCTTTAAAAGGGGTAAATAGTAAATCCCCAGAAGATTGAGGCAATTAAGAGTTTGGTTTGTCCTAGCTCTGTGACTGAGGTTAGAAGTTTTGTGGGTCTTGCTAGTTACCATCTCAGGTTTGTCAAGAATTTTGCATCTATTGCTATGCACTTAACAAGGTTGACCCAGAAGGAGGTGAAATTTGTTTGGTCGGATAAGTATGAGAAGAGATTTAAAAAGCTCAAGACACTTTTGACTACAACTCCTATTCTTTCATTACCAGTTGAACGTAAAAATTTCATTTTATTTTATAATTCATCACTCTCTGGTTTGGGTGTTGTGTTAATGTAAGACAAGAATTAAGTATAGGTAGTTTGACCTATTTGAGAGTGTCGAGGCAACCTCTGGCTAGGGAGTTTCAAGCTCTAAAATATCAATTCACGCTATTTGGTGTGTTTAAAAGGGGTGGAGTGTTGTCCAGTGCTGAGGTAAGGTCAACATTCCTTGATCAAATCAAGGCCAAATAATTTAAGGATGGGAAATTGAACAAACTTCAGAACAAGGTAGTGTATGGTGAAGCTTCTGATGCCACACTTGATGCATTTAGGATGTTGATAATGAGGGGACACGTGTGAGTGCATCAACTATGAGTTGATGATTTAATTCTTGGTTTGCTTGCAAGAGCTCATAGTTCTTGATACTTTATTCGTTCGGGTGCAACCAAAATGTACCGTTACTTGAGACAACTCTATTGGTTGCTAGAGATGAAGAGGGATATAGTTGAGCATGTGTCTAAATGCCATAATTGTCAGTAGGGGAAGTATGAGCATCAAAGGTATACAGGTTTACTTTAGAGGATGCCCATTCTCGAGTGGAAATGGAAAAGGATAGCTATGGGCTTCATGGTGGGTTTTCCTAAGACCTTGGGGCATCATGAATCTATTTGGGTCATAGTAGAAGGGCTGACCAAGTCAGCTCAATTCATCCCCGTTAAGGTGGATTGTAGTTCGAAATAGTTAGGCAAGATTTATATCAAGGAGATATTAAGGCTACATGGGGTTCCCATTTCCATCATTTATGATAGAGGTACGTAATTAACCTCTAAGTTTTAGGACAGGCTATATAAATACTTGGGTACTAAGCTAAACTTCAGTACTGCTTTCCATCCTCAGATTGACGGACAGTCAGAGAGGACCATCCAAGTGCTTGAGGATTTGTTAAGGTCCTGTGTGATTGGCTTTGGTGGTCATTGGCATAAACTTTTGCCATTAGGTGAGTTGTCATACAATAATGGCTACCATTCTAGCATTGATATGGCTCCATTTGAAGCACTCTATAAGAGAAGGTCTAGATCACCCACAAAATGGTTCAAAGTTGGTAATATGAATCCTTTGGATACGGATTTGGTGAAGGAAGCTCAGGAAAAGGTGAGGTACATTCAGGGTAAGTTATTTGCAGCCCAGAGTAGGTAAAAAATGTCCGCAGACCGTAAGGTAAGGGGTATGTTATTCAATGTTGGTGAATAGGTTTTTTTAAAAGTATCTCCTATGAAGGGAGTTATGGGTTTTGGCAAGAAGGGTAAACTTAGCCCTTGGTATATAGGTCTATTTGAGGTTCTTGAGGACATGGGTCCAGTAGCATACAGGTTGGTGTTTTGACCAACCTTTTCGGGGGTCCTTCCAATGTTCCATATATCCATGCTTAAGAAATATCATGGGGATAGGGATTACATTATCAAATGGGATTCAGTTTTTCTTGATAAGGACTTTTCTTATGAGGAAAAGCTATTTGCTATTCTTGATTGGGACGTCTGAAAGTTGGCACCCGTAGCCGATAAGGCCCGAGAGAACCAACCTTTGCCTATGTTCAATCAAATGCATATCATAATCAAAACCACCACTGTGTAAGAACATGCAAGACGAATAAAGGATAACATGGGACATAGTTATACATGTACATGAAACTTGGCCGTTGAGGCCATCCAGTCAAAATAACATATGTCTTTTACACTAATACACCCACATCCATCTACAAAAGCCTCTAACAAGAGCATTGACTAATACAAACCAAAAGTCGGGACAAGTCCCCGCTTTATACAACATGTACATCATCAAAACATATAGCTACTCTGACTCGGAGAAACCCCAAATTAACTGGAGCTCACCAAGGAACCGCTAACACTGGCAATCTACTGAGGAGGCCTACTGGGACCTGCGCCTGCAGCAAGTAAGGTAAATTCCCCGAGAGGGGTCAGTACGAAATAAGTACTGAGTATGTAAGGCTCAAATGAAACTTGGAAACATATGAACATACCAATGAACTCAACACAAATGACTAGACAATATGAATAAGTCACCATGTTGCATTTTGGGAACCATGTGAATTGCTTTCATTACTTTCATTACTTTCTTTACATTCAATGTTTGCTTATCAAAACATGTGTCACAATGTACCCGGGCCCCTACTGATCAGTGGGTCTTTCCATGACTTATCGTCATGTTGGGATCGGGTCGAGCTAGGCTTATGCCCCTAAGACCTGCCACCCATATATCAATGCATCGGGATCGAGTCGAGCTAGGCTTATGCCCCTAGACTTGCCACCCATAAATCAACACATCGGGATCGAGTCGAGCTAGGCTTGCGCCCCTAGACTTGCCACCCATAAATCAACACATCGGGATCGAGTCGAGCTAGGCTTATGCCCCTAGACTTGCCACCCATACTTGATCATTGACCACATTTGCATTACTTTGATCTTTACTTTGAGATTGATACTTTGATAGTCATAACATCACTTTGGAACTTTGGAACATAACATTGTTGGAAACTTTGAATCATTGACCAATAAGTGAAGGACATGTGAATAAATATCAATGAGAAATATAACATAACTAGCACCATGATACCATTAGAACCATTGGACAATAATCCATGAACAAGAGACACAAGTATAGGCACTATTGGAGTATTGGAACATAACCTTATTTGAGCTTTCGGAACATTAACCATGAATATGAGACATGAGATTCACAAATGATCCATGAGTAGAAAATATATGACAATGACTAGTGATATCTGGATATCAGATACCTTAGCACATTTCGGGATAGAACTAGTGACATGTCAATGTGAACACTATTTACCGCAGAAAGATACGAACAAAGTAACCTTACATACCTTGTACTCTCAATACGGATATACAATCCTAGATGTGCATACAATAGTCCCGCTCCTTCTTTATGTGTCACTCTACAACACAAATACATAACGGAATTCACATTAACCACAACTACTTCACAAATACATATAACGTCAATGGGGTACATGTTTGCTTTAAAACATGTCATTTCCCCTTGACAAAACCATTGATAGCATCATTATTCCAAAAATCCTCCAATATTCTCAACATTGACCAATACATAATAATCATTGCATTTCACCATAACAAATCTCTTTTACACCTCCTTATCCATACCACATCACAAACAATCCATCAATTCACCTTAATACACTTCATAGCACATATCGGCCAAATTCCCACAATTTACACTTATAGACAAGAACAAGTTTAACAACAAAAATAACTCCATAGATGTTCATATTTTATCCATACCATGATTTTTCATCAAAGGCACAAGTCCTAATTCAAGTTCAAACCCCATGGATCACACATCTTATACAAAAGCACAAAATACCATATCCAACATTTTCAAGCACAACCAACATGATTTACATACTCTTTCATGCATATAATATGTGAATCCATAATAATATTCACTTACCCAAACTTGTAAAGGGATGATTTTGCTCCAAAATTGCCTTTTGAGTCTTTAGGGTTCTTGAGAGAATAGTGTAGAATGTGTGAGAAAATGTCTAAAAAGCATGAGAGTTTAGCATGAATAAAAATCTTATTTTGTGGGTCTATTTATAGTCCTTGAGTCATCCTTAGCCTCTCTTGATATTTAATGCCTTAATTGACCAAGTCAAATGAAGATTGGGTCATGTGACCCATGCCTTTTATCACATTTTTGGGCTTTTATTGAGCCCAAATCACTTAACCCAATAAAATCAATAATTTCTCATCTTTATACGTATTACAATAATATTCCCACTCATAATATTCATATCCGTAGCCTCGATCCCAAAAATAAGTGATTCTAGCCATGTTTGGCTTATTTTGACCTTAGGGGCAAAACTGTCTTTTTGACCCCAAATTCGTTCTCGAGTAATTTTATTATACCAATGTAATATGTCATTCATTTCATGTATATACTCTTGGTTGTAGAAGAAACGTAGCAAAAATTGGCTCGGTACGCCCCCGGATACCCTTGGGACTTAGAAATTTCCAACTTTCGAAAAAGTGGAAAACCCAAGGTGGCACGCTCCTGGGCGCGCCAACTTGCTGCCTCTGGGCTAAAAATTTTAGCCCAGAGCGTCGTGGCACGGTACCAAACGCGCCCCTCTTTAATTTTTTCCGAAAATTCCATTTTTCGACTTCTCTTCGCGGGTTTGGTTAGATACTTCAAGTCCTATTATTTAACTCACTTCTTAACCTTATTGTACTTTGTTTAGAGGTCTTCGTAGACTCATTTTGAACCCCACAAATGCGCAATGAAAATTTCAAAACACCTTCCATGCAAGTTTAACCACATAACAAGAGCCAAAATTCAATTATCTCATCAATAGCCTCACCGAATGCATACTCATAGCTCTCGATACCTAAGTACATATTATTTAATGTCGTCAAGTAGGGTTGGGAACGTACAGGGTGTTACATTCTTCCCCCCTTAGGAACATTCGTCCTCGAATGTTAATAATACCGTTTCATTACAATCAATGCATTTCTACATTAGCATCCATATACATATACTTTTAAGGCTCATGGAGACTTACTTGTTATTGCTCCACTCCCGCACTTTGAACTTCTTGATCTATTTGAAATAGATGGGGATATGTGGATTTCATCATCTCTTCCGCTTCCCATGTGACCTCCTCTACTTGTTGATTTCGCCAAAGGACTTTCACGGAAGCTACGTCTTTATTTCTCAATCTTTTCACTTGTCGATCTAAGATAGCAATGGGTACCTCTCCATAAGTAAGATCCTCTGTAACTTGAACATCTTCAATGGGAACAATACGAGATGGATCTCCTATGCATTTTCGAAGCATGGAAACATGAAATACCGGATGGACTGAAGAAAATTCTTGAGGTAGTGCTAATTCATAAGCAACTTTCCCAAATCTTCTAATAACTTCATATGGGCCTATGTAACGTGGACTCAATTTCCCTTTCTTTTCGAACCGCATTACCCCTTTCATTGGTGACACCTTTAAAAACACCCAATCACCTATTGCGAATTCAAGACCTCTTCTTCTAACATCCGCATATGACTTATGACGACTTTGAGCCATTTGTAACCGTTGTTGGATCACCTTAACCTTTTCCATAGCCTGATGAACAATGTCTGGCCCAAGTAAAGCAGTTTCACCTGCTTCAAACCATCCTATTGGTGATCTACATTTCCTTCCGTACAAAGCTTCATAAGGTGCCATTCTAATACTCGAATGATAGCTATTGTTATATGCAAATTCAATAAGAGGCAAATGGTCATCCCAACTGCCTTGAAAATCTAACGTACAAGCTCGTAGCATATCTTCAAGTGTCTGAATTGTACGTTCTGCTTGTCCATCAGTCTGAGGATGGAAAGCTGTACTCAAATTCACTCGTGTACCCAAACTCTGCTGGAAAGACCTCCAAAAGTGCGCTGTGAACTGTGCTCCTCTGTCTGATATAATGGAAAGTGGAATACCATGCAATCGTACTATCTCTTTCACATACAACTTCGTATAATCCTCAGCTGTATAGGTCGTCTTGACCGGTAGAAAATGCGCTGACTTGGTAAGCCTGTCCACTATAACCCATATCGAATCAAACTTCCGCAATGTATGAGGCAAACCCGTAATGAAATCCATGTTAATCATATCCCATTTCCAGACTGGAAGATTGATACATTGCATGTAACCTCCCGGTTTCTGATGCTCTACTTTTACTTGTTGACAATTCGGGCATTGAGCGACAAACTCTGCAATGTTCTTTTTCATATTGGCCCACCAATACACTTCTTTCAATTCATGGTACATTTTAGTAGCACCTGGATGAATAGAATAGCGCGAATGATGTGCCTCTGTCATAATCCGTGTCCTCAGCTCATCTACATCCGGTACGCATAGCCTTCCTTGACATTGAAGCACCCCTTCCGGCGTAATATCAAATGCCTAGGTCAAATTCTGCTGCACATTTTCCTTTAGATGCAATAAAATAGAATCCGCACTTTGCTTCTCTTTCACTTCAGCTATTAAGGAGGATTCTACTTCATTTTGCACCATAATTCTATCATCTGAGGTTTCAATAAGGCGAACTCCCAAGCTGGCTAATTGATTCAAATCTTTGACTATCTCGTGCTTTCCATTCAACTGACCACTAGTGCTTTCTCCTTCCTTACGGCTCAATGCATCGGCTACTACATTTGCTTTGCCTGGGTGATAAAGAATATCAATGTCATAATCTTTTAAAAGCTCCAACCACCTTCGTTGCCTCAAATTGAGTTCCTTCTGCTTAAAAAGATATTGCAAGCTTTTGTGATCCGTATAGATTTCAACATGAACCCCATATAAATAATGACGCCATATCTTTAAAGCAAAAACTACCGCTGCCAATTCGAGATCATGTGTGGGATAGTTTTTCTCATGTGGCCGCAACTGTCGTGAGGCATATGCTATCACCCTACCATGCTGCATCAACACACATCCGAGACCAATCCCGAAAGCATCACAATACACTGCATAGCCCTCTGTGCCTTCAGGAAGTACTAACACTGGTGTGGAAGTCAACTTATCCTTCAATTTTTGAAACCCTCTTTCGCATGCATCATTCCATTGAAACGTAATTGCCTTGTGAGTTAACTTTGTTAATGGTGCTGCAATAGAAGCAAACCCTTCTACAAATCTCCGGTAATAGCCTGCCAAACCCAGAAAACTGCGAATCTCTATGGGTGTCGTAGGTCTTGGCCAGTTTTTCACTGCTTCAATCTTTTGGGTATCAACTTGTATGCCTTCATCTGATACAATGTGACCCAAGAATGCCACTGATTTCAACCAAAACTCACATTTGGAGAACTTTGCATACAACTTCCGTTCACGAAGAATCTGTAACACTTGTCGTAAGTGATTAGCATGGTCCTCTGGTGATCTTGAATAAACTAGGATGTCATCTATGAATACCGTGACGAACACGTCCAAAAATGGCTTAAACACCCTATTCATCAAATCCATGAACATAGCTGGAGCATTTGTTAGTCCAAATGACATAACTAAAAATTCATAATGGCCATACCGTGTTCGGAAAGCTGTCTTGGGTACATCTTCTTCTCTAACTCTGACTTGATGATAACCTGACCTCAAGTCAATTTTTGAAAAACACCTAGCACCCTGTAACTGATCAAATAAATCATCAATGCGAGGGAGGGGATATTTGTTCTTGATCGTTACCTTATTCAATTGCCGATAGTCAATGCACATTCTTAAGGTGCCATCTTTCTTTCGCACAAATAATACTGGTACACCCCACGGGGACATACTAGGCCTAATGAAGCCTTTATCCAGCAAATCTTTCAATTGCTCCTTTAATTCACGTAATTCTGCTGGAGCCATTCTATATGGAGGAATGGAAATAGGCTGAGTTCCTGGAGTCACATCAATGCCAAATTCTACTTTCCGTTCTGGGGGTAAACCCGGAAGATCCTCTGGGAATACATCTAGAAATTCATTGACCACTGGGACCAATTGCGGAGTTAACGGTTCTGCTTCGGTATCTCTCACCCGTACTAGATGACATATATAACCTTTAGCAATCATTTTTCTGGCTTTCAAATAGGAAATAAACCTTCCTCGTGGTGCCCCTACATTACCCTGCCATTTTAGAACATTTTCTTGCGGAAAACCAAAGTGTACTTTCTTGTCCCGGCAATCTACCGTAGCATAACAAGAGGCCAACCAATCCATTCCCATGATCACATCAAAATCCACCATGTCCAGTTCAATGAGATCGGCCAATGTATCATGACCACACACAGTTACCACACAGTTACGATACACTCTCTTTGCAATAATATACTCACCAACCGGTGTAGACACTTCAATTGATTTAATTAATATTTCTGGTGCCTTTGCAAATTTCGCAGCAATCAATGGGGTAACATAGGAAAATGTAGAACCTGGATCAATCAATGCATATACATTATGTGAGAATATGGATAATGTACCTGTGACAACATCAGGGGAAGCCTCTGAATTCTGGCGGTCCACTAAAGCATAAGTACGATTCTGGACCCCGCTAGTACTGGCTGCTCCTCTGGCTCCTCTACCACGGCCAATAGGCTGTACCCCTCGGCCCTGTGAAGGAACCGATGCTGATGACGCAACAGCCGACCCAGCTGGTCGTGCTATACCACCCATGCTCCGCTGTGGACACTCTCTCGCTATATGCCCCGGCATACCACACCAAAAGCAGACATTCATCCCTGACCAACATGTACCTGTGTGCATACGCCCGCAGTGCTGACACTGCTGACGAGGAAAACCTGCTGCCTGGGACCCATGAACTCCGCTACTCTGCCCTGATGGACCACCCCTAGACCCTCGAAGCTGTGAGTGAGCACCCCCTGTGGAATAAGAGAACGACGGTCTAGGTGGTCTAGGAAACATGCGGGGCCTAGATCCTCCATGGGACATCATAGGTGGTCCCATAGGTCTAGCCCTTTTGGACTGTCCCCTATCAAATTCATGCACTCTTCGTCTCTATCGTTGGTCTTCCATTTTCTGAGCGAAGGCTTGTATTCAAGCAATGTCCATATCCTTATTCAAGGCAGCAATAGTGCAATCCCGTACCAAATATGGCTCTAGTCTGTCCACATATCTATGGACCCTGTCTGTCATCGTAGCCACAACATTTGGCGCATATCGAGCCAAGGAATTAAATTACAAGCTATATTCCCTCACGCTCAAATTTCCTTGACGGAGATTTAGGAACTGATCCGCACGTGCCTCACGGATCTCATAGGGCAAGTAATGATCAAGGAAAGCAAGTTTAAACTCTTCTCACGTAGGCGGAGTTGCACCAATATCACGGGATTTCTTCCAATCCTCGTACCACAATATTGCCTCTCCTTTCAGCCTATATGCAGCAAGTTCAACTGTTTCGACTCCTGTCACATGCATAACTTCCAAGGCCCTCTGAATTTGATCCACGAAGTCCTGTGGATCTGCTTTTGGATCTGACCCAGTGAAAATAGGAGGGTCAAGTTTTAGGAAATCCTGTGTCCTGCGACTCGCCATTCTAGCCGCATCATCATCATGTGTCACTACACCAGCTCGTCCCTGGCTTTGTGCCGCCACTAACTGTGTCAACATATGTACATCATTCCTAAGATCCTGATCTGTGGCATTCATCGGTGGCTCTACAGGTACTTCTGTACCAATTGGCTCTTCCGAAACTGGGAGGGTAGATGAAGACCGCGATGATATTTCAGCATTTGCCCCACCTTGACTAGCTTGGTCAGGTGGTAATCTGCTCATTCCTTCTCCAGCAGGCGCATCTACCTGCTTCCCTTTACCTCTACCTCTCGTGATTGGCATTTTGACTATACCAGAGAAAAACAAAATACCATGATTAGACACACTTCAACTAACAACACTGGCTCTATTGCACGATCTAGAAGTGAAGAACAGAAACAACATTCTAAATATCCCGTAGCCTCCTACTTATAAATGTGGTGCACAACACATCGATAAGTAAGACTCTACTCAGACACGGCTTTGTAGACACCCTTAGAACGACTGCTCTGATACCACTTTTGTCACGCCCCGAATCCCATCGAGACATGATTGGCACCCGTAGCCGATAAGGCCCGAGAGAACCAACCTTTGCCTATGTTCAATCAAATGCATATCATAATCAAAACCACCACTGTGTAAGAACATGCAAGACGAATAAAGGATAACATGGGACATAGTTATACATGTACATGAAACTTGGCCGTTGAGGCCATCCAGTCAAAATAACATATGTCTTTTACACTAATACACCCACATCCATCTACAAAAGCCTCTAACAAGAGCATTGACCAATACAAACCAAAAGTCGGGACAAGTCCCCGCTTTATACAACATGTACATCATCAAAACATATAGCTACTCTGACTCGGAGAAACCCCGAATTAACTGGAGCTCACCAAGGAACCGCTAACACTGGCAATCTACTGAGGAGGCCTACTGGGACCTGCGCCTGCAGCAAGTAAGGTAAATTCCCCGAGAGGGGTCAGTACGAAATAAGTACTGAGTATGTAAGGCTCAAATGAAACTTGGAAACATATGAACATACCAATGAACTCAACACAAATGACTAGACAATGTGAATAAGTCACCATGTTGCATTTTGGGAACCATGTGAATTGCTTTCATTACTTTTATTACTTTCTTTACATTCAATGCTTGCTTATCAAAACATGTGTCACAATGTACCCGGGCCCCTACTGATCAGTGGGTCTTTCCATGACTTATCGTCATGTTGGGATTGGGTCGAGCTAGGCTTATGCCCCTAAGACCTGCCACCCATATATCAATGCATCGGGATCGAGTCGAGCTAGGCTTATGCCCCTAGACTTGCCACCCATAAATCAACACATCGGGATCGAGTCGAGCTAGGCTTGCGCCCCTAGACTTGCCACCCATAAATCAACATATCGGGATCGAGTCGAGCTAGGCTTATGCCCCTAGACTTGCCACCCATACTTGATCATTGACCACATTTGCATTACTTTGATCTTTACTTTGAGATTGATACTTTGATAGTCATAACATCACTTTGGAACTTTGGAACATAACATTGTTGGAAACTTTGAATCATTGACCAATAAGTGAAGGACATGTGAATAAATATCAATGAGAAATATAACATAACTAGCACCATGATACCATTAGAACCATTGGACAATAATCCATGAACAAGAGACACAAGTATAGGCACTATTGGAGTATTGGAACATAACCTTATTTGAGCTTTCGGAACATTAACCATGAATATGAGACATGAGATTCACAAATGATCCATGAGTAGAAAATATATGACAATGACTAGTGATATCTGGATATCAGATACCTTAGTACATTTCGGGATAGAACTAGTGACATGTCAATGTGAACACTATTTGCCGCAGAAAGATACGAACAAAGTAACCTTACATACCTTGTACTCTCAATACGGATATACAATCCTAGATGTGCATACAATAGTCCCGCTCCTTCTTTATGTGTCACTCTACAACACAAATACATAACGGAATTCACATTAACCACAACTACTTCACAAATACATATAACGTCAATGGGGTACATGTTTGCTTTAAAACATGTCATTTCCCCTTGACAAAACCATTGATAGCATCATTATTCCAAAAATCCTCCAATATTCTCAACATTGACCAATACATAATAATCATTGCATTTCACCATAACAAATCTCTTTTACACCTCCTTATCCATACCACATCACAAACAATCCATCAATTCACCTTAATACACTTCATAGCACATATCGGCCAAATTCCCACAATTTACACTTATAGACAAGAACAAGTTTAACAACAAAAATAACTCCATAGATGTTCATATTTTATCCATACCATGATTTTTCATCAAAGGCACAAGTCCTAATTCAAGTTCAAACCCCATGGATCACACATCTTATACAAAAGCACAAAATACCATATCCAACATTTTCAAGCACAACCAACATGATTTACATACTCTTTCATGCATATAATATGTGAATCCATAATAATATTCACTTACCCAAACTTGTAAAGGGATGATTTTGCTCCAAAATTGCCTTTTGAGTCTTTAGGGTTCTTGAGAGAATAGTGTAGAATGTGTGAGAAAATGTCTAAAAAGCATGAGAGTTTAGCATGAATAAAAATCTTATTTTGTGGGTCTATTTATAGTCCTTGAGTCATCCTTAGCCTCTCTTGATATTTAATGCCTTAATTGACCAAGTCAAATGAAGATTGGGTCATGTGACCCATGCCTTTTATCACATTTTTGGGCTTTTATTGAGCCCAAATCACTTAACCCAATAAAATCAATAATTTCTCATCTTTATACGTATTACAATAATATTCCCACTCATAATATTCATATCCGTAGCCTCGATCCCAAAAATAAGTGATTCTAGCCATGTTTGGCTTATTTTGACCTTAGGGGCAAAACTGTCTTTTTGACCCCAAATTCATTCTCGAGTAATTTTATTATATCAATGTAATATGTCATTCATTTCATGTATATACTCTTGGTTGTAGAAGAAACGTAGCAAAAATTGGCTCGGTACGCCCCCGGATACCCTTGGGACTTAGAAATTTCCAACTTTCGAAAAAGTGGAAAACCCAAGGTGGCACGCTCCTGGGCGCGCCAACTTTCTGCCTCTGGGCTAAAAATTTTAGCCCAGAGCGGCGTGGCATGGTGCCAAACGCGCCCCTCTTTAATTTTTTCCGAAAATTCCATTTTTCGACTTCTCTTCGCGGGTTTGGTTAGATACTTCAAGTCCTATTATTTAACTCACTTCTTAACCTTATTGTACTTTGTTTAGAGGTCTTCGTAGACTCATTTTGAACCCCACAAATGCGCAATGAAAATTTCAAAACACCTTCCATGCAAGTTTAACCACATAACAAGAGCCAAAATTCAATTATCTCATCAATAGCCTCACCGAATGCATACTCATAGCTCTCGATACCTAAGTACATATTATTTAATGTCGTCAAGTAGGGTTGGGAACGTATGGGGTGTTACATGAACTTATATGAAAAGCTTGTTAGTGTTGTTTGTATTATCATTGTGGTTGTGATTGTTGTGATATTTTTCATTATTGTGGGATGTACGGGTATTTGGACATCTTCATAGGATTGGTGATATAAGGATGGCATACACTTGATGTCTGGGATTTTAGTACATGGACAAGAGCTCATCCTTTACAGGTCATGGCTAGAGGGCAACCACAAGATCCTTAGCATGTATGTACAAGATACAGGTGAGATTGATGGTTCCTTGAGTGAACCAGGGATTTTGTGTTTACTTGTTATATTGGTTCCTTTAGTAAACCGGGCTTAAGTGTTGACTTGTTATATTGGTTCCTTTAGTGAACCGGGTTTATGTGCTTACTTGATGTATGTGGTTTATTTATGTAAACCGAGATTCAATATATTTGCCATTATTGTTGTTCTTATAGATCCTTGAGTGGTCCGGGTTAAATTCCAAGCTTTGGCATAACTCTACATTGTCTATTTAATTGTGTAATTGATACATGGTTGATATAATTGTTCGAGTCATGGTTGTTGACTCAGGGTCTTGTTGGTTGTCATGGTCTTGACTTGAATTTTTCTCTATGTTGACTTGTATTGACTAAACTCCATAATGTTATTGAATAAGGTTAAGTGTTATAAACTTGATGTAAGGTTACATGGTAGGTGTTCATGGTTGTCTTGCTTTACTAAGTTATAGTTATGTGTTCATATTTCTCATTTTGGTTAAGCCGATGACCCTATCAGTACACCATTGTTTCTTGTGTACTAATACTACACGTGCTCTCTTTTTTGTTGAGTGCAGAGCATATTCCAGAGACTATTTCAAGGACTCAACTGTGATTTAGATAGTGTACAAACTCAAGGGTGAGCTACATCTCACGGGCTGCCATGAGTTCTTCTTTCGGTTTCTGGTTTATTATTTAGGACATAGACATTTTCAGTTGTTTTGGGTTGAACTTGTTTATTGACATTGTAGGAGTTTTGGTACAATGACTTTTAGATTCTAGGGGATTATTCAGGTGTTTGATTATTTTCTGCAGGGTTATCATTAGATTTTTTATGACATTATCTTAATTTATGCAAAACAACTAGATTGCCTTATTTTTGGATAAGTGTTGGGTTTGCATGTTTGGGGTTAGATAGTTCTCCCACCGGGAGTTATTGTGGGTGCCACTCATGGCCAGTTTGGGTCATGACAAGTAAATAGGGAAAGTACAAAAATACACCCATTAAAACATAACTAATTTTGTTGATCCAGTCATCACGGGTTGTTAAGATGAGTCGTCCTGTCTGACAATAACTCATCATCAGACTCATCGTGATTGGGAATAATTTTTAGGGTATGGGGACGAATGGACACAACGACTCATGGTCACTGATGATGGGTCATCGTGTTGACTTGTTGGGACTAGAGCCAAATGCTAAGTTTCTGGATTTTCTCAAAACGGGAACTTTTGACAACTCATAGAGAATGAAAAAGACTCATCTTCATAAGTCAGTGCTACTGGGATGGATTTTCAACCTTTAGGACTTGGAACAATTTCACTTAGATTGAGTGTCACGAAGGCTTATCATGACTAGTGATGACTCATACCTGGAGTAATTGCCACTGGGGAAAATTTAATTTTTGGGACTTTTGACTAAGCCTTCAGGACAACTTACCCAATGAGTTGATGGCACTGATGATGACTTATTGCTTGAGTCATTTTGTGGGAAATTTTTCTGGTTCCAAATGGTTTACTGTGCTAAGTTTGAAGAGGAGTCTTAGGAACTTTTAGGGTGTTACAGACATAACCCAGTTTCCCAGTCCATTTAAAAGTTGATTTTTGTACAGACTATAAATATTTTTATTAGGTCTTATTTTAGACACTTCACATTTTGGGAAGATAAAGAGGAACCAATACTCTTCATATTTGGTTCTTGCTATTTTGTGATTCTAGCAATACAATTTCAGATTCACTTGATTTCATTCTCATAAATAATTACTATGATGATGAGTTATTATATTGGTTTTGTTTGTAAAGTCATGAGTAGCTACACCCCACAACTAGGATTGTGGGAACCATGAGTAGCTAAACCTCAAAACTAGTTCTGAATGATATTCATGCATGTATTACAAGTTTCCTTGTCATGATTATATTCTAATGGTTGCAAACATTAGAACTCGCCTGAAGTCAAAACTTGCTTGGTAAAACAGGTTAAGGCTAGGAGAAGGAATTAGTGACAAGGATTTGAGGTTTCCAACCCTCGTCTAATGGTTATGGTTGTAACTAGGTTAACCAACTTGAGGCAATTATCGTAAGTCTTTTTGTAATCACTCCTAGACCAATAGTATTTGAGTGATAACAATCTGAGTAGGTTGAGAATCACTTAGATAAAATGATATGATTTATAGCTTTGCATGTATAGCATTAGAATGACCTACTACGACCAATGATGCAGTCGTGTTATGAAACCACAAAGAACACAAACCTAGTCATTTTTCACTACCAAATTACAATCTTATAACATTTTGACCAGTAAATATTTACATCAATCACTAGAATATTACTCTACATGAAAACCCCCTATAGGGAAATAACTGGCTATTAGTGGAATAGCCACATTGAACTTATTTCTCACCTTATTCCTTGTGGGATTCAACCCCAACCTTGTTGGGTTCTATATTTGAACAACAACTGATTTATACATCATTTTAGAGGTGTAATTTGGGTGTATCAAAGTTTGGCGTCATTGCCAAAGAATACAGTTTAGTATTAAGTCAATTGTGTTTATTTGGTTTGAGGTCCTTATTTCCTAAGTTTACTTTTGCTTGTTGTTTCTATTTCTTTTAAGGTGCAAGTTAGTTTATGCCCAGCACCCATATTCAAGGTAATCCTTTGATTCCTATCGACCCCGAGCTAGAACATACTCTTAGAAGGATGAATATACAAGAACTTTAGGAATGAGAAAAGGCAACCCGACAAGCTGAGGTTGCCCGACAGGCTAAAGTAGAATGATTGGCTACTGAGGCTGAAGCTAGGTCCAACAGTGAAAATGCAAAAGTTATTGCTGATGTTAATGCTCATAGGAACCAAAGGCCTAGGGTCAAGCAACAAAGACTAGTTATTCCATATGATCTGAATGATAACAAGGACGCTGATTTAGGTGGAATTGGTTATACTTGTGCCATTGTCCCACCTGCTCTATCCCCTGGTGCTAAATTTGAAACAACAAGCATGATGATACAACTGCTGAACCTGAAGGGTCTATTTGGAGGTACTCTTAGAGATGATCCAAACCTCCACTTGATAAACTTTGTGTTAATCTACAAGTCATACAAGATGCTAGGTGTTAGCCAAAATACCATCAGACTGTGGTTGTTTCCCCTCTCACTATCAGGGGAAGCAACCCTATGGTTTACTAAGCTTCCAGATGACTCCATCATAAACTGGAGGGAGATGAAGGCTGCTTTTTTCAAAAGATTTTTTCCACCATTCAGAATACTGCAGTTGAGAGATGAAATAAATAAATTTAAGCAGCTACCTGGAATCTTTGCATGAAGCATGGTTGATTGGTTCATAAGAAGTTGAAGTAGTGGCCCAACCACAAGCTAGCAGATGAAAATCTTCTGGAGACATTTTATAGGTCTCTCAAGCTAATAGTTGACACTATTGCTGGAGGGTTTTGTATGTCACATACCTATGCTGATGCAGCTGTGATGCTGGCATGAGTAACCAAGACCTAGAGAGCTTGGCACACTAGAGATTCTTAGATCTCAATTGGTACTTATTATGTAGGCATGTCTACTGAGCAACATCGAAGAGAAGAAGAGCTTGATTAGGATATCGAGCATATGAAAACACAAATGGACCTGCTTGCAAAGCATTTGATGGCAGCTGGCACTTAAAAGGTGAACACAGTGGGTTCACGAGGTAAATCAAAAAGACATGAGGATTATGATTCTGATTCTGAGGATGAGGTAAACTATGTCAATAACCAGACGGGGTTTTTTTGGACCAATGCCCAAGGGTCTAACCAAGACTTTTGGTGCCAAGGTCAAGGAAATCAAGATCCAAACTATCACAAGGATAATAATTATGACGTCCTGTGTATCTAGATAGAAGCAGAGACATAAAGCAGGGTAGCTAGAGAAATAAATATCGTTACAAGAATAACAGGAGTGGTTTATATATGCCTCCTAAATACCATGATCAAGCAGGTAATGATTTTGGGAATTCAAAGGTGTAGGATATGTTAGAAAAAATGTGGAGTGATTTCCAACCTCACACACAAGTATACACTGTCGTATAAGTAATAAAGTGGATCTTGCAAGCTTAATATCAAACCCACAAGGACTTGTTATTTAGCAATCTGTCTAATTTAATTAATACTACAATGTTAAGAAAGTGAGTAAGTAACCAAATAAGTTGTTTGTTTTTATGACTCTAAAGCTACTAATTTTAAAGCAACAAAGTAATTTAACAGTTGTGATCACAATTAGAGAGAAATTCCAAGGTTACAACAGTTAAACATGATCATACATAGTATATAGTTTCTTTGACTTGCTTGTTTACCTAGTTCCTGATTATGGGGTCAAAAGTATGATTATGGTCTCTCAAGCCTCTAATAATCTATCTGAATTGACCCCATAACTACATTTTTAAGCAGGGATGTGATAACCTAATTAAGACAGAATAATATTTCTTCCTGATTCTAACCGAGTAAGGCGTTCTAGGTATATCGCTATCCTAGCCACAAATTTGTCTTTATTTTTCCAAAGAAAGATCCTACTCGGTATAATCTTTGGTCTATCTTCTTGATTCTCCTCTCGAGTTCTCAATAAGATTAAAGATGTATTTCAATAGTGACCAATCATCATAATAGTAAGAACAATATTATAGGAACAACCAAAATGAGAAACAATGTTTAAACAAATCAATAATCCACTATGCAATCATGTTTGTAGCCACAACCCCAAAGCAAGGATTTTTAGCCACTCATATTCGAAAACATACTTATAAACTTGAAGTTGTTCATGCAAGAATTAAAGAGTGAAGAAGAACAGAATAAGAACCATAAGTAGAAGCCTCCTCATGTTTTTTCTCTCCCTAAGTCGTGATTAATCTGATTTAACTTCACTGTGTCCAATTTATACTAGGGCTGAAATTTACAGATGAAGGACCATAGAGCCGTGGCGTACCTTTGAGCGCGCCAAGATGGAAGCGAGACATGAAACCAATGCGCTAAGGTAGCAGCGTGGTATAGAACTGGCTTGTATGCCCACTCTTTATGGATCCCACTTTAGTCAAACTTCAACCCTACTTCATGGCACGGTATGGAATGCACTAGAATGTCTCCATCATATGATGTGCATCCTCAAGCACCACATTTTAATCATCAATAGTCCATTGGTCCCGCCTTTTGCATTCTTGTTCAATTTTTGCTCATTCTAGTTGTATTTCATCCTACAAATTGCCTATTTACATATATTAGTCCATTGATACAATTTATTAAAAACATACGAGAATATAAAATAATTAGTTCTCAAACTAAGCTAGAATATGGGTACAAAGAGGCATTTCGGTGTATACATATTCCCAAGATCGCCACCCTACACTTAAAGCTTTGTTCATCCTCAAACAACCCTTTACACACCCTTGCACGATTTAAGCCTTAACATCACCAATTGAACTATACCACTCACACTTAGATTAGATAAAAACTTTAGTCAAGACTACAATCCACTCAATCAAGTCCAGTTTTCAACTCAAAGTATCTTCGAACAAAACTACACAAACTCTAAAACTGACTCCTCATGCGAAAGTAGGGGGCCAACCTGATCGTGTGCTAGTAATGAGTTTGCCAGTTCCCCAAGTTCTCATCATTATGTGCCCTCACTCTTAGGTACGGGCCCTCAATCACAAATTTATGTTATCAGAATGGGACACATTTAATATAAAATTTACTCACTCTCTAAAGAAAGTCTCAAATATACACAACATACCATATGCTTGCCCGTAGTGTAATATTCAATCAAATAAAGCATCAATTAGTAGGATCAAAATGACTTTTACATGGTTTTAATGTCAGCTAATGGATGAGTAGGAACTATTTGGATAATAGTGGCTATTATCCCTATGCACTTTAAAACAATTGCTTTTCTTGTTTCTACTTTCTTTTTCCTTATATCACCCAATTCTTCTACCTTACTCCATACCTTTCTCAATAGCCAGAATTCTTTTCCCCCCTTTACTATATTGGTGTGCACTTTTGTTTTCTTGTTTCTCTTGATTCTCTTTTCATCCTTAGTATCAATGTATATAGAACTGGGCGCACTCATGTTACTCTCTTCTTATCAAAGTAACCACAATCCTCTATGTTCATCCCTTCCTTCATAATAGTGTCAATAAAGTGCATAAGGACCTATTTGGATCAAATTAACATGAGGCCACTTGAAAAAAGGGTATTGGGCTATATAATGCACTTTTCCAAAGAAGTAGGCTTAAAGGTACAAAAGGGCTTGCTACGGATAAACAAAGGGTAGGTACAAATAGAGGTTAAAGAACTATGCTTATAAAGAAATGCCTTGATCATGTCCTACCAATTTAACACCAAGTTTAAATTTTTCACACGCACAGGGCAAGTTCTAGATGTCTAATATGTAACAAACACAACAAATAGTCACCACACATGGTACCATAGTTCGAAAATGGCTAACATAGACTTCAATTCATAGACACAACCAAATTGAATATTAAGCCCATCTTTTATTTTAAATTCAAGTTTAAGAGATATATGTCTATTGAATGAAGTTTCTACTTTTCAGTCTTTCTTGAATGAATTATTCATGAAGTCTAGCATATTCCAAGTGAAGTACCTATCATTTAATTAGTGAAAGGTTTTCCTTCCTACTTATCACATATGACTAACTTTCCCTCAAGACGGTCGTCATCCATCCATCATTGGGAAAAGTCCCTATCAACAACTAAAAATAAAAGATACTCCAAAAAATAAAGAGGATACTCAGTTCGAAGGCCCCCTTAGAAAAGAACCAAAAAGAAAAATTGAGGGGTGGGCGAAGTATGCTCTACCAATGTCTAAAAAGCTAAAAATCAACTAAAACTATCCTAATCTAAAGAGAAAAAGAAAACTCTTTTTGTGTTTTTGAACTTTTCCAATTTTTAAAATGAATCAACTAAAAGTAATTAATTCAAACCTATAGCATACTCAACCCCCCCCCCCCCAAAAAAAATTAAAAGATCCCACCCCACACTTAAAGTCTTACTTTATCCCCAAAGTATTAATAGAAGGTAAAATAGGGCCTAGCTAACAACATGCTTCTGCCTACCATTTCCATCAAAGAGGTGAATGACCCCACACTTATGCTTTTACCGTGCTCCTTAGCTTCAACCTCAGGCACTCAGACTGCCCCTATTCTACAAATAAAAAACCAAAGTGACACTATAAAAACAAACAAAAAGCTATCTCTATTACAATTTGTGTTGTGTCCCAAGAAGCGCCTGATATAACATCGTAGAATGATGCATGCAATAACTCGTCTTAGGACTCTCTCAATCTCTTCCTCCCTCTTTAACTCAACTTTCTTCTCTTCTTTACTCTAAGAGGATCGACATCAATATTTTCCCCTTTTCTTATCTTCACATCCCATTTCTGATCACCTTCAGGGTTTTCTAACACATGCTTAAGTTCTCTCAATAGCTTATGCAATTCCTCTTTCTACACCCTAGACCATTCAATGACAGATTTCATAGTGTGATAATTTATGAGCCCTCACTTATCCACCCCACACTCATCTTCTTTCACCTCTATGATCATGCTCTATAGTGGGAAGGCGTAGAGAATGTTTTATATACTCTAAAAGTAACCTCTTCATCATTCACTCGAATCTTTAAGTTTCCCTCTATCACATCAATGAGTGCTTCACCAGTGGAAAAACATAGGCGCCCCAATATGACAGGCACCCTGACATTTTCCTCAAAGTCAAGAATTATAAAATAAACCAAAATTACGAACTTACCAACTTTGATGAACATATCTTCAATGATTCCTTCTAGAGTAACTCTCGATCTATGAGCTAGTTATTGTCACAACCCAAGTGGTCATGATTGGCACCCACCCTAACACTATAGTAAGAGTACCATCTAAATTAACCTTACCAACTAAGTCAAATCCTTCACAAGTTACTTTCATAATTTTTTTATTATGAAGTAACGAAAGAAAAAAAATGTTTTACCGAAATAAAATCCAAAACCTAATCAAATATCATCAATAAAGAATAGAATACAGAATTTCACAATTTATTACAACCTCAGGACTAGAAGTCACTTTACAAGAACATCTAACAGTGTACAAGAACTAATGTCTAACATATTATGCAAACTATGAAAATAAGGAGAGTGTCTTAGTCCCAAGACAAGGGATAAGAACTAAAAATAGAAGCCTCAATGGTTGCACGGTCATGCTGGTCACCCTTGAATCAAAGTTCACAAACGCTGGCTAGAGTCGAGGTCTCATCTCAAATGTAGGAACATGCTCTATACTCAACAAAAAGAAGAGCACAGGTAGCATCAATACATCAACTAAGTACTGGTAGGCATCACAGACTGACTCAACCCGACACTATACAAATAGGCAAATCAAATGCAAGTAACAATGATCAAAACTGAACTTACAATTAATGACACCCACATACAAATATAACACTTCACATCAGCAAAAATACAAGTGCCCAACTACACCTTTTACACTTAGGCAAATCCTTCAACAAGATTCATCACAACACACACACACACACACATACATATAAAATATACATTCAGATGCATATAATGAATGTATGTATGCAAGATGTATGTATCATCTCTTTCTCATCTCAACATCATTATCAATAACATTCGCAACATCATCATCATCATGATCTCAATATCATCATCACTATTATCTCATCATCATCATGTTCTCAATATCATTATCAATATCATCTTATCATCATCATGATCTCAATATCATCATCAATATCATCGACTCATCTCCACAACATCACAATATTCATCATCAATATAAATATAAATACAAATGCAGTCAATAATCACAAGCAGTGCCCAAAAGCAATTACAAACACTCAATTCACATATAAGCACAGAGTCAAGCAAGTCTTTTTCTACAAATAAACCTTAACCTATTTCAATTCCTTACTCGAATTACTACAAGACCATAAGCATGTCTTTCCTTTCTCTTTCAGTACATTCTTGATCTATAAACAAAACTATACACACCTATTTCAATAATATCACCTTTCCTAACTATTAGAAACTTACAATTATCAATTTAAACTATGAGATTGCCGTAGTTCATCAACCAAGGGTTTTCTACCCTTTAAACATCATGAATTCTGCATAATTTTGCATGAACAACAATAATTCTACCAAAGCAAGTGTTTTCTAATACCCTAGGATTATTAACAACTGAAAAATAATCAAATTTCCACCAATCTCCTTTAGTTCATAATTTAGGGATAAACCCCAAATTCTATCATGTATAAGTTTCTAGCGATTTCTAAGAATTTTAATAAGTAATTCAAGTTTAGAATGCAAAGAATTCTTATCTCCAAAGATGAAAACTCCCAAAATTTTACAGAAAATTGCCCCTTGCTAAGACCTTACACATTTTTTGAAAAGTGGGAATTAAAAAAAAAGTTTTCTACTTCTTAAAACTAATTTTTTGCATTTTTATCGCTACATCGACATTTTTGCCACTACAGCGGCACTTTTACCGCTGTAGTAGCCCCGCTGCAGCAGCACTTTTGTCTGTTGCAGCGGCCACAAGGAAGTAACTTAGGACCTCATCCTAGTTTAGGACATTTTACAACACACCTATCTAAATCCAACATCACGAACTAACCTTTTCACGGTAATCTCTATAATCGGAGTTCAATTAACCCGTTTTACGTACCAAAAATTGCTACAACTTCCTAAACTCATCCTCTAACCCAACATCAAATCAAACAAAACCACCAATGCATAAATTAATACCAGATTTTCCTAGACTACCACACTCTCAAAATATGCCTAAGACTAGGCTAGCCCTAAATTTTTAAAAAAATGTCAAAGGAAAAATGAAGCAATGATTCTACTCTTTATTTTAGCGTAACGATGATTTGGGTAGTTACATTAGATACAAATTTACCCCTCATTCATCTCAAATGACAACTAGCCTAAAATAGTACAACAAATAGCAAGAAATTACCCGAGTCCATAAACAAGTGTGGATATCGCTTATGCATATCCGCCTCCATATCCCAAGTTGCTTCCTCAATCGGACGGTTTCTTCACTAAACTTTCATGGACGGAATGACCCTGGTTCTCAGCTTCCTCATATCCCTATCCAATATAACAATTGGCTCCACTTCATAAGAGAGCTCCTTGTCAAATAATTCAGAGTCCCAATGAATAATATAATCTCCGTCACCGTGGTACTTCTTAAGCACGGACACATAGAACACCGTATGAACCCCAGGAAAGCTGGGAGGTAAAGCAAAATTATAATCAACTGACCCTACTCCATTTAAAATCTCAAAGGGTCCAATGTACCTCAGACTCAACATGCCCTTCTTATTAAAATGCATCACACCCTTCATGGGTGACACTTTCAACATTACTTTCTCACTTTCTCAAACTTTACATCTCTTACCTTATTATCTACATATTCTTTTTGTTGTCTCTGAGCTGCTACCAACTTTTCGTGGATGAACCTTACCACTTCCATCGACTACTTGAGCATATCAGTGCCCTAAGGCCTCATCTCGAACGTATCAAACCATCCGATCGGTGACCTACATCTTCTACCATACAAGGCTTTAAAAGGATCCATGTCAATGCAAGAGTGGTAGCTATTGTTATATGCAAATTCATACAAAGGTAAAAAACTGATCACATTGACCACCAAAGTCCATCACACAATCTCGAAGTATATCATCAAGTAATTGGATTGTCCGTTCTGACTGCTTGTCAGTCTGCGGATGGAAAGTTGTACTTATGTCCAACCTAGAACCAAATTCTGACTAAAATTTCTCCTAAAAGTTAGAGATAAACTGAGTACCTCTGTCTGACACAATAGAAATCGGTACCCCATGAAGCCTCTCAATATTTTTCACATAAATCTTGGTCAACTTAGCTACATTATAATCCACCCTTGCAGGAATAAAATAAGCCTACTTGGTCAATCGATCGACTATCACGACTATCACCCATATAGGGTCACACTTCCTCAAAGTCTTAGGAAGACCCACAACAAAATCAATGGTTATTCTTTCCCACTTTTATTTTATAGTGGGCATTCCTTGAAAGGTGCCACTAGGTTTTTGATGTTCATACCTGACCTATTGACAATTTTGACACTTGGTCACAAGATCTACAATGTCACACTTTATTTTTCACCACCAATAATATTGCTCAAGTCTCTATACATTTTTGTTGCTCCCGGATGTATAGAGTACTTAGAGTTGTGAGCCTCTGCAAGAAGAGTAGGAATTAAATTGCCCGCCCGAGGTATACATACATGCCGCCAAATCCTCAACACTCCTTCTTCATCAAGAATTTCCTTCTTGGACTCACCTTGCAAACTTTCTGTCTAAGGTTGCTCAACTTTTTACAAGAAAGTAGACTTAGTTTCCACATGGGCTAACACTCCTCCCTCGCTAGTCACTTGCAATATCATGGAACCATTAGTCAGAGCCTGTACCTATCTAGCTAATGGGTGCCTCAACACCTCCAACTATGCCAAACTCCCCATGCTTGCCGATTTCAAGCTTATTGCATCTGCCACCACATTGGCCTTGCCCAAATTATATAAGATTGAGATGCCATAGTCTTTGATTGATTCCATCCACCTTCTATGTCTCCAATTCATGTTTCTATAGGTAAACACATGATGTAAACTATGGTGGTCTATGAACATTTCACACTTCACCCCATAGAGGTAGTGTCTTTAAATCTTCAAGGAAAAACCATTGCTGCTAACTCCAAATCGTGAGTAGGATAATTCTTCTTATAAGGATTCAGCTGCCTCAAAGCATAAGCAATCACATTCTCACCTTGCATTAAAATAACACCTAAACCAGGTTGTGAAGCATCACAATATTAAATGAAATCCTTACCTTCACTAGGCAAGGTAAGAATAAGAGCTGAAGTAAACAAAGTCTTGATCTTTTGGAAGCTCTCCTCACACTTGTCATCCCACACGAAAGGTCTCTCTTTCTGAGTCAGGTGAGTCATATATGAAGCAATAAAAGTGAACCCTTTGACAAACCGACGATAATAACTGGGCAACCCCACAAAACTATGAATTTATGTAACATTAATTGATCTAGTCCAATACTTAACAATTTACCTTTTTGCAGGTCTACCATAAAACCTGCCTTAGATACCATGTGCCCCAAGAAGGACACTAAAGACAACCAGAATTCACACTTCAAATATTTTGCATATAGTTGCTTCTTCTTAAGCAACCCCAACACTGTATGCTAGTGAGCTTTATGCTCCTCTTTACTCTTGGAGGAAACCAGAATATCATCAATGAAAATAACAACAAAAGAATCAAAAATGACTTAAAAACACTATTTATCAGACTCATAAGAGAGGTTGGATCTTTGGTCAAACCAAAAGACATAACCAAAAACTCGTAATGCCAATAATGAGTTCAAAAAATAGTCTTTGGGATGTCCTCTGTCCGAATCTTAAGTTGATGATAGCCTGACCTCAAATCAATTTTGGAGAACACTACGTCTCCCTACAACTGGTCGAATAGATCTTCTATCCTAGGCAAAGGATAGTTATTGTGAATGGTCACTTTATTCAACTGCTAGTAGTCTATGCACTTCCGCATACTACCATCTTTATTTTTCACAAACAGAATAGGAGCACCCAAGCTAAAACACTTGGACAAATAAAAACCTTTTCTGACAACTCTTGCAACTGGGACTTCAATTCCCTTAACTCCGCTAGTGTCATTCGATAAAAAGGGATATGTATGGGACAAGTTCCCAGCTCTAAGTTTATACAAAATTCAAACTCACAGTACAGAGGCATACCGAGAAGATCATCAGGAAATACTTTTCAGAATTCACACACTAGTGGAACCAAAGCTATTGGAGGAACTACTGAACTTTCTTCCCGAAGATGAGCTAAAAATACCCTACACCCCCAGTTAACTAACTTTTGTGCACAAATAGCTAACACAATTCTCACAAGAGTAGGCTTAAAAGTACCTTCCCACTCTAACTTCTCCATCCCGAGCATGGCTATGGTGACAGTTTTTGCATATCAATTAAGAATAGAACGATAAGGAGACAACTAACTCATCCCTAAAATAATATCAAAATTCTCCATGTCTAAAATCACTACGTCTGCCAATGTTTTGTACCCCATAAATATCACAGGAAACGCTCGATAAACTTGATCAACATATAAAAAACTCCAACTAGTGTAGGTACATACATATGAGTATCAAGAAATTCATAGTCTAAATCCCAACCCAAGGAAAATTTAGCAAACACATAAAAGAAAGTAGACTCAGAATCAAACAATATAGAAGCCATACAATCACAAATAATAATAGTACTTGTGATCACAGCATCAGAAGTTTTCACTTCAGGATGGGCCAGAACATCATAAAGATGAACCTTATCACCAACCTAACCACCACCTCTTCCAGTATGAGCACCACCTTGACCAACCTATCCTCTACCACAGTTAGCTTGGTTCAAAACCTTCCATGTGTTGTTACCACCATGCCCACAATATGGATGAACCCTACCATGTCCTCCACCACCAAGATCTGCTAGAACAAAAGAACTAGAAGCTAGTTACTAAGTTAACTAACTTGTAGCCTAGAAATTAGGACAATACCTCTTGATGTGGCCATAAAACGCACACTCATAGAACCTGATACCCAAGGCAGAATGCTGAACTAAAGATGATAAAGGTGTATAGTTGCCTGTCCATGAAGGCTGATAACTGACCCTAGACAGGCCCCATACAGACACAGTTATGGACGAATGGTAAGTCTTAGAAGAATGACCCTGTGAACCGCGGCCTCTCGAATAAGTACCACTGAACTAACCAGATGTTCGGGCCTTCTTTCCCTCTTCCTTCACCTTTCCTTACTACCCAATCACTTCAGCCTTCATAGCAGACTCAACCACATCTTGGAAAGACTTACCCAAAGCCTCCACTGACAAGGTAACCATCTGGATCCCCAAATTCAAACCGTTTACAAAGTGCCAGATCTGTTCCTCTAGTAAATTAATCAACTGCAGTTGAATAAAGGGACAAGGAATAAAACTTGTCCTCATAGGCCAACACTGTCATATCACCTTACTCTAACTTTAGAAACTCATCCTTCTTCTAATCCTGATAAGTGTGAGGGACATAATTTTCAAGAAACACATTCTAGAACTGAGCCTAAGTAAGTGGAGTTAAGGCAACCCTACACTCAACAAAAAGACCTCCACCATTTCTTGGCCTCAATATACAACCAAAAAGACATGAATTGCACGCAATACCTCTCAACTACTCTTTTTTTTTTGTAGGTGCTTATGATGATCATTCAAAAACTCAAAAGCCTCCTTTGACTCAATACCCTAGAACACTAGAGGTTTCATCTTCATGAACTTATAGAATAGTCTATGCTCATCATCAGTCATCAACGGTCCCAATACCTGCCAGGAAAGCACTTTGGTCTCAGAGCCCTCATCCATCTTAGGTGCCACAGCAGCTGCATGCTAAAAGGCTGGGGACGGAAATACAGGAACAACTGGAGTAGTATCGGTGCCAGCCAAACCGTGTAGAAGTTCCAACGCATGTTGAATCAATTCTATAGTCATGGGTACTTGGGTTGCACCATTCTTCACAGGAACAACATTTTTAGGGACTACTACTTCTTCTTTCTCAACTACCACCTCCTTATTCTGAGCCAAATATAGAGCATCCTATTTTGGGGGAAATAACAGTGTCCTCTATCTAGACGGTCCTCCAGATATTTGGACTCCATTCTTAATAGGGGTTTACCCTCTTCCTCCTCTCCTTGACCTGCCTCTCACTTGAGGTATACCCTAAATTATAGCCTCAATGGATGGTGCGGGTGCTACTACTAGTACGACTGCTGCTACTTTTGTGGTCTGGGTTTTCACCGTCAATAAAACAAAAGTGAAGGAAATTAGATACCAATTTGGATTGCCAGATACCAATTGGAATCAAGTAATAAAAGTACAGATATCTCCGTACCATTCCGCAAGACTCTACTAGACCTGTTCTTGTACAATAAGATCTGCAAACCATCTTTGTCACTACTCAAGTGGACATGATTTCCCACCCTTCACATGTTACTTTTCATCAATTTCTTACTATGATGTCATGAAACACAAATAATGATTTATCTAAATAAAATCCAAAACTTAATCAAATATCATCACTAAAGAATAGAGTGCAGAATTTCTCTATTTATTATAACCCCGAGACATGAAGTCACCGTACATGAACATCTAACAATGTCCAAGAACTAATGTCTAAAAAATCATCCAAAATATGAAAATAAGGAGAGTGTCTTAGTCTCTAAACAAGGGACATGAAAGAAAAATAGAAGACTTAATGGCTGCCCGGTCATGGTGCTCACCCTTGAATCAAAGATTGCAAACGCTGGCTAGAGTCGAGGTCTCATCTCAAATGCTGGAACATGCTTTGCACTCAACAAAAAGAAGAGCACAGGTAGCATCTTTATATTAACTAAGTGTTGGTAGGAATCATTGGCCAACTCAACCCGACACTATTAAAATACGCAAATGAAATGCTAGAAACAATGATCAAAATAGAACTTACAATTAATGGCAATCACATACATATATAACACGTCACATAAATAAGAATACAAGTACCCAACGACACCATTGATACTTAGGCTAATTCTTCAACAAGATTCATCACAACACAAACACACACATATATATATAAATGTACATTCAAATGCATATGATGAATGCATGTATGCAAGATGTACGTATCATCTCTTTCTTATCTCAACATTATCATCAATTCACAAATAAGCACAAATTCAAGCAAGTCTTTTGCTACAAATAAACCTTAACCTACCTCAATTCCTTACTCGAAACACTACAAGGCCACAAACTTGCCTTTCGTCTCTTTTTCAGTTTGTTCTTGATCTATAAACAACAATTATACACATCCATTTCAATAATCTAACCTTTCTCAACCATTAGGAACTTAAAATTATCAATTTAAACTATAGGATTTCCCTAGTTCATTAACTTAGGGTTTTCTACCCTTTAAACATCATGAATTCTACATAATTTAGCATGAACAACAATAAATCTACCGAAGCAAGTATTTTCTAATACCCTAGGATAATTAAGAACTAAAAATAATCATATTTCCACCAGTCCCCTTCAATTTATAATTTAGGGCTAAACCCCAAATTCTGTCATAGATAAGTTTCTAGAAATTTTAAAGAATTTTAAGAAATAATTGAAGTTTAGAATGTAAAGAAACCCGCAGCAGCACTTTAGTCCGCTAAAGCATCCCCGAGGCAGTAACTCAAGACCTCATCCCAGTTCAGGCTATTTTACAACACACCTCTCAAAATCCGACATCATGAACTAACTTTTTCATGGTAATCTCTATAATCGGAGTTCTATAAACCTGTTTTACATACCAGAAATTGATGCGACTACCTAAACTCGTTCTCTAACACAAAATCAAATCAAACAAACCCACCAATGCTCAAATTAATACCAGATTTCCCTATACCACCACAACCTCAAAATATGCCTAAGACTAGGCCAACCCTAAATTTCTGAAAAATTGTCTAAGGAAAGACTAAGCAATAATTCTACTCTCTATTATTGTGTAATGATGATTTGGGTCGTTATAGTTGTAGAGATATGGTGGTAGGCCTTGGTTTACCTAAGCCAAGTATTTTGAACATAGACAAGGGCATCAAATTTATTCTCGCCCCTAAATTGCACCAATCTTGAATAACTTCACTTTCACAAATTTGTATAGGGAGGGTGAAACTCCCAGGGTCCTTGTGCTTTTTTGAGAGCTTTCTCATCACCCTTGAACTACACTTTTCAGTAAGTGTCGTTGTTTCATAATCTTTCAGCCATCTTTTTTTTGCCATCACATCTCTCAAGCATTTTGCATATTTTGGCATCCCTTAAAAGTATCAATGAGAGGAATATTTATATGTAGCTCTTGGAAGATATCAAAGAATGTTTTAAAGCTTGAATCCACTTTCATTTTCTGGAGCTTTTGAGGGAATGGTAGTCGAGGTAGTCGAGGTCTCTTGACTACCTTTTCTGATTGAATAACAACATTTTCAATAACTATCTTTTTTGAAACTGCATCTACAACTGGGTTTGATCTAGGAAACTTTTCACGTACGTCATGGGTTTTCTATTTGTGAAGTGTTTCATCTAAATCTCACCCCCTCCTTATTGTGATTGTCATTACTTGCCTTGGATTAGGATCTGTATTGCTCGACAAACCCCTTTGAGGCCTTTTGTTTTGAGCTTTGGTTAACCCCTTTGAGCTTTGTGGAAAGTTGAATTTTTTTATGTTGGAAGCCAAATGTGCTTGGTCAGACATAATCTTCTTCAACATCTTTTATATATTGCTTGACTGAGCATTAGATTGGTTTCCCTCAGATTGTTGCTAATAATTTTGATTTTTTCCTTGGTTTCTGTACTAATTTTGAGTTCTGCCCTTGGTTACCACTATATGACATGTTTGGATGATTTTACCAGTTAGGATTGTAAGTGTTACCAAAATTCTATTTTCCTCATCTCTGTGCATTACCCATAAAATTAACTAACTCTGGATTTTCTCCATACAAATCTATTGAGTGATCAATACCTCCATAAATACCACACCAAGTTGGAACCAACAACAATTCAATCACTTGTTCATGTGGCTGTGCCAAGCTCAAGTTGTTTAAATTTGTATTCAGTTGATTCTGAAAAGCAGATAACTGTGCAGCCAAAATAGTGATACTATAAGCATCTAACACACTTGCAACCTTATTTACCATATCCTTAGAAGTGTCTCTATTCGACTTTGGATTACCTTGAGCAATACGATTAAGGAGAGTATACAACTCATCATATGTCTTCTCTATAACTTGACCACTTGCTACTGAATCTAGTAATATTTTTGTGGGGGGGTCAAGACTCTCTATAAAGGTGTGATCCAGAACCTCATTCGTCTGATCATGATGTGGACAATCCTTGAGGAGGGACTAGAATCTTTTCCAAGTCTGGTACAAATTTTCACCATCCTTCTATCTAAAGCTCAGTATCTTGCTTCTCAACTTTTCCATCTTCCCAGATGGAAAGAAGTGGATCAAGAACTTTCATACGAGGTTATTCGATATAGCGATGGACTTAGTCGGCTCTTCTTCTACCGCCTCTTTGCTTCCCCTAACAGAGAAAATGGCAAAAATGTGAGTCTCACATAGTCTTTGGAGACTCCTTTGAGAATATAGGTATCATTGATCTCCACAAAGTTTTGAATATGCTGGTATGGATCCTCATATGGAAGACAAGTGAACTGGGAGCTTAAATCAACCCCCTGTTTTTGCTTTGTGAATGCTAGAAGTGACATTATTGATGAGTGGGATTGCCACTTTGCGAACTGGTCTTTATGCTATTTCTACCGAAACAACCTCGTCCTGTTGTGTCACGATCCGATTTCTCAGGTCATGATGGCAGCTACTATAACCTACCAGTAGGTAAGCCAACCAGTAGTCCGAAACAACAAGTAACGGACTACCAATAGAAATGAAAAAAATAATGGAAAGGAATTTAATAAAGAGACTAATATAGATTACAACCCCAAGACCTAGTGAAGTCAGTACAAGAGGTTCTAACAATAACAAGGTACAAGTGAAATACGGAATAAATATAAATACAACACCATCTTTGAAACACAAATAAAGATCAGTCCAAAAATAAGAGGGAGAGCAGGAACACTTTGAACGTCAGGAGCTCACCTCAAATCTCTGATCCATAGTTGCTCCGCATGATGCACATATCAACGATGAGAACTCATACTATGATCTGCAGGTTGCCAAACACTTTGGGCGATGGTTTTCTCTTGAGCGCCAAACACTTTGGCTTTTCTCCCTTCACTTTGGCGATGGTATCTATATGCGCAAAAGTGGGCAATAGCCTCCTTCCCTTTTATTCACTCCATAGCTTCCTCCGGGCTCCAAGCTATCATCCATATGTGGAAGTCCTTCCATTGGTGCCCCATAAGATCCTTCTAAGCTCTTCTTTGTATCATCATGGTTTGTGTAGCTCAATGTATAGGTCTAGCATGAATTGGGATAACCGTGCTCATATCAATTGATACGTTGTATGCAGTATTAGAGGAAAGATCAGCTGTGAATTCACAACATTTATATGGAAAATGGGGAGGATGTTTGGACTCATCAACCTTCTAGTGATTGCAGTTGGTACTGGAAACAGCTGTACAGAATAAAGCTAAGCATGCATGCTTAATTTGTATACTCAAGGAGGTATAGTCTCACAACAACAAGTAATTATTCAATCTCAATGAGCTATAGTGCTCTGATGGGAGAAAGACCTGCATTGAGGGGTGTTGAACTAATACGAAGCAAAATCATGTTACCTAAGCATAAATTCCTATTGTGGCTATCACTGCAAGGAAAACTACTAACTAAAGAGAGGCTGATGAGGATAGGTATACACTATGATGATGGTAAGTGTGTCCTATGTGATCAGCTGCAGATTGAAATTACCTCTCAGCTATTTGCAGTAAACTATTTATCTCAGAAAATCTGGAAAGGAATTGCTCATTGGTTTGAGGTTGATGTAGTAATTAAAGATGTTCAGGACGCTATCCATTGTCTAAGACAAAAACATTGAAAATGGTTCAAAAAAGAAACTGTGGCAGCAAGATATGGTGCCATGATTTACAACATATGGCAAGCAAGGAAAATGGTAAGATCTTTAGAGGACACAATGTAAATGTTAGTTTTTTTAGTTCAGCTAATACAAACTGTAGTGAAGGAGAGAGTAAACGTGTATAGAGGTTTAAAATATGCTAGAAAGTGTGAGGGATATATAGATAGATTTGTAACTAGTGTTCCTTGATGTTAGGCTAGCTAGACACCCTTCCTAGAAGGTGGTCAATCCATTAAGTGCTTATTAGGTGTACTTATATTGTTGATATGTTAATACTTATATTTTATTGCCAAAAAAAAAAAGTCAAATTTATCTATAGTGGAGATATTTGTTTGACTGTTTATCATTGCTAGAGTGAAATGCTATTATATACGTATACTAATATTTCACATTTAAATTTTATTTAATTATTACAAACAAAAGTATGCGATATTTCGATGGCTAGAAAACATATCATTAACAAATTGATTTTCTGAATACCCCTATCAATTCAGGCATAGATTTTTGTTAGCGACTAACCTACCCTTGTGCGAGTGACTGATAGCCGACAAAGCGAAGCGGTGTCATTGTGAAATTTAAAGGTTGAGATTTGTTTTTCTTTTTTTTTTTTTAAAAAAAATAAATTATTATTTTTACTATTCTCCTCCTCCTCGTCGTCATAGTAATAGCCAAGGAGAAAACCGTAGCAGACGCTCAAAAATTAATATACTGCTAAGGCAATATATAGAAACGTGTGTTTAGGTACGGAGTCACTTGCAGATATTTCAGGTGGGCAGTCACTGCATATTAGAGAAATCTTTATCCTCTAGCTAGGTTTTTGCAATTATGGAAATTGAAATTATCAATCAATCATGTTTGGGTGGGGTGGGGTGGGGTGGGGGGCTAGTGTTGAGAAGGCCGGAGGAGAGGGGTAGGACGGTGAAGTGGTATGCCACATGATATCCATTTCACCAAAACATTAGTACTGTCACGGACTATATATATATATATATATATAAGCCAATTGAGTAATGTTAATGATATTTTTGTACGTATAATACAATGATGAAGAGTAAAATTGATCCTTAGCAAAAAGCAAATTGACTATTTCTATCTTTAAGATTTCACCAAAATTGACTTCTCCTTCTTCCTCCTCTTCTTATAAATATAAATAAATATGGCATAAAAATAAAATGGAAAATATAAAGTTAAACTTTTTTTCAAATATAAGTGTATTTTTTTTTTTTTATTTTTAAAAAAATGAACTGATAAGGAAATAGTGTCACATAAAATAAAACAAATAAAGTATTTTTTAGGATTTAACTAATATACTTGACGATGTAAGGAAACTTTTATGTTATTGTGTATTTTGACTGATTAAAACAAATTATTTACTTAAACAACTATTAACTTAGAGTTATTATATAAAAATGAGTTAAGTTTTACGTATCATGTTATGAAAATGAAAAAAATGTAGGGTAGATTTTCAGATGGTCACTTAATTGATTTTTCAAACGAACACTCAACTAATAGTTATTATCTCAGAAGTTCACTTTCTTTGTTGAAGAAAATTGAAATCAAGAAAAAAGCTAACTTTATGAGATAATGGCTACTCCTATTAGTCAATCCAAGAAGTGCAAGAGTAAATACTATGATGAAATTATTGAAGAGAGAAAAATACTAATAATAAAAATATCAAAGATGGCCAGGGTAGAATAAAAAACAGTAATAATAAAATCAAAGAATAAGAATGTCCGCTAATAACAATAACATTGATAAGGAAATAGACAAAAACAAGTACTATTAAAGGATTTAGTATATATTGTGTATAAAAGTATTTAAACATATGAAACTTTTTGACCATCAGCAAAAAGTGATAAATGTTCATTAAATTAAAGAAACAAAATAAGGGAAGTCAACAATTTATTCCATACAGGTGTCTTTTGGGATACAAATGAGCTCTCTCTCAATCATCAAATGATTAATACACATGATGCACATATAGTGCCCCAAAAAGTTGATTATTTTTGCTATTGCTTTTCTAAATAAATTAACTACTCCCTTCGTTTCAAAAAGAATAAACTATTTTGACTTGGCACATAATTTAAGAAAATAATGAACATTTTTGAATCTTGTGATCACAAATTAAAGTTGTGTTAAATGTACCAAAATGTATTTTAATTTTGTGGTCTTAAACATGTCAGGTGGAAAGTTGAAATTAAAGTATTGTCAAAAAAGGAAAGAGTCATTCTTTTTGAAATAGACTAAAAAGAAAAGTAGGTCATTCTTTTTTAAACGGAGGGAGTATAATATAATGCATATATGGTGATATTCTCTCTTTCATACACCATAATTTTATTTTTTAAAATTTTTAAATGATCACCAAGTCCTCAATGGATAATTATGCATGCAATCATTCCAAGGGTTATCAGAATCTTGAGTTGAATCTTGAATCCACTTCCACACCAAACTCCCAACCTTAAAACCTGTCCCAAATCCAATCATTCACATCCTGTCCCCTTTTTTGACCTTCCCTTTTTTGGCTTCAAAATAAGCCAACTCATAAAATACTAAGCTATTAGATGTGTTACCAAATCTGCTCAAAGTCATTCGTGCTGCCTCCGTCACTTCATCGCTAAATTTTAGGACTCGACCAACTTGCTCTATCACTGCACCTTGCCACCTACATGCATGCGTCAGAACTGTAAAATCAGCCCACAAAAATATATGATTAATTCAATTTTAACTAGACGAATCTATAACACGTTCATTTATTAATTGAATTTGTTTTAATGAGTGTTAGTGGTGGTCTTGAACTTTGACCTCACTTGATCGATAGGCAAATCTTTTAACTTTTGACCTCGACGATTTACCTCCTATGAGACAAGTAGAGGTCAAAAGTTTAAGATCATTCATTTTCAAGGTCATTCGATCTAATTTCCTGTAATCCAACCCATCTAATTAAAAGATGGACTGATATATAATCCCATAATCAATGAAAAAATTGTCAATTTATTTTTTAAAAGACACTTTTTTGGTTTGTTTAATATTTATATGTCTAGTCACAAAAAAATTAAACTCAAATAAAATATTAAAAGAATAAGTTAAATTATGACCTGTTTATTAGCTAATTTCGACATAATCTATTGAAATTTAAGTAACTTTTCATTCAAATTCAACTCAACCCACTCATTTTACATTCCTGCCCACCTCTGTGTGTGTATGCATATGTGTTCGAAAGTTGTTGTAAAATCAGGAACCACTGGCTTGAAATTTTGGGATAATATTTTAGGCATGATCATTAAGCATGCATAATTTGCTATATGGGTTAATGGTAGGACATGTGGTGCCAGGATTTTGACTCCTGCCACTCTTATCAAATCCTTGGTAAGTGAAACGCCAGTAATACCTGTTAGAGGAAGAAATATACTAATCAGTGGTAAATTTTGTTTTTGGTCCTAATGATATACGATTTAATATATTTAATTTTTAATTAATTAAACATGTATATGTTAGTCCCTTCATATAGAAAATATATATCATATTTGATTGGATATAAAGTCTAAAAAATTAAATATTTTTAAAACATTCTATCTTATATTTATATAAAGATGTTATAATATTTGTATCACTATAAAATGTTTTAAATTTGTGATCTTAAAATTAGTGCAGGATATAAAGTGTCAATACCAGATCCATCTAAACTTTTTGATGCAGAACATAAATTTATGTGTGAAAATCACAAAAATTATAATAAAAAGTCAATGTGGACCTATAACTTCGAAAGTACAATGGATTAATTAATACTAAAATATTAAAAATTGAACCCACTCAACTTTAATTTATATATTATGATAGTGTTTTCTGACGATCATTTATCTATTATAACTTGTTCATTATCATTTTCATCAAGTTATTACTAGCTATTCTTTCTTATTGAGATTAACCTAGTAAATATAAATATCTTTTGCAACATCTTGCATAACTTAAACTCTAAATATAGCTATCCAACAATGCATGCTTCTAGAAAGACACAAAAGGTTATCCCGCAAGTTATAGACGGTCAACTCTTTCAATAATAATACTTTACTATAATAATCATGCTTTATGTAAAATTGATCTTTCATGTTGTATTATATTTAATATTATATATTTTCTATAATACTATTTCATTAAAGCAGCTAAAAAAATCAAAACAAACGACACTAGCTATTATGGAAAGGTTCGAGTATTGTATTTAAGTAGAACTTACGAAACTTGTAACTTCTAAAGATATATATACCTTTATCATCTTCCTTTTGAATTGCAGCTTTGTAAGAACTATCATCCGCACCATGGTGAGTTCCAAGTGAATGAACAAGTTCCATCTTTGCCCCTTTGAAAAGTTCATGATTATTGCTCATAATAGCTGCTGCACAGCCAACACGAAAGATACAATTTGTAACAAGCATCGAACATTTTTTACCATAGAACCAATTCAATGTTATGCTCTCTGTGATCACTACAAGGGAATTTTGGTCTTTTTGACTCCCGCTCAAAATCCTAGCTACACAATCAATGAAAAGTATGTCAGAGCTGCATTCCATTCCACTTAAATTATACGTTTTCACGTCCGGTCTAAGCTTATAACGGTTCACAATGAGTGAAGATGGTGAAGGGGAAGGAGAAAACCCCCCACATGTAATGATGATAGCATCGATTGATTGAGGGACAATTAGGATTTTAGCTAGAAGGTCGTCAATAGACGAAAATACCCCTTCTCGAGCTTCTGGATTGGCACTTTTTAGTGTAGGCATATTGTTATTATTATCATCTTTAAATATGAATGATGGTTCACAAGATTCATCACCTAAGCCAGATTTAAGACAAATGTTACGCATGAAATCGATGGATTCTTGAATGAAGTGCACGTTCTTGAGAACTAATGAGTCACCAATTTTATAAAAACATTTCCTATGTGGTGGTGGCTTGTAACATGCATAGTTTAACAAGAATACCCTATGTGGACGAGTTTGATAATAGTAATAAAGAGAAACAAGTACACATAGAGAAAATAATATAATTCACTACAAGAAATAAAAGTTTTAGTGGCAACTAACGTCGCCACAGAAACTCCAAAAGTCGCTACAAAATACCTTTAGTGACGACTAAAGGGTCGTTGGTATTACAACTGAAACTAAAGGTTATTAGTGGCGACGTTTAAAAGTTGCCACTAAGAGTCGTTATTGTGATGACTTTTATCGCCGCTAAAAATGTTTTATATCGCAACAAAAAACATCAGCCAATGTGTAAACTAGGAGGGTCGCCACTAAAAGAAAGCTTTTAACGGCGACAAAGTTTGCCACGGAAATCTTTTAGGGGCGATATTTTCCCGACACAATAGATTTATTTTTTTCAGTGGCGAAAATAAGTGGCTACAAATACTTCTCTTTTGAAAAAAAATAAATATAAAATTATTTTATAATTAATTGCCTAGTAGTATAATACTTGTCCATTACCCATACAAAAATACTACCAAAAATATTTCGCAAAAAGAAAAAATCATAATAACTTCAAAAACCGCATCAATAACTCTCGATCATTGAAGAAACTTGTCCCTGGAATAGAAATAAAATAATTGGTATTATGCAGCAAAGGATTTGAGAGTAAGTTCATGCTAGCAGACCAAATTTCCTTTTTTTTTAACAAAAAAAAAAGGTAATGTTAAATGGATTACAAGGTTCTTACTCACAGTAACATTATATATAGATGAACATACTCTACAATAAATCATCTATTGAAAATAAATTTTATTTTGGATAACATGTACCACAAATTTTACTCATATAGGCAAAAAATTCTAGCAGTCTTTACTGGATATTACCAAAACACTAAAGTAAATTACAACTTTGCATATACTACCTATTCATAAAATTTTAGCAATGCTTAATCTATTTCATATAAACTGTAATGAATTCTCTACCATATTTAACAAACACATCATGTGCCTCTTATGATTTGGGATATCATATGCCTTTTGAAGAAATCCCAATAGAAAAAGAAAAGAAGAACTCAATCTTCAGATGACTGCTATGAAAATTCATTCACATTTGCAATCATCTTACACATTAAGCAATACCAATATGGGGCACTCCAAATCAAAGAAATAAAACCCCCTAATATGGGTGATGGGTTTGGCATATCATGAATCATATGACCAGCCCAAAATAAAAAAGAGAACACTGAAAAAAATTCACAAGCACCACCTCATCCCGATAAATTAACAGCAAAATTGATAGTTCACTGAGTGGTCTCTCATGCACATAAAGTTTCAAGTGAAAAATATGTAACACCCCGTACGTTCCCAACCCTACTTTACGACATTAAATAATATGTACTTAGGTATCGAGAATTATAAGTATTTGGTAATGCTATTGGTGAGATAATTGAATTTGTCTCTTGTTATGTGATTAAACCTTCATAGGAGGTGTTTTATGATCTTCGTGGAACATTTGTGGGGTTCAAAACGAGGCTAAGAAGACCTCTAAACAAAGTATATTAAGGTTAAGAAGTGAGTTAAAGAATAGGACTTGAAGTATCTAACCAAACCCGCGAAGAGAAGTCGAAAAATGGAATTTTCGAAAAAATTAAGTAAGGGGCGCGTTTGGGACCGTGCCACGCCGCTATGGGCTAAATTTTTAGCCCATAGGCAGTAAGTTGGCGCGCCCAGGGGCGTGCCACCTTGGGTTTTGCACTTTTTTGAAAGTTGGAAATTTCTAAGCCCCAAGGGTATCCGGGGTCGTACTGAGCCGATTTTTGCCCCGTTTCTTCTAAAACCATGGGTATATACATGAAATGAGTGCAATATTATATTGGTATGGTAAAATTACTCGAGAACGAATTTGGAGCCAAAATGACGATTTTACCCTTGTAGCCAAAATAAGCCATACGTGGCTAGAATTGCTTTTTTTCGAAATCGAGGCTACGAGTATGAATTTCATGAGTGGGAATATTTTTGTAATGCGTATTGAATGAATTAAACATGAGAAATTATTGATTTTATTGGATTAAGTGAATTGGGCCAAAAAGGGCCCAAAATGAGAAGGAAACAAATGACCCATTCTTCCATTGACTAAGCCTTAAATGCCAAGAGTGGCTAAGCATGACTTTAGAGGTCTATAAAAGGAGGCAAAAATAAGATTTTATTGGAAAAAAAAACGCACATGCTTTTTCTATCTTTTTCTAGAAAAATCTCAAGAACACTTCTTTGACTCCCAAAAACCCTAAGGCATTTTTGGACAAGATCACCATCTTCTAAGCTTGGGTAAGTGATTATTCTTGTACTTTAACATATTATGAGCATGAAAGATTATGTATATCATGTTGGTTATGCTTGGAAGTGTTGAATATGGTGTTTTGTGTTTTGGTAAAAGATGTGAAATCCATGGGATTGTAACTTGGATTATGACTTGTGGTCTTGATGAAAAAGCATGGTATGGATAAAATAACAACATGTATGGTGTTATTATGGTCCCAAACTTGTTATTTTCCTATAAGTGTATATTGTGGGATTTTGGCCGATATGTGCTATGAGATGTAGTATGGTAAGTTAATGGATTATTTGTGATGTGGTGTGGCTAAGAAAGGGTAAAGGAGAAGTTTTGTGGTGAAATGTATTGATTATCATGTATTGGTCAATGTTGTGAATATTGTGGGATGTTTGGTAAGATCATTTCACAAATGGTATTGTCAAGGGGAAATAGCATGTTTAAAAGCAAACATGTAACTCATTGATCTTATGTAAAGTAATTAATGGTATAATTATGATGTTGTGATGGTGGAGAGTGGTTTATGATACTTTGGTCAATGTTGGGCATGTTGTGGTATTATTGATATGACCATGCCGTAAATGGTATCGTAGAGAAAGAAATAACATGTTAAATCCAAACATGTGACTTATTGACTTATTGTTATTGTATGCAATTGTAAGGTAGTTGGTGGTTAATGTTGGTTCCATTGTAATTGTGATGTAGAGTGAAACTTAAAGAAGGAGCGGAATTGTTATGCTCACATATTTGATTGTGTACTTACATTGGGAAGATAAGGTATGTAAGGTTCCTTTTTCCATATCCCTCTGCAACATGTTGTTCACATTGACATTGGACTTGTTTCAATTCCGAGAGGTTGGAAGTATCTCAAATTCAGGTTGACGTATATTGTTATTCATATGTGTCCTATTCTTAAATGACTGATGATTCGTGTGTCTCTTGTTCATTGAGCCAAAAATGTCATAACGTTATCATTCCTAAATGAACGATCTCAAGAGAGTAATAACATAAGAGAATCTATGTATTCTTGAAAAGCATTTTCCAATCATGTCATGTTCCAAGTCCTCAATTATGATGATTATCTTTGTATCAATCTTTCACAAGTAGAAGTACAAATCTCATAATAGTAATAAGAGAGGTGATGTGCAAGCTAATATATCTATTCCTCATAAGTGAAGATGTCAATCTCATGAAGCAATAGTGAAGAAGTAATATATATATGTGTGATTCCAATTATGTCATGATCCTCATTGTATCACTCTTAAGAATGGAAGTAAGAATAACAAGAGAAATAAGAGGTGTATAATTAAGAAGTAATCATGGGTGGTATCCCAGGGGTTAAATACCTAGCATGGGTCGATCCCGATACATCCCAGGGGCGATATAAAAGCCTAGCATGGGTTATGATGGTACATCCTAGGGGCGATATAAAAGCCTAGCATGGGTTATGATGGTACATCCCAGGGGCGACACGAAAGCCTAGCATGGGTTAAGATAACATCCCAGGGGCGATAAGCCTAACATGGGTTAATGATATCCCAGGGGCGACACGAAAGCCTAGAATGGGTTCACATAACATCCCAGGGGTCAAAGTACCTAGCATGGGTTAATCTCATCCCAGGGGCGACAGAATAGCCTAGCATGGGTAGAACAATAAAGATGAATAAAAGATGAAGACAAGAGGGGTAAAGAACGTAATATACATGGTTCCCCGCATACAGAAAGAGAGTTTATTCACATTTCTGTTTCCTTATATTGATTCCATTATTGTTGTTATTATGTATGATGAATTTCTTATGAGCCTTACATATTCAGTACATTCTTCGTACTGACCCCCTCGGGGGAATTACCTTACATGTTGCAGGTGCAGGCACTAGTAGACCTTCATCGTAGGTTGACATTGTGGATCTTTGGTGAGCCCTAGTTGCTTCGAGACTTTTTGAGTCATAGGTGTACAGTTATATTGATGTTGTAAATATTGAATAAAGCGGGGACTTGTCCCGACTGTTAGTTGGTCTAGTAAATGCATTTGTTAGAGGCTTTTGTAGACATGTGTGGGTTATGAATGTGAAAGATAAATGTCTGTTTTGACTTGATGGCTCCAACGGCCAAGTTTCTAAATATGTATATAGCACATGTTTCCATGATTCATGTTTTTCGCATAGTTGCATAAGGTTTAATAAGGTTCACACGAGGATATGCATACGAACGTACATGAGCAAAGGTTGGTTCTCTCGGGCCATATCGGCTTCGGGTGCCAATCACGCCTCAATGGGGTTTGGGGCGTGACAAAAGTGGTATCAGAGCAGTTAGTTCTAAGGGTATCTACAAAGCCGTGTCCGAGTAGAGTCTTGTTCATGGATGTGTTGTGCACCACATTTATGAGCAGGAGGATATGGGGCATTTAGGATGTTGTTTCTTTTATTCATGCTAGATCGTGCAATAGAGCCGGTGTTGTAAGTTGAATTGGACCTGATCATGGTGATTGTTTTTCTTTGGTATAGTTAAAATGCCAATCACGAGAGGAGGTAGAGGTAAAGGGAAGCAGGTGGATGTGCCTGCTGAAGAAGGAATGAGTAGATTACCACCTGACCAAGCGAGTCAAGGTGGAGCTGACGCCGAAATTGCATCGCAGTCTTCCTCTAATTTTCCAGCTCCAGAAGAGCCAAGAGGTAGAGAAGTACCTGCAGAACCGCCAATGAATACCACTGACCAGGATCTTAGAAATGTTGTACATATGTTGACACAGTTAGTGGCGGCACAAAGCCAGGGACGAGCTGGTACAATGACACATGATGATGATGTGGCTAGAATGGAAAGTCGCAGGACACATGATTTCTTGAAACTGGACCCTCCTATATTCACTAGGTCAAACTTGAAAGCAGATCCACAGGACTTCGTGGATCAAATTCAGAGAGCTTTGGAGGTTATGCATGTGTCCGGGGTGGAAACGGTTGAGTTGGCAGCTTATAGACTGAAGGGCGAGGCGATATTGTGGTCTGAAGATTGGAAGAAGTCTCGTGGTATTGGTGCAATGCCACCAAATTGGGAAGAATTTAAAACAACATTTCTTGATCATTATCTTCCCTATGAGATCCGTGAGGCTCGTGCGGATCAGTTTTTAAATTTACGTTAAGGAAATATGAGTGTTAGAGAGTACAGTTTGCAGTTTAATTCCTTGACACGATATGCTCCAAATATGGTGGCCACGATGGAAGATAGAGTACATAGATATGTGGACAGATTGGAGCCTTATTTGGTACGAGACTGTACTATTGCTGCCCTAAATTGAGATATGGTTATAGCGAGGATTCAGGCCTTCGCACAAAAGATGGAAGACCAAAGGCAAAGAAAGAGGATGCAGAAATCTGAGGAAGGTCCAGCAAAAAGGGCGAGATCTATGGGGCAGTCTATGGTGTCCCCAGGAGAATCTGGATCTCGAATGTTACCGCCTAGACCCTCATTCTCTTATTCCACAGCGGGTGCCCACTCCCAATTTCGAGGGTCTAGAGGTGGTCCATCTGGACAGAATAGTGGAGTGCAGGGTTCACAGACAGTAGGATTTTCTCTTCCTCCGTGTCAGCGTTGCGAAAGGTACCATTTAGGTGAATGTCGGTTGGGGACAAATGCTTGTTTTTGGTGTGGCACAGAGGGGCACATAATGAGAGAATGCCCACAAAGGGGTGCGAGTGGTATAGCACGACCTGCGGGATCAACCACTGTATCATCAGCATCGGTCCCTTCCTCAGGCAGAGGCATTCAGTCTATGGGTCGTGGTAGAGATATGAGAGGAGCAGATAGTTCCAGTGGGGCCCAAAATCGTACCTATGCTCTAGTAGACCGGCAGAACGAAGAGGCAACTCCTGATGACGGTACCGGTAGTTAGGGATATTACTATAGTTTCATGATGTATATATAACTACTCTATCGTATGTTACTCCATCAGTTACTATAAACCTAATGGAACACCGGAGTTATTAGTTAAGTCAATGGAATATTTCTATCAAAAAAGTTAGTCTATATCGAAATGGTATGGTAGATATTTGCACTCATAGATGATTAAGTACTCTTCAAAGCGTTATTCATGAAAGGTATAATAGAATTCAGAAAGAAGGAAAAATTGACCCTATACTACATGTCATGTGAAATTGTCGAAAGTGTATAAGAATTTCTTTTCATATTGTTCCCATTGGAAATATACAAAGTTTGGAGGACCTCACTAGGGAAAGATAGAGATGGTTATTCTAAACCGACAAGTGTGAAGGTTAATAAAGAGAGACGTACTTTCTGTAGGAGATCACATGGTAAGCTAGAAAAATGATGAAATTGACGACCCTTATTTGTTTCAAAGGGAAGAAAAAGTTCAAAGGGTGGAAGTACACCAATAACAAGTAAGTATCCATGAGCCTTACGTGTATGTATACTAAAGTAGAGATGCATTTGTTGTAATTGAAACGATATTGTTAACATTCGAGGACGAATGTTCCTAAGGGGGGAAGAATGTAACACCCCGTACGTTCCCAACCCTACTTGAAGACATTAAATAATATGTACTTAGGTATCGATAATTATAAGGTTGCATTTGGTAATGCTATTGGTGAGATAATTGAATTTGTCTCTTGTTATGTGATTAAACCTTCATAGGAGGTGTTTTATGATCTTCGTGGAACATTTGTGGGGTTCAAAACGAGGCTAAGAAGACCTCTAAACAAAGTATATTAAGGTTAAGAAGTGAGTTAAAGAATAGGACTTGAAGTATCTAACCAAACCCGCGAAGAGAAGTCGAAAAATGGAATTTTCGAAAAAATTAAGTAAGGGGCGCGTTTGGGACCGTGCCACGCCGCTATGGGCTAAATTTTTAGCCCATAGGCAGTAAGTTGGCGCGCCCAGGGGCGTGCCACCTTGGGTTTTGCACTTTTTTGAAAGTTGGAAATTTCTAAGCCCCAAGGGTATCCGGGGTCGTACTGAGCCGATTTTTGCCCCGTTTCTTCTAAAACCATGGGTATATACATGAAATGAGTGCAATATTATATTGGTATGGTAAAATTACTCGAGAACGAATTTGGAGCCAAAATGACGATTTTACCCTTGTAGCCAAAATAAGCCATACGTGGCTAGAATTGCTTTTTTTCGAAATCGAGGCTACGAGTATGAATTTCATGAGTGGGAATATTTTTGTAATGCGTATTGAATGAATTAAACATGAGAAATTATTGATTTTATTGGATTAAGTGAATTGGGCCAAAAAGGGCCCAAAATGAGAAGGAAACACATGGGCCAAGAATGGGTCAAATGACCCATTCTTCCATTGACTAAGCCTTAAATGCCAAGAGCGGCTAAGCATTACTTTAGAGGTCTATAAAAGGAGGCAAAAATCAGATTTTATTGAAAAAAACACACACATGCTTTTTCTAGAAAAATCTCAAAAACACTTCTTTGACTCCCAAAAACCCTATGGCATTTTTGGACAAGATCACCATCTTCTAAGCTTGGGTAAGTGATTATTCTTGTACTTTAACATATTATGAGCATGAGAGATTATGTATATCATGTTGGTTATGCTTGAAAGTGTTGAATATGGTATTTTGTGTTTTGGTAAAAGATGTGAAATCCATGGGATTGTAACTTGGATTATGACTTGTGGTCTTGATGAAAAAGCATGGTATGGATAAAATAACAACATGTATGGTGTTATTATGGTCCCAAACTTGTTATTTTCCTATAAGTGTATATTGTGGAATTTTGGCCGATATGTGCTATGAGATGTAGTATGGTAAGTTAATGGATTATTTGTGATGTGGTGTGGCTAAGAAAGGGTAAAAGAGAAGTTTTGTGGTGAAATGTATTGATTATCATGTATTGGTCAATGTTGTGAATATTGTGGGATGTTTGGTAAGATCATTTCACAAATGGTATTGTCAAGGGGAAATAGCATGTTTAAAAACAAACATGTAACTCATTGATCTTATGTAAAGTAATTGATGGTATAATTATGATGTTGTGATGGTGGAGAGTGGTTTATGATAATTTGGTCAATGTTGGGCATGTTGTGGTATTATTGATATGACCATGCCGTAAATGGTATCGTAGAGAAAGAAATAACATGTTAAATCCAAACATGTGACTTATTGACTTATTGTTATTGTATGCAATTGTAAGGTAGTTGGTGGTTAATGTTGGTTCCATTGTAATTGTGATGTAGAGTGAAACTTAAAGAAGGAGCGGAATTGTTGCGCTCACATATTTGATTGTGTACTTACATTGGGAAGATAAGGTATGTAAGGTTCCTTTTTCCATATCCCTCTGCAACATGTTGTTCACATTGACATTGGACTTGTTTCAATTCCGAGAGGTTGGAAGTATCTCAAATTCAGGTTGACGTATATTGTTATTCATATGTGTCCTATTCTTAAATGACTGATGATTCGTGTGTCTCTTGTTCATTGAGCCAAAAATGTCATAACGTTATCATTCCTAAATGAACGATCTCAAGAGAGTAATAACATAAGAGAATCTATGTATTCTTGAAAAGCATTTTCCAATCATGTCATGTTCCAAGTCCTCAATTATGATGATTATCTTTGTATCAATCTTTCACAAGTAGAAGTACAAATCTCATAATAGTAATAAGAGAGGTGATGTGCAAGCTAATATATCTATTCCTCATAAGTGAAGATGTCAATCTCATGAAGCAATAGTGAAGAAGTAATATATATATGTGTGATTCCAATTATGTCATGATCCTCATTGTATCACTCTTAAGAATGGAAGTAAGAATAACAAGAGAAATAAGAGGTGTATAATTAAGAAGTAATCATGGGTGGTATCCCAGGGGTTAAATACCTAGCATGGGTCGATCCCGATACATCCCAGGGGCGATATAAAAGCCTAGCATGGGTTATGATGGTACATCCTAGGGGCGATATAAAAGCCTAGCATGGGTTATGATGGTACATCCCAGGGGCGACACGAAAGCCTAGCATGGGTTAAGATAACATCCCAGGGGCGATAAGCCTAACATGGGTTAATGATATCCCAGGGGCGACACGAAAGCCTAGAATGGGTTCACATAACATCCCAGGGGTCAAAGTACCTAGCATGGGTTAATCTCATCCCAGGGGCGACAGAATAGCCTAGCATGGGTAGAACAATAAAGATGAATAAAAGATGAAGACAAGAGGGGTAAAGAACGTAATATACATGGTTCCCCGCATACAGAAAGAGAGTTTATTCACATTTCTGTTTCCTTATATTGATTCCATTATTGTTGTTATTATGTATGATGAATTTCTTATGAGCCTTACATATTCAGTACATTCTTCGTACTGACCCCCTCGGGGGAATTACCTTACATGTTGCAGGTGCAGGCACTAGTAGACCTTCATCGTAGGTTGACATTGCGGATCTTTGGTGAGCCCCAGTTGCTTCGGGACTTTCCGAGTCATAGGTGTACAGTTATATTGATGTTGTAAATTTGAATAAAGCGGGGACTTGTCCCGACTATTAGTTGGTCTGGTAAATGCATCTGTTAGAGGCTTTTGTAGACATGTGTGGGTTATGAATGTGAAAGATAAATGTCCGTTTTGACTTGATGGCTCTAACGGCCAAGTTTCTAAATATGTATATAGCACATGTTTCCATGATTCATGTTTTCCGCATAGTTGCATAAGGTTTAATAAGGTTCACACGAGGACATGCATACGAACGTACATGAGCAAAGGTTGGTTCTCTCGGGCCATATCGGCTTCGGGTGCCAATCACGCCTCAATGGGGTTTGGGGCGTGACAAAATATTCAACAAGAAATTACCCAATTATATTCTCAACTCAAATTCTCGGGTAATTCAAATTTCAAATAAACAAATAGTAAGTCGCATAAACATAAAAGAAGTAAATGAAATGATTGAGAAATACTACGGCTTGTACCTTACATTTTCCTACAAGTGTTTTTTACTTCTCCGAGGTTGTTTCTCAGTTGCTAGCCAATAAATTCAATACATCAAATCGAGGACATGGGCAGCTATTAATATCTTTATGGATAACACGACCACTGCTAAAGCTCACAATACTTGACGATATGCCAATAGTATGGAAGACTAATGTAAAAATACATAAAAACATAATAGATTACCTAATAAGCCCCAACATTGAAACCATGTGCACTATTTAATAAGTAAGAAAATGAATTTAGACATACCATTAAAAATGGCAAGCTTGAGATATATCAGAATTTGAAAATATCAGTCTATTTTTTTTCCGCAAGCTGAAAAAAATTCAATAGACAAAACTAATAAAAACACATTATCCCAATACTGAAAAGCATTAGCCAAAGAAGGCCCTTGCTCCCAAGAAAAATCTTGAATATATAATGCTAATATATAAGAATGTGGAGATAAGCTCTGATACCAAAGGTAATATATAAGAATGTGAAGTAAATCCAATATAAAGAGATGTTTTTTTATCAAAAGAAAAATATTTAAGTATTGTCATTGCTACTCCAAATATAATATATAGTACTACTCCAACTTTTAGTTTAAAGAAGTAATAAGATCAAAATTTTGACACATTTTTCGTTTATCCGAGTATTTATTGAAAATGATTCGTCCAAAGCATTGAAAGGTACGAAACTGTAATGAAAGAAGAAAATAAATGAGTTACTTAACTTTGCAAGGCCTGGGGAAATCTCCTCATTAATTAGTACAATGATCAAACAATATAAAACTTTATCCAATATTTAAACACAAACACCCTATAATTAATAGAGGCAAAACCAAGGTCCATCTTATAGATACAACAACAACAACAACAACATACCTAGTGTAATTACACAAGTGGGGTATGGCAAAATAAGAGTGTGCGGTAGGGAGACCGTTTCCGATAGTCACTCGGCTCATTCATCTCATACGTATAGAAGAAAATAAATGGTAATAATAATTTTATTTAAAAGTGTCAATGACTCTTAACAAAAACTTATCCTCTTTCAGTCGATGAGTTTTGCTTGTTACTTTTTCTATCTCATTCGAAGATGAAGCTCCTGTGCTATCATGAAGCTTTTGAAAGTAAGAATCTAAGGCTCCAGTTGCTTCTCCTGACTACTCAATGCAAATTTCACTCTCCAAAATATTATCCTTTGAGAACTACGCGGAAGTTGGGATTCAAAGGGGAAGTGTCTTTTATTCTCCCTATATGCATGACTTGATTTAGGCACAACTTGTTGTGAATGCATACCCTGCTATGAACATCTCCAAGTAGTACTATAGCGCAAACCATTGTACTTTATTCAGCAATATAATAGTTCCTTTAGGTACTTCATGGTCTTTCTTGTTAGTGACCTTAGATATATCTTTGTGAATTGAGAAAATGTCACTTATCTTGTACAAGTTATGGAATTTAAGATGTGCTGATAAACTTTTGCAGCCAGAAGAAGAGTTGTATCATATCAAATACACTTCATTTTATATGAAATAATCATATTTAACAAACACAAACACCTTTTTCCTTTTTTTTTTCCATCCACATTTCATTTACGGACATCTATAATTAATAGAGGCAAAACCAAGGTCCATCTCATAGATACAACAACATACCTAGTGTAATTACACAAATGGGGTATGGCAAGATAGAGTGTATGGTAGGGAGACCATTTTCGATAGTCACTCGACTCATCCATCTCATAGAATTAGAAGAAAATAAATGATAATAATAATTTTATTTAAAAGTATTAATTGCTCTTAACAAAAACTTATGAGGTTTATGCAATCAACAGAAAATCTTAAAAGAGCAGCAACTAGGCATCAAGAAGATTATCAAAACAACAATAAACTTGAAACACCATAGAGGTAATTAATCAAACATATTTTGGGCATTCATAAACTATCCTAATTGAGCAATAATTTACAGATCCATCACCAGATCTGTGAGTATTGTATCATTTTATTGTTTTATATTAAAATTCAATGGGCTCATCTACATCAAAAACTAAAATTGTCCTTAAACATAAAGTCTACAAGCAAAAACTCCAAAGAATGTTAAAAGGAATCTGACTTCTCTTTTCAATTGTACACCATTACCAGATTTGAAAAGGGAATCTACACAAAATTTTGACTCCTAAAAATCAAGTTTCAGTGAGCAAACTTTTTAAAAATATTTTTAAAATCAAAATAAATTTTCACACAGCCATATATAAGGAAGAATAATGAGAAACCAACTAGAAAATAAAATACAAAAATAAAAATAAATGAGAAACCAACTAGAAAATAAAATACAAAAATAAAAATAAATGAGAAACCAACTAGAAAATAAAATGCAAAAATAAAAAACCTTATCCAAGTTACAAATCTGAGCAGAAACGAGATCTGAAGACACCTAAGCTCCTCCAAAGAAAAATAGTTTTCTTTCATGTTGTACTTTCATCACTTGGCTCGAAGTCTTCTTCAACAACACTGATTTAGGATATAGAGAGATAAGGGGTCCGAATGCCATTCATAACTAGCAGTGAGGGTTACACGAAAGAGGAAAAATGAATTTGGGATAACCAGGGGTTTTGAATGGCTTACACATCTCTAGGGTTTGGGGACAAAAGAGATAAGTAAAGAAATGAAAGAAATATTTTCTTATTAAGCTTAAAAAGAAATGCGGTAAGATGACTTAGTGGCGACAATAGTCGTCCCAATAAATATTTTGTGGCAATATTTTAGGGATCGCCACAAATACCTTTTTAGTCTAATTTTTATTTTAAGAAAGTAAATATTTATTATCTAATTAGTGAAGATATCACCAAGATCGCCACTAAATATGGTATTTTTTGTAGAAACAATAGGGGTCGCCGGTAAAGTTGGCACTTGTTGTGGCAACATAAATGGGTCGCCACCAAATGCTAACTTTTTGTGGCAACTATTGTGGTCGCCACTAAAGGCCGTCACAGAAAACCTAATTTCTTGTAGTGTATATAAACGTGAAGGTGTGTGGTGAGAAGATGGTGTAGGATTTTACCAAAAGGGGTGTAAGATGATATTTTAGTGTGAAGGAGAAATGTGAACAATATAAGTGCTATAAGTGATATTTGAAGTGTATGTATTATTGGTACCATTTTCTTGGCTTTTTGTTTCTGTTGCTTTAATTCTGTGTTTGATTGGACCAAAAGGATTTAGTAAGTAAAACGTTGTAGCTTCATAGTTCCTTATATAGAGGTGTGTGTGTGTGGCGGGCGGGTGGGGGGGGTGGGGGGTACGTATTGGGGCAGTGGGATGTTGGCATTAAATGCTCATGAGAATAGTTTATTATTTATATGTTTTTTTGACATTGGCATATTACAAGAATTAACGTGCTCTCTGTGAGCGGGATATTCTCAAGATTTGGAATTATCAGCAACTAGGGATGGACATGGACACATGGTATAGTATGGTACAAGATTTGAAACTTCGATACGGTAATTTTGGTATTTTATTTTTAAAAATATTATACCATAATTAGCATTCATAATATTCGGCTTGGTTTGATATTTTGAAGTTCGGTTTTGATATTTTGTGGTATGATAATCAATAATCATAGTTTATTCAATTTCGATAATATATACTCGTATAACAGAGTATTATGCCTCGAGTTTTCAAAAACACGTCTCAAAGTACAAACAACTCCTTTTGTTAATTAACTACATAAAAAAAAAATATTTCAGTCAAGATAGAGTTCTCAAAGTTCCAATGTTTAAACATTTGATTTTACACTTATACTCAGCTGTATATTTGTTAATATTTTTATAGTATATACAAGTTACTTATGCAATTACCTACTTTGATATGGTACTTGGTATTTCTGTATGTCATTTATAAATGTCGAATACTATACGAAATACTAAAAAATTTAAAATAAAAATCAAATACCATATAAAATTACGATATAGAAATTTTAATTCGATACAATAATTTGATATATACCACACTATGGCAATTCCTATCGGAAACTAATGGAGTTGGTGTACATATACCTATGTGGTGATTGAATGATCAATAACAATTACTGTCAATTTTTCACTAATGATTTTGATTTATGAGTTTTTTTTGTCTTTTTAAAATGGGCGACATGCACAAATATATGCTTGTGGGATCATCATTTAATTCAAGCTGACTTATAAAAAAAACTATAAGTTTATTTGTTTTTGGAAAGAATTCAAATATATACAATCGAGGTTGACAATTTGTGTCTGAAGCGGCTGCATATAAAATTATCTAAAATTTCAGTCATGTGCTTCTGAATTTATTTTGGCAAACTTTTTTTCTTGGTTCTTCCAACTTCAACAACTCAACACATAAATCTACACCAGATAAGTTCAAATTTGAAACATAAATAGTATATATCATAAAAACAAAGTCAAATAAATAATTTGTCAAAAACAACAATAAATTTAACAAACTCATAATCCTTTTATTTTTTCATGTATATTCGAGTTTTAGTCATACATGACTGAAGCTAATGTTGAAATTGACTAAAATTTTAAGCGTGCGTGTCTAAAAATATTTTCCCAAAAAATAATACTTTTATTTTTCAAATTTCAACACTCAAATCTACCATAAATAAGCTCAATTTTAAAAATAAGTTTCATTTATCATAAAGAGTATACCTCAAACGTCAATTTGTCAAAATAACAACAGATCTAACAAACTCATTTAGCACTCATTTAATTTTATTTATATGTATATGTTCGGTCATATATAATTGAAACACATATTAAAAATGATTAAAATTTTAGGCGCAAGGATCTAAACACAGAAGCAGAAATAAAAGAAGCGAAAAATGAAGTAATATGTACTTTTTTCTGAAAGTTATCTAATTAAAATTTTAGGCGCAAGGATCTAAACACAGAAGCAGAAATAAAAGAGGCGAAAAATGAAGTAATATGTACTTTTTTCTGAAAGTTATCTAATACTAGATATTCATTTTAAAAATAAACTACAACGGCTTTAGTTAAACGGGGTTACCAAAATAGAGCGCCCATGATCATAGGATACACGCCTCGATATCAAACCAGAAATCCAAATTTCATGTCGCTAAAATGATATAAGCCTCGATTTCGGGCATCACAACAACAATCCATCTCATTTAATACTCAAATTTATAAATTTACCTAACTCATAGCATGCTTTACATGATAACCCTCACCCCAAGCAAAGTCTGAAGAAAGTTAAGCTATAACCTACTTCAAAGTCAAACTGCAATCCACCAACGATCATGAACTCGACTCCCTCTTCTGAATAGCTTCGGAATGCTCCCAATCTATCCAGAACAAGTTCTACATACAAAATACGAGTCTATCAATATTCATATTTCCATACTTCTATCTGGGTCCAAATTAAAGAGTCAACCCAAAAGTCAACTCAGAGTCCCAAGGGTAAAACTTTAATTTTATTAGAAAATCAATTTATTCATAACTTAAGGAGTTCAAATATAAAATTTCATCAAAAATTGAGTTAAAATCGACCTTGAAATCCTCAATTTATCATCTTTTTAACTTTACCCCCCCCCCCCCCCAAATTTTCAGGTTGAAAATGAAATCATGAAATAATCATTGGGAAATGTGTAAAAGTAGTGTAAGAATCTTATCCAAAGAAGAATTGTTGAAAAACACCTTTTGAATCTCCCAAAAATGAGTTCTCAAGCATCAAAAATTGAGTTATGGTGTTTATGTTCGAAAATGAGATTTAAATTTATTCAGGTCTCAATTGCTCGTCGACGCGGCGGTCCTGTCGCGAACGTGACCAACCCTTCCCACGTGAGTAAATTCTCCCGATTCGGACCTAATTCTCTTTCGAGAACGTGGTCCCGTCCATGCATTCGTGATGACAAGCCCACACCTTCCTTTGCGAACACGATCATAGCCTTGTGAACGTGAAGGAGAAAAGTCTGGTGCACCAGTAACAAGGCAAGTCTCAAAATTTCCCAAAAGGACCCTTGAGATTCGTTTGGAACCCAGTGAACACAATTTAACTATGCTACTAGACCAAAATTGATATTCCGGACCCAATGAAATAATTAGATTCATGAATAGAGGTTGTTATCAATGAATGTTGACCAAGCTAGGCCACAACTTCCAACTATTCAACCAACTACTCAAAATCCATTCGACCAGCTCGTGACCCAAATCAAAGGTGCTACCAACCCAAAAATCATATTTCGGAGCTAACGGAGCTGATGAAATCCTTATACAACATCAAAATCTTCGATTATTGACCAAAGTCGATCCTGCCAACTTCAAAACCTTTCAAAATAAATAATCCACATAAAAGATAGTCAATCACCTTGAAAATCATGCCACCTACTCCTGCAGACCCCAACTACCATAATACAACGATGGAGAGGGATAAAATGATCAAAACACATCAAAAGTTAAAATTTAGTGAGAGTTGTTATACACTACGATTAAAAGCTTAAAGTAAAATTACAAAATAATTAGTCTGGAGATTCATATTCCCTAGTTGTTGAGAAGAGTCACCAACCTATTTACTAAAATAATTTTAACTTTCGAGATTTTTTTGTTTTCTTTTTCAAAATTTCAAAAATAAATAAATTCCAAAGGCAGATTCAAAATTTGAAATTTTTAAGCATCACATAATTTTAAAGATAGACATGTTATTATATGGGATAAATGTTGATAAACTTTGATTAACTTCAGTTCAAGAAGAACATTTAGGAAAAAAAGAAAAGGTTAGTTGGATGCAGAAAATTATTTATAACTAGTAAAATTGCTCGCGCGGTCATAAAAAAACACCCATTGAATTTATAAAATAATACTTTTACATAGTTAGAGTAAACATCATTAATGCAAGCAATGTATGAGGTAAGGTAGACAACATCAAAACATCAATCTCTCAACACATAGGCAGACTACGTTGTATAATTGGTTAGCAACTAAAAGGTTCAATCTTGTTTTTTAGAAAAATATCTAGTCAAAAAATAAACTTAGCTTGAACCATCAAAAGATGATTTCAGTTATTATGAACAAAGAAGATAAACATTAAAAAAGAAATTTGAAGATGTCAACCGAAAAATCTGAAGAAGAAAAGAATGACAACATAAGGTAAATAAAAAAGATTGACAACATCAGTCATCAAGCTCTGCTACAGATATTTAACATTCGAAATTGAAGAGAAGAAAAACAGTATCTTTAGTCCTTTGCAACTGTCGATCCATCCTATAGAGCTCATCTGGAATGTTCACTATGATTTTACTATTGTACTTGGTTTTGTATCATCTATGTAGATCCATATCTTCTCTACCTTTCTTTGCCTGCTGCAAGAAGATGCGAAGTAATATAATAACATAAACTATTATAGAGGGCTTATATAAGGTCAAGCATGAACTACACTTTAAAAATACAAAAGGCGATTGTGAGAAATTCAAGCAAACCAGGGTAATAAATAAGGACACGATTAGATTATTAACATTCACCATTGGAAAACATACATTATCAAGTATAAAAGAGTGAATGATAGTGAGGATCAATTGATTTTACCCTATGAAAGGTAAATGTGGATAGCTAATTTAAAAGGTAGAAGCATTTGATGTGAAAAAATAAAGCTACAAAGAAAAGAAAGGAGATAACTCCAAAACAACTACAATAAAAAAAAAATTCAATCTTAAATCTTAGTAACATGTTTTATTCAATTAGTCAAAAAATGACATTGTACTTGTCTTTGTTTTAATATTATGGACCGGGGTGTCAGAGATTGGTTATTCTTCCTACCATGTTTCACTTTATTGAGACTATTTAGAACCCTACCCACCTTTAAATCTTAGTGTATGGTAGACCCACTTAATTTCTTTTTCATTTATTCTCTAGGGTTAGGATATAAAAAAAAAAGGAAAAATTAGGGTAGGATTGTGGGGTCATGGGCCTCTTTAGCATTTTAAAAACTTGGAGATAAAATACAAGTTTATAAAATACAACAAAGTCCCTTTTTATATTTATTAAATATTCTATCCTTTTTAAAATTTATTTAATAATTCAACAAATTTTCTCTCTCTCCTCAACCTTTCTTCTTTCCGTTTTTGTTGAGTTCATCAAGTAGCTAAAACAATTTTTTTCTCCAATCTTCTTTCCCAAGTCAAAATCTTCATCCTCTTGTGCTCAGTTAAGTTTATTCTTCTTATTCCCCGATCAGTTTTAGCTCCATTTTACTATATTTTTTGTTGCATTTTAGTGTAGTGAATTTTGGGCTTTTGCAAAAATTCGATTGTTCTTGATTAAATTAGTCAAAACCTGACATGTTTTCAGTTCATGTTCTTGATTTCACATCTTTAATTGCTTTTTGCTTTGGATAATGGATAGAATTTTTTTGAATTTTTATGTTTATATTACCTATCGATTTTGAATTTTTATCTGTATTTTGGTTGACTTTAATGGTGTTTTTGTTGCTGTCTTTTGCATTCTCTGTTTCTAGAATCACTGCTACTTATTTTGCATGTTTGATTAGAGCATTTCTCTATTTCTGTTAATAGATCAGTGGTCGATAGATTGACCACTATAAATTCATTTTTGCTTGTAGATTGTAAAGTATGGATAAAGATAGAAAAATCATTAAAGGATCTTCTTCTACTACTTGTAGCAGTAAGAAACGTAAAGCTGAAGAAGTTTCCAAATTTTTTTTTTTTAAAAATAGTCTTTGGGTCGGAGTCAAAAATGGAAAGCATGGCCGAGATTGATAGATATGAGGACAGTAGTGCCCAGGAGAGTTAGGATGTTGAGTCTAGCGAAGGAGAGAGTGAAGGGGAAAGTGATAGTGGTGAAGATGACCACAGGAGAGAAAGTGGAGATGAAGATGATGATCCCCTATCCTTACCAATTGGTGCAAGACATATCTCCGTTGAGTTGTATGACCTAACTACGTGGATGGATGATTTAGGTTTTTTTCTAACAAAGATTTCTGTAAGAGCAAGAATGACGGTTTATCGGGACTTTAGAAAAACTCTAGTTGAGAAAAAGCTCTATTCTGATTTTAAGCAAACCTGTTTTGGACATTTGAGACATTTGTCGGAGCATTTTAAATTCAATGGACAGATGGTCCATTATATGTTGCTACGATGTGTTAAGAATAATAAAAAATTTCATGAGATTTGATTCTGTGTGAACGATAAGCTAGCTTGTTTTGGCTTAAAGGAATTTGCTTTGATTATGGGGCTGAATTGTTCAGTATACCCCCGTGAATAAAAAATGAGTAAAGTCCTCCAAAATGATGAAAGTTTTTATTTCAAGATGACCAGGAACAAAAACATCAATGTTGCAAGGTTGATAAGCTTGATCAAAGGTAATCGGTTAAGTAAGAAGCAAAAGTTGAAGTGCGCTTTAGTTTGGTTTGTACACTCGATGCTGCTAGCAAAGGATCCATCGAAAAAGGTGGATTCAAACCACATCAAGATGGCGGCTAATTTAGATTTCTTCGAGAGTTATCCATGGGGAAAGAGTCGTTTGGGCTAACATTGAGCTATTTGAAGAAGAAGATTGATTTGAGCAAGCAGAAAGAAGCTTTTAATAAGAATAATAATGCATCATACGCTTTATACGAATTTCCCTGGGCATTCCTGGTACTTATTATCTACCATTTTATCGATTAGTTATAGACTCTTACCTATTTATGCAGTAATACATAGACTCTATAAATTTATTTATTCTTATATTGATTCCAAGTTTGGATATATGAGGCTTTTTCTCATCTTGAAAAGTATGCCGGAAAGTCACTGAATTTTCCTTTGCCCATTCCTCATTTGCTTAGATGGCACACATTGAAGAGTGACAACATAACGGAAGGCGACCCATTTAAGTTTAGTGGGAACAATATAAAGGTAAAAATTTATTTGTTATTATATAATAATATTTTTAAACTAATAAATGTCGTGTAATTTTTATATTTTTTTTTATAGATTGTACACGCATACCTTACCCTTACTGTTAGTGAGATGAAGCAGATCTACATGAAAATATTTAAGTCGTACATGGACAAAGTTAAGGATACGTTCATCGATGATCTGAAGGTATAGTTGAAAGGCGTGACTGTCCTCACTTCATCAGTAGAGGTCATGAAGATGACGAAGACTTAGGGGGTCACAATAATGTCCCAAGTTCAGCACGTGCTTGTGATCATGCTGGTTTCAGTGGACAGAAAATTGTACTGGGCACTTCTAATGATGGAAATCTGCGTGAGCATGTTGCTTTGCTCGAGCGAACTGTGTTGGATATTTCTTCTTATGTTAGAGAGGAGAGGCTGAGGAGAATTGAGAAGAACAAGAAGAAGCAACAAGAGCAAGGTAAACTAGTTTAATTTTTGTTCTTCCTAATTAATTTACCTGTATAATTTTTCTAATCCTTGCAAAATAATACAGTGCATGTTGACAGTCCCCCTTGTATCCGACGTCAAGTAAACCTCGAAGAACTCACAATCATAGTGACTGACCTTGCAACAACAGCTGAAGAAATAGAAGAAGAGAACAAAGAAGAAGAAGAAGAAAAAAGAGGAGAAGTTAGGAGATGAAGAAGAAAAAAAAAAGGGAAAATGACAGCTGATGAAGAAGAAAAAGAAAAGGAGGAGAAATCAGAAGAAGGTGGTGAGAAGAAATCATCAGAAGAAGAAAAAGAAAAAAAAAAGACAGTTGATGAAGAAGAAGAGATTGAACAGGAGGAGGAGAATATAGAAGAAGAGAAGAAATCAGAAGAAGAAGAAGAAGAGAAATAAAATGACAAGAAATTAGAAGAATAAGAAGAGAAAGAAAATGAGAAGAAATCAAAAGAAGAATAAGAAAACACAAAAAAAGACAGTGATGAAAAGGAAGTGGATGTGATGGATATTGTTGAGAAACTCAATGAGAGTGGTGTCAGCCAAAACAATTGATAACATGTATTTGGTAACTTTAGACAAACAATTTCTTAAATGTTTTGTTGGTTTTAATGATTTGTTTTTTTGTGTATAATTGGATAACATATATTTGGTAACTCAATGATGACAAACAATTTTGCTCTTTATGAAAGTTTTCTGGATGTGAAAATCTTTACTGATGGAATTGTGTTGTGTTGATGAATTCTTATAGCTTATATCATTGATGGCTTTTATTATAGAATGTCTTCTTAATTATTTATAGACTGCTAACATTGAGAACTATCAACTTGAAGTTGATGTTTGCTATTATATGTTGCATTGTGTTATCAATTCAGTTGTTGTCATAGTTCATAGAGGTCGATGGAAAATATTATAGAAGTAATTCTCTATTATTTATAGACTGCACCCATGATTGATTTAAGAAATCATACATCTATTTATTCAGCCCACTACATCCCTATTATACCTTTTCCAAAAGCCAACACCAACAACAAACCATACAACAAATATTTTAGGCCATTCTCCTTTTCTTTAGCCAAAATCATCCTTTGTTTTAGTTGATCCCTCTCCATTTCGGTTTCTTTTAGCAATCCTTTCAAAAGATCTCTTTGCTCTTCGACTTCTTTGAACAACGTCATGAGCAAATTTCTATTTTCTTCGGATTTCCAAAGCCTTTGTACTAATTAAAATTTGACAATGCCTTGAAAATTTGATGTCAATGGGCTGCTCATCGGTGATTCATCATCTATAAGCCACTTTAAAGAAGAGCATCCGCCATTATCCTACACCCAAAAAAAATTTAGATCAATTTGCTTTAGATAAAACAAAAAATTGAAATCACACACACACACACATATATATATATATATAAGTACTTACCCTCCCAATTGCATAGTTAAAGCATTGTCGACCTGGATTCGAATTGGTATGTGATGTCCTCAAGATAGCTGGATTATCACAACGACAAAAGTAAGAATTTTTCGCATTGGATGTTTGAGATGCTTGAGACATTGTAGTTGCTTAAAATTGAATAAAAAATGAAGCCAAAAAAATGAGTGGTTTAAAACAAGGATTGCCTTCCTTTTTATACAAAAAAAAGTCAGATATTACCATTGGGTATGATTTGACCTGTACTTTATTACCATTGTAAAAAGTGGATATTTTTTTTTATTGTTGTACATCACTCATAGACCATCACTATAATCGATCATTTCTTATGTGGTTGGTAGATGATGGACCGTATCGATCGTCACTTCATCATTTGTAAGGTATATGCGGGTTGGTGCAATGATAAAAAAAACATAAGTATCTAGCAAAAACGTAAATAAGTAGATAAATTATATTATATTGAGGATCATCGATCGAATCCACTGTAACTTCTAGACAACACGCTTTGTCAATAATATACCGGATGAGTTTATAGCCCTTACTAGCATGTTGTCAAAAAAGAAAATAATTAATTAATAAAAAAATAAATTATTGAAATTTACACAATTAAATGAGTTTAAACAAGTAATGTGATCATATAAGAGTCCACGTAAATTGAGGACAGTGATTAGAGATGTGTGAGGATGAGTGTTTGTTATACAATCAACATCCTCATAGTAATGTTTACCAAAGCACAAGTATGTTTTATGAGGATTTCATTTGTTCAACCATAACTCATCCTCATACATCTTTGATTGTCGTCCTCAATTTAAGTGGCCTCTTATATGATCACATGACTTGTTTAAACTCATTTATGTGTATAAATTTCAATAATTTTTTTTTATTAATTAATTATCTCCTTTTTAAAATTCTACTAGTTATTGTCTCTACATATGTATCCTAATCTAGTAAGTTTATTATGGATGAAGATCTTGGTATAAGCTAGACCATTATTGATTGTATAACCACTACTCATCCTCACACATCTCTAATCACTATCCCTAATTTACTTGGACTCTTATATGATCACATGACTTGTTTAAACTCATTTAATTATGTAAATTTCAATAATTTTTTTTTTATTAATTAATTATTCCCTTTTTTGACATTATGCTAGTAAGGGCTATAAACTCATCCGGTATATTATTGACAAAGCATGTAGTCTAGAAGTTACAATGGACTGAATCGATGATCCTCCATATAATATAATTTATTTAGTTATTTAATTTTTTGCTATATACTAATATTTTTTGATCATTTGCACCAACCCGTACACTGGAATCCATCGATGATATAAACTATCTAGCATGGTTAATGATCTCAGTCAAGCGTAGACCCTATAGACCGTTCAATTCGTTTAGTAAAAATACATCTAATCGATGTTAGACCGTATTCATTATCTATGACAATATATGATTTTTTTTTTAATATATATATATAGTAAAGTTGTTTACTATTGCATCCATTTGCTAATAGAATTGCAAAATTCAAAAACAATAAAATGGCAATAGAATGTAGAAAACTGAAATTGGTTCTATTCATTTGTTCATTGCTACATATGTAACATAATATAGACACCAACTTGGGAAAAAAGAGCAAAAGGAAGAAGCTTCATCTAAAAAAATTCCTAAGCATGAAAGCTTCTTTGCAATGAACTAGAACTACCAAACATAAAAATAAAATCTAAACTAAGGGGATGGTGTGGGTGGGTGGGGGGTGGGGGTGGGGTGATGTAGTTGCTAGGCTCCAGATTTAGCCTCTCCACGATCGCCCGTAAAAAATGGGCGATACACCTGAGTTCCCGATTCAGGTGTTCACAGTCCTCACCAAGACGATCTAGGTTATTGCGGAGGAGAAGGAGATCATTGTGGCGCTGGGTTTGCGGCCTCCTTCTTGGCGACATTGCTGTTGATTTTTTGAAATTGAGTGTTAAAAAAGATGAAAATTTTGGATTTGGGTGGAGTAGATGGATGTTTATATAGATCATATAGAAGGCCTTTGGAATGCCCACCTAATGGTTGGTTGACGTGTGGAGTAGTAGAAGTCAAGTAGGTAGCATATACCCAATCGACATAGTTGTGAGTTGATGTGCAACAACTTTTTTGAGGCATTATAATTACCCGACAGTCCATCTCATCGATTGAACATTTAGGATTTTCCAATAGACTCACAACGTAATCTATAATACATTATGTAGTAAATAGTAAATAAATCGAATAGACAGTATGCACAAGATATGTTGTATTTTGGTCGATCAATTATAGAAAGAGAGAAAAGTCGATAAAACTGACATGACATTAATTAGACCAAACTGTAGGGGTCTCAAAATACATACATTAGCTTGAGTTACAAATATAAAGTGGGACAAGCATCTAGGATTTGTTGTTATTACATGTGGTTCTCTTGTGTCCGGGTCTCTTGCACAGTGAACACTTGTTCCTCCTCTTGGTCTTGAAAGTCTCGCCGATGCCCTTAACATGTTTTCTTTTCTTCCTTCTGAGCTTGGTGTCAACATGGGGTGGAAGAATATTCATGTCTAACAATTCCTGTGGCACACACCATTCGGACTCTAGAGGGACAACATTAATTGATTCGAAGTACGCAAGGAAGTAGGCTTCGACTTTATACATAGGCAAAGAGTACTCATAGATGCTCAAACCATAATCATCCCCCTACTTCGATCTCGAAGCGGCCATCGTGTGAGTGCACGGTACTTTGACCAAGTCATATTTCCTATAAGAACATGACTTTTCCAGTAGATTCACTTTCCAGTAGAACCCGTGCCGAACACGGTGAATTGGTTGTCGTCCCCGTTTATGTTCTCCACGTAGAAGGAGTCGCCCTCGCTTATATTGTCCCTTATGATCTTTTCAGCAGCATGTACCATTTTTTTCTCCCTACTGTTGACGGCATATGCATGCCTCTCCCTGAATTTCTCACCAAATCTCTTAGTAATCGAATTAAATATGAATGCCATGGGGTACTCCCTTTCTTTTATCAACATAGAGTTTAGTGACTCAGTGATATTTGTGGTCATCACATCATACCTATTGCCGGGGAAATGTGCCCTGCTCCACTTCTCAAAACCAAGTTCATGCTCAAGGACAAAGGCTGCCTCGGGACAATAATTCATGAATTATGCAAAATGATTGCTAAACTCCTAAAAAAAATATGCCTTTGTTATGTGGTAGTATAGATAGAGGTAATCTCCACATTAGTGATTTACCTAGATATTTTCACTGAGGTGCCTCATGCAGTACTAGTGATGAGCGTGATTGTAAATCCTCGCGATGTTGTTGGCAATGCTCTTGTGCTTATCGGAGATAAAGAATAAATCTGGTCCATTGACCACTATAGACTTCGGCTTTTCGAAGAAGAACGTCTAAGATGTATCATTATCTTTGTCCATAACACAAAAGGCAATTGTATAGACGTGGTTCTCTGTATCCTGTGCTACCGTACTGAGCAGCACGCCTTCATACGTACTATGTAAATTAGTGTTGTTGAGCGCAATAACCTTTCTCATGTGGGAGAATCCCCTAATGCAAGCGAAGGCTAAAAAGTAGTATATGAACCTACAATCATCCCTATTTACCATGATGGAATAGGAAGAACCAATGTTAAGAGTGTCAATCATGTAGGAAAAAGCCGACAAGCACAAATACCCATGCTCCGGTGCCTCTCGAACCATTTTCTTGGCGATCACTCCTCCCATCCAATATTTCCAATAGCTTGGACTAGAATGAAATTTCTTGAAAACAATCCTCTAAATCTCTTTAGTGTCTGGACCATTGCCCTTGCGATACAGATTCACACAAAGCGACGCAATGACTTTGGCTAAGATTTCTTATGGCTGTGCGTGGCATGTTCGATGCTGTAAGTGTGATCGCCAATGTATTTAAAGATGAAAAATCTACCCGAGTATTCATACTTCCTCACTCAAGCATCCAGGCACAATCAGGGGATACACATTTCGCCTTGAACCATTTATTACAACTCTTCAATGTAGCATAATCAAAAGAATTCCTTGTTGATGCTTGGTCCAATAATATTTTCAGCTCATTCTAGCTACTAAATGTTTGTTCGATTTGGAAATTAGTTCCATCAGAGAAGGTGTGGTTGGGTTGGGATCCCGATCCACACTCTCCTTGCTCTTCTTGAAACAATTCGGGATCTTTCGATTCCATTGGATGATCTTCCATATCTATTGGATGATCATCCATATTCATTGAATGATCACCGAGCTCTCATCTTCAATTGAATCATCGTCATCGACTATCGGGTGTGGTGGCGGGGGTACCGTAGACCTCGCGACGACATTTATCCTCAATATAAGCCTAGAGCTATTGGCAGCAACATCCAACATGTAAAGGGACACCTACCTATCATTCTTTATGAATGTGGGACATATTTTCCCCTCCCATTCATTAGATATCTAAACACAACGCCACTTGGCTCGTAAGCTAATTTCCCACTCTCAATTATGCTTCGAACCATGTCGTCGTATGAACCATTACGACGCAACGAGATGAGAACTGTCACCTTACTAGATGATTTCTAATTCCAACATTTAGGACTCTCCTCCCACACACCCATATAATAACCACCAACAATAATTACTTCAGCTACTGCCATTATAGACCACAATGATCGATCATAGATTATGGTGTCGGTCTATAACTGATCGATGATTGGCACTAAAACCTCCGTACAAAAACGTCAATAAACAAAATCGGGTGTAATCGATGCTCTGCTAGCTCTGGAATGAAGAAATGTAATTGTAGGGCTTCTACACTACTGAAATCTATCTACTAACGAGGTATTGAGTGGATTTTGAAAGCTTTTAAAGCTAGTAAAAATGGTGGGAAAATACTTTTTGCAAAAATTTTAAAAAAATTGAAATAACAATGGATGAAATAAGCAAGAATGGAGATTTTCAGTTGTGAGGAGGAAGATTTCGCCCGAAAAGACGCCAAAATCGGGAAAAGTATGTGAAAACCGACTGGAAAATGGGAGCTTTTTTGGGTGGCTTCTTGGACAATTTTTTTTTGTTAATTTAGAAATCTGAAAATGGGGTAAAAATTAGATATTTGTTGGATAAGCTGGGGGGACTAACGTATAATATTAAAGACTTGTGTCGTAGTTTTGGTAAGTCAAATGGATGACATCATATATGTGGGTATAAACTATATTTTTTAAAACTTGTGTCTAAATGTTACATTTACTTTTCAAAGTGGGTATAGACCCAAAACACCCCACTTTATTTACCCTAACCAAATAGGATTGTATTCATTATATTCATATATTGATCCTAGTTGGCTCCCTAATAGGATTTTTAATATATTCACAGGACTCAAACTTGAGACCTCTAAGTAAAGGTGGAGAGATCCTATTATCCTAACACTAACCACCCTCAATTTATTGGTAATGGTATCATAGAAAATGTAATTCAGGCACAGTATTGAATGGAGAAGCTTGATACCAAGCGTAAAAAGTCCTATATAAATTGGTATTAGCATGGACAAAGGGTCTTAATTACTATGGCCACACTAAAGAGTGCAAAGTTTATCTTGCAATAATAATTTCAAATATTTTGTAGCTAAACAATCGAACATGACAGGAAAAAAAATCACCTTTAGTGCCGACACTTCATATCTCGTCTAATAGTACTCTTATATATATATATATATATATATATATATATGGAGGAGTGGAAGCTTTCAACACACATCAACATAGATAAATTTAAAAAAATGGGGAAAATTTTCATTAAAACAGTGACGGTCATAGATATCTTCAACATAACTTCATATCCATTCTTTCCTCTTGACTTTCACCCTAATAGTTTCAATGTCACCATAAGTGAAGTTACAAAAGAAAAGAAAATCAAATACAAAACACATTAGCATAACAAAAATGTGCGTGTGAGAGAGACTTAGGCAGTGAACTAGAGAGTCATATGTAAATAAAACAATATTCTTTTCTTCCATTTATTCACATGTTGAGTTAAATATGCAATGGGCCACCATTGTAACACTTAATAATACATGTTTTAAGTACAAAATTAAACTATTCAGCATCTATAAAACCACCCAATGGAGATCTCAACACTGGCTGTGATTATCCCAAAGTGAATGTGGGGTGCAGAAGTATCATCTTTTAACATTTTTGTGAACTCATTCTCTTGTTTTATTAGATTAATGTGCAGGAACATTCTGGGGATAATTAGGAGGTCAACATCTGAGCAATCCACATAAGATTATTTTTTGTGATAACCTGAACAATCCACATAAGATTCCATATTTTACTTCTTGTCAAAGACATGGAAGCTGAAGTCATTTCATTTAGAAATATAATGACATTGTCCGGTAAACAAATATAGTACAGAAACTAGATTAAGTGATTCTATAAGCCAATCACAACTTCTGATGTTGATTTAGATACAAAAAATACCTATTCACGTTTATCATTGTCAGGGCTATCACTTTCATATTTCTGCAAACAGATTATCATAGAAATTTGGTAAGCACTTAGACATGTTGAAAATGTCAAGTACAATGACTGTGTACTTTATTTTAAGAAAATGACTGCGCACTTATTGAACAATAAAGAATAACAAAATAATAATATTTGTTGCCCCATCGTTCCAGTCTGAACAACAAGGTTTCCTTTGATTATGCTAGGCTCCACATTAAGAGAATTAGTTGCTCCTATTATCTTGTGGGCATACGCTACAACACCAATACCCCCTCCCAGGCCTTGTCAAAAGTAGAATACAATCCAAAAATTTAGGAAACTCAGCAGATTACCAAAGATAATACATAATGTGAAACTTATAAGACTTTAATACAACTTATTGGTTTCAATTAGTGAATGATGGAAATGGGATAAATTGAAAGAATTTTACCATACAAACAACATGGCTAAAGGTAATGTGATTGATCAGCTTGGAGAAAAATGATTTGAGATATAGGTGATTCGACACTTAGAGAGAAAACAAGAAAATAGGCAATTCTTCTTTCTCCAGGGCAAACTAGGATTCTTCAATCTCAAGCTCCAAATTCAAAAACATTCAAGGTTTCCATCTCCATATATGTGGGATTTCATCATTGAGTTTTCTCTCACATATTGAGTCCCAAATTATATCAAAATCTCAGCTTAATTCACTCTCCAAGCCTAGGGTTTTCATGAAAAGTGTGAATTCCATTATCTTTCAGTTTCTTGCCTTGACTAGACCATGAATATATGATTTCTCATAAATTTGAGCATCTTTAGATACTCATGACTATAAATTCTTATTATGTTGATAAATTACTGATTTTAGACTTGAGTTATGGAATTCCTTATTACGTTCAAATTATAGAAGTGCCATTTGCAGTTGCATTCTTCAAAGATGACGGGTTTTGAACATCCGATGACATAGAATTTCATGTATATGTTAATAAATACTCAATCTTACATGTTTACATGATGTAGAATGCTTTTCAAATAAACTGTCTACTATCTCAGACTCAGATTCCGGTATTATGAGCTTGTAGGTTATTGGTTCTAAATGAACTATCCAGTTATTAGGTTGTATTAAGTTGGGAGTAGTACTTAGCATTGAGTGGACGTAGGAATGAATTCTTACCCATCAGTTAGGCTGAGACCTTTAGTAAAAGTCCCTAAGTCCCAGAACTACGGTACCACCATATGTTCTAAAAGGTCACCCGCCATACCAGGCTTCACACCTTAGTCCTTTTGGATATCAGTTTAGTGTCCACATCAGTTAGTGTTTGCACCCTTAGCAAGGTACTAAATACCCTTCCAGCTGGGGTTACAGATTGAACCCTGATTAGTAAAAATTAAGGTATGGTGGTTAATGGTAGCTCCCACAGTCCACTATTCAAATTTAGATATTTGCATGACCTTGTATTCAGTTTGTTAAACTTATTATACCACTATATATTTATTACTTGGTCATTGTATCAGTTTGCATATCTTTGTTTCATGTTCAGTTTATCATGTTACATCTAGCATATTCAGCTTATATTAGATCATGCGTATCTCACAAGCTTAGTACATTAAAGTACTGACTACATACTTTCCTTTGTGCTATATTATTTGATAATATAGGTTCCAGCATTCAGCACCCCACTTGAGGCTAGTACAATTCAACATCATATCAGGAGCAGTGTTTTGGTGAGTCCTCATTATTTGGGGACCAGTTATCAGTATTTTTTTTTTGTTTTTTTCTTAGTTTCAGACAATTGGAGTTAGTTGGGGTCTTGTCCCAAAAACTCATATTATTTAGAGGCTTTTTAGATAAAAAGTTAGATTTTTAGCTTGTTGGTTGTGTCAGACAGAGTTAGCTTTGATTTTCAGTATTGGATTTATTTATGATTATATCATTTCAGTTTAGTTTCTGCTCGGTATTTCATCAGTTATTTCAGTATTTGTAGTGTTATGCCAAGCCATCGATTAGCTTGGGGTTACTTATGACTCCAAGCACCGTGTTATGAGTAGGGGGTAGTCTCGTATCATGACAAACTTAGTATCATAATATCAGGTTTAAAGTGTCCTAGGGTGTCTGAATGTCGCGTTAAGTAAAGTCTTGTTCATGGGTGTATAGGCTATAAAATGTTTTAGTAAAAGTTTCACTTCTTACATGTTCATATTGTGCGATAGAGTTTGAAATCTATTAAAACCTTCTTCTAACTCGCGCTCTACATGTTTATAGAAAAATTCTTCCAGAAGATCCAACAAAAGAAGAAATGGAAATGGAAATGGTAACAGGAACAGGAATCAGCAAGCACTACCAACTCTAATAGACCCTTTGAACGAGCAAGTCTTTCATACTGAGTTCAAGGCAGCTTTCACGATGCTAGCTTAGGCCATGACCAGTCAGTCTAATCAATAGGTTGTTTACCCAGCCAATCCTACTAGTACCACAACAACAGCTAGAGTCCAGTACTTCACTCGAATGAATCCTCCTGAGTTCCATGGTTCTAAGAATGAGAAAGATCTGTAAGAGTTTATTGATAATATTCAAAAGGCTACTAAATTTATGCGTATCACTACAGTTGAGAGTGCTGACTTGGCTGCTTATCAGTTGAAGGGAGTTTCTCAAACTAGGTGCAAGTAGTGGAAGAAGAATAGAGGTGTGGATGCATGTCCACTAGTATGGGATGAGTTTGTTGCTGCTTTTTTGGATAGGTTCTTCCTACTTGAGCTAAGAGAGGCGAAGGTTCAGGAGTTTATAAATTTGAGGCATGGCAATATTAGTGTGAAGAAGTATTCTCTAAAGTTTACTCAACTTGGAAAGTATGCTCCGACAATGGTTGCTGACTCTAGAGCCCGCATTAGTAAGTTTGTGACAAATGTTTCTAAGGATATGGTTAAGGAGTATAATCATGCCCAATAAATTAAGGAGAAAACGATCAAGGAGAAAGAAAGGGAGAATAAAAGGGCCAGGATGGGTAGTTTTAACTTTTCTCAGCAGTGGTTAGATGGTGATAATAATTCTAAGTTCAATCATAAATCTTCAAGCCCAGCCTCATTATCTGCTAGCGCTCCAGTGCCCAAGTTCAGGAAGAATAATCGGGATAGGGCACCAAGCTCTAAGTCCCAAGGCGGTGTTACCAGTGGTCGTACTTACTCAGTGTGAAGGAAGTGTGGAAAAAACCACCAAGGTGAGTGTATGTACAGCAGCGGTAACTATTTTGGGTGTGGTAAGACAGGTCATAGATTGAGGGAGTGTCCAGTGGCTTCATAGAGGGGTAGGGATGCCCGCCAGCAAAATTAGACTAACTCTTTATCAGCTCTAATAGGTCACCGGACTCAACAGGGTGCCTTATCTAGTGCAGCTGGTGGACAGCATCAGAATAGGTTCTACACCCTTCAAACTCGACAGGATTAGGAAGGTTCTCCTAATGTATTCACTGGTACGTTACAGGTCTTTCATAGTTAGGTATATGCATCGTTAGATCCTGGAGCCACACTTTGATTTATGACTCTTTATATAGATGTAGACTTCGGTGTCAGTACCAAAATCCTTTTAGAACCTTTCTCAGTCTCTACTCCAGTCGGTGTTTTAGTCGTAGCTAGACGGGTATATAGAAATTGCCCAATCACAGTTTCACAGAAAGTCTCCTCAGTGGATCTTGTAGAGTTAGACATGAAAGATTTTGATATTATTCTTGGCATAGATTAGCTCCAGTCTTGTTATGCCTCAATAGATTGTAGAAATAGAGTAGTCCAATTTTAGTTCCCAAATGAGCAAGTCATAGAGTGGAAGATCTCTCCATGGGCTATAATTGAAATGAGCAATTTTAGTTAGTGCCTATAGGTCAGTTTTTCTTTTATCTTAAGGCTATAAAAATGATTTCCAAAAGGTGCACCAATAATCTTGTTCAAGTTAAGGATTCAAAGTATGAGACCCCAACTCTTGAGTCAATTTCAATGGTTAATGAATTCCCAAAAGTGTTTCCTGAAGATCTACTCAAAGTTTCTCCCGAGCGGGAAATTGACTTAGGAATAGATTTTCTTTCAAACATCCAACCTATTTTGATTCCACCTCACAGAATGGCTCCAACTGAGCTTAAGGAATTGAAAGAATAGTTGAAAGATTTTCTAGACAAAGGTTTTATCAGGACTAGCATCTCTCCATGGGATGCTCCAGTTCTTTTCATGACCAAGAAAGGCGGTTCTCTTAGAATATGCATCAACTATCGTCAGTTGAACAAAGTCACAATCAAGAATAAGTATCCCATTCCCAAGATTGATGACTTGTTCGACTAATTTTAGGGTGCCAATTATTTCTCTAATATAGACCTCAGATCCAGCTATCATCAACTTAGAGTTAGAGAATGTGATATTTCGAAGGTAGCTTTCAGAACTTGCTATGGTCACTTTGAATTTGTTGTTATGTCTTTTGGAATAATGAAAGATCCTACAGTTTTATGGACTTTATGAACAGGGTGTTTAAGTAGTACTTGGACATGTTCATTATTGTCTTTATTGATGACATCCTCATTTATTCTTGGAGTGAGGATGAACATGTGGATCATTTAAGGATTGTCTTGCAGACTCTCAAAGATCGCCAGTTACTTGCTATGTTTAGCAAGTGTGAACTCTGGCTAAAATCAATAGCATTCCTTGGTCATATGATTTTAGGTGAAGGGATTCAGGTTGATCCTCAAAAGATCGAAGCAGTTAGGAATTAGCCTAGACCCATCTCTCTATCAGATAACATGAGTTTCTTGGGTTTAGCTAGTTACTACAGGTGGTTTATTGAGGGATTTTCCTTTATTGCTTCCCCTATGTCCAGATTGACTCAGAAAAAAGTCAAGTTTTAGTGGTCTGATTCTTGCGAGAAGAGTTTTTAGGAGTTGAAGACTCGACTCACCTCCGCTCTAATTTTGACTCTATTAGAGGGTTCAAATGGGTTTGTGGTTTATTATGATGCTTCCAAAGTTGGCCTTGGTTATGTGTTGATACAACATGGCAAGGCTATAGCATATGCCTCTAGACAGCTCAAGCCTCATGAGAAGAATTACCCGACTCATGATCTTGAGTTGGCAGCAGTAGTTTTTTCCTTAAAAGATTTTGAGGCATTATCTTTACGGTGTTAATGTAGATGTGTTCACGGATCATACGATCCTTTAGTATGTGTACAACTAGAAAGATCTAAATCTTTGTCAGAGAAGATAGCTAGAGTTATTAAAGGACTATAATATGAGTGTCCTAGACCACCCAAGTAAAGTTAATATGGTGGATGACACTCTTAGTAGGTTGTCTATCGAAAGTGTTGCTCATATAGAGGAGGAGAAGAAAGAGTTAGCTCGCGAGATTCATCGACTTGCTAGATTGGGAGTTTGGTTGGTTGATTCGATCGAAGGTAATATCTTGGTTAAGAATGGTTTAAAATCTTGTTTAATAGCTGAGGTGAAAGAAAAGCAAGAAAGTGATCCTATTTTGGTTAAGTTAAAAGAAGCGGTTCCAAATCAGAAGGTTGAGGTTTTCTCCTAAGGGGGAGATGGTGTTCTTCGTTATCAGGGTAGACTCTGTGTTCCAAACGTGGATGACTTGAGATAACAGATGCTTACAAAAGCTCACAGTTCCCGATATTCTATTCATAGATAGTCAGAACCTCTATTAGAGGGTTGCCTCATACTCGCCGACAACATAATTCTATTTGGGTAATCATGGATCGAATGACTAAGTTAGCCCATTCCTTAGAAGTTAACACTTCATATTAAGCCAAGGATTATGCTAGACTCTATCTTAGGGAGGTGGTAAAATTGCATGGAATCCCTTTGACTAGTATTTCAGACAGGGGTACTCAGTTCTGGGAGACTTTTCAGAAGGGTCTTGGTACCCAAGTTCATCTCAGTACAACTTTTCATCTGCAGACAAATGTTTAGGCCCAGCAAACCGTTCAAACTTTAGAAGATATGTTTAGAGCATGCGTGATTGATAACAAGAATAGTTGAGATGATTATTTACCTTTGATTGAGTTTTCTTATAATAATAGCTATCACTCTAGTATTCAGATGGCCCCTTTTGAAGCTCTTTATGGTAGGAGGTGTAGATCTCCTATTGGTTGGTTTGAGGTTGGTGAAGCTACCTTGATAGGGCCAGATTCAGTTCATGAGGCTATAGAGAAAGTTCTGTTGATTAACGAAAGGCTAAAAATAGCTCAGAGTCATAAGAATCCTATACAGATGTGAGGAGAAGAGATCTTAAGTTTTCTATTGGTGACTTGATTTACTTGAAAGTTTCACCCATGAAAGGGGTGAGGAGATTCAGTAAGAAAGAGAAGCTTAGTCCTTGCTATGTTGGCCATTATAAGATTATGGGTCGGTTTGGCAATGTAGCCTATGAGTTAGATTTACCTATAGACTTAGCATCGATGCATCCGATAAAATGTGTCTTTGCTAAAGAAATGCATTGGTGATCCCGCATCGATTGTACCTTTAGAAATCATGGGTGTGAAATATAGTCTCTCTTATTAGGAGGTCCCAGTTGAGATCCTTGATCATTAGGTTTGTAAATTAAAGAATAAGGAGGCCACTTTAGTAAAGGTTCTTTGGCGAAATTACTCAGTTGAGGGAGCTACATGGGAAACAAAGATGGATATGATGACCAAGTACCCCCATTATTTCTCTTCGAACTCAGATCCAACTTGAGGTAATAGTTTCCCTTAATTAATTCTTTCTATTTCATGTCACCCAGTTATTCTCATGTCATAGTATGCATTCATGGGTCCAGTTTAGTCCATGTTTCAACTACAGATTCAGTTTTCATAGTAGTATTCAGCTCTTAGAAATTCAGTGTTGGGTTTGCAGCTCTTTCCCTATCTTTTTAGCATATTTAGTTTTCATTCGGGGACGAATGACCCTAAGGGAGAGATATTGTAACACTTCAAAATATCAAAACTAAGATTAGAACCATGCTTTAAGTATATGTAGAATCAAACATCATGTTTTGTTGGTGTGAGAGGTGATTTATACATGTATTAAGGCCACAAGTAACTCCTAGCGCATAGCCAAGTTGAAACCTTTCTTACCGATTTTTCTCTCAGGAAGAATCTTCCTATAGTCAACTTCAAATGAGTATCTCTTAGATTATGAACTATTTTTGAGCTCAATATCCACCAAATTAAAGTTCTTTGAGTCTTTTTTCTAACTTATCAAATTGCTCATCAATTTGGTTCCGAAGCTAAGAGGTATGGCCATTTTAGTGAAGCACTGTCCAGTAGTGAGAACCTATGAACCTAGGTACGATCTTGATGAGATTTTATAACTACACAGTGCACTCGTCTACATGAAATAGACCCCAAAATCTGAAAGTTGAGTAGTATACCTTCTAACCACTAGGGGTTCTCACGATCTTGGATTGAAACCACGATCTTAGATGCGATTGTGGGTCCTAAAGTTGATTCATCTTGGACTTTCAACCTATGGACCAAGGTACGATCATGGGTATCTCCCATGAGCCATACCATGGCTCATCTGATGAAGTCTAGATGAGCCTCAATCGATCCACCCAACCACAAGCACCACTTAAAATTATAGGTGGGTCCCACGATCGTGGGATGGTTCATACGTCGTGTTCTGCAGCTTTTTTCAGCTACATTTGATAAGGGGTATTCCAATCTTCTCCCACTATTTATACCACTATACTATGTCATTTAAGTTATCCCAAATCTGATTATTAAGCCTAATATTACCCTAAATCCCTCATTACTCAGAGAAACATTCGACACTTAAAGAGAAAACAAGAAACTAGGTGATTCTTCTTCCTCCTGGGCAAATTAGGATTCTTCAATCCCAAGCTCTAAATTCAAAAAAATTCACCAAGGTTTCCATCTCCAGGTATGTGTAATTTCATCATTGGGTTTCCTCTCACTCATTGAGTCCTAAATTATTTCAAAATCTCAGATTAATTCACTCTCCAAGCCTAGGGTTTTTATGAAAAGTGTGAATTCTATTATCTTCCAATTTCTTTCCTTGACTAAACCATGAATATATGATTTCCCATGAATTTGATCATTTTTACATACTCAAGACTATAAATTCTCATTATGTTGATAAATTACTAAATTTGGACTTGAGTTATGGAATTCCTTATTACGTTGTAGTTGCATTCTTTAGAGATGGCAGGTTATCAACACCTGATGACATAGGATTTCATGCATATATTAATAAATACTCAGTCTTCCATGTTTACATGATGTAGAATGCTTTCTACTACCTCAGACTCAGATACCAGTACTATGAGCTTGTCAGTTATTCATTCTAAATGAACTTTCCAGTTACCAGTTGGTATTCAGTTGGGAGTACTACTTAGCACCGAGCGGATGTAGGGATGTAGGCTTACCCATCAGTTAGGCTGAGACCTTGAGTATAAGTCCCTAAGTCCCAAAACTATGGTACCACTGTGGGCACTTGTCAAACTAGGCTTGACACCTTAGTCCTTTTGGACATCAGTTTAGTGGATCCACGTTAGTAAGTGTTCGTACCCTTGGCAAGCTACTGAATACCCTTCCAGCTGGGGTAATATGTTGGACCCCAGTTATCTTAGATTGGGGTATGTCGGTTAATGGTAGCTCTCACAGTCCAGAGTTTAGATTCAGATATTTGCATGACCTTGTTTTCAGTTTGTTCAACTTATTATACCACTACATATGTATTACTTGGTCATCGTATCAGTTTGTATGTCTCAGTTTCATGTTCAATTTACTATGTTACATCTACCATATTCAGCTTATATTAGATCATACATATCTCACATGCTTAGTACATTTAAAGTACTGACCACATACTTTTCTTTGCTATATATTATCTTATAATATAGGTTTCAATATTCGACACCCCATTCGAGGCTAGTACGATTCAACATCATATCAGAAGCAGTGTTTTAGTGAGTCCTCATCATTTGGGGACCAGTTATCAGTATATCTTTTCAGTTTTTTCCTTAGTTTTAGAAAGTTGGAGTCAGTAGGGGTCTTGTCCCAATAACTCGTCTTGTTTAGAGGCTTTTAGACAGACAGTTAGATTTTCACCATGCTGGTTATGTTAGAAAGAGTTAGCTTTGATTTTCAATGTTGGATTTATTTATGATTATATCATTTTAATTTAGTTTTCGCTCAGTATTTCATTAGTAATATAAGTATTGTAGTGTTATTCCAGGCTATGGGTTAGCTTAGGTTACTTGTGAGTCAAAACACCGTGTTACCACTAGGGGGTAGTTTCAGGTCGTGATACCTTTCTAACCTCGAACATTGACTTTGAAACACTCTCTTAGGTTTTAAACTTTTAAATCTTAAAAACTCTTTCAAAACATATGTGAATACCTTGAGACCCAAACAAATAGTGTAACTCACTCAAAACTCACATTCCGGAGTTGATGACACTGGCAAAATTTCATTACGAGCTCAACTTCTATGGATATTGACTAAAGTCAATAATATCACTTTCTAAAATAAGAAGCATACATAATTTTCAACCAACCACCTCAAGGATTGTTCCACCCACTCTCGTATACCATAAATACCATAAAGCAAATATAAAAAGGGGTAAAATATTTAATACACAAAAAAATCTAAAAATAACCATGAGGGTTGTTACATTATCTACCACTTATACATTTGTTCATCCTTGAATGAGCAAGAAATGTAAGTTCACATTTCTTTTGACAATATGTGTAAAAGGTCCTCCTAATCTGGATCAATTGTAACTTCTTTTCCCCATCTGAAGCTACCTTAACTAATGTCCGTAAAAGAAACCATTGCCCTAAGAAAATTGTTCTTGATGGAAGAATAATATAAATGTGATGACACAGTTTTGGGTCCCAAAGTATAGAAATTTTTCTCCTAAAACACCACACCGTCTACTGAGATATTCTAAGTACTTAGAAGACTCACCAGATGTGGAAAGTAAACGTAGACGACTCCGATGACTTCGACGAACTCCAACGGTGGCTGGAGGTAAGCCAACTCTAATTTCTACTGATGCATCTCTGAGTACAAGTCACCGACGCTAATGTTATCCTTGAACTTTGTTACTGATTCGGAGATAGGTTGAGCTTTTTAGAGTCCAGAGTTGATCCTTGTCTTTTTGCCTCAGTGATAGTCTTTTTTATATTTTGAGACTTCTATGTATATATATATGTATATATATATATATATATATATATATATATATACATATATATATATACATATATATATATATACATATATATATGATACTATCTAGTTCTCTGTGTTTTGGTTATGGAGGCTCTTGTACCGATCTTACCAGGTCTTAGGAGGGATTCTTTTGTATATTTAGTTATCCTCCCTCTCTTGTTTAGTATGTTATTGTAACACCCCAAAAATCTAAGATCTGAACAATTATTCAAGTATATTTAGAACCAAACTTAATGATTTGGTAGCATGAGAAGTGCTTTAGACATGAATTGAATCCATAAGTAACTCTAGTAGCATGAGAAGTGCTTTAGTCATGAATTGAATCCATAAGTAACTCCTAGTGCTTAGTTATGTTAGAAAGCTCCCTTACCGATCGAATTCATGGATAAGATCTTGCTAGGCTCAACTTTAAAGAGGCATAACTCCTAGAATATAATGATTTTTATAGATCAAGGTCCACCAAATTAAAGGTGTTTGAGTCATCACCATTTATCAATCCAATACCAGAGTAGAAATTTATGCTTAATTTACTAGAGGGTATCTGTCTGCCAGAGTGTGATGACTCGGTGTGATGAACCATCACATTTGTGATAGTCTATCAAGGAAAACCATAAGGCTCAACTAGTATGACCCAAATTTTGTCATGTTTTGACAGTTTAGAGTGACGGTTCATTAAGGGTTTGACAGTTCATCACTTGAACCATCCGATGGGAATGTTCTGCACTGTTAAAACATTTTCAAAGGGTTATTTGGTCTTTTCCCACTCTTTTAGCACTAAAACTACGTCATTTTGGCTATTATAAGGCTAAATATTAAGCCTAAACTACCCCAAATTTCTCATTCCTTCAAAATCAATCGACACTTAGAAGAAAATCAAAGAAACAAGTGATTTCTTCCTCTCCAAAGCAAGAAAGCTAGGGTTCATCAATCTTCAAGCTTCAAGTCCAAAATTTTCCCTTGCAGGTATGTGGGATTTTATCAATGGGTTCCCTTTCACCCATTAAGTCCCTATGTAAACCCAATTCCTCAGTTCAATTCATTTCTTAGGGCTTAGGGTTTCATTAAAAGTTTGAATTCCTTGGTATTTCAGTTCCTTTTCAGGATAAACATTGTACCCAGGTTTCCCATGAAAATTTTGTACCTTTACATGTTTATTATTTATGATTCCTCAGTATATTGATAAATTCATGATTTTAGACTTGTGCTATGAAACTTCATATCCCATTCAGATTATGGAAATTCTCATGAATAGTTGCATTCTTCAGAAATGATGGGTTATGAACACCCAGTTACTTAGGTTCTCATGTATTGATAGTTGAATGCTCAGTCCTTCAATTCTACAAGTTTTAGGATGCTTTCAGATAAAGTGTCTATCACTTAGTCTCAGACATTCGAATTAGTGAACTATTCATTACTCTTAGTTTTGCAAACGTTCAGAGTGATTTTTGATAAATTATATTCTGAACAATAGTTTCAGATAATACATACTAATAGATTATTAGCATCTTCATGAGTCAGGATTCAGGGTTTAGGTCTAGCTTTATAGATTCCTTCCAAATTGTAACACCCCGTACCTATCAAACCCTATTTGACGATGTTGAACAATGGTTACTCAAGTGCCGAGAGCCAAAAGTATGTATTATGTAATGTTATTGATGAGGTAATGGATATTGGGCCTAGTACATGGGATTAGACCCTCGTGGGAGGTATAACACCCCGTATGTTGTCGAACCTATACGACTACGTGTACATTCAGAATTATGCAATTAATTGTTGGGGCTTATATGAGTCTTTATCCATTGGGCCAAATGAGGCCCAAAGATCATAAGAAAGACTTGGCCCAATGGGGCAAAACATGATCCAATCTTCCATTTGACTAATCAACCATGTATTTAATGCCAAGAGATGGATAAGAGTGACTTGAGGGATATATATATATATATATATATATATGAGGAATTATTCATTCAATTGGTGGGCTCAATGAACAAATTGTTAATGAGCTAAATGAGGCCCAAAATTGGCATGAAGACATGGCCCAAAAAGGGCATAATGACCCATTCTTGACCCATTCTTGCAAGAACAAGTCCCTACATTATTATTGGACCAAGTGTTTGGATAAAGAGAGACTTAAAGTGTCTATAAATAGATCCAAAAATCTGATTTTTATTCATTTGGACACCCATGCCTTTCTAGAATTATCTCAATATTTCCACAAACCCTAAGCTCTCATCCTTTTGGCCAAAGATCATCATTTGGTGAGTATTGGTAAGTATTTATTATTATGGTTTAATATATTTTATGAATGGGATATGGTTTATATCATGTTGGTTATGTTGGTGAAGTGTGAGAAGTTCACTATGAGTAAAACAACTTGTGTTTGCTAAATCGGAGGATGATTTTGCCTTGTAAACTTGAACATGGACTTGTGGTCTTAAAGGAAGTGAACATGATACAGTTAATATTGACATGTGAGATGTGATTATAGCATTTCCTTGTTTTGTCATGGTGTATAATGTTTGGAATTTCTATTGTGAAATTGGTTATGGTTTTGGTGACGTATTGACCGTAAAGTGTCATTTTGGTGATGTTTAAGTGTGTTGTGAGACCATGGATGATTGTTGGCATATAATATGATAAAAAATATGTTAAAATAATTTTAGTTATGATCATGGACCATTCATTGCATAAAAAGACCCCAAAGAGACCCTTTTTGGCCGAAACGGGCACCCGCCCTCGCATACGAAGCACCTGCGGGCGCAGGTGCCAACGCAGGTGATTCTGGATACTGTCAAAGGTCACCTGCGGATGCAGTTCATCCACCTGAGGTCTCAGGTGGCTTAGCGTATCGGCTCAGAACTCCGAATTGCTTGTTTTTGCATTCCTTTGGCCCCCCGAAACCCCTATACCCTTCATGGATGTAATTATCAACTTGTGATGTCGTTTTAATGACTTTAAAGTGTCGTATGGAGGAATGTTGGACTATGTTAAGTATTTATGATTGTTCATAAGTTGTTATGAGGTAAGTTGATAGGGTAATTGTGACAGAATGATAATGAGGAAGCGTAAAGGGTAAGTGTGGTATGAAATGCTATAGATGCATGATATCTTGGTCAATGTGTGGCATGATTATTGTGTTGATGGTGTTATAATGCAGTAAGGTGTATTGTAAAGAGTGAAATGAAGTTATGTGGCAGTCATATAGCCCATTGTCGTTTTGAACACTTATACGGTAAATAGTTGTTAACAAGAGTTCCATTATGGATTTGTATTATAGAGTGAAACATAAAGAGGAAGCTGGACTGTTGTGTTCATATATATACTTGTGTACTCATACTTGGAAGTAAAGGTATGTAAGGTTACTCTTCTATATCCTTCTGCAACATATGGTGTTCACATTGTCATAGTACTCATTCGATTTCGAAATACTCTAAGGTATTCCGTATCCGATACTTGGCTAGAGTTACGCATATGTTCCTTACTCATTGGTCAATGGTGAACAATTGATATCCACATGTATCGTATATAGTGATCATTATCCTAACGTTCCAAAAGTGTTACATTACAAAGGGGTCCTATAGTATTTTAACTAAGGTAGACATATATTGTTATTCACAAGTGTCCTACTCCTAGATGAATTATGATTCACTTACCTCTTATTCATTGACTGAAGTTCCTAAGCTGTCAGAATGTTGTCAATTCTAAGAGAACTATCTCAACGAGGGTAATGAGGTAAAGAGGGCTTGTTTAGTTTGAATAGCATTATTCCAATTATGTCATGATCCAAAGTTCCAATAGAGTTATACTCATGTCTCTTGTTCATTGATTATTGTCAAAGGGTTCCACCCGATCCCAAGGGTGGCAGCTCTAGGGGCATAAGCCTAGCTCGAGCCGATCCCAGCATAACGATATGTTTTGTAAAGACCCACTGATAAGTTGGGGCCCGGGTACAGTACAACACAGACAAAGATGAATACGCATGGAAGTAAAGAAGCAAAGGAAGTAATGAAAGTAATTCATATGGTTTCCAAAGTACTGAATGGTGACTTATTCATATTGACTATTCACTTGTATTTGAGTTCATTGACATATTCGTGTATTACACAATTTCATTTGGGCCTTACATACTCAGTACATTCTTCGTACTGACCCCCTCGGGGGACTTACCTTACATGTTGTAGGTGCAGGCACTAGTAGACCTCCTCAGTAGGTTGTGGAGTACTTGCAGATTTTTGGTGAGCCCCAGTTGCTTCGGGACTTTTCGAGTCACAGTTGTACAGTTGTTTTAATGTTGTATAAAGCGGGGACCTGTCCCGACTTTAGTTGGTCTGGTCAATGCATTTGTTAGAGGCTTTTGTAGACGTATATGGGTATATGGATGTGAGAGATGTACGATCACTTGGACTTGATGACTCAAATGGCCAAGTTTCATATATGTAAAGTTATGGCATATGTTTCCATATCTACGACTTCTGCATAGTTGCATGAGGTGTAATAAGATTCATATGAGGTTATGCATGTGAATGTTCATGAGCAAAGATTGGTGCTCTCGGGCCTTATCGGCTTTAGGTGCTAGTCCGCCTCAATGGGATTTGGGGCGTGACACAAATCTCAGTCCCCATATATTTTTTCTTAAGCATTTACTCAAGCATTATCATGTCTCCCATAAACTTACAAGTCTCATAATTCATAAATATATAATTCATAAATATATAATATATATATATATATATATATATATTTATGTGTGTGTGTGTGTGTGTGTGTACTCACATCATAACCAGAAGCTTTGGTTTATAACTGTCACGCCTCGAATTCCAATGGGGTAGAGTGGCACCCAAAATCGATAAGGCCCGAGAGAACCAACCTTCATTCATGTACACTCGTATGCATGTCATTAAATGAACAACACTCTATCACATGTGGCTACAAGATACCAATGGCGGAAGGCATGGAAAACATATGATTCATATAGATATGAAACTTGGCCGTTAGGGCCATTGCGTCAAAAGCATACATTTCTCACATTCCTTCATTTATCCCACAACATACGTCTACAAAGCCTCTACAGATACATATACATAACCAATCTAAATTTAGGACAAGTCCCCACTTTATACAATATTTACAATACCAAAACAAATGTACATAGTGACTCGGAAAGCCCCGAACCAACTGGAGCTCACCAATGATCCGCAAGTGATCGAAAACCTACTGAGGGGGTCTACTAGTACCTATGCCTGCAGCAAGTAAGGTAAGTCCCCCAAGGGACGTCAGTACGAAGAATGTACTGAGTATTTAAGGCTATAAGAAACTGTATGATACATAAGTATTTCAATGGAATCAAATATAAGAGAATAGTCAATATGGATAAACCACTGTTCTGTATGTGTAGAACCATGTACATTACATTCATTACTTTCTTGATGTTTACGTTCATTCATCATTAACGTTCATTACTTAACTTTATCCTTCTTTGCATTAAGAAGTTGTAAAGCATATGATAAACATATGACCAACTGATCAGTGGTAAAAGAGGATAACCCATGCTAGGTATTTTAACCCCTGGGATGTGATTAACCCAAGCTAGGCTTTTTTGTCGCCCCTGGGATGCTACTGTGATATTGGTATCGGCCCATTCTAGGTATGTTAACCCCTGGGATACCACCCATGCTATTAGGATTGACCCAAGCTAGGTGTTTATTCCACCCCTGGGAGCCACTCAAGAATATACAAACAATTATACATTACTTCCGTTCTTTTGTTATAAGAGTGATACATTGGTGATTGTACATTATTAGAACTTTGAAACATTAGTCAATGAACATGATACATGTGAATCACAATTGGTCCTGTGAGGAATACTATATGCCAACCTGAAATGAGATACCTTTGGACATTTCGGAATGGAACAAGTACAATGTCATGTGTTGTAGAAGGATACGGAAAGAGTAACCTTACATACCTTATCTTCCCAATATGAATACACAGTCCTATATGTGAATACAATAATCCAGCTCCTTCTTTACGTTTTACTCTACAACGCAAGTACATAACGGAGCTCACGTTAATAATTAACTACCTTATAAGTGCACAAGACGACAATGAGCTACATGACTGCCATATAACGTCATTTCACCCTTTATAATACAATACACTACATTACCATACCAACAACACCCTAACATTCTACATATTGACCAATACATCATAAACCAATATCATTTCATACCAAGTTTATACTTTACACTTCCTCATTAACACCACGTCACAATTACTCCATCAAGTCATCTCAATACCTTTCACAATACCACATTAACAACAATCCATAATTGATATAATCCAACATGCCTCCAAACGATCCCTTAAAGACATTCAAAAGGTACCATAAGTTGATAATTACATCCAAAAAGGGTATAGGGGGTTACGGGGATCAAAGAGAGACAAAAACATGCAAAATGAAATTCTGGACTAGGCTGTGGAGCCACCTGCACCCCCAGGTGGATGAGGTGCGGCCGCAGGTACCCCTCTGGCCTTGTCCAGAGCCACCTGTCACGCCCCAAATTCCAATGAGGCGGACTGGCACCCGAAGCTGTTGAGGCCCGAGAGAACCAATCTGTACTCATGTACATTCATGTGCATGTCTCTGAATGAATATTATTCTGTCTCATGTAACTTATAAAATACCAATGGCGGAAGTCATGGAAAACATATGCTATATACGAAACTTGACTGTTAGGGCCATCAAGTAATGTACACATATATCTCTTACATTCTTCTTCCCACATACGTCTACAAAGCCTCTAACAGATACATGTACATAACCAACCTACAGTCGGGATAAGTCCCCGCTTTAGACAAACTTTACAATCCAAAACAAATATAAATATGTGACTCGGAAAGCCCCGGACCAACTGGAGCTCACCAGCAGTCTGCAGATGATCTGTACTCTACTGTGGTAGTCTACTAGCACCTGTGCCTGCAGCAAGTAAGGTAAGTCCCCCAAGGGGGTCAGTACGAAGAGTGTACTGAGTATGTAAGGCTATAAGAAACTGCATGAAACTTAAAAACCTCAATGAACTCAAATACATGCGAATAGTCAATATGGATAACCCACCGTTCTGTATGTGTGGAAACATGTACCTTATATTCATTACTTTCTTTACCTTTATGTACATTACCGTCAATATTTATAACCGTTAATATATATATATATATATATATATATATATATATATATAAACATATTTAACCATCAATATAATACCATCAATATATAACCCGGGCCCAACTGATCAGTGGGAAAATAACATCATCATGCAGGTGTTCTTTTCACCCCATGGATACCATCCATAATATTGGGATCGTCATCATGCAGGTGTTCCTTTCACCCTATGGATATCATCATGCAGGTGTTTCTTTCACCCCATGTATACAACCTATAATATTGGGATTATCATCATGCAGGTGTTCCTTCCACCCCATGGATACCACCCATAAAAACAACTAATTATGCATTACTTTATTCTTTAGCTATAAGAGTGATACATTATTGGTCGTACATTATTGGAACTTTAGAACGTAACATTATTGGAACTTCGGAAAAATGTTCAATAAATAAGAGACAAGTGAATAAAAAGTACTAACAACTCAGAAATGAGATATTCTAAACAGTTGGGAGAAATGAGATACTGTATAACCCTTTTGAAATAGAAACAAGTGTAATGACAATGTGGGCAATAGATGCTGCAGAAGAACGTGGGTAAGAATAACCTTACATACCTTATCTTCTCAATTTGACTAAACATTCCTATATGTGATTACGATAATTCATCTCCTTCCTTTCGTTTTACTCTACAACACAAGTACATAACGGAACTCACGTTAACAACCAACTACCTTACAAGTGCATAAGAAGACAATGAGTTACATGATTGCCCTATGACATCATTTCACCCTTTACAATACCATTCAAGTCATTATCATACCAACAATACCATAACATTTCATACATTGACCAAGACACCATAAACCAAAAGCATTTCACACCCAAAGTTATACTTTATACTTCCCCTTCAACACTACGTTACCTTTTCTCCTTCAAGTCACTCAATAGCTTTCATAATAACACATTAACAACAATCCATAATTTATACCATTCAAAATACCTCCGGTATACTCCTTCAAAGTCATTCAAAAGGTACCATAAGTTGATAATTGCATCCATAAAGGGTATACGGGCTTTGGGGGGTCAAAGAGATGCAAAAAGAACTTCTGGGCTGACCTGCGAAGCCACCTTCACCCTCAGGTGGTTGAGTTACGTCCTTATGTGCCTCTTGGAACTGTCCAGAGCCACCTGTGAAGTCACCTGCGCCCGCAGGTGCCTTTGTCTGCCAGGGCGGGTGCCCGTTTCGGCCAAAATGGGTCTCTTTTGGGTCCTTTTTCGCAATGAATGGTCCATGATCATAACTAAGCTTCTATTAACATATTTTAGATCATATTATATGCCAAAAAACATCCATGGTTTCATAATTCACATAAACATCACAAAAATTATATTTTCCTTTTAATACGTCACCACTTCCATGCTCAATTTCGCAATAACAATTCCAAATGTTATACACAAAGAGAAAGAAAGTTAAGGACATAAACACATCTTACATGTTGATATTTAATCCATCAAATTAAATTCCTTCAAGACCACAAGTCCTCTTTCAAGTTTATAAGGCAAACCCTTTACCCATTAAGCAAAATAGACTATTTCTCACGTAGTGAACTTCTCACCACTTTGTCAACATAACCAACATGATTTATACACCATATTAAGAATATAATATATTAAAACATGAGAGTATACACTTACCAAAGATTTAAAAGGAGTGATCTTTCCCAAAGAGAATGGTAGCTTAGGGTTTGGAAGAGGAGAGAATTTTGTGGAAAATTCTAGACTTGGCATGTGCCCTTTTTGTGAATAAAATCTGATTTTTCCCACTTTATATAGCCCCTTTAAAGTCATCCTTAGCCAATAATTTTGGTTAATAATTGAGGTTTTACATTGGTCAAAGAAATAATGGATCATTCTTCTATTTTGGGCCATGTCTTTTACTTCATTTGGGCCTCATTTAAGCCCAATGACACAAGATTAATTTAGCCCAATATTATTAATGCATAATACCTCAAAAATCTCATGTTTTAAATGATTCCATAAAATTTTACGGTAATCAAGTGGGTTTGGAAATGTACGGGGTGTTACACCACATGTGTTGGCATCTACGCCCGCAGGTGCTCCAGACGCGAGGGCGGATGCCCGTTTCAGCCTTTAGGGGTCATTTTAGGGTCCTTTTTTATAATAAATGGTCCATGGACATAAATAAGCTTCTCTTTACATATATTAGGTAAACTTAGATGCCAACGAACAACCATGGTTTCACAACACACATGAACATCACCAAAATTACATTTTCCTTTCAATACGTCACCAATTCCATGATCAATTTCATACCAACAATCCCACAAGTTATACACATAGAGAAAGCAAGTTAAGAACATAACCACATCTTACATGTTGGTATTTAATCTATCAAGTTCACTTTCTTCAAGACCACAAATCCACTTTCAAGTTTATAAGGCAAAACCCTTTATCGGTTAACCAAAAGTAGACTGTTTTACACCTAGCGAACTGCTCAACACTTTGTCAACATAAACAACATGATTTATGCACCATATTAAGCATATAATATATTAAAGCATGAGAGTAAACACTTACCAAAGCTTGCAAGTGTAACACCCCGTATACTCCCAACCCAATGTGATGACGATAAACAATGGGTACTTCGGTGTCGAGAAGCCATAAGTATGTATTTGGTAATGTTAACAATGAGCAATTTGAAATTTGGCTCCGTACCTGTGATTAGCCTTTCATAAGAGGTGTTTTGTGATTTTCGTGGCGCATTCGTGGGGTTCAAAATGAGGCTAAGATGACCTCTAAACAAAGTATATTAAGATTAAGAAGTGAGTTAAATAATAGGACTTGAAGTATCTAACCGAACCCGCGAAGAAAAGTCGAAAACAAAAATTTTGGAAAACAAATAAGGAGGGGCGTGCCACGCTGCTATGGGCTGAAATTTTCAATCCATAGGCAGTAAAGGGGCGCGCCAGGCAGCGTGCCATGCCGCCCCTGCGCACCTTTCAAAAGTTGGAAATTTTGTTTAAGTCCCAAGGGTGCCCAGGGATGTATCAAGCCGATTTTTGCCACGTTTCTTCTACAATCATGATAATATACATGAAATGAGTAAATTATCACATTGGTATGATAAAATTACTCGAGAACGAATTTGGAGTCACAATGACGATTTTGCCCTTTTGGTCAAAATGGGCCATACGTGGCTAGAATCGCTTGATTTTGGAATTGAGGCTATGAGTGTGAATAGCATGAGTGGTAATATTGTTGTAACACGTATGAGGTGATTTAAACACGAGAAATTATTAATTTTATTAGGTTAAGAGAATTGGGCCCAAAAAGGACCCAAAAATGAAAAGAAGACATGGCCCAAAAGGGGGTCAAAAGACCCATTCTTGTGTTGACTTGTCAATAATGGACTTAATGGCTAAGGATAACTTTAAAATTTTATAAAGGTGGCCAAAAAATCAGATTTTAATTCATTGTACACACACATGCTTTTCTCTCATTTTCTAGAAAATTCCCAAGAACACTTCTTTGGCTCTCAAACCCTAAGGCACTTCTTGAAGCAAGATCATCATCTTACAAGCTTGGGTAAGTGATTATTATTGTACTTTAACATATTATAAGCATGAGAAAATATGTATATCATGTTGGTGGTGGTTGAAAATGTTGGACATGGCACTTTTGGCTTTTGTGAAAGATGTGAAATCCATGGGATTGTAACTTGAATTATGACTTATGACTTTGATGAAAGTGCATGATATGGATGAAATAACAACATGTATGGTTTTATTATGGTCTTAAACATGTTCTTTTTCTATAAGTATAAATTATGGGATTTTGGCCGATTTGTTGTTATGCGGTGTATTGAAGTAATTTGATGGAAGAATTGTGATGTGGTGGTGATGGAAAAGTATAAAATATGAGCTTGGTGTAACATGCCATTGGTTATCATGTGTTGGCCAATGTATGGAGTATTGTGGAATTCTTGGTATGATGATTTTATAAATGGTGTTGTCAAGGGGGGAAATGACATGTTCGAGTTGAACATGTGACTTATTGTTGTTGTATGCCATTATAAGGTTATTGGTGGTTAATGTTGGTTCTGTCATGTATTTATGTTGTAGAACAAAACATAAGGACGGAGCGGGACTATCGTATGCCCGTCTAAGATTGTGTATTCGTAAGTACGAATACAAGGTATGTAAGGTTAATCTTTCCGTATCCTTCTACAACATATTGTTCCTATTGACATTGGACTTGTTTCAATTCCGAGAGCCTTGAAGTATATCAATTCAGGTTGACATATATTGTTATCCATATGTGTCTTATTCTTAGATGACTTATGATTCACTTATCTCTTGTTCCTTGATTGAAGTTCTGAAGATGTCATGACGTTCTAATTCCTAAAAGAACTATCTCAAGAGGGTAATAGTATAAATGAATCTATGTATTCTTGAAAAGAATTTTCCAATCATGTCATGCTCCAAATCCTATATTGTGAGAATCATCTTAGTACCATTCTCATAAGAGTAATAAGAGAGATGATGTGCAAGGTAGTGGGATTATTACTCATAAGTGAAGATGTCAATCTCATGAGTTAAATGCATGAAGAGAAATGTGCATATAAGTGTGTGCTTTACTGTCATTATCTCTAGGGTGTCATTTTCCTAGCTAGACAAAAGGGGTATAAGATTGTAAAGAAGTAAGGCGCTTGGGGTACTAGATGTTTCATTAGGTATGGATCACAGTCTAAAGGTTATAAGTTCTAGATGGAATAATTCCAATACTATGCTATGTTAGTCACTATAGACCACCAAAGGTGGAGGGCCGGTACTATATGCTTACTTATATAAGATCTCATAAGAAGTAGCAAAAGTGTTCTCTTGGAAGTAGAGAAACGAGGTAAGGTATATATGTGTGTTTCCAATAGAATCGTGATCCTCAATAGGTCATACAAGTGTGTATATTCTACCTCCAAGTTCCGGGAATGTGATGTTCTAAAGGCTAGTAATGTTATGATTCTGTTTGTACCAATCTGGTAAAAGTTGAGGTATAATTATGTCATTATCCATGGGGTGAAATGAACACCTGCATGATGGTTCTCTATACATTATCCATGGGGTGAAATGAACACCTGCATGATGGCTCTCTATACACTATCCATGGGGTGAAATGAACACCTGCATGATGGTTCTCTATACATTATCCATAGGGTGAAATGAACACCTGCATGATGGTTCTCTATACATTATACATGGGGTGAAATGTACACCAGCATGATGGGTCTATGAAATTCCCACTGATCAGTTGGGCCCGGGCGGTATATGATTACTAAGTGATTAAGTGAAGTAAGGTAGGGTAGAGAAGCATGTAGGGTGGATGTATGATACCCCACCCATAGAGTGGATGTAGGTTATATTATTAATCCACCAAGAGAGTGGGAGGGTGTGGATGAATGTTATTCTTTCGTAACTTACTAACCGAGTAGTAGAACAATAGTGGTAATGAGCATAGCATAGAAGCAAGAAATAAATCTCTTGTATAGAGAAGAGTCTCATGAATAGAGGAGAAGAGTCTCCGGAGTGTAGATGCATAGGACAGATAGTATAGGACAGATATTCGATGAATAGTAAGGATATAAAAAAAATAAATGAATGTCCTAAAATGTTCATAACGAAAGCAATAGACAAGTTTTCAATTAGAATGACGGTTTACCCATATTGAAAATTCTCTCATGTTTATTTCATTGACATTCTCATGTATGATGTAATTTCTCTAGCCTTACATACTCAGTACATTTCTCGTACTGACCCCCTCGGGGGACTTACCTTACATGTTGCAGGTACAGGTATTAGTAGACCTCCTCAGTAGACTGTGGATCAGTTGCAGAAGTTTTGGTGAGCTCCACTTGATTCGGAGCTTTCTGGGTCATAGTTGTATATTCATTTTGATGCTATAAAGGTGGTATAAATAGATGTATATGTTAGAGGCTTTGTAGACATATGTGGGTATATGAATGGAAGGTGTGTGTTCAATTCGACGTAATGGCTCCAACGGCCAAGTTTGATATTTCTATTTTTGGCATATGTTTCCAATTCATGTCTTCCGCATAGTTGCATGAGGTATAATAAGATTCATATGCAGATATACATACGAAGAGTCATGAGCAAAGATTGGTTCTCTCAGGCCATATCGGCTTTGGGTGCCAGTCCGGTCCGAACGGGATTTCGGGTCGTGACAAAAGTGGTATCAGAGCAGTTCATTCTAAGGGTGTCTACAAAGCCGTTTCTGAGTAGAGTCTTGCTTATAGATGTGTTGCGCGCCACATTTATAAGTAGGAGGCTATGGGACATTTAGGATATGTTTCATTTCTTCACTCTAGATCGTGCAATAGAGCCATTGTCATAGGTGGGATTACATCTGACCATTGTAACTGGTTTTCTTTGATATAGTAAAATGCCGATGACAAGACAAGATAAGGGCAAAGAGAAGCAGGTAGACATGCTCGCTAGAGAAGGAATGAGTAACTCACCACCCGACCCAGTTAGACAATATGAGGCTGAAACTGAATCCCCAGAATCACCTGTTAATGTTATGAAGCAAGAGTTACAAGAATTGAAAAAGGCAGTGCATATGTTGACTCAAATAGTGGCTGCACAAGCTCAGGGACGAGCTGGTCCAATGACAAATGATGACGGTGCGACTAGGATAGCTAGTCGGCAGACACAGGATTTTCTGAAATTAGATCCTCCCACATTTACCGGGTCCAATCTTACTGAGGATATGCAAGACTTTGTAGATCAAATTAAAAGAGCTCTCGATGTTATGCATGTGACGGGTGTAGAATCAGTGGAGCTTGCAGCTTATAGACTGAAAGGAGAGGCTATATTATGGTACGAAGATTGGAAACGATCCAGAGGTATCGGTGCAAATCCATCTGGTTGGGAGGAATTCAAGGCGGCATTCCTTGATCACTATCTTCCATATGAGGTCCGCGAGGCTCGTGCGGATCAGTTTTTAAATTTGCGTCAAGAAAATATGAGCGTCAGGGAGTACAGTCTTCGGTTTAATTCGTTGGCTAGATATGCTCCTCATATGGTAGCAACTATGGCCGATAGTGTTCATCAGTATGTAGACAGATTGGAGCAATATTTGGTAAGGGACTGTACCATTGCTGCGTTAAATAAAGATATGGATATAGCCAGAATACAGGCCTTTGCACAGAAAATGGAAGATCAGAGGCAACAAAGAAGAGCACAAGGGTTTGAAGAAGGGCCGTCTAAGAGGGCTAGATCCACGGGACAGTCTATGGCATCCCAAGCAGAGTCCAGGCCCTGGAGTTTTTATAGACCGCCTAGACCTTCATTTTCTTATTCCCCGACAGGTACTTCCTCTCACTTCCGAGGGTCTAGAAGTTTCAATCAAGCCGGGCAAAGTAGCAGGGGTCATGGTTCAGGTTCACAGACGATGGGATCTTTTCACCCACTGTGTCAGTATTGTAGACGATTTCATTCAGGTGAATGCCGGCGGGGGACAACTAGTTGTTATTGGTGCGGTATGACAGGGCATATGATGAGAGACTGCCCATGATGAGACTTGGATAATGTGGCGCAACCTGCGGGATCGACTGTTGTATCACCACCATCGGTCCCTTCCCTAGGAAGAGGTGTTCAGCCTATTGGTCGTGGTGGGGATATTAGAGGAGCAGCTAGATCCAGTGGGACCCAAAATCGCACCTATGCTTTAGTAAACTGGCAGAATGCGGAGGCATTTTCTGATGACGTTACAGGTAAATTACCATATTTTCACATGATGTATATGTCTTGATTGATCCAGATTCTATCCTATCGTATGTTATTCCATCGACTACTACGAATCTAATGGGACATGGGAGGTTATTAGTTTAGTTACACGAACGAATCTCTATCTGTCAGGAAATTGAGTATAGTTAAAGGAACATATCGTAATAGTATATGAAGTGTTTGTGATTATAGATGATTAAGTATTCTTCAAAGTGTTACTCATGAAAGGTATAAAGGAATTCAGAAAGAAGGGAAAAAAATTTACCCTATACAACATGCCATGTGATATTGTTGGAAGTGTATAATAGTTTCCTTTCATATTGTTCCCATTGGAAATATCCAAAGTTCGGGGGATCTCACTAGGAACAGATAGCTATGGCTATTCTAAACCGACAAATGGGAAGGTGAATAAATAAAGACGTACATTTGTAAGAATCCTTTGGAGAAATCAACAAGTCGAAGGGATCGCATGAGAAGTTGGAAGAAAAGTCTCAAAATGTGGACGTGGACCACTACTAAGTAAGTATCCATGAGCCTTAAGCGTTTATGTGTACGTAGGCTAATATAGAGATGCATTTGTTATCATTGAAGCGACATCGTTAACATTCGAGGACGAATGTTCCTAAGAGGGGAAGAATGTAACACCCCGTATACTCCCAACCCAATGTGATGACGATAAACAATGGGTACTTCGGTGTTGAGAAGCCATAAGTATGTATTTGGTAATGCTAACAATGAGCAATTTGAAATTTGGCTCCGTACCTGTGATTAGCCTTTCATAAAAGGTGTTTTGTGATTTTTGTGGCGCATTTGTGGGGTTCAAAATGAGGCTAAGAGGACGTCTAAACAAAGTATATTAAGGTTTATAAGTGAGTTAAATAATAGGACTTGAAGTATCTAACCGAACCCGCGAAGAAAAGTCGAAAACAAAAATTTTGAAAAAAAAATAAGGAGGGGCGCGCCCAGGGGCGTAACACGCCGCTATGGGCTGAAATTTTCAGTCCATAGGCAGTAAAGGGGCGCGCCAGGCAGCGTGCCACGCCGCCCCTGCGCACCTTTCAAAAGTTGGAAATTTTGTTTAAGTCCCAAGGGTGCCCGGGGACGTATCAAGCCGATTTTTGCCACGTTTCTTCTAAAATCATGATAATATACATGAAATGAGTAAATTATCACATTGGTATGATAAAATTACTCGAGAACGAATTTGGGGTCAAAATGACGATTTTGCCCTTTTGGTCAAAATGGGCCATACATGGCTAGAATCGCTTGATTTTGGAATTGAGGCTACGAGTGTGAATAGCATGAGTGGTAATATTGTTGTAACACGTATGAGGTGATTTAAACACGAGAAATTATTGATTTTATTAGGTTAAGAGAATTGGGCCCAAAAAGGACCCAAAAATGAAAAGAAGACATGGCCCAAAAGGGGGTCAAAAGACCCATTCTTGTGTTGACTTGTCAATAATGGACTTAAAGGCTAAGGATAACTTTAAAATTTTATAAATGTGGCCAAAAAATCAGATTTTAATTCATTGTACACACACATGCTTTTCTCTCATTTTCTAGAAAATTCCCAAGAACACTTCTTTGGCTCTCAAATCCTAAGGCACTTCTTGAAGCAAGATCATCATCTTACAAGCTTGGGTAAGTGATTATTATTGTACTTTAACATATTATAAGCATGAGAAAATATGTATATCATGTTGGTGGTGGTTGAAAATGTTGGACATGGCACTTTTGGCTTTTGTGAAAGATGTGAAATCCATGGGATCGTAACTTGAATTATGACTTATGACTTTGATGAAAGTGCATGATATGGATGAAATAACAACATGTATGGTTTTATTATGGTCTTAAACATGTTCTTTTTCTATAAGTATAAATTATGGGATTTTGGCCGATTTGTTGTTATGCGGTGTATTGAAGTAATTTGATGGAAGAATTGTGATGTGGTGGTGATGGAAAAGTATAAAATATGAGCTTGGTGTAACATGCCATTGGTTATCATGTGTTGGTCAATGTATGGAATATTGTGGAATTCTTGGTATGATGATTTTATAAATGGTGTTGTCAAGGGGGCAAATGACATGTTCGAGTTGAACATGTGACTTATTGTTGTTGTATGCCATTATAAGGTTATTGGTGGTTAATGTTGGTTCCGTCATGTATTTATGTTGTAGAACAAAACATAAGGACGGAGCGGGACTATCGTATGCACGTCTAAGATTATGTATTCGTAAGTACGAATACAAGGTATGTAAGGTTAATCTTTCCGTATCCTTCTACAACATATTGTTCCTATTGACATTGGACTTGTTTCAATTCTGAGAGCCTTGAAGTATATCAATTCAGGTTGACATATATTGTTATCCATATGTGTCTTATTCTTAGATGACTTATGATTCACTTATCTCTTGTTCCTTGATTGAAGTTCTGAAGATGTCATGACGTTCTAATTCCTAAAAGAACTATTTCAAGAGGGTAATAGTATAAATGAATCTATGTATTCTTGAAAAGCATTTTCCAATCATGTCATGCTCCAAATCCTATATTGTGAGGATCATCTTAGTACCATTCTCATAAGATTAATAAGAGAGATGATGTGCAAGGTAGTGGGATTATTACTCATAAGTGAAGATGTCAATCTCATGAGTTAAATGCATGAAGAGAAACGTGCATATAAGTGTGTGCTTTACTGTCATTATCTCTAGGGTGTCATTTTCCTAGCTAGACAAAAGGGGTATAAGATTGTAAAGAGTAAGGCGCTTGGGGTACTAGATGTTTCATTAGGTATGGATCACAGTCTAAAGGTTATAAGTTCTAGATGGAATAATTCCAATACTATGCTATGTTAGTCACTATAGACCACCAAAGGTGGAGGGCCGGTACTATATGCTTACTTATATAAGATCTCATAAGAAGTAGCAAAAGTGTTCTCTTGGAAGTAGAGAAATGAGGTAAGGTATATATGTGTGTTTCCAATAGCATCGTGATCCTCAATAGGTCATACAAGTGTGTATATTCTACCTCCAAGTTCCGGGAATGTGATGTTCTAAAGGCTAGTAATGTTATGATTCTGTTTGTACCAATCTGGTAAAAGTTGAGGTATAATTATGTCATTATCCATGGGGTGAAATGAACACCTGCATGATGATTCTCTATACATTATCCATGGGGTGAAATGAACACCTGCATGATGGTTCTCTATACACTATCCATGGGGTGAAATGAACACCTGCATGATGGTTCTCTATACATTATCCATAGGGTGAAATGGACACCTGCATGATGGTTCTCTATACATTATACATGGGGTGCAATGTACACCTGCATGATGGGTCTATGAATTTCCCACTGATCAGTTGGGCCCGGGCGGTATATGATTACTAAGTGATTAAGTGAAGTAAGGTAGGGTAGAGAAGTATGTAGGGTGGATGTATGATACCCCACCCATAGAGTGGATGTAGGTTATATTATTAATCCACCAAGAGAGTGGGAGGGTGTGGATGAATGTTATTCTTTCGTAACTTACTAATCGAGTAGTAGAACAATAGTGGTAATGAGCATAGCATAGAAGCAAGAAATAAATCTCTTGTATAGAGAAGAGTCTCATGAATAGAGGAGAAGAGTCTCTGGAGTGTAGATGCATAGGACAGATAGTATAGGACAGATATTCGATGAATAGTAAGGATATAAAAAAAATAAATGAATGTCCTAAAATGTTCATAACAAAAGCAATAGACAAGTTTTCAATTAGAATGACGGTTTACCCATATTGAAAATTCTCTCATGTTTATTTCATTGACATTCTCATGTATGATGTAATTTCTCTAGCCTTACATACTCAGTACATTTCTCGTACTGACCCCCTCGGGGGACTTACCTTACATGTTGCAGGTACAGGTATTAGTAGACCTCCTCAGTAGACTGTGGATCAGTTGCAGAAGTTTTGGTGAGCTCCACTTGATTCGGAGCTTTCTGGGTCATAGTTGTATATTCATTTTGATGCTATAAAGGTGGTATAAATAGATGTATATGTTAGAGGCTTTGTAGACATATGTGGGTATATGAATGGAAGGTGTGTGTTCAATTCGACGTAATGGCTCCAACGGCCAAGTTTGATATTTCTATTTATGGCATATGTTTCCAATTCATGTCTTCTGCATAGTTGCATGAGGTATAATAAGATTCATACGTAGATATACATACGAAGAGTCATGAGCAAAGATTGGTTCTCTAGGGCCATATCGACTTCGGGTGCCAGTCCGGTCCGAACGGGATTTCGGGTCGTGACAAAAGTGGTATCAGAGCAGTTCGTTCTAAGGGTGTCTACAAAGCCGTGTCTGAGTAGAGTCTTGCTTATGGATGTGTTGCGCGCCACATTTATAAGTAGGAGGCTATGGGACATTTAGGATATGTTTCATTTCTTCACTCTAGATCGTGCAATAGAGCCATTGTCATAGGTGGGATTACATCTGACCATTGTAACTGGTTTTCTTTGATATAGTAAAATGCCGATGACAAGACAAGATAAGGGCAAAGAGAAGCAGGTAGACATGCTCGCTAGAGAAGGAATGAGTAACTCACCACCCGACCCAGTTAGACAATATGAGGCTGAAACTGAATCCCCAGAATCACCTGTTAATGTTATGAAGCAAGAGTTACAAGAATTGAAAAAGGCAGTGCATATGTTGACTCAAATAGTGGCTGCACAAGCTCAGGGACGAGCTGGTCCAATGACAAATGATGACGGTGCGACTAGGATAGCTAGTCGGCGGCCACAGGATTTTTTGAAACTGGATCCTCCCACATTTACCGGGTCCAATCTTACTGAGGATCCGCAAGACTTTGTAGATCAAATTGAAAGAGATCTCGATGTTATACATGTGATGGGTGTAGAATCAGTGGAGCTTGCAGCTTATAGACTGAAAGGAGAGGCTATATTATGGTATGAAGATTGGAAACGATCCAGAGGTATCGGTGCAAATCCATCTGGTTGGGAGGAATTCAAGGCGGCATTCCTTGATCACTATCTTCCATATGAGGTCCGCGAGGCTCGTGCGGATCAGTTTTTAAATTTACGTCAAGAAAATATGAGCGTCAGGGAGTATAGTCTTCGGTTTAATTCGTTGGCTAGATATGCTCCTCATATGGTAGCAACTATGGCCGATAGTGTTCATCAGTATGTAGACAGATTGGAGCCATATTTGGTAAGGGACTGTACCATTGCTGCGTTAAATAAAGATATGGATATAGCCAGAATACAGGCCTTTGCGCAGAAAATGGAAGATCAGAGGCAACAAAGAAGAGCACAAGGGTTTGAAGAAGGGCCGTCTAAGAGGGCTAGATCCATGGGACAGTCTATGGCATCCCAAGCAGAGTCCAGGGCCTGGATTTTTAATAGACCGCCTAGACCTTCATTTTCTTATTCCCCGGCAGGTACTTCCTCTCACTTTCGAGGGTCTAGAAGTTTCAATCAAGCTGGGCAAAGTAGCGGGGGTCGTGGTTCAGGTTCACAGACGATGGGATCTTTTCGCCCGCTGTGTCAGTATTGTAGACGATTTCATTCAGGTGAATGCCGGCGGGGGACAACTAGTTGTTATTGGTGCGGTATGACAGGGCATATGATGAGAGACTGCCCACGACGAGACTTGGATAATGTGGCGCAACCTGCGGGATCGACTGTTGTATCACCACCATCGGTCCCTTCCCTAGGAAGAGGTGTTCAGACTATTGGTCGTGGTGGGGATATTAGAGGAGCAGCTAGATCCAGTGGGACCCAAAATCGCACCTATGCTCTAGTAAACTGGCAGAATGCGGAGGCATTTTCTGATGACGCTACAGGTAAATTACCATATTTTCACATGATGTATATGTCTTGATTGATCCAGATTCTATCCTATCGTATGTTATTCCATCGACTACTACGAATCTAATGGGACATGGGAGGTTATTAGTTTAGTTACACGAACGAATCTCTATCTGTCAGGAAATTGAGTATAGTTAAAGGAACACATCGTAATAGTATATGAAGTGTTTGTGATTATAGATGATTAAGTATTCTTCAAAGTGTTACTCATGAAAGGTATAAAGGAATTCAGAAAGAAGGGAAAAAAATTTACCCTATACAACATGCCATGTGATATTGTTGGAAGTGTATAATAGTTTCCTTTCATATTGTTCCCATTGGAAATATCCAAAGTTCGGGGGATCTCACTAGGAACAGATAGCTATGGCTATTCTAAACCGACAAATGAAAAGGTGAATAAATAAAGACGTACATTTGTAAGAATCCTTTAGAGAAATCAACAAGTCGAAGGGATCGCATGAGAAGTTGGAAGAAAAGTCTCAAAATGTGGACGTGGACCACTACTAAGTAAGTATCCATGAGCCTTAAGCACTTATGTGTACGTAGGCTAATATAGAGATGCATTTGTTATCGTTGAAGCGACATCGTTAACATTCGAGGACGAATGTTCCTAAGGGGGGAAAAATGTAACACCCCGTATACTCCCAACCCAATGTGATGAAGATAAACAATGGGTACTTCGGTGTCGAGAAGCCATAAGTATGTATTTGGTAATGCTAACAATGAGCAATTTGAAATTTGGCTCCGTACCTGTGATTAGCCTTTCATAAGAGGTGTTTTGTGATTTTCGTGGCGCATTTGTGGGGTTCAAAATGAGGCTAAGAGGACCTCTAAACAAAGTATATTAAGGTTAATAAGTGAGTTAAATAATAGGACTTGAAGTATCTAACCGAACCCGCGAAGAAAAGTCGAAAACAAAAATTTTGAAAAAAAAATAAGGAGGGGTGCGCCCAGGGGAGTACCACGCCGCTATGGACTGAAATTTTCAGTCCATAGGCAGTAAAGGGGCGCGCCAGGCAGCGTGCCACGCCGCCCCTGCGCACCTTTCAAAAGTTGGAAATTTTGTTTAAGTCCCAAGGGTGCCCGGGGACGTATCAAGCCGATTTTTGCCACGTTTCTTCTAAAATCATGATCATATACATGAAATGATTAAAGTATCACATTGGTATGATAAAATTACTCGAGAACGAATTTGGGGTCAAAATGACGATTTTGCCCTTTTGGTCAAAATGGGCCATACATGGCTAGAATCGCTTGATTTTGGAATTGAGGCTACGAGTGTGAATAGCATGAGTGGTAATATTGTTGTAACACGTATGAGGTGATTTAAACACGAGAAATTATTGATTTTATTAGGTTAAGAGAATTGGGCCCAAAAAGGACCCAAAAATGAAAAGAAGACATGGCCCAAAAGGGGGTCAAAAGACCCATTCTTGTGTTGAATTGTCAATAATGGAATTAATGGCTAAGGATAACTTTAAAATTTTATAAAGGTGGCCAAAAAATCAGATTTTAATTCATTGTACACACACATGCTTTTCTCTCATTTTCTAGAAAATTCCCAAGAACACTTCTTTGGCTCTCAAACCCTAAGGCACTTCTTGAAGCAAGATCATCATATTCCAAGCTTGGGTAAGTGATTATTATTGTACTTTAACATATTATAAGCATGAGAAAATATGTATATCATGTTGGTGGTGGTTGAAAATGTTGGACATGGCACTTTTGGCTTTTGTGAAAGATGTGAAATCCATGGGATTGTAACTTGAATTATGACTTATGACTTTGATGAAAGTGCATGATATGGATGAAATAACAACATGTATGGTTTTATTATGGTCTTAAACATGTTCTTTTTCTATAAGTATAAATTATGGGATTTTGGCCGATTTGTTGTTATGCGGTGTATTGAAGTAATTTGATGGAAGAATTGTGATGTGGTGGTGATGGAAAAGTATAAAATATGAGCTTGGTGTAACATGCCATTGGTTATCATGTGTTGGTCAATGTATGGAGTATTTTGGAATTCTTGGTATGATGATTTTATAAATGGTGTTGTCAAGGGGGGAAATGACATGTTCGAGTTGAACATGTGACTTATTGTTGTTGTATGCCATTATAAGGTTATTGGTGGTTAATGTTGGTTCCGTCATGTATTTATGTTGTAGAACAAAACATAAGGACGGAGCGGGACTATCGTTTGCACGTCTAAGATTGTGTATTCGTAAGTACGAATACAAGGTATGTAAGGTTAATCTTTCCGTATCCTTCTACAACATATTGTTCCTATTGACATTGGACTTGTTTCAATTCTGAGAGCCTTGAAGTATATCAATTCAAGTTGACATATATTGTTATCCATATGTGTCTTATTCTTAGATGACTTATGATTCACTTATCTCTTGTTCCTTGATTGAAGTTCTGAAGATGTCATGACGTTCTAATTCCTAAAAGAACTATTTCAAGAGGGTAATAGTATAAATGAATCTATGTATTCTTGAAAAGCATTTTCCAATCATGTCATGCTCCAAATCCTATATTGTGAGGATCATCTTAGTACCATTCTCATAAGAGTAATAAGAGAGATGATGTGCAAGGTAGTGGGATTATTACTCATAAGTGAAGATGTCAATCTCATGAGTTAAATGCATGAAGAGAAATGTGCATATAAGTGTGTGCTTTACTGTCATTATCTCTAGGGTGTCATTTTCCTAGCTAGACAAAAGGGGTATAAGATTGTAAAGAAGTAAGGCGCTTGGGGTACTAGATGTTTCATTAGGTATGGATCACAGTCTAAAGGTTATAAGTTCTAGATGGAATAATTCCAATACTATGCTATGTTAGTCATTATAGACCACCAAAGGTGGAGGGCCGGTACTATATGCTTACTTATATAAGATCTCATAAGAAGTAGCAAAAGTGTTCTCTTGGAAGTAGAGAAACGAGGTAAGGTATATATGTGTGTTTCCAATAGCATCGTGATCCTCAATAGGTCATACAAGTGTGTATATTCTACCTCCAAGTTCCGGGAATGTGATGTTCTAAAGGCTTGTAATGTTATGATTCTGTTTGTACCAATCTGGTAAAAGTTGAGGTATAATTATGTCATTATCCATGGGGTGAAATGAACACCTGCATGATGGTTCTCTATACATTATCCATGGGGTGAAATGAACACCTGCATGATGGTTCTCTGTACACTATCCATGGGGTGAAATGAACACCTGCATGATGGTTCTCTATACATTATCTATAGGGTGAAATGAACACCTGCATGATGGTTTTCTATACATTATACATGGGGTGCAATGTACACCTGCATGATGGGTCTATGAATTTCCTACTGATCAGTTGGGCCCGGGCGGTATATGATTACTAAGTGATTAAGTGAAGTAAGGTAAGGTAGAGAAGCATGTAGGGTGGATGTAGGTTATATTATTAATCCACCAAGAGAGTGGGAGGGTGTAGATGAATGTTATTCTTTCGTAACTTACTAACCGAGTAGTAGAACAATAGTGGTAATGAGCATAGCATAGAAGCAAGAAATAAATCTCTTGTATAGAGAAGAGTCTCATGAATAGAGGAGAAGAGTCTCTGGAGTGTAGATGCATAGGATAGATAGTATAGGACAGATATTTGATGAATAGTAAGGATATAAAAAAAATAAATGAATGTCCTAAAATGTTCATAACGAAAGCAATAGACAAGTTTTCAATTAGAATGACGGTTTACCCATATTGAAAATTCTCTCATGTTTATTTCATTGACATTCTCATGTATGATGTAATTTCTCTAGCCTTACATACTCAGTACATTTCTCGTACTGACCCCCTCGGGGGACTTACCTTACATGTTGTAGGTACAGGTATTAGTAGACCTCCTCAGTAGACTGTGGATCAGTTGCAGAAGTTTTGGTGAGCTCCACTTGATTCGGAGCTTTCTGGGTCATAGTTGTATATTCATTTTGATGCTATAAAGGTGGTATAAATAGATGTATATGTTAGAGGCTTTGTAGACATATGTGGGTATATGAATGGAAGGTGTGTGTTCAATTCGACGTAATGGCTCCAACGGCCAAGTTTGATATTTCTATTTATGGCATATGTTTCCAATTCATGTCTTCCGTATAGTTGCATGAGGTATAATAAGATTCATACGCAGATATACATACGAAGAGTCATGAGCAAAGATTGGTTCTCTCGGGCCATATCGGCTTCGGGTGCCAGTCCGGTCCGAATGGGATTTCGGGTCGTGACAGCAAGATGATGATCTTGTCCAAGGGAGTGATGGCTTAGGGTTTTTGAGATGAGAAATATCTTTGGAAATGTCTAGAAATGGCATGTGTGTTTTGTGGATTAAAAATCTGTTTTTTTCCCCTTATATAGTCCCTTTTTGGTCATCCTTATCCATACACTTGGGCATAATTAATGTGTGTTTATTTGGTCAACACAAGAATGGGTCATTTTCCATTTGGACCATGTCTTTTGTATCATTTTGGGTCTCAATTGAGCCCAATGGAACAAGATTCATTTAGCCCAAAAAATTTAATGTATAATACCTCACCAATCTCATGTTTAAATAATTCCATAAATTTTACGGTAATTAAATAGGTTCGGACATGTACGGGGTGTTACAATAACAATAAGATACATAACATACATGACATCCAGATATGCCATCAATGCTTTTGAACATTTTTTCTCAAAAGTAAGTTTCATGATTAGTATGGTATCAGGAACTCCATTAATGATCGTGGATTAGTTTTCTTATAAAATCAAAGTTTACTAGTAGTATGGAAGTCATGTATAACATCCATGATTATGGAAAGTTTGACATCCAAATATGTCACCATCAGTATTCTCAGAAGCTATCAGTCCTATTCAGCTGGGAGGAGTACTTAGCACCAATAAGACGCAAGGATGAAGGTTCACCCATCCATTGCGCTGATACATTTAGTATCATTCCCTCAGTCACAGAACTACATGCCATTATAGGTTTGTTTAGTCCTCTCACTGAGCATGTTCTCTCATTTTATTGGTACCATATCCTATCAGATCAGACTTTATACCCTGGCAAGGTATATTGGGCCACTTTTTATAGGGATTATACATCGAACTCCATGTTTGTCTCACATGATTATATGTTGGTTAATAGTATCTCCCACATTTTCATATTTTAGTATTTTCATGACCCTCAATTTAGTCTAGTTCACAATATTTCAGTTATCTCAAAATATTCATGTATTCAGTATTTATGGTTATCCAGATAGGTCCTGGCAACTTAGTATATGTCTGCATTACTTTGTTTTAAATATTTTATCATTAACATGCCCCATTTTTATATCACTTTATAGTTTCAGAATATCCTGGTGTTTCCACACTCATACTTATCATTCAGTGAATCATTTAAGTATAGCTCATATCAGTCTTATATTCAGTTATTCATAGTGCATGTCTCACATACTCAGTACATTCAAAAGTTCTAATAGCATACCTCTTCTACCTATATTTTTTATGTAATATAGATTTAGAGACATACTATCAGGATCATAGTCAGGCAGATCACAACATGCAACCAGAAGGTGATGAGTTCTCTTAATTTGAGGACTTAAGTTAGTTGCAGTTCCAACATTTCATTTCTATTCGTATGTATTGATTAGGGATAGTTGGGGGTCATGTCCCGGCTACCTATAGTCAATATTAGTAGAGGCTTCATAGATAGTCAGTTAAAGTTGTTGTATTCAGTTTCTCTTGCTTTTCAGATTAGAGTACTGTAAACTTTTAATAGTAATGTATTGAACCAGTTTATTTCATTATTAAGCTTCTGATAAAATTTTTTTAGCTATTATACATGCTTATATTCAGTTGCTCATGCATTATGCCGGTACCATGAGTTAGCTTGGGATCATTTGTGGTTCTAAGAACTGTGTTGTGGCTAGGGGGTAGTCTCGGGTCATAAAAAATATGGTATCAGAGCATAAGGTTTGAGTGTTCCAGGGTGTCTATGAATCCGTGTCTAGTAGAGTCTTATAGAATGATGCAGAGACGTCCGTATTTTTTTTTTGAGAGGCTACAGGGCATTTTGAAAATATTTCCTTTCTTTCATATATCATATCGTGAAGTAGAGATATTCACTAAGAAATTTATATAGATTCAAGCATGGCACTATTACGCTGACTATGCTTTATTTTCTAGGTAATAGAATCAGTCAAGCTTAAATCCCTACCATTAATGTTTTCTCAAATAGAGCCTACAGACAGTTATGAGACTATATGTGGTATTGAGAGAAGCCCACTCGTGCTTTTAAGTTTAGCAATTCAAAAGAATTCAATCTTGTGTATGTGAATCATGCGTTGAGCCAAAATTAGATGTTCTCTCAGATCCCTTCTCAGAACCTTATAATAGATGGCCCTTAAGAAGGAAGAAGTATGTATCTATATTAAATTATTGGGTAGTGTTTTAGCTAGAGTTATCGTGATTTCAGATATGTATAGTAGGATAGAAATTCAAAATGGTGAGGTCATGAAAAAAAGTATGCTTGAAGAATGAAGCTAGATAAAAGGAGTGGTTAAGGTCGATTATTTTTATAAGAGTTTTGAGTGGATTGGTGTTTCATGATTCCTATCCCGTAGTAGTAAGTTAGTATAGTGCATGAAAATTTGTGGGGATATCCATGGTAAGTGTTAGACCCCGAGGGTGAATTTTGGATGATTAACTAATAGAGAGAAGAGTTTTGAATTCTAAACAAAAAAGATGTGTACTTAGGGTATGGTGATGCTTCAAAGGATTCTAATTTAGTAAGCATTTAAGTTATAGTATGATGACTATAGAGGCTAGCGAAAGTCAAGCAACTAAAATTGGGTTTACGCTTTCAGATATAGTCTTTCAATAGGAGTTTAGTATCTATGTGTATATTTATGCCCCGACTACTAGAGTAAGGTGATTACAATTCAATTTAGAGTTCATTACAAAGATTTAGAGACATAGAATGAAGGCTTTTAATCTAAGCGGGAGATGATAGGATAGAGAACCAAGTTAGGTTTTCAGATTCTAGTAGTAATACTAGTGAGTTCTAGAACAAAGCTAGGGGGAGGCAGATACCTGACCCATTCTTATCTTAGTATATTCCTTGTACATTAGTCATTGTGACACTCTACACATGTCTTTCATGTTAGTTCCAATTCAGTTTAGAGTTCATTACAAAAATTTAGAGACATAGAATGAAGGCTTTTAATCTAAGCGGGAGATGATAGGATAGAGAACCAAGTCAGGTTTTCAGATTCTAGTAATGAAACTACTGAGTTCTAGAATAGAGCTAGGGGGAGGCAGATACCTGACCCATTCTTATCTTAGTATTTTCCTTGTACATTAGTCATTGTGACACTCTACGCATGTCTTGCGTTCTAACGCCATGATCATAACTCATATTCATGAAGTTCATACAAAATTATGTCTATTTTAGTTCCTAATATAAGGAGTAATAGTTCACTCAGTAGTTTGAATCATACTCCATTAATCTATGGGTACCAGTCTCATGTCATACACTCATGTTTTATAGTATGCTCAGTTTCAGGTACTCATGATATGTCCTTAATGACTAGTGATATCACACTATGTCATGTATGCTCTCAGATCAGATCTCTTGAACAAGTTTGTTCCTATTATATTTTACTCCTCAGTCCCCAGTTGAGTGTCAAAGCTATAAAATATCCTTAAGTTAAGATTTCACAGTATCCCTCGTATTCCAGATCCTCATGTTCTAGTTCTTTAGTGACCTTTCTTATGCTTTACGATTTTTGATGGCAGTTGAGGGATAGGCTGGAATGATTTGTTGATATACTTGTATATAATGACTTATGGTGATTAGTGACTCTTTGATTAGAACTTAAGATTGATTGTTTGAGGTAGCAAGAAGAAGTGCATATTTGGGGGTAACAGCTCCTAGTGGATATATAGATCATGTGGTTGAGACCAGTATAGTCATTTTAGTAGTAGAGCTTTATATCTTTAGGTTAGGCTTGAACAGAGTAAGAGCATGCAACTAGACTTAGCCTTTTTCATCCTTATATAGTTACCCTGAGAGGGATAGAATTTTTAATTAGTTTAAGTGTAGTGTTTTCATAAGAAGTAGCATGGTTGAGAAATGTTTCTATGTTAGAAAGTTATCAGTTGCATTACTTAAGGTATAGTAGTCCTAATCCTGCAAACTGCCCAAGATGCCCATGTTTCATAATAGATAGCTCCAGGCCAAAGATGTCTCATGTTCAACTCTAAGTTGTTCCTATTCTATGAGCTCAGATTGGCAGACTATGATGCTCAAACCATGTTGGAACCTTAATTCAGATATCTTACTCAGATCATGCCTTCAAGTTATTCCCCTAATGTTATTAGAACTTCTTACAATGAGTGTTGGAGGAATTAGATATTTCTTTCTTAGTGACTCTTAGAAACTTTTGCTACATGATCTATCACTCCGCTGTCATATGTACATGTTTGTGTTATAAATGCTTCAGTGAGTTACTAACTCTCAGTGTGAATCAGTATTTATAGCCTGTAATTAAGTTCAGAAAATCAGACAGACAATTCTAATTGTTTCGCGTCCTTCTTTCTAGTCTTACTGTCCTAAGTTTCATGTATATGCCTATTCCATGCAGTTCCTTATTTTAATTAATGCTATGTGTAAATTCAATTGAGTCTTTACTTCCAATACAAATCAGTCCCAACCAGGACAGACATCCGAATTCAGAAATAAGTTATCATGCTAGTGATGCAGCTTCAGAATTATGTCAGACATTACTAGTAAGTTCCCTCATTTTCATTCCTGTCCATGTCTTAGTTAGAGATTCAGTTACCACATTAGTATTTAGCTCTTAGAATTGAGTATTGGGATTGTAACTCTTTCCCTATCCTTTTATCTTAGCTAGTCTTCATTCGAGGATGAATGATCCCAATGGGGAGATATTGTAATACTTCAAAAATCTAAGTTAAGATCTGAACCATTCTTCAAGTATATTTAGATTCAAACTTAATGATTTGGTAGCATGAGAAGTGCTTTAGATATGAATGGAGGCAATAAGTAACTCCTAGCGCTTAGTTAAGTTGAAAGCTCCCTTATCGATCGAATTCTTGTATAAAATCTTACTAGGGTCAACTTAAAAGGGGCATAAATCCTAGCATATAATATTTTTGTAGTACAATACCCACCAAATAAAAGGTCTTTAAGTCTTCTTTCCAATGTCGTTGACTGTTTATCAATCTAATATCGGAGTAGAAATTTATGCTCAGTTTACCAGAAGGTGTGTGTCTGCCATAGTGTGATGACTCGGTGTGATGAGCCTTCACACTTGTGACGGTCCGTCAAGGCATACCACCAGGTTCAACTAGTAAGACCAAAATTTGGTCATGTTTTGACAGTTCGGAGTGACGGTTCATTAAAGGTTTGATGGTTTGTCACCTGAATCGTCAGACGGGAATGTTCTGAACTGTTAAAATGTTTTCAAAGGGTTTTTGGTCTTTTTCCACTCTTTTAGCACTAAAACTACTTCATTTTGGCTATTCCAAGGTTGAATATTAAGCCTAAACTACCCCAAATCCCTCATTCCCTCCAAATCAATCTACACTTAGAAGAAAATTAGAGAAACGGACGATTTCTTCCTCTCCAAAGGAATAAAGCTAGGGTTCATCAATCTTCAATCTTCAAGTCCAAGGTTTTCACTTTCAGGTATGTGGGATTTCATCAGTGGGTTCCATATCACCCATTGAGTCCCTAATTAAACCCAATTCCTCAGTTTAATTCATCTCTCAGAGCTTAGTGTTTCACGAAACGTATGAATTTCTTAGTATTTTAGTTCCTCTTCAGTATTATCAGTTTTGTAAACCTTCAGAGTGATTTTCGATAAAGTATATACTAAAAGTATTTTCAGATAATACATACTAATCTATTATTAGTATCTTCATGAGTCAGGATTCAGGGTTCATGTCCGGCTTTATAAATTCCTTCCAAATCTTAGTCCCCATATGTTTCTTTTTATGCATTTACTCAAGCCATCTCATGTCTCCCATAAACTTACAAGTATCATGATTCAGAAATACATGATATATATATATATATATATATATATATATATGTACTCACAGCATAACTAGGAGCTTCGACTCATAACAATAAGATGCATAACATGCATGACATCCAGATATGCCATCAATGCCTTTGAATATTTTTCCCAAAAGTAAGTTTCATGATTAGTATGTTAACCATCAATGATTGTGGATTAGTTTTCTTATAAATGCAAAGTTTACTAGTAGTATGGCAGTCAGGTATAACATCTATACTTATGGACAATTTGACATTCAGATATGTCACCATCAGTATTCTCAGGAGCTATCAGTTATATTCAGTTGGGAGCAGTACTTAGCACCGAGTGGACACAAGGATGAAGGCTCACCCATCCATTAGGCTGAGACCTTTAGTAGCAGTCCCTCAGTCACAGAACTATGTGCCACTATAGTTTTATTTATCCCTCTCAGTGGGCATTTTCTCTCAGATTATTGGTACCGCATCATATTAGATCAGTCTTTATACCCTGGCAAGGTATATTGGGTCATTTTTTATGGATATTATACATCAAACTCCATGTTTAGCTCATATCATTATATGTTGGTTAATAGTATCTTCCACAATTTTAGATTTCAGTATTTGCATGACGTAAGTTCAGTATAGTTCACAGTATTTCAGTTATCTTAGAATATTCATGTAATCAGTATTTATGCTTATTCAGATGGGTCCTTGCAACTTAGTATACATCAACATTATTTTGTTTTAAATATTTTATCATCAACATGCCTAGTTTGTATATCACTTTGCAGTTTAAGAATATCCTGGTGTTTTCACACTCATACTTATCATTCAGTGAATCATTACAGTGTAGCTCATATCAGTTTTATAATCAGTTATTCGTAGTGCATATCTCACATGCTCAGTATTTTCAAAAGTAATGATAGCATACCTCTTATACCTACATTTTTCATGTAATGTATACTCAAGGACTTACTATCAGGATCATAGTTAGGCTGATCACAACATCCAACCAGTAGGTGATGAGTTCTCTTAGTTTGAGAACTCAAGTTAGTTGCAGTTCCCGTATTTATTTCTATTTGGATGTATTGATTAGGGATAGTTAGGGGTCATATCTCGTCTACCTATAGTCAATATTAGTAGTGGCTTCATAAATAGTCAGCCAGAGTTGTTGTATTCAGTTTCTCTTTTTTTTTCTGATTACAGTGTTGTAAACTTTTAACAGTAATGTATTGAACCAATTTATTTCATTATTATGCTTCCACTCAGAAATTATAGCTCTTATACATGCTTATGTTTAGTTGCTCATGCATTATGCCAGTACCATGGGTTATCTTGGGATCACTTGTAGTTCTATGAATCGTGTTGCTACTAGGGGATAGTCTCGGATCGTGATAGATATACATGTATATCGATTTTGTTTCCACTTATTATTTATGGTTGTTGATTTCATTCTCGTTTCCATTTTTCTTTTGCCCGTTAGCACGTTACTTGTTGTTCTGGGCTAAGGCTTAGCTTACCTACTGATAGGTTAAAGTAGGTGCCATCATGACCTGAGAAATTGGATCGCGACAGCTTGGCTCTATATTTTTAATGTTTGGTATCAGAGCAATCTTTATAACTCTGCTTTGTGATTTTTCGAAGTTTTCAAATTGTTCAAAAAATGGTGTTTCACAATCTGGATCTGTAAATTCGTAAACCTTTGATATAAATTGGTCTTATAAATCATAAGAAAATAGGTTTTCTAACAATTTTGTGACTTTGTATCGATTTTTCTATCTCTGTAATGATAAAAATTATTGGGTTGAGATCGGATCTGAGGAACACATCTTAATGAAGAAGAAGACTGTTTTTTAGCCCCTTAAAAAAAGTCCAAAGTATTTTTTTGATAAAACTGTCATTTGAAAATAAAATGCAAAACATTTTTTATGGGACCACTATGATAGACGTGCGTCATCCTGTACACATGTCTTTTATGTGAAATAGTATAGTATGTTTTTCTTTATATCTTGTACAAACGAAACTATTCCCAAGAATGCTGAAAGCTTACCCTATTTATCACATCTTATTAATTTTTATTTTTATGTGTTATGTGACTGCAAAGTTTTGATCAAAGGCATTTTTTATATATATTTTAAATGTTTCTATTACAGAGCACTTTCAAGTTAAAGTGATTCAATTACATAATTTTTATGCATGTATACTTTCGTTACTTTAAAACATACGGAGATATTTAAGTACACGATATTCAATTTTGTGGATAAAATACTTCTAGTGATTCATATAATTTTATTTTAATTAAGATTTAGCCACAACAAACTTGATCAAATGAGATTATTTTTAAAAAAATTTAGAATAACATAAAAAAATTATAGACATTAAATAATGATTAATGTCTAAGTGACCTATAGTTTTGTTTAATTGAAGATTTACGACAACATCTTTAATTGAATAAAATTTTAAAAGTTAAGGATCACCTAAAGAAATTTTAGATGCTAGTACTGTAATTAGTTATGCACGATATGATAACTCAAGAACGTTTATTATTGGGTTGCATAATTAATTAGGATAAATTGTTAAATACTTTTCATAATTATCCATTGGGATTATGAATGAAAAATCGGAAAAGGGCCTAAAATGCCCTTTACCTATTGAAAATGGTGCAAAAATGTCCTCCATCTACCTTTTGGCTCTATAATGCCCTTCACATCCACCTTTGGGCTCCAAAATGCCCTTCACATCTATCTTTGGGCTCCAAAATACCCTTTATTTAACATCCCCAATATTAAAAAAATTAAAAATATTTCATTAATGAAGTGACACATTCCTATTGGTCCGCATTTTATTAATTAAAAAATCAATATATTTTTTTTCGTGAAGTCTATTTTTTAAATTTCTTGAGATGCAAAGTTGTTAAATAAATTTTATATAATCAATTTCTTCTACTAATTCTTTTTTCAATTAATAATATAACTAATGCATTTAATCTTTGTTGTAACAAAGTACTCTAGATATATCTAATTTCTTCTAATAACTATTTCTTTTTATACAAAAAAATTTATTTTTTCTACAGATAGTATTTAGTATTTTTTAATAATATATATATATATATATATATATATATAATTTATTATTTCTAAAAATAAGGCCCCTCAAATTTGGGGGCCTAAAGCGATTGTCTTTTCTTGAAAGGGAGGAGCCGACACTACGCTGAATACAATATTTTTTATTTATTTAATATTGGTGATGTTAAATAAAGGGCATTTTGGAGCCCAAAGGTGGATGTGAAGGGCATTTTGGAGCCCAAAGGTGGATATGAAGGGCATTATAGAGCCAAAAGGTAGATGGAGGACATTTTTGCACCATTTCCAATAGGTGAAGGGCATTTTAAGCCCTTTTCCGATGAGAATTTAATAGTTTTATCATAAAGATAGAATATCATGTTAGTAAACGATAATTCTATCTAAAGGAATAAGTCTAATTGAATTAAAAACATAGCCCATAGGCAATTTTTATGTCAAAAGATTCAATTTTATATTATTTGCCTCAATTAAGCATGTATGTATGTATATTTTTACAGTTGTGCAACCTGTGATTTTTTTTTGATATCCCTGAATTAAATAATGAGAACTATAAGATCTGAAAGGAGAGAATTCTTCTTCACTTACGGTGCATAGACATTGATGATCCTATAAGGAAAGACACACCACTTATTGATTAAATTAGCACTCAAGCTGAGATTACTCTTCATGAACATTGGGAGCACCCTAACTGTTTGAGTGTTATATTCTAAGACCAAAATCTCTGCTGGTAGTCATGGTTTTGTCGAACAATATAACAATGTCAAGGCATTACTAAAGGCTACTGATGAACAATTTGAGACTTCGAATAAGGCACTTGCCAGCACTTTAATTATGAAATTGTCATCAACGAGGCTTACCTGTGTGAGAGGTGTGCATGAGAACATCATGAAAATGCGAGACTTAGGGCTTAACTAAAGACTTTTTAGGTCGAAATATCTAAAAAAAATTCTTGTTCACTATAATTTGAATGCTCTGCCTGCACAGTACGACCTCTTTAAGATCTCCTATAACACACATAAGGATAAATGGTCTAGCAATGAACTTATGGCCATGTGTATTCAAGAGAAGGATCGATTACTGATGAAAAAAGGAGAAACTACATTCATGACTACTCAAGGAAAGAAGTCTCATCAAGCCAATAAAAAGTTGAAAGAAAAGGCTCCACTTGACTCTGACATCAAGAAAGAATCCAAGTGTCGCTTCTGTAGAAAGAAGGGGCACATAAAGAAGGATTGTGTCAAGTATCAATGATGGCTTGAGAAGAAAGGTACTTCTATCTCTCTTATTTTTTATGAAGCTAATATGATTGATGCTAATAATAACATGTGGTGGATTGATTCTGCTTCTACAATTCATATTACGAGTTCCTCATAGGATTTAACAAACCTGCGGAAGCTAGTGGGAGCTGCAAAGCTTATATTCAGGAAATAAGATGTCGTCGCATGTAGAAGCTATTGGAACATGCACTTTAGTTCGTAGTAGTGGTTTTATTTTAGAGTTGTAAAAGACTTTTTATGTTCCTAACTTTTTTAAGAATTTAATTTCAGCATCAAGACTTGTACCTTTGGAATACTCTTTCTTTCTAGAAGGTTATTCTAATCTATTTATAAATCTAAACTTGTTGGATATGGTACATTGTCTAACGGTCTTTTCTATCTTGATTTACAAAATGACTCCACTCATAATGTTATGCATGTCCAAGCTGGCATTAAATAATGTGTTATGAATAAAGATTCCTCTATTTTATGGCATTGGATATTGGGACATATCTACATAGATAGAATTAAGAGATTAGTAAAAGATAGAGTACTTAGTACTTTAGATTTTATTGATTTCGATACTTGTGTGGACTACATTAAAGGAAAGCAAACAAACAAGTCAAAGAAAGGTGCCAAGAGGAGTTCAACCATATTACAAATCATACATTCAGATATATGTTGTCAAGATATAGATGCATATGGTCTGAAATACTTTATCACCTTTATAGATGATTACTCACAATATATGTATTTCTATATGTTTCATAATAAAAGTAAAGCATTAGAAGCCTTTAAAAATTTTAAGGTTGAAGTAGAGAAACAATGCGGAAAACAAATTGAGATTGTGAGGACTGATAGAGGTGGTAAGTACTACGGTAGATACATCGAGGATGGGCAAGCACATGGTCCATTTGCGAAATTTCTCCAGGAAAATGGGATTGTTGCCTAATACACCATGCATGGTTCTCCAGATCAAAATGGTGTAGTGGAAAGAAAAAATCAAACATTATTGGACATGGTTCGTAGTATGTCAAGTATCTCTAAGCTACCTAAGTCCTTATGAATTGAAGCTCTTAAGATGGCAATGTATATATTAAATCGAGTTCCAGCAAAGGTTGTCCCAAAGACACCTTTTGACTGGTTTAACGGTTGGAAACTGAGTTTAACACATATTCGCACATGGGGATGCCTATCTAAAATAAGAATCTACAACCTACAATAAAAGAAATTGGATCCTAGGACCATTAGTGGATATTTCATTGGATATGCCGAAGGTCTAAAGGATACAAATTCTATTGTCCATCTAACAACACTAGGATTATGGAATCAAGAAATGTAAAATTTCTTGAGAATGACCTAATTAGTGGGACTGATCAATTTCAGAATACAATTTCTGTAAGAGATCAAACTTTCTCTTCAAGTCAACGATTGATTGTCATACATAACAACCCTCAAGTACAATTGGGTGTTGCACAACCAATCAATGAGATTCCTCAAGTTGTTGAAAATGTATAAGTAGATCAAGTTGTTCAAGTAATTCTAGAAATTATGGAACAACCATTTGAACAACATGATCCTCAGGAAAATATTGGTGCAACATTAAGAAGATCTACTAGAGAAAGAAAATCAGTAATTCCTAGTGACTTTGTTGTGTATTTGCAAGAATCTGACATTGGAGTTGAAAATGATCCTTAGTCTTTTTTACAAGCCATGAATAGCAAAGAGTCAGAATTATGGTACAATGCCATGAAAGAAGAGATAAATTCAATGAAAAGTAATGACGTCTAGGATCTTGTTGAGTTACCTAGTGGTGTAAAAGCCATTGGATGTAAATGGATCTTTAAAATTAAAAAAAGACTTATCAGGTAATATTGAAAGATATAAAGAAAGACTCATTGCTAAAGGATTCACTCATAAGGAAGGAATTGATTACATGGAGACCTTTTCTCCTGTGTCTAAAAAGGATTCCTTGCGCATTATATTGGCATTAGTAGCACACTTCGACTTAGAATTACAACAAATGGATGTGAAAACCACATTTCTAAATGGTGATTTAGAGGAAGATGTTTATATGAAACAACCTAAAGGTTTCTCCTCTAGTAATAGAGAGCACTTGGTATGTAAGTTAAAGAAATCCATATACGGACTAAAACAAGCCTCCCGTCAATGGTATTTGAAATTTCACAATGTTATCTTTTCATTTGACTTTGTTGAGAATATTATGGATCAATGTATATACTAGAAGGTCAGTAGGAGTAAAATATGTTTCTTACTTCTATATATGGATGACATCTTACTTGCATCCATTGATAAGGGAATGATACAGAAGTGAAACAATTTCTCTTTAAAATTTTTGATATAAAAGAAATCAGTGATGTATCTTATGTCATTGTCACTAAGATTCATCGAGATAGACATCAAGGTACATTAGGTCTATCTCAAGAAACCTATATCAATAAAATTTTAGAGAGGTTTTGGATGAAAGATTGTTCACCAAGTGTAGCTCCTATTGTGAAGGGTGATAGGTTTGATTTGAATTAGTGCCCGAAGAATGATTTTAAGAGGGAACAAATGAAAGACATTTCATACGCTTCTGTTGTTGGAATCTTGATATTTGCTTAAGTTTGTACAAGACCTTACATAGCATTTGTTGTTGGAATGTTAGGAAGATATCAGAGTAATCCAGGCCTTGACCACTGGAGAGATGCAAAGAAATTCTTAATATATCTTCAAGGGAAAAAAGACTACATGCTTATTTACAAACGATCAGATGACTTGGAAGTCATTGGCTACTCTAATTCAGAATTTACTGGTTGTGTTGATTCATGAAAATCAACTTTTCGATATATTTTTATGTTAGCTGGTGGAGCTATTTCTTGGAGGAGTGCTATACAAACTTAGATTACTACTTCCTCTATGGAGGCTGAGTTCATTTCTTGTTTTGAGGCTACCTCACATGGTGTATTGTTGAAGAGTTTCATATCTTGGCTAAGAATTGTTGACTATATCTTTAAGCCATTAAAGTTATATTGTGATAATTCAGCTACTGTCTTTTTTGCTAAGAATAACAAAAGTGGTAGTCGAAGAAAGCATATTGACATCAAGTATCTATCCATAAGAGAATGTGTTAAAGATAAGAAAGTGGTCATTGAACACGTTAGCACTGATGTGATGTTAGTTGATCATTTAACTGAAGGTATGTCACCATAGAAATTTAAGAATCATATAGTCACAATGGGACTTAGTTCCACTGTGTAAATTTTCGTTGTAACAATGAATGTTGATGAAACTCTATTTTATATGATATTTCTCGTATTTGTAACTTTGTGCACTTTCAGTTTTACTTTGAGAAATGTCGTTATAGTATGGGCCTAGAATAAACATTGGGTTTATTCATTAAGAAATAAGGGCTAAGACTTAGAAACACGATGCATTGTGATACATGGAAGATACTACTGTATCAAAGGGTAATTATCACATAATTCATGTATTATGATTCTTTTGAAGTATACTTTGGGCTATATAGATTCCGACCAAGTGGGAGAATGTAAGTTCACGTTTCTTTTTGAAAACGTGTGTAAATAGTCCTCCTTATCTAGATCAGTTGTAACTTTTTTCCCCATCTGAAGCTGCCCTAACTGCTGCCCTAAGAAAATTGTTCTAGATGGAAGAATAGTATAAAGGTCATGACACAGTTTTGGGTCCCTAAGTACAGAAACTTGTCTCTAAAATATCACACCATCTACTGAGATATTCTAAGCACTTAGAAGACTCACTGGAAGGGGAAAGCGAACACCGATGACTCCGACAAACTTAGACGAACTCCAACAATGGTTGGAGGTACGCCAACTCTAATTTCTGATGCGCTATTGCTCTGTATTTCTAACAAGAAAAGTACCAAGACTTTTGACGAACTGTAAATTCCCAGAGTGGACATCATACAAGTACTCCTAAGTAAATTTACAATTGTATTACCGGTTGTTCACCCTAACTGTCAAAATACTTTTTTTGTTTTAATTCTTAAGACTACATCTTTAATATCCAAAATCAAAACTTCTCAAAAAATCTGATTTTCATATATTTGAAGTTTCTCAGAACATAACAAGTGAGTTGATCATAATTGTAGTTCTGAACATATCCATTTCACCAAAACCCATCATCCTCATCACAATCCAGTAATTGTAGCCATAATCTAGTGCTAAATCTACATCAAAAAAATATCATGACCTTAGAAACCCTCTATTCACACTTCCAAAGCCATTATTAGTATAAAGAATCTTTAGAAAACACATTTTCACTCACCAAAATTCTGAATATTGACTATCTTTATTCCCCAAAAGGATCTCTACTTGTCCCAAACACACCCTGAGCATTTCCTATCAGAAATTGGCCTTATCCAAAGAGGATACCGCTAATTCCAAGTCTGATAGTACCATTTCATCAAGTTGAAGCTACTGAGTCAAGAACTAATATCTGATTCCATACAAATATTCAAATGTCATACTTCTATCACTATTCCAACAATTATATTATCATGCCAAATATTAGAGAAAACCACTGATCACCCTAAGAGATTCTTATACCATAAGCATATACCGTCTATATATCACTAAACGTCTATGTAGCTCATCATAATTGTCTGTATAGTTTTCATCAACAAGGTAGTATAAATTCAGCCCAAAATCCTCACTAAACATGTAACACTATAAGTCTTTCGATAATACAACTATAAGCCATAAGGCATAGCATAAAACAACCCAATCCAACATAGAAATGCAAAATCACACACATATCACTAATTGTCACCCAAATCAAAACTAAATCTTCAGAAAAGTCACTACTAAGTCCTTCATAAGTACGTGTCGAACCATTCCCCCTTCCACTAATGAATATTCCAACTTATACTGTCGTTTCTAAACTCAAACACTAAAATCCACACAAATCTTTAACTTTGTACTAAGAATCTATACATGATGTCTTCTTGTCTCAACTCGCACCCATCACGCGATGCTACTAGAACTACAAACTCTCAACTCGTACCCATATATGACACGATTCTGAATAATTAGAAATCTACAATATACAAGCCTCTTTTCCACTACCACAAATGTATCCTTACCACAAAAAACCTAAATTCTAATCTAGATCACGTAGGTAATTCCCTTTACCAATCAACTTTAGCCCATTCTCTTGAAGATTCTATAAAATCACATACCATAGTTCACCACAAATCATTTCTCCATCGATCTTATCAAGTCCATCTTTGGAAATCTGATCTTTACTAGTTATCAAATTCAAAACCACCATGAAACTTTTCACAACACTTGACTCAAACATCTGCAGACTTTTTTCTCTAAGCATACTCAATAGTTTACAATCTATCTAATCAACACATGCTAATATCACCATAACCTGAACAAGACCCGAGTAGTTGTTCTGAACCTAAGTCTCACTTTTTAAAGATAAATTCTTAGCCTTACAAATCAAAATAGATAGCCTTATTCTTATTTTCAAAATGTGATATTGCATCCCCAATCACTTTTACCATTATAAGTTAAACTTTAACTAAATCTACTCTAAAGGTGTTTCAAAACACCATAAGTCTTTGCACAAAAAAGCCCGTCTTGAGAGTAGTAACAAACTACAAATCCTGAACACATAAAAGTGTTTCCTACCTTAGGAGAATATTTTAATCAAAAATCCTTTCAAACTAGTCACATCTTAAGTACAACCCATTATAAATTCTTCTCACCAAATTCACTTAGTAGTTTGGTCATCCCACAAAGTTGATCTTCTTGTCGATATGCTACCTCAAATCACAGATGTACTGGTTCAATCCTGAAAGAAAATAAATCATATGCATAAAGTTCTTAATAACATTTTCATATGATTCCACACAAGTATACCCGATGAAAAACTTTCTTCTCATCATCCCAATATCGATTCACTTCTCTTGGTCTCAATTGATATAGCTATCCCCCAATTAAATCTCTTAAATTCACTTTACAAACTGAATAGGTTAATACTTACCATTCATTCCCCACTTTAATTTCTCTTATAATATATAGCGAAAATTAATTGGTTCTTCAAATTTGAATGTAATGTCGAACTCTATTATCCTAATAGGTGAAACAACTGATAGCTCCTTAAGTAATTATTCCTTACAACTGTTAAATGGTATATCTATTTCCATTCATCACTACCTCTACCTTAGTAGTACCACTTCACAAAAGCCCATTAGATATACCATTTTTCCATAATATAATATTGAGAAAGTTATACCCAGATTGCACCGTACATTTATGCCCATCAAGTAACTGCAATACATAATGAAAGCCACTCACTATCTAGCCTAAAATAATATGTACACTTGTCTTTATCTCAAACACACATGTAAGTACATCCCATGCCAAAAAATATCAATGCGCAATCTATAAAATCTAATCATGAATGGTACTTTCCCCCTCTCGATGTGAAGCCAACAACCATCTCCCTACAAGAACTCTTAAATTTTTTCCCTCATTCATCCTTCATATCACTACATACAAAATTAATTGGCCCTTTCATAAACCTCAGTTAATAGTAAAGGTATCACACCTCATGACTCTAGCTAAGTAAACATATGTCCCTTTATGCCCACTGTATCGTAAAAGTCAAACCATTCAAATTCTCTTTGTTTTGCCTCCACTTCACAAGATAGAAAGTATACCATTCATATGAACCTCGAAAGTATCTATAACACCTCAATCCTCATCATATCAAATCCTTTCTCATGCTTAGAAACCTGTCTTTTTACTCGATCTACTGATCCTTCAAAACTTTAACCTTTTCTTAAAATATTTGTATATGTGCCTATCCTATATCTGAACTGATGAATCATTATTGATACATTTATTCCATAAGACTGTAGTAGAAATTTTGAACTCTGTTAAATCATCTTCGGTCTCATCGTACACTAAGAAACCTATCCTTGACTTCCTTAATTATAGTCTTTAAAGTCACCACACTTATTACCTTGTTATTTCTTCAATCATATCATTTCCAATTGTCAACAGTATTTCAGATACTGTCTATGCCACATATAAACTCTTCCAACCACTGAACACTAATCATAAAATATAAGACATTCATAAAATTCTTCAAACCATTGTTCATATTTTTATATGAATATCCTCAAAGTGCATAATATGAACCACAATCTTACTCAATCTGACTTTGAATCATAAATACAGTCAAAATCTAGCTATATATCTTTCATACTAGTCTACCACTTCCTTCTTAGTACCAGGTCTAGCACCATACCACATGATTTCACCCCTAACTATAAGCGAGCAAATTCGAGAATGTGTCCTTATTACAAGTGATAAAATGTTATGAGTAGATTTTCAATAGTTAGACCAGACTAAGAAAGCACGATAAGGAATAAAGAAATGGAATTCCCTAAAGTCCTATAGCCTCTCAAAGATAAATAAGGGATGTTTGATCCACAAGACTCGACTAGACTCAGCTTGTACTTATGAGACCAATAAACCTAGAGCTTTGATACCAGTTTTTCACAATCCAAAATTCAATTCATGATAGCACCTATCACACCTATCAAGATAGGTAGAACAACCCCAACATAGATATAATAAGAACTAAGTAAATACACAAAAGAAAAGATAAAGGTAAGCCTCAAACAAAAATACAACAAACAATATCCCAAAACATAGTAGTCATAAGTATGTTCCTCTAAAGATCAAATGAGTATCATTATTGCCCAGTGTGACTAACCCGACGTATGGCCTCTTGTTATTATCCATTGGTACCGGTTCAAGCTCGGTACACTCCCATATAGTTACTATGGTCCCTGGATACTGGTTCAGCCATAGGTTACTGACGATTATGTATTTACTTTTCTTGTGTGTCCCACTATCTTATGGGGGAACGATTGGGTTATTGTTTTCTTCAGTTTCCCTTCTGGGCTTATGGGGGCCCAGTTAGATTATGTTTGACTTGTTTGTTTATTTCTGCATTTACTTATTATTCTGTATCGCCTCTACTTATTTCCTTATCACATTTGCACAGCTCACTAGCTATTTATCTTCTGTCATTCTTACCTCGAACTTAGCATGCACCCTCATATTTTAGTTATGTTTATACTATATTGAGCTCAGTCGGTTGATGATGCCTATTGAGTACCCATTGCCCGATACTCATACTATAAATCTGCAACTTTTTCCCTGATACAGATCTGGGCACCAGTCGACGGCAATGACGTGATCCTCTTTCCTTAACACTGATCCAAAAAAGGGTGAGCCTGTTACCATCTGAGGCTGATCCTACTTCATCTACTCTTGTATAGTCTTTTGTACTCAAGATTGTTGTATATGTTGTGTATATTTAGTTTCTGTCTAGTACTCTGGTTGTGTTAGTTATGGCTCTAGTACCGTCCTTACCAGTTCTTGGAAGGGCTTTATCTATATACACTGTCCTTTTTCTCTGCTGTCTCAGCATGTATATATTGTACGTTAGTTTTTGTGCTTTTTATTTTCATCTATTAACTGGTTACTGCCTCTTAGCCCGTTGCTTGCCATTTTGAGCTATGGTTTGGCTTGCCTATTAGTGGGATACGGTAGGCACCATCATGAATCAAAAAATCAGGTCGTGACAGCTTGGTATCAGAGCCTAGGTTTCACCAATATTGTTGGTACTGGAGCCAATGTTTAGTAGAGTCCCACAGATCGATATGGAGACGTCTATATCCTATCTTTGGGAGGCTACGAAACAATTTTAGGAAAAATCTCATCTTTTTTATTCATCTCCAAGCATTGGGTCTAAGTTGGTCTTAAACTTTATTTGGGTCACTCTTTCGCAGATGTCTAGGACGCGAGGAGCGGCAGCCGGGGATTAGAACCCCGAGGCCGCTACTAGACCTCCAGTTAGGAGCATGTTATAAGTTTGGGTTTGTTGGTTACTTCACTTGTGAGTGTCCCTGATGTGGGATAATTGAGTCATCAGTGCAGACTGCATAGCCGATCAGAGCAGTACCGCCTTCAGCTAAGAGTGGTGCACAGGGTTCTAGAGGTAGTCCTCAATGAGGTAGGACAGGTGGTCAGGTAGGCACCCAGTCCGGTAGCGGACAGGGCAATTTTTATGTTATACCGTGTTGGCCAGAGACTGAGGCTTCGGATGCTATGATCACAGGTATGATTTTTGTATGCCATCAGCCAGCTTCTATTTTATTTGATCCCGGATCCATATTTCATATGTTTCTGCTTATTTTGCACCGTGGTTGGGTTTGTGTTCGACATCTTTATCAGTGCCTTTACGTGTAGCTACCCTCGTGGGTGATTTCTTAGAAGTGGATTGGGTATATAGATCATGTTTGGTGACTGTTCTGGATTTTGATACTCAGATTAATCTCATTGTGCTAGACATGGTAAATTTTGATGTGATTCTGGATGTTAACCGGTTAACCCCTTACCACGAAAGCTAGGATTTCTTTGCTAACACAGTCACCTTATCCATGCCTGGCATACCCCCGATTGTGTGGCAGGGTTCTTTTAGCTGCGCACCGACGGGGATTATTTCTTACATTCGAGCTAGAGGACTGATATCGAGGGGTTATGAGTCATTCCTTGCTTATGTTTGGGATGTTAGTGCTGAGAGTCCTTCGCTTGACTCCGTTCCTATTGTTCCTATGTTTCCACATGTTTTTCCTACCGACCTACCTGGCCTTTCTCTTGAGCGTGATATATAGTTTGTTATTAACCTTGAGCCGGGCACCCGACCTATTTCTATGGCGCCATATCGCATGGCTCCTGCCGAGCTGAAGGAGCTAAATAGTCAGCTTCAGGATCTTCTGGGTAAGGGTTCTATAGGACTAAGCATGATATACGGACCCAGTATACCTACCTATTTGAGCTTTTAGGTATTTCCTTATCCTTTACTTTCTCGGACAAAAGTCTTTTTAGAAGTGGATGATGTAATAACCCTTTTGGCCATTTCCCTTGTTAAGTGCGTTTTCGGCATTTAAAGCTTTCCTATAACTTCTCCAAGTTATTTATGACTTGCTGGGACTGACAGTTCAATTTTCAGGCAGTTCGTTTGAGAATTTTATTAATACCAAGCGTGTTATGAAATATTTAAATTAAATTAAAATTTGGTAGAGATATATTTTACTACCTTAGTAAAATATTTTAGATGTTTATGCAAAACTTTTAGTTACAATACACTTATATGATTTTATAACTTATTAATATTTTAAGCGGAGATAGTAAATCTAGATATGTTAAAATAATATCATTATTTTATGGAGATTTTATTCAAAATATTTTTCTATTAATTATGGTATATTCAAAATGTTGTATTTATTTTACCACGGACCTATACAATACCCAAAAATACACATAGTGGATAAATAATTGAAGGGGGGAGGGGGGTTTGCCGCCTCCACTTTCTCGTGGAGGTGGAGGAAAGTGTATAGAAATTAGGATCTAAAGAGGTTTCATTCACCTACACATGCATACATATAACTTTATACATTTATATTACATCTTACCGTAAACAAGAAAAAGTTTTCATCACTTTTGTCTACTAATTGAAAAGTATATAAGCTGTAACATATTTCCTCTCTACACATAGATGTATATATATTAATGTAAGGATGAAATTGTGGCAAAAAAATATTTTGATGCTATATTTGACCTCCAAAAGTAAAATATCTACGTCAAGTTATTCTAGCTCGGGTTCTAGTAGGGAATTGTTTGTGGACATGTAATCGTCGTTATTTCGGTAAGTTTCATTGTTTTTGTGGTGTAGTTTTCTATATAGTTGGTGGTGCTGATATTTGGGGTTGTTTAGAGCTGAATTTGTATGACTATTGGTCACTGAGCTATTTGGGATGCTGTTATGGTTTCGCGATTCTGCAAGTGGGCCCCACGTGGGATTTTTGGTCATTTTCAGACGTGAGTAATATGGGTGTCAATCTTCATATTTTGAGATGTAGTTTATTGTTTTGATAGTGTGGCATCAGTCGGAGGCCTCTCGGAAGGGGAAGACTCCTGTTTAGCAGGCTTCGGCAGACATTCAGCGACGTCCAGGTAGGCAAGGCTTACCTTATACCTAGACTGATTTTATTTATAGTATTTGCATGCTATTGTGCTAGTGTTTGGGCTGATAGTTGTAGTTTTTCATTGGTTTGCTATAATTAGGCATGTTGGGCCAATTAAGGCCCTGTTCGGGTATATTTTAGGCCCGTTATCCTTGTGGTATACCATAAATACCTTTCTAAATTAGTTAATGTTGCGAATGCTATTAGTTGGGAACTGGGGAATCTTTGTCCAGACTAGGATATGTTTAGCCCAGACTTGGTTTTGGGACCCTATAGCAGGCCCCGCTACCCTTCACAGTCGGTATAGTTAGCTTTAAACATTGTTAGGCTTAGTTAAGCCCTGAGATGATCTTTTAGAATAACATTTCCGTTGGTTTACCCCAGTTATATGATTTTACCCTATTTGGCCTTATTAGTCCCTAGTAGCTTAAATATGATGGTTACTGACTATTATGAATTTCGATTCGAGTCCGGCCACTGATTCAGATATGATGGTAAATGACTATTATGAGTTCCAGTTCGAGTCCGGCCACTAATTTAGATATGATTGTTACTAATTATTAGGAGTTTCGATTCGAGTTTGGCTACTGATTGTGATCGAGTGCTCTAGTACTGGGTATCGTGGTTCTGATATTGTGATTCACTGAGTTCCAATTTAAGTTCGGCATCTGTCTATGAGTTCTGAGATGTACTATATATGTGGCCTCTCGTTATTACCCACTGTGACCGGTTAAAACGCGGCATCTGGCCTCTTGTTATTACCCATTGGAGCCAATTCAAGCCCGGTACACCCCCCGATAGTTACTATGGTTCCTAGATATTGGTTCAGCCACAGGTTATTGACGGTTCTGTATTTACTTTTCTTGTGTGTCCCACTGAATTATGGGGGCACGGTTGGATTATTATTTTCTTTAGTGTGCCTTCTGGGCTTATGGGGGCCCAGTTAGGTTATGTTTGACTTTTCTGTTTATTTCTACATTTACTTATTATTTCGTATTGCCTCTACTTATTTCATTATCGCATTTTCACAGCTCAATAGCTATTTATCTTCTGTCATTCTTACCCCGGACTTAGCATGCACCCACATATTTTAGTTATATTTATGATATATTGAGCTCAGTTGGCCGATGATGCCTACTGAGTACCCATTGCCCAGTACTCACACTGCACTTCTACATCTTTTTCCCCAATGCATATCTGGGCACCAATCGACGGCAGTAACGTGATCCTCTTTCCTCAGCACTGATTTAGAGAAGGGTGATCTTGTTACCGTCCGAGGCCAATCCTACTTCATCTACTCTTGTATAGTCATTTGTACTCTAGATTGTTGTATATGTTTTGTATATTTGGTTTCTGTCTAGTACTCTGACTGTGCTAGTTGTGGCTCTAGTACCGACCTTACCAGGTCTTATGAGGGGTTTATCTATATACACTGTCTTCTTTCTTTTCTATCTCAGCATGTATATATTGTAAGTTAGTTCTTGTGCTTTCTGTTTTTATCTATTATTGTTGCTATGCCATCTTCATCTCACATTCTTTTGGTTTTTGCCTCTTAGCCCGTTGCTTGCCACTCTGGGCTATGGCTTGGCTTGCCTATTGGTAGGTTACGATTGGCTCCATCATCACTCAAAAAATCAGATTGTGATAATTAGAGAGACCATGATCTTTAGAGAGATTGAAGGGATAAAGAAAGAGATAGAGACCGTGATTGAAGTGAAAAAGAGTGTGACTGTGATAGATGCATTCCTCCACATGATCGGGCCAAAGGTAAAGAGGCAACCTCTAATGATCCAGAGAAGTATAAGAATGAATATTTGCTTGTCATTTCCTTATGGGAGGTGAATGAAGTGATAAGATGTTAAGGGAGATGAAAAGTGACTTTTTGCAACTCAATCAAATAGTCACTTCATACTCGGCCTCAATTAAGAAACTTAAAGCACAATTGGGCCAAATCTCGACCCAATTAAATGCAAGGCAAAAGGGGGGTGTACCTAGTGACATGGTGGTGAATCCAAAAAATTATGCTCACGTCATGGAAATTGTCACTAGGAGTGGTAAAACTCTTAAAAATGATGTGGTGAATCTTGATGAAGACCCAAATGAGAAGGGAGTTGATGGACAAGCTAGTGGAAAGAGAAAGCGGCTTGATAAGTCAAATGATGATGTTACTATCCCAAATGAGCCAACTATTGAGAAGCCGAGAGTAGTAGAAGAGAAGGTTGAAGCCGAAAAAGTACCACAAGTGGTTGATGATAATGTTTCAAAACCGAATGGAAGTCTGGTTATCTTAAGGCCACAAGTTAAAATCCCTCCTCTATTTCCACAAAGGCTCAAGAAGAAGAAGGATAATTCAAAGTTCAAAAAGTTTCTTTCAAAATTTAGCAACCTATTGATTAACATGCAGTTGTTGAAAGCCTTACAAAAGCTGCCCAGGTATGCTAAATTCATGAAGGAGTTTTTAACAAAGAAGCGAGTCATGGATTTTGAAAATTGAAGTGACCCATAGTTGTAGTGCGATCATAGCTAGCATGAAGGTTGTGAAGAATATGGATCCAGGAGCATTCACCATCCAATTTACTATCGAGGTGTACAAATTTGGAAAAGCTTTATGTGATCTTGGGGAGAGTATTAATTTGATGTCATTTACCGTGTTTTGAAAGATAGGTTTGGGTGCTCCTAAGCCGACTATAATGAGACTTTTAATGGTCGACCGTTCTATAAAGAAGCCCGTGGGAGTTTTGTATGTTGTACTTGTGAAGGTGGACCATTTCATTTTTCTGGATGATTTTGTGATCTTGGATTGCAAAATTGACTATGAGGTCCCTATTATTATTGGTAGGCCATTCTTGGCTACCGGACGGGCTTTAATCGATGTTGAGTGTGGTAAAATAAAATTCTGAGTAAAAAATAAAGAAGTGTCATTCAACATATGCAAGTCCATAAACCAACCAATGGATTTGCAAGTCATCTCCATAATTGATGTGATTGATAATGAAGTGGTTAATTTTATGGAGAAAGATTTTGTTAGTGGGCCTTTGGTGGGAGTTTTGTGGAACCTTGTGATTGTAGAATATTATGAAATAGTTGCATCTTTGAAAGGTCTTGGGTCCTGCACTAGAAGTCCTTGCAAGTTGGACCTTGACCTGAAAAATTAGGAAACTCCCCCCGCTAAGCCTTCAATTAAAGATCCACCACAAATTGAGCTTAAACCATTGCCACCTCTTCTTCATTATATGTTTTTTGGGGGAAGGTGAGACCTTACCTATTATTGTTGTGGGAGACTTGTTGTTTTGGAAAGTTGAGGCATAGAAGTCGGTGGTGAGACGGTATATTAGGGCTCTTAGATGGACCATAGCCGATATTATTGGGAACCTCCCCGGTATATGTACCCACAAAATCAAACTTGAGCCCCAGTTTGTAGCAAGTGTATAACATTAACGGAGGTTAAACCCTCTAATGCAAGAGGTTACGAAGAAAGAAATCATCAAGTGGCTTTATGCGGGTGTTGTCTATCCTATCTCGGATAGTACTTGGGTAATTTTAGTTCAATGTTTCCCCAAGAAAGGTGGTATCACGGTGGTCCAAAATGAGAACAATGATCGTATACCCATCAGTCCAGTCACAGGTTAGAGAGTGTGTATTGATTATCAGAAGTTGAATTCATAGATGGAAGGATCACTGTCACATGCCCTTTATGGATCAAATGCTTGATAGACTAGAGAGAAGGAGTTGGTATTATTTTTTTGATGGTTACTTGGGCTAAAATTAAATTTTAATAGCCCCCGAAAACCAAGAAAGAACCACATTCACATGTGCCAGTGGAATATTTTCCTTCAAGCGCATGCCCTTTGGGGTATGCAATGCACCTGCAACTTTTCAACGGTGTATGCTTTCTATCTAATTGGACATGGTGGAGGACTTAATGGAGGTATTTATGGATGATTTCTCAATTGTTAGTTATACATTTGAGGGTTGCCTTGAACATTTGGAGAAGGTGCTTAAAAGGTGTGTGGCAACCAATCTCATTTCGAATTGGCAAAAATGTCACTTTATGGAAAAGGAAGGGATAGTTCTTGGACATAAGATCTCGGGCCAAGGGATCCAAGTTGATCAAGCAAAGATGGAGGTCATTTCTCCTATATCTATCAAGGCTGTGAGAAGTTTCCTTGGCCATGAGACAGGAGATTCATTAAAGACTTCTCTTAGATTGCTTACCCTATGTGTAAGCTTCTCGAGAAGGAAGCAAAATTTAAGTTTGACGGGGAGTGTGTGAGAGAATTCAACTGCCTCAAAGAGAAGCTTTTCTCGGCCCCCATTATTGTAGCCCTTATTTAGTCACAACCCTCATCTGTGATGCAAGTTGATTTACACTAGGTGCGGTGCTTGGCCAAAGAAAGGAGAAACTTTTTCATTCTATCTACTTTGCTAGTAAATCATTGAAGAATGCACAAAGGAACTATACGGTTATGAAGCAAGAATTACTAGTGGTAGTTTATATGCTTGAAAAGTATCATGCTTACTTGTTAGGCACAAAGGTTGTTATACATACCGATCATACCGCCTTACGGTATTTGATGGAGAAGAAGGAAGCCAAGCCAAGGTTGATAAGGTGGATTTTTCTATTACAAGAATTTGACTTTAAAGTCAAAGATAGAAAGGGATGCAAAAACCAAGTGGTGGACCATTTATCTTGCCTTGAATCTAATGATGTGAGGATGAAGGAATAGAAGATCAATGACAATTTTCCCGACAAGCTTGTCATGGATCTTTTTGGGAAGTTGGTGCGGTGGTATGAACATTTTGCAAATTATATAGTATGTGGGGTACTACCCGAAGACTTGAATTATTATCAAAAGAAGAAGTTCCTCCATGATGTGAAAAGATATTATTGGGATGAACCCTATCTCTTTAGGGAGTGTGCAAATGGAGTGATTCATCATTGTTTCATGTGCGTACAGCTGCAAAGGTTCTCCAAAGTGGATTCTATTGGCCGACTTTGTATCGTGATACACATGAGTTGGTACGAGTGTGTGAGCAATGCCAAAGGCAAGGGGTATCTCAAGGCAACATGAAATTCCCTTGCAACTAAGCGTGGATGTGGAATTATATGGTGTATAGGGATTGGACTTTATGGGACCCTTCGTGAGTTCATATGGGAACCGTTACATCTTAGTAGCGGTTGATTATGTTTCCAAGTGGGTCGAAGCCATCGTATTGCCGAAAAATGAAGTTAAAAGTGTTACTCGATTCATGAAGAGATACATTTTTACCAGATTTGGTACTCCATGTGCTATCATGAGTGATGGGGGTTCTCATTTTTGCAACTATTCATTTAGTTCTTTGCTTACCAAATATGGAGTCATGCAAAAAATGGCTTCTCCATACCATCCTCAAGCCAATGGATTGGCGGAAGTGTCTAATCAAGAGATAAAGGAGATTTTGGCAAACGTCGTGAATGCGAGTAGAACGGATTGGTCACGGAAACTTGATGATACTTTGTGGGCCTATAGGACCGCATTTAAAGCCTCCATTGGTATGTACAGATATCAATGGGTGTTTGGAAAAACTTATCATCCTCTTATTGAGTTAGAACATAAGGCGTTGTGGGCCTTATGGAGGTTGAATATGAATTGGGAGGATGCCTCCAAGTCAAGAGTAAACTAACTTCAAGAGATTTGTGAATTTTGATTGAGAGCTTACAAAAGTTCTACTCTCTACAAGGAACGTATGGAGAGGTGGCAAGATGATAAGATTCTAAAAAGGGAGTTCAAGGTGAGTGATAAGTTCCTATTGTTTAACTCGAGGTATAAGTAAACTAAAAACTAGGTGGCCGGCTCCTTTCAAAGTGGTGCTATGTTTCCTTAGTGGAGCAGTTGAATTGGAGAATGACACGGGATCCCGATTTACCGTGAATAGGCAATGAGTTAAGCATCACCATAGATTGCTCCCAAAGGCAGATTTCTTGGAGGTGATCTACCTCGATGATGCATGATTGATGGAGAAAAATGTTATACCACAATGATAACTAAGGAGCTTCTTGGGAGGCAACCCAAGTTTATTTTTGTCTCTTTGAATAACATTTGTTGATTTGTGTAGGTATGTGATGGAGTTAGAAAACAGGAAACATGACTGAACACAAGTCGAAGAGGAAGAAGTGGGAAGATCACGAACCAACCTCCAAGTGGAAGGCTTTGGCTATATGCAGAGCAATTCGGTGCATCGCTGAAGCCCCTCGCCAAAATGATCCCCCACCATAAAGCAAACTGGCAAAATCAGCAATGTATGAGGTAAATTGGTGCTGCGCTGACAAGTTCGGCGATGGATTGACCATCACCGAGCTGCTTCTCCAAAAAAAAAAAAAAGGTCCTAGGCCTTGAATGTTGTTACATTTGGCGACAGAGCTCCAAATTGGTGCATCAACGATGTGTTCCGTGATGGAAAAAGAATCACTGGAAAGGTCAAACTTAAAACTTGACGATTTGACTTCTTGACTCTTGACCTTTCATTATCCTCTGACATTTAGCTTTATTCAAAACCTTTCTATTTTTATCTTTCCCTTTTCTTCTTCACTTTATCATATCAACACACACTCACATACTCCTACACTAAAGATTCCTTTGCACTACCACCACCACACGCACATGTCGTTCAGTGAAGTTCATAGTTTTCTCATCTTCTTCATTAAAGTTTCTACAAGTTTTGAAGGTTAAATATAAATTTATTCCTTTAATTATATTTTGTTTCATTCAATTATATGTTTAGAATTGTTGAATTGTGTTAAAATACCAGTTTATTCATTTTGAATGTGTAGTTAATTGGTTGTTTGCTTTGAAATTTGAATGTGACTAGAATAGGATTGTGTTGTCAAAATTGATCTTTAAATGTTGAATATATGAGCATGATTGCACTTAGCATATTTGTTTGTGCTTTGGGTGCCAAAAAAATTATTGAAATAGTCATTGGTTTAAGTGAAAATCAACTGATTTTGCCCAATGATAGATTGCGTGACGTCGCTCTTAAGGGCAAAATCATCGTATTGTAGTGTAAATAGTTAAATCATGGGGAAGTCTAAGTACCCATGGGTGAAAAGATTGAAAAATTGCCATTGAATAATATGGAGAATCGCGATTTTCAGTTAGGGAGAATGATGATCGGCGATGGGTCGAGAACCTGGGCGATGCGCTAAACTGCATGGTGCATCATCGAAGTGCTCCCTATATCATCGAAAGTCACTGAAAGGTTGGCTAATTAAGGTGTGATTAGGTGATGCCTAGTGATGCTTGAGGGGTATCTCCGAATCCTTCGACGTATTGCCTAATTTTTACTTTCCTTCACTGATTGTTCCAACTAATTTCTCTGCTATTTGGTGGTGAAACATTTCATCGCCGATATGACTGGCCATGCACCAATTTGTTGGATGATCCTTTTCTGGGAAATTTTTGTTTCTTGTTTTACTAACTTTGGCCAAGCCCATTGCTATTCTTGTGTACAGATATGCCTCGTACAAAGCACGTATCCAAGAAATAGCACGTATCCAAGAAACAATCCAAATCTCCTCCATCCACCTTAAAGCTTGCTAAGGGAATCATAATCTGAGAATGAGAGATACCAGACAAGGTCTCCAAGCGTAAAAGGGTTGATGAGGGAAAATCTAAAGGCCTGGTAGTTGGAGAATAGAGCTCAGAGCACAGCTCAAACTCTGAAAGGTAGAACCTTGATTCCTCCGAGGAGAGGGACACCACACCAACTCATGAGCCTCTTTGCACTCTTGAGGTAGCTCCAGCTAAGAGAAATAGGGTTGAGAAACCTTCTACTACTACAGAAAAATCACCTCTACGTCCTTATAGAGGTTGCCATGTGCTCAATCATCTCAAGGTCCCAAATCAACGCTCAATTATTGAGGAGCAGCGGTTTGAATGGCTTGGAAGGCAAGAATCCTTAAGTGTTATCGGCATTGAAATATCATGACTTCTAGGTATTAAGCGAACCCTTGAAAGCTTACATTGAGTATTGGGTTAGAGAATTATACATCGCTTATGGAAAGGTTTTGCCAGAAAGAAGAAAGAGTGGGTCACAAGAGACGAAGGATATTGTTAAAGTAAGATGTCTGAATATTATTTGTGATGGAACAATAATTAATAAGGTCTTGGAGTGTAAGAAAATTAGTAACCACTACTTTGCATCTAGAATTAAGGAGCCTGTGGAGGATGTACGGTCTTAGTTATCCCCTTTGCTGAGTAATGATACCCCCTTGTGGCTTGCACTGGGGGTTCAAATTCAAAAGGTTGACATTCATCTGGAGGCTAGATATTGGTTAGGCTTTTTTTGTAGTAATATATTGCCCTCCCAAAATTAGTCCATCCTTGTGAGTCCTAGGGAATTACTAGTAGGCTCCATCATTTTGAAGGAGAAGTTGAATTTTGGTTTGCTTATTTTCCCTGACATTACTTATCAGACCTACAAAGAGCAGACCTCCCTCACATTTTTGTGTTTGATTACTGAGTTATGTCGGCATGCTAAGGTTCCCTTTTATAATAAGAAAGATTTTAAGTATATCCTTACCTCTACAATGGACAACACTAGGATTGAGCTTGTGTAAGAGATTAAGGAGAAGAAAGCCCGGGTGGATATTTCCCCGATAGTTAATTTTGGTTCTATTGATAGTGGTGCCAACTAGCCCACTCATGATTCTACTTCAGTTCCTTACCCTCCTGGGTTTGTTACCACTCTTACTCTCCTAGTTCCATCCTCAGGTACAACAGTACATCTACCTCACCTAGTGCCCCCGGTCCTCAGGCTTCTACTGCTTCAGTTTCTTCATGAGCCCCATTGACTCAGGCTGACATTATTTGGATGGGGCAGTTATCTTATTGGGGAGATATGAGGTCATCTATATTATATAGAAAGATACCTAGGATGATTGATGCTGCAATAAAAGCTGCCATGGATCCAGTGCATGAGAAGATGTGAGGTTTTTGTGAGATCATTCGACATTTTGGGAGGAGGTTAGATGAGTTAAGTGCTGCACCATAGCCTGCTATGCCTGGGAGTATGACCAAGATGTAGAATGAGCTAGCTTCCCTTCTAAATCATGTTGATAAGCTCTTTTTCCTTGATGTTATACGTTTATGGGGAGCTCCATTTGAGATGACACCTCCAGTTTTAGTACCTGCTGATGATACTGACCCTGTGGTTGAGGAAGAGGAGGCTGATGAGGATGATCATGCTTCGGATGATGAGATAGAGGATTCTGAGTTCAAGGGCTACTTTGAGGATCATGGCTAGATTGGCATACAGGTTGAGCCTAAAATAGTAGAGCAGACAGACATGCAGGAGACTGAGGATGTTGTAATAACTAATGCATTGGAGAGATCGATTTGTGAGACTACACAGATTGGGACCTTCGATTTAGTTGTTGCCTTAGAGATTCAGGACTCTATACCAGATCCTCCCCCATAGACCACCATTAGAGCTGAGCCAGGCACTGATGCCCAGACAGTGGCCACTTTGGTGAGCCAGTGCCATAGGCTTAGTTGCATTCAGGGGGACTCTCACCCTCATTATATTATATTTATTTAGTCTTATTACATTGAGGACAATGCATACTTTTCAGTTGGGGGTGGGGTGTCTATTTATTGGATCTGTAATACTTAGCTTGTGGTGCTGGGCTCTGTGGTGCTGGGCTCCTTTGATACATTATTTTAGATTTCTGGATGTTTTTTATTTTTTTGGTGTGTGCATGTGACATTTGGATATTTTTTTCATTTGGGTTGTAATATTTTTATATTTGGTGCTTTGGATTTCATTGAAGTGTGTGGTGTGTGCAACTTTCATTTCTATATTTTTCTTTCTAGTTTAGTAGTAGTTGCAAATAAAAACTCATTTTGGCATGCATACTTAAGAGGAGAGTGTACTAACGATAGAACACTTTGACTCAAATGGTACGCTTGGGGGGAATTTTCACATGTTCGAATTTTTGAATTGATAAATCATTGTAAGTTGTGTCTATTTTTCGAATTTTTGCCACTTTTAAAATTTTTCCATTGGTTCAGTTAAGCTAGTTAGGCTCTCATTTTTGTGAACACCCATATCTCATTTTGGCTACTTGAATACTTTCCTTGATATGTGCTATAAATGTGATACTTCAATTGAGGAAGAGTGCTTTGAGTATGCAATTGAGTGTCATGTGTGAGTGAGACTTTGATTTGATCTCATGCATTAAGTCCACCTAGAACCTGCCCGATTGCCCTAGTTTAAAAGCAAAAAAGTGTGCGATGTTGAAGTAGTGATATTAGGCCATTTATTGAGAGTGAACCACCATTGTGACTGAATTGAGCCACCCTGTGGTGAGTTGAGTGACCAATGTTGTCTATAACCTTGTTACAAGCCAAAACCCATTTTCCTCATATCCCTCTCTTGAACCAAATCTTCTCAAAGTGTCTAGGTGAGGTTAAAGACCAACTTAGGCCAAAAGCCTAAGTTGGGGTGGAGAATACCTCAGAATTAGTATGTACTTGGTAATTCATAAATTTGGGGATGGCTAAATTTCTCTTCTAATTATCCTTGTATCCATGGTAGATATAAAAAAAATGAGAAAAAGGTCAAAAAAAATCAAAAAAGAGTTAAAGTTTTTTCTTGTTGTAAATATGTGTAGTTGTTTAAAGTTTGGAAGGATAGGAAGAGGAAAAATAGCTTGAAAAGTTTTGAAGAATTGGTCTGTGAAGTGATGTAGGAGAAAATCATGGGAAAATAGATTGAGTGAGGTCTATCTCGATGCTTTGAGGAGGTAGAGTCACTATAACCTTACCTTTCCCTACTTACCCATTGCCTACACTCCAAGACAAACCAAAACCTAGGGGATCTTTGAAGTAGCATGCTTGTATGTGGTGGAATGGAGCTTATAGGCAAGCCTGTGGTGTGGTACTTGTATTCTTGATCATTTTTTCGTGAGTAAATGATGTTAATCCCTAGATTTGATGCCAATGCATGACTTGAGGGAAGGGATTTCTTTGTGTGAGGGCACTTGGTTGTTATTCTTAAGTATTCTTCAATCTTGGTTGAAGTCTATGAGCATATGCTTGGCTTGGTAACATTTAACCAACGTTTGATGCTTGTTGTTCACGAATTAGGTGCTTGATAGGTATAATTTGAGCCATTGTTTTTGAAATCATGAGGGCAAAGTGTTTTAACAAAAATAAGCATGTGTATAAGCTCCCAAGTTGTACCGCTTGTAGGCATTGTTGATTTTGTTGTGTGTGCATTGATTTACTTGAGGAAAAGCAAAGATTTAAGTTGGGGGGTGTTGATGAGCCGTCCAATTATGACTCATTTTACCTAAAAATTAAGAGAAATCATGTCCTCAATGCTAATTTGAATGTGTTTTGATATTGATTTGGTTTAATTTCAAGGTTAAGGCCAAGAAGTAGTAGAAAGGACAAAAAGGAGCCAAAGGAGGCAAAAAGATGGAAGATTGAAGCAAAAAGTGCACAAGAGCATCGCAAGGACCCATCAGTACATCATCGAAGAGACCTGTGGATCGCTGAACAGGTGATTCCATTGCCAATCCTAATAGTTCGGGCCAAGAAATTTTGTGACCAAATGGCGATGCTTCAAGAATTTCGGTGCATCGCCGAACCAATCGGCATACCAAACTCCACACTGCCTAAAGAGATAGAAGCCAACCTATGGAGTATGACATATTGACAGATCGGCAAATTCAAGACGATTTGCCACATCATCGATACCTTTGGCGATGGTGAGTTGCTCAACTGAATCATAATTGGTGGCATTTCTGTAATTTTGAGGCTCGAATTTGCTGAAGCTATTTAAGCCTTTTTGGCCATTGGAAACCCTATCTTTTGTCAATTTTCTAAACCTTAAGCTTGTAATCAAACCCTACTTGTGGTATTAACTACTTTGTGCTTGGAATTCGGATTTCTATTGTGAATCATTTGAATTCTATGGTGAATATAGAAGAAGAATTTGATATATTTCCTCTTTCTTATCCTATGAGTAGCTAATTTCCTAAACTTGAGGTTATGCATTATTGAGTATTGATTTTTGTGTGGGTGGTGATTATTTACCTTTGTATTCGATTGGATGATATGATTTTAGCTAAATCTTTGCGTTTTAATTAATAGGTTGGGGTTGCAAACTTAGCCTATCTTTTGATCTCTTGTGTTGCTTGAAAAAGAAGCCAATAATGATGAGATTTAGTTAACAAAACTTGAGTTACAATCATTTAAGAGGTGACACTAGAAATAGATTACCCATCTTGAGGTTATTGGTTGTTTGGTAGTGTAGACACTTGGGTGTTCGAGAGAAACCCATGTGAAGTTTGGTGGTGGATTGAGAAATTACTATCAATACCTAAGACCAAGCCTAGTCATATCTAGCGATAAAATCCTAGGTGTATTTTTACTCACCCACGCATGTAACTACTCTCAAGAAGGCATAATCCCAAGTGCTTTAACCTATTGATTGCAATCTTATAGCGTTCAATTTGACAACGTAGCATTGAAATTGTTAACCCGATACGTAATTGTTCAAAACAAACCCCCCACTATACTTTATAGTTTAATTTTAAGCATTGCGTACCAACTTATAGTTGCTTGTAAAAAATTGAGAGTGAATCTATTTCTCTCACTCCCTGTGGATTCAATCCCGACTCCTAAGTTGGGTAAAAGTATTGCTAACAACCGTGTACATTCATTAATAGGGTGTATTTGAGTGTTATCAACAGTTTGTCCTATCATACCACGGGTCATGGTATGTGTTCGTTGTATCGAGGATGATTATTTCCAACCCTCAAGACTTTTGACTGCTCTTCAGGATGAGCTTATCGGATGATTCCTCCTAAGAAACAACGGTTCGTTGTATCGATCATCATATCTGACAGCTTGATAGTGCTTTACTAAGATGGCCATAACTTTTTACTCCGGAATTGAATTGAAGAACGGTTGGTGGATTTGGAAAGAAGATTCAAATACCTTTAATTTAATGGGAAGTATGCTACCTAACTCTTTATATTCTAGGAGTAATGATTGTTTGAATTTGATGCAAGAAGAATTCTATACTAAAACTTGATCGGAAGAGGAGTTTTTGATTCAACTAGGTGCTAGGGACTTATTATGACCTCGAATCACATATAATACTATTATCATACTTATATATATGGATTTTGGTAGTTTACATATACGCAATATGAGTGATAGAATGGCTCGTCCTATCTCACAATGGATCATTATGACTGATCGTTGCCAATGGATTAAAACTATTAAGTTTCAAAATTTTGGCTTCTACTCAGAACGAGTCACCAATGAGTCATTGGCACTATCCCTGACTAGTTGTATGGTTCATTCTATAGGGAAAATTTCTGGTTTCCAATTGGTTTTCTATGCTAAGTCTGAGATAGGACTCTAAGGACTTTTTTGGTGTTACGGGTTTAGATTTGTTTGATCTTTATTTTTATATTATTATTTTTATTATTATTATTATTTTTTTTATGGATAATTCTTAATTAGTTGATAGTTAATAGCCAAGGAGACAACAGTAGCAGATACTCAAATATAATGTGCTTTTACATAGGCATATACAGAGGAATCTCTATCTTCTAGCTAGGCTTCCCAAAAATGAAAATTGGAATTATCACTCATCTCATCTTCATTATTTGCCTTTTTTGGTTAATAAGGTAGTTATATATATTGCATCATAACAAAATATCTACAGAGAGAAGTTTTGTGGAACTGCCACCATAGTAGCTGCACTTGGCACGATATTTATAAACTGTCTACCACTACCTAGAGTTAAACTATTAGTAGTAGTATTATACATTGTACTAGGCGCCTGATTTCCTAAGGCATATACCTGTCTAGTAGTCACCTCTCCTTTCTTATCAGCAGTGAAATATCAATCAAGTCCAAAGGAGGAGTCCAAAAAGTTATGATTGTAGTACTGGTAGATAGTTGTGCAGTGGAGGTGGCCCTTCAAGCTAGACTATCTGCTAATCTATGTTTCTCTCTGTAGATATGGACCACCTGTGGATTACCTAGATAATGGAGATGGCACCTGCAATCTCACAAAAAGGAGGAGCTATTAGCATTTATAGTTTCAAATAGGGTTAACAACTACTGGGCATCCACTTTGATCTCAAGTGGATATTGGTGCAGCTCAAGAACAAGTTCTAGACCCTTAAATAAAGCTAAGAGTTCAAGTTGTAAAAGGGCGGGAGGAAGGGTAGTGGAAGTAAATCCCATTATCCAATCACCAGTGCTATTTTGGAAAACCCCACCTAAGCCGAGAAGATTAGATTGAGGGTTAAGCATAGCATCATGGTTTAACATAAAGCATAAATTCTTTGGTGGGTTCCATTTAACATAAAGTGAAAAAGTAGTATGTTTAATAGAAGATTCCCTAGCCAAGTACCAATAGTGGCAAGGTTTGTAGCTTATTCTTTGGATGGAGTAAAAGGTTGTCCCTCAAAAAGGTGTTAGTTGTGATGTGTCCAGATAACCCAAAGATAATAGGGTATAAGGACATTGAAAGGCAAGGAGTTGGAAGGAGCACCTGGGGAGGTGAAAAGAATAGTATGCAGCTAAGAGTGAGAGAGGGGTAAGTTGTTAATGTCAAAGAAAATGCCTAAGCTAGAACCTAGGCTTGTCTAGAACTAGGCTACAGTTGGACTACAGAGGATAAGCTGAGAGATTGTTTCTGAGGTACCAATTTGACATACTTGGTAGTTGGGTGAAGAAATGCATGAGATGTGGTTGAGGTAAGCAAAGGTTGGGAGCCATTCATGAATTAATAACCACATAAAGTGTTTGATCTTTGAGGGAAAGTGCAGCTTCCAAATCCATCCAAAGAAAAGAGGAGGAGTTATGTTCACATTAGCATCCTTAGAGAGAGTTTTGAAGCACGTCAAAATAGTGAACGTTCCCATAATAGTAAGGCCCTAGGTTAAGCAATCATAGGTAGTGTTGTATAGAGGAAAATGGATTGCGGACATAAGAGTAGCAATTGAGGTGGGAAGGGTGAAGGGTAAGGAAGAGAAGTTCCAAGAGTTTTGATAGCAGTAATCGCTAATGTTTTAGTATTCCTCAAAGCATGGTACAGGACCCTGTATAAGTGCCCTATAGGGCGTGCCTGGTTGTATGCAAGGTTGACCCCAAAAATTAATTTTTTTCCCATTGGCTGGACACAAAAGAAGGCCACACTGGCAGTGACCCCAGCCTAGCTGGAGTGTTTTCCAGATAATGGTTCTAACAGTTGATGTAGGAGAACAAAACAAGTATTTATTATGCAAAAGGGAAGCCCAAATGGTATTTTGAGAGTGGAAAAATCTCCAAGCAGTAGATGCAAGGAGAGCTTTGTTCTTGGTCTAAGACGCTAGATTCCTAAGCCTCTATTGTCCTTAAGGGTTATAATTGTTGACCACTTTACTAAATGTAGTTTTATTTTTGAAGAAGTACTCCCCTATGTAAGTCACTCTCATACCTCTATATTCATTGAACAACATGAGAGGGTATTTTGAAAATATGCATGACATGGTTAGCCAAACTATTAAGGACAGACTCAATAAGAGTGACACGACTAGCCGTGCTAAGGAATTAACCTTTCCAACCAGCTAAACAATTTTTAAAATTATCAAGTAAAATACTAAAAGTCTTTTTTAATGGGTCTTAAAGTAATAATTGGGAAACCTTAGTAACAACCAAAGGAGCTCCCTTCTACAATTCCAAAGGAAGAGCATACATAGTCCTTATCCATTTGGGATGTATTTGCTGAGAAAAAGACACTTGATTTGGAGAAATTAATTTTTTGACCCGCTGCAACACTAAATTGATAGGGAATATCCGTGAGTGAATGGCAATAAGTTTCAATGATTTTTGCACATAAGATAATGTCATCCGCAAATAGAAGATGAGAGATAGAAGAGCCTCTAGGACATATTGAGACAGGAGCCCAAAGCCTACTATCTACTGCAACATTAATAGCTCTGGCTAACCTCTCCATGCAGAGGATAAAGATATATGGAGATAGTGGGTCACCTTCGCGAATACCTCGAGATGGAGCAAAGAAAGGAATGACAGTTCCATTGTAAAGAATGGAGATTGAACTAGAGCTAATGTAATACATCATAAGGGTAACCAACTTATCAGGAAACCTAAAATAGATTAGAGTGTCATGAATGAAGGACCATTCCATTAAATCAAATGCCTTTTCTAAATCTATTTTCATAAGCACGTAGGAGGTACTACCATTTGTGTGCTTAAAGAAGTGATGAAGTTCCTGCACCAAAATAGCATAGTTAACTGCACGACGGTTAGTCAAAAACTGGATTGAGTAGGCCCAATATTGTTCGGTAACAGGTATTTTATTCGATTGAAGAGAACCTTGGTCATAATTTTGTAAAGAGTATTACATAGACTTATAGGGAGATATTGAATTATAGATGAGGTTGTGTTGGTTTTAAGAATTAAATAGACGTAGCTAGTGTTAATTTATTCAGGGATATGAAAGTCCCTAAAGAATTAGTTGCAACAATTTTCAACCGACTGGCTAACTAGGTGAAAGTATCTCAGGTAAAAGAAAGGATTTAAGCCATCAGGGCCTGGTGCTTTGTAGGTTAGACGGGCTATTAAGGGGGTGATAGCTATTAAGGGAACAAAGTGAGTAGTAGCTTAGGGAGAGTTGTGGTTTGATAAGGACAAATCAGTGACACAGAGAGAAGAGTAAAAACTTGTCCCTATTATATAACCAATTCCCCATATTATCATGTAAGCTTGTGATATGATTTATATATGATTTATACGCCTTCTTTAGAGAGTAGAAAAGAGGAAAAAATTTGGTAGTTGCATCCCCATCATTTATCCACTAAACTTGGGATTTAAGTTTCCAAAAGTCTTCCTCTATCTAGAGTAAGCATTGGTAGTCATGATTGATAGTTTTCTCCAAATTCTAAAGGAATTGACTAGTGGGGTGATGAAGAGATGCTTGAAGGCCTCCAAGTCATGCCAACAACCTTCATTTATGGGAAAAGATATTTCCAAACATATGTTTGTTCCAATGTTGCACATCATGTTTGAAATAATCAATAGCAGAAAAAATAAGGTGGTTAGAAGCTTGCCATGCAGAGGAGATCAAAGATGGGAAATCAGGATGGGAGGCCCAGATTGTCTCAAGGTGAAATAGCTTATTGTGGACATGGTGGGGAGAAGTGAGTTCAAAAAAAAGTGGTGAATAATCCGAATGGGTTCTAGGAAGGTGACAAATACACTACTAAAATAAACAGGAAAACCGACCACCAAAAGTGACCTCAAGTGGTCGGTTTTCCAGTTTTTTAGACCAAAAAACCTACCTCAAAGTGTGGTAGGTAAAATAGTGGAAGCTTTCAAAAAAAATTATCTATTTATATATCGATATTAATTATATTATAAATAAAAATATTTATAATAAGTTTTTTTAAATTAAATAAGAATTCCGACCAGACAGAGTGGTCAGTTTTATATTTATATAATTTTTTTAATTTAGAATACCTACCACAAGGGGTCGGTTTTATTAAAAAAATTAAATATTTTTAATTAAACCGATCACTTTTAATAGTTAAATATAAAACCGACTATGTAATTTTTAGAAAATCAACCACAAGTGGTTGATTTTAACCAAAATTTTAGAAAACCGACCACCTGTGGTCGGTTTTTCTAGAAATTTTGTAAAAACAATTATAGCATATATGCTGCATTTTCAATATAAACTTGCTAATACAATACAACCCACCAATTAAAAAACATTCAAACATCTCCTTAAACATTCAATACAACCCACCAATTCAAAAACATTCAAACATCTCTTTAAACATTCAAATATTAAAATCAAAACATTCAAACATCAAAGTTTACAAATAAAAAATAAACTAAAACTCATCCTCATGCCCATCATCCTCAACATCATCCTCATCATCATCAAAATCATCCTCTTCCTCTGTAGTGTAATCATCAAGTGAGCTTAGGCCTCTCACAGCCCAATGTGCATCACCAGGACACAGAGGAAGTATCTGCGGAGAATGACGAAAACTATTTATCTGTTCCTACAATATTTTCATTTGCATAGTCATTTCCTCTTCTCTCTTCCTCGTCCTCTCAGCATTTTCCTCCTCTCTCTTCCTCGTTCTATCAGCCTCTGTATCATTTTGACTAATGAGCTGAGCAACCCTATTTTTTAACAAAATAATGGTTTCTCTATCAACTGGTGGGGTAAAATTTTCCGTAAAGCATTTTCTTGAGTAGCCGTAGACATTACCCCTAGCTGGTGAACTCGCATACTCTTGCCAGCACTTCTCCTCTACTTCTTGAGGTAGTGGGTTCCCCTGACTTTTCGGAGACTGAGTCCCACGTAACTCACTAACCCTCAGCATATATGTTTCCTATATTTAAAGTAAAGTGAAACATTAGTAATAAAATGATACTAAACTATTCAAATTTAAATATTATCAAATTCCGTAAAAAAATATTATAAGTACAAATGTAGTTCTTATATGGGTTTCTTTAGCACATGGCTCTACCCACCTATCTTCATCCGCTGGGTTCTTTTTCTTCTTTATGTGGGTCACCGCAAATAACATACCCTGAGATACCTTTCTACCCAACTTTTTTTCCTACATACTTTTCGTCACATTTTCAAGTGACTAAACTTAACCATTTTCAAGTCACTACACTTAACCATTTTCAAGTAACTAGTTCACATTTCAAGTCACTACATTTAACCATTTTCAAGTAACTAGTTCACATTTCAAGTGACTACACCATTTTCAAATCACAAGTTCACATTTCAAGTCACTAGACTTAACCATTTTCAAGTAATTAGTTCACATTTCAAGTGACTACACTTAACCATTTTCAAGTTATTAGTTCACATTTCAAGGAATTACACTTAACCATTTTCAAGTTATTAATTCACATTTCAAGTCACTACACTTAATCATTTTCAAATCATAAGTTCACATTTTTCAAGTGACTACACTTAACCATTTTCAAGTCACTACGCAACCATTTTCAAGTAACTAGTTCACATTTCAAGTGACTACACCTTTTTCAAATTACTAGTTCATAGTTCAAGTGACTACACTTATCCATTTTCAAATCACAAGTTCACATTTCAAGTCACTAGACTTAACCATTTTCAAGTCACTAGTTACTATTTCAAGTGAATACACTTAACCATTTTCAAGTCACTAGTTACTATTTCAAGTGACTACACTTAACCATTTTTAAGTCATTAGTTCACTATTTCAAGTGACTACACTTAACCATTTTCAAATCACAAGTTCACATTTTCAAGTGACTATACTTAACCATTTTCAAGTCACTACACTTAACCATTTTTAAGTTATTAGTGCACATTTCAAGTCACTAGACTTAACCATTTTCAAGTCACTAGTTACTATTTCAAGTGAATACACTTAACCATTTTCAAGTCACTAGTTACTATTTCAAGTGACTACACTTAACCATTTTCAAGTCACTAGTTACTATATGAAGTGACTACACTTAACCATTTTCAAGTCATTAGTTCACTATTTCAAGTGACTACACTTAACCATTTTCAAATCACAAGTTCACATTTTCAAGTGACTATACTTAACCATTTTCAAGTCACTACACTTAACCATTTTCAAGTTATTAGTGCACATTTCAAGTGAATACACTTATCCATTTTCAAATCACAAGTTTACATTTTAAGTCACTAGACTTAACCATTTTCAAGTCACTAGTTCACTATTTCAAGTGACTACACTTAACCATTTTCAAACTACTAGTTCACTATTTCAAGTGACTACACTTAACCATTTTCAAATAGTACATATTTTCAATTCTAATATAAGTCAAACAGTTCAACAAATTTAATAAAGCAAATAAGTAGAGGCGTCGCATGTCCCTCTCACACCATATAATCATCACAAAATCTTTGGCTTTCAAAGCCTTCTACAATAAATAATCCTACCATAACACTACATTTAAAGACTTCAATATAAGAAAATAGAGAGAAATCAACTTACCTTCAATTAAACTAATGTTTCGAAATTGCTTCCACGAAAATCGCTCCTTCCTTATGATATGTCTCTTTGCAAATATCTAATCCAAATCTAAAGAAAAAATGTCATTTAGTGCCGAATCAGTACCTAAATCAACTAGGCAAATCAACAATGTAACTAAATATTAAAGAGACGATAGGTAAATCAACAGAGCTGTGATGAACCTTTTCAAATGCCTAATACGTACGTCAGAGCTGCTGAACAGAGTTGTTGCGTCGATGAACGGATTTGTTGTTGCTGCTGCGTCGATGTTGCTACTGCTGTCGCTGGTCAATGATAAACGAAGTTGCTGATGTTGCTGCGTCAATGTTGTTGCGTCAATGTTGCTGTTGTTGTCGTTGTTCGGAGTGTGGTTACTATCGGTGAATTATCGATGTTGATGTTGCTATCGAGTAGGGTAATTAGGAAAGGGGTTATAAAGGTGATGGACCGGTCGGGTAAGGCGGAAGTTGGGCTGAGTCGGGTATGGGAAAAAAATTGAGAAAACCGACCACTTTAATTTAAAAAATAATTATTCAAGTGGTCGGTTTTCGTTAAGAAATATTAAAAAATATAGAATAAATTGTATTATATTTATAGTAGATATAAAATAATTTAATACGGTGTATATAAATCGGATAATTAGTCAATTCATCATCACATTAACACGAGTAGTATATTTCCTCAATCGTTTAATAATATCAATGTATTTCATATATAAGGATGAACTTTTTGTTAATTAGTTGTTGAATACGTATTATATACCTCGTAATACAGCGTATTCCATATATAATCTGATGAATTATCGATTAATTATCTTACATTATTATAACTTCAATAGTATATTATTACGTCGATCATATGATATCAACGTGTCATTCAAAATACTTGGATAGATTCAGTTAGCTTGCTTTTGAATACTACGCACATCACTACACGAGATATACGTATATATACATATACTCGAGTGACTATCAGCTTCTAAATACGTACTCTATACATCACATACACTAGTATATTCCTGTAATACAACGTATTTCACATATACTCTGATGAATTATCGATTAATTAGCTTACATTATTATAACTTCAATAGTAAATTATTATGTCAATCGTATGATATCAACTTGTTATTTAAAATACTTGAATAGACTCAGTTAGCTTGCTTTTGACTACTACGTACATCACTATACGAGATATACGTATATATACATATACTCGAGTGACTATCAGCTTCTAAATACGTACTATATATATATATAGATAGATAGATAGATAGATAGATATATAGATATACACACACATCACATACACGAGTATATTACCCTGTAATACAACGTATTTCACATATACTCTGATGAATTATCGATTAATTATCTTACATTATTATAACTTCAACAGTATATTATTACGTCGATCATATGATATCAACGTGTTTTTTAAAATACTTGGATAGATTCAGTTAGCTTGCTTTTGACTACTACGTACATCACTACACGAGATATACGTATATATACATATACTCGAGTGACTATCAGCTTCTAAATATGTACTTTTCATGCCTCAAATCCCAGTGAGGCGGACTGGCACCCAAAGCCGTTAAGACCCGAGAGAACCAACCTATGTCCATGTACATTCATATTCATGTCCCTGAGTGAGAAACATTCTATCACATATCAATACAAGATACCAATGCCGGAAGTCATGGAGAAACATTTAATAGATATGAAACTTGGCCGTTAGGGCCACCACATCAAAAGCATACATTCCTTACATTGGGATCGGCTCTAGCTAGGCTTATGTGCCCCTTTGAGCTTTCCACCCATAAATCACTAAAGCAGGTTCGACTCGAGCTAGGCTTATGTGCCACTTTGAGCTCCCCATGTCAGGTTTGGGTCGAGCTAGGCTTTCGCCCCATTGAGCTACCCCCTGATCCAATAATCTCCGGATCGTCTCTAGCTAGGCTTTTGCCCCTTCGAGCTGCCACCCGTCCTCAACAATAAAACAGTAATCAACTATGCATTACTTCATTCCTTTACTTTTGTAAGATTGATACATTGGTGGTTATAGTATTATTGGAGCTTTGGAACACTAGTCAATGAATAAGAGTCACGTGAATAACAATTTATAACAAACCTGAAATGAGATACTTTAGAACATTTCGGAATGGAAACAAGTTCTGTAACAATGAGGATAATAGGTGCTGCCAAAGGATACAGAAAGAGTAACCTTACATACCTCATCTTCCCAATATGAATACACAATCCTATATGTGAGTACAACACTCCAGCTAGCTCCTTCCTTATGTGTTACTCTACAACACAAGTATATAACGGCTCATGTTAAGAACTAACTACATCACAAGTGCATAAGACGATAATGAGGTACGTGACTGCCATAGAACGTCATTTCACCCTGTTACAATACCATTTACTGCATCACCATACCAACAACACCAAAACATGCCACACATCAACCAAGACATCATAACCCGATAGCATTTCACACCAAGTTTATACTTTACACTTCCCCTTCAACATAATATCACATTTACTCCATCAAGTCACTTAAATACCTTGCCAATAACACATTAAAATCAATCCACAAGTGATACAATTTAAAATGATTCCAGACTACCCCTTAGGGCCATCCAAATGGTACCATAAGTTGATGATTGCATCTAAGAAGTGTATAGGGGCCTTGGGGGGTCAAAGAGAAGCAAAAACAAACAAAACAAAATTTTGGAATGACCTGTGGAGGCACCTGCGCCTTCAGTTGGGTGAGGTTCAGACACAGGTGCCCATATGGCCCTGTCCAGGTTCACCTGCGTTGGCATCTCCGCCTGCAGGTGCCCCATCCGCGAAGGCGGATGCCCGGTTCGGCCAAAATGGGTCTCTTTTGGGTCTATCTTTGCCATAAATTGTCCATGGCCATAAGTAAGCTTATATTTTCATATTTTAAGTTAACTTGGATGCCAATGAACAATCATGGTTTCACAACGCACATGAACATCACAAAACTATATTTTCCTTTCAATACACTACCAATTCCATGCACAATTTTCACAACAACAATTCCAAATGTTATACACAAAGAGAAAGAAAGTTAGGGATGTAACCACATCATACATGTTGAAATTTAATCCATCAAATTCACTCCCTTCAAGATCTCAAGTCTCCTATCAAGTTTAGAAGGCAAAACCCTTTACCGATTAAGCAGAAGTAGACTGGTTCACACATAGTGGACTGCTCAACACTTGTCAAAATAACCAACATGATTTACACACCATCTTATGCATATAATATATTAAACCACAAGAGTAAACAGTTACCAAAGCTTGCAAAAGGATGATCTTGTCCAAAGAGAATTGTAGCTTAGGGTTTGAGAGAGGTGTGAAATATCTTTGGAAAATCTAGAATTGGCAAGTGTGATGTAATGAATAAAAATCTGATTTTTAAACCTTATATAGTCCCTCATGTTCATCCATAGCCAAACATTAAATGTGTTTACTTGGTCAATCTTGTAGAATGGGTCATTTTTCCATTTGGGCCATGTCTTTTGCTTAATTTTGGGCCTCTTTTGAGCCCACTAGCACAAGACTAATTCAGCCCACTAAAATTAATGTGTAATACACCAACCATCTCATGTTTAAATAATTCCATAAATGTTAAGACAATCAATTAGGTTTATAAATGTACGGGGTGTTACATCCTCCCCCCCCTAGGAACATTCGTCCTCGAATGTTAGTAATATTACCCAATCTAAACAAGTTCAAGTCTAAGTGCATTCTTGATATTTTACATACACATAATGCTTATATATACTTACTTGTTATTGTTCCAACTCCGCATCTTGAACTTGTTCTTCCGTTTGAAATAAATGCAGGTACTTAGACTTCATCATCTCCTCGGCTTCCCATGTGATTTCTTCTACTTGTTGATTTCTCCAAAGTACCTTTACGGAAGCTACTTCATTATTCCTTAACCTCTTCACTTGTCGATCCAGAATAGAAATAGGTATATCTTCATAGGTGAGATCCTCCGTAACTTGTACATCTTCAATGGGAGCAATACGAGATGGATCTCTTATGCACTTTTGAAGCATTGAAACATGAAATACTGGATGGACTGCAGAGAGTTCTTAGGGTAGTGTTAATTCAAATGCAACTTGATCAAATCTTCGGATAATCTTATATGGTCCTATATAACGTGGACTCAACTTTACTTTTTTCCAAATCTCATTACCCCTTTCATTGGTGACACTTTCAAAAATGCCCAATCACCTATGGCAAATTCTAGTCCCCTTCGTCTAACATCGGCATATGACTTGTGTCAACTTCATAGATGTTGTTGTATCACCTTAACCTTCTCCATAGCTTGATGAACAAGATCTGGTCCAAATAAGGCAGTTTCACCCACTTCAGATCTACACTTTCTTCCATATAAAGCTTCATAAGGTGCCATTTTGATACTTGAATGATAGCTATTACTGTATTCAAATTCAATAAGTGATAAATGATCATCCCAACTACCTTTAAAGTCTAATGTACAAGCTCTTAGCATATCTTCAAGTGTTTGTATAGTACGTTCTGCTTGCCCATCTGTCTGAGGATGAAAAGCCGTACTTAAATTCACTTGGGTTCCCAAACTCTTCTGAAAAGACTTCCAAAAATTTGCAGTAAATTGAGCTCCCCTGTCCGATATAATAGAGATTGGAACTCCATGCAATCGAGCTACCTCCTTAATATACAACCTTGCATAATCCTCAGTTGTGTAGGTGGTCTTGACCGGTAGAAAATGTGCTGACTTGGTAAGCCTGTCAACTATTACCCATATGGAATCAAATTTCCGAAGTGTACGAGGCAAATATATGATGAAATCCATATTGATCATATCCCATTTCCATACTGGAAGATTAATACATTGCATATAACCTTCAGGCTTCTGATGCTCTACTTTTACTTATTGACAATTTGGACATTGGGCTACGAATTCTGCAATGTTCTTCTTCATATTACCTCACCAATACATTTCTTTCAAATCATGATACATTTTGGTTACTCCCGGGTGAATAGAATACCGTGAATGATGTGCCTCTGTCATGATCTGTCTCCTTATCTCATCTACATCCGGTACACACAATCTACTTTGGCACTGAAGCACTCCCTCTTGCGTAAGATCAAATGCCTTCGTCAACCCTTGTTGTACAGTCTCTTTTAACTGTAATAAAATAAGATCCGTATACTGTTTTTCCTTCACTTCAGCTACTAATGAAGATGCTGCCGCATTTGGTACAATAACCCCTTCGTCTGGAGATTCAGGAAGGCAAACTCCCAAGCTGGCTAGTTGGTGTAGATCCTTGACTATACCTTGCTTTTCCATCAACTGGCCATTAGGTTCTCCTATTGCTTTGCGGCTTAATGCATCGGCTACCACATTTGCCTTTCCTAGATGGTATAAGATATCAATATCATAATCTTTTAGTAGTTCAAGCCACCTCCGCTGCCTCAAATTAAGATCTTTCTGTTTGAAAATATACTGCAAACTCTTATGATCGGTATATATGTCAACATGAACCCCATACAAGTAGTGGCGCCATATCTTTAAAGAAAAGACCACGGATGCTAGCTCAAGATCATGTGTTGGATAATTTCTCTCGTGTGGCTGCAACTGTCTTGAGGCATAAGCTATTACATTACCGTGCTGCATCAATACACATCCTAAATCGACTCCTGAAGCATTACAATATACCGTATACCCCTCTGTGCCTTCTAGAAGTACCAATACAGGTGTAGAAGTCAATTTATCCTTCAGCTCTTGGAAACTCTTCTCACATGCATCATTCCACTGAAACTTGGTTGCCTTATGTGTTAGCTTTGTTAAATGTGCAGTAATAGAAGAAAATCCTTCAACAAATCTTCTATAAAAACCTGCCAATCCAAGGAAACTACGAATCTCTGTAGGCGTCGTAGGCCTTGGCCAATTTTTCATAGCTTCTATCTTTTGTGTATCAACCCTGATTCCTTCATCCGATACAATATGACCCAAGAATGCTACCTTATTCAATTTTGTGTATCTTCTTCTTTAACCCTTACCTGATGGTACCCCAATCTCAAGTCAATTTTTGAGAAGCATTTGGCACCCCGTAATTGATCAAACAAACCATCAATTCTGGGGAGGGGATATTTATTCTTGATTGTCACCTTATTCAGTTTTCGATAACCAATACACATTCTCAATGTGCCATCTTTCTTCCGTACAAATAACATTGGTGCTCCCCAAAGGGACATACTAGGACTTATAAATCCCTTTTCCAGCAAGTCTTTTAATTGCTCCTTCAATTCCCGTAGTTCTGCTGGGGCCATTCTATACGGAGGAATAGAGATAGGCTGAGTGCCTGGAATCACATCAATACCAAACTCTACTTCCCGTTTTGGAGGCAAACCTGGAAGATCTTCAGGAAATACATCAAGAAATTCATTTACCACTGGAACCAATTCAAGAGTTGGTGGCTTCACATCAGTATCTTGCACTCTTACTAAGTGACATATGTACCCCTTGGATATCATTTTCCTTGCCTTAAGATAGGAAATAAATTTACCTCTCAGTGCTCCAACATTATCCCTCCATTCAAGGACATCCTTTTGTTGAAAATAAAAATGTACTTTCTTAGCTCGGCAATCTACCGTGGCATAACAAGAAGCTAACCAATCCATACCCATTATAACATCAAAATCTACCATATCCTGCTAAATAAGATCAGCCAACGTATCATAACCACAAACATTCACTATAAAATTACGATATACTCTTTTAGCTACAATAGATTCACCAACTAGTGTAGACACTTCAAATGGCTTGACTAGTAGTTCTGGTGTTCTTTCAAATTTTTCAGCAATCAACGGAGTAACATATGATAGGGTAGAACCCGAATCAATCAATGCATAAACATTATGGGAAAAGACGGATAATGTACCTGTCACTACATCAGGAGAAGCCTCCAAATTCTGCCGATCCGCTAGAGCATAATTTCGGTTCTGTACTCCACTAAAACTGGTTGTTCCTCTAGCACCTCTACCACGACCAGCAGGACACACACCTCGGCCTAAAGAAGGAACCGATGATGATGATGCAACAGTTGATCCCATAGGTCGCGCCATACTACCCGTGCCCCCTTGTAGACACTCTCTCATCAGGTGCCCCGACATACCACACCAAAAGCAAATATTCGTTCCAAATTGGCATTCACCTAAATAAAAATTTTCGCAATGCTGACGAGAAAATCCTGCTGTCTGTGAACCTCGAATCCCACTACTCTGCCCAAAATGACTGCCTCTAAACCCCCAAAATTGGGATGGAGTACCTACCCGTAGGGTAAGAAAATAATGGCCTAGGTAGTCTATTAAAAACCCGAGGCCTAAATTCTCCTTGGGACGCCATGAACTGTTCCATAGGTCTAGCCCTTTTTGACGGCCCTCTTTCAAATTCTTGCGTCCTTCTTCTTTGCCTCTGATCCTCCATTCTCTGTGCAAAGGCTTGTATCCTGGATATATCCATATCCCTCTTCAAAGCAAGAATAGTATAATCTCTCACCAAATATGGATCCAAGCGATCCACATACCGATGAACTCTGTCGGCCATAGTGGCTACCACATTAGGAGCATATCTGGCCAAAGAGTTAAACCGAAGACTGTACTCTCGGACGCTCATATTCCCTTGATGAAGATTTAAAAATTGGTCTCACGAGCCTCTCGAATCTCATATGGAAGATAGTGGTCAAAGAATGCCTCTTTAAATTCTTCCCAATTAGCTGGAAGTGCACCGATACCCCTAGATCGTTTCCAATCTTCGTACCATAATATAGCCTCCCCTTTCAATCTATATGCTGCAAGCTCCACTGTTTCTATACCAGACACATGCATAACATCTAAAGCCCTTTGAATTTGGTCCACATAGTCTTGCCGGTCTTCATTCAGATCTGACCCTGTGAAGGTGGGAGGGTCTAATTTCATAAAATCCTGTGTCCGCCGACTAGCTGCCCTATCCGCACCGTCATTACTTGTAGTTGGACCAACTTGTCCTTGATGTTGTACAACAACTATACGAGTCAACATTTGCACCGCATTTCTGATATCCTGCTCAGTAGCATTAATAGGTGGTTCTGAGGATACTTCTCTACTTTATGGCCCCCCTGGAAATGGGAGAGGAGAAGAAGCCCGCGATGCAAACTCAGTTTCAGCCCCACCTTGACTAGCTTGGTCAGGTGGCAATCTGCTAGGTCCTTCTCCGACAAACATGTCTACCTTCTTCCCTTTGCCCCTACCTCGTCTTGTAATCAGCATTTTACTATAACAAAGAAAACCAATTTCAATGGTCAGATATGATTCCACCTACAACATTGGCTCTAATGCACGATCTAAGACATGAAGAAAAGAAATAACTCCTAAATGCCCCATAGCCTACTGCTTATAAATGTGGTGCACAACACATCCATAAGCAAGACTCTACTCGGACACGGGTTTGTAGACACCCTAGGACGACCTGCTCTGATACCACTTTTGTCACGCCTCAAATCCCATTAAGGCGGACTGGCACCCTAAGCCGTTAAGGCCCCGAGAGAACCAACCTACGTCCATGTACATTCATATACATGTACCTAAGTGAGCAACATTCTATCACATATCAATACAAGATACCAATGGCGGAAGTCATGGAGAAACATTTAATAGATATGAAACTTGGCCGTTAGGGCCACCACGTCAAAGGCATACATTCCTTCATTTGTCCCACAACGTACACAAAGCCTCTAACAGATACAGACCCAAGCCTAAAGTCGGGACAAGTCCCCGCTTTATACAACCTTTATACAGTGCCAAAATAAATGTACACATGTGACTCGGAAAGCCCCGAATCAACCTGGAGCTCACCAACAGTTTACAGATGACCCGTATCCTACTGTAGAGGTCTACTAGCACCAACCATCTCATGTTTAAATAATTCCATAAATGTTAAGATAATTAATTAGGTTCGGAAATATACGGGGTGTTACATCTATAAATATATATACATACACATCACATACACGAGTATATTACCCTGTAATACAACATATTTCACATATACTCTGATGAATTATCGATTAATTAGCTTACATTATTATAACTTCAACAGTATATTATTATGTAGATTGTATGATATCAACGTTTTATTCAAAAAACTTGGATAGATTCAGGTAGCTTGCTTTTGACTACTACGTACATCACTACACGAGATATACATATATACACACACACTCTATCGACTATCAGGTTCTAAATATGTACTATATACATCACATACACGAGTATATTACCCTGTAATACAACGTATTTCAAATATACTATGATGAATTATCGATTAATTAGCTTATATTATTATAACTTCAATAGTATATGATCTTATGTCGATCATATTATATCAACATGTTATTCAAAATACTTGGATAGATTTAGGTAGCTTGATTTTGACTACTACTTACATCATTACACGAGATATACATATACATCACATGCACGGTATATTACCTCATAATACAGTGTATTCCTTAACTCCAACAGTATATTATTACCTCGATCGTATAATATCAGCGTATTCAATATACTTGTATACATTCAATTAGCTTTTGACTATTACGCAAATAACTACACGAGATATACGCGTATATATATATATATATATATATATATATATATATATATATATACTCGATGGACAATATATTTATTTTATTGAAATGTAATTAAAAAATAAAGATTATGTTTTATGTTATTTATTTATTTATTTTATTTTATATATTTAATATTTCTTAATTTATTTTAAATATTTTTTTAAAAAAACCGACCACAAGTGGTCTATTTTTTAATATTTCTTAATTTATTTTTAATATATTTTAACAAAAAATGACCACAAGTGGTTAGTTTTTTAATATTAATTGTGTTTTATTATTAAATAAAAGTAGACCACAAATGGTCGGTATAATTAAAAAAAAATATTGATTTATATTTTAAAATATATTCAGTTTTACGTATTTTATTTATATTAATTTTGTGGGAAACAAAAACCGACCACAAGTCGTCGGTTTTTTTATAATTTTTTTAAAATTTTTTAATCAAAAACCGACCACAAGTGGTTGGTTATTGTAAAATTAAAAACAAAATACCAACCACAAGTGGTCGGTTTTTCAATTTTATTTTTATTTTTTTAAATCAAAAACCGAACACTAGTGGTCGATTTTTGTAAAATAAAAAACAAAAAATATTAATATATTTTGTATAAAAAATTAAAAAGAATTTTTATATACTTAGTTTAATTATTTTTGGTTATTACCGACTACAAGTGGTCGGTTTTAAAGAATTATATTTTTACAGGCTAGTTTCCGCAGTTTTAAAATACAAAAACTGACCACATGTGGTCGTTTTTTTATTAGAAAAAAATTAATGAAAAACCAACCACCTGTTGTCGGTTTTTGTGCGACCACGACCCGTTGTCGGTTTTTCTATTTTTTTAGTAGTGATAGTAGCTTCAGGGAATTCATTAAGCCATTCATAATTGCAAACAAGCCTATCTAAGCGTTCCAAAATAGTATGACTTGCTCTCCGCTTGTTTGACCAAGTATATTTGCTACCGCTAAAGCCCAGATCAAGCATGTGACAATAGTTCAAGTAGTACAAAAATCTAGTAGCTCTATGATTATCTAGAGAGTTACCACCAAATTTTTCAGACATAAATAAGACCTCATTAAAGTCCCCTCTAAGGATCCAAAGACCGTTATACGATTCAGCTACCCCCTTTAAAGTATCCCACAAGGTAGCACGGTCAGTGTGATTATTGTTAGCATAAATTGCTAAGAATAACCATTCAGAAGAAGAGGGAATTAACTGGATCTTGCAGTGTATTTCTTGAGGAGTAAGACCCACACCAGCGATGTTAAGGATCTTATCATGCCAAAGAATAGTAATGCCACCTGCATTGCTAGCACCTAGAACAGCTATGACATTAGAGAATTGAATCTCCTGGGAAATAGACTGGTGGTCTTCCCGGTGAGTTTCAAGAAGGATTACTAAAGCTAGCCTATGGTAATCCAGAATTTGTCTAAAATTTCTCCTAAAGTCGGGTGACTGAGAACCCTGAAAATTCAAAATGATAAAATTCATGGAGAAATTAGCTCGTAACGCGTTCTCCAAAGTAGTCTCCCTCAAAGAGGCAGAGGCGGCTCAACCCTTTTGAAAAAAAGGCGATCGCCTTAGGCCCCCAAATTTGAGGGGCCTCATTTTTTTAGTAATAATAGATATTATTTGTAGAAAAATAATTTTTTTATATAAAATAAAAAACTATTCAAAGAAGTTTGATATATCTGGAGTATTATATCTCAAGAAAAATTAAATGAATTGATTATATTACTCTTAAAAGAGAATTATTAGAAGAAAGTGAGTATATAATTTTTAAAATAGGCTTTGTTAAAAAAAAAAAAATTTTCTTAAAAACTAAAGGTCTCCGTTTGATTTTGGCCTTAGGCCCCTAACGTGCTGGAGCCGCCGCCGCAAAGAAGGGCTCAGTAACAGAGCATATCTCCCCACTGTTGGGTCTATCGTTGGGCATATATGGAAAGAGAACTTGTGCATATTTGGGGGATGGTTTACGCGAACCTTTTTTGCAAACTGTTCTTTTAGGAGAAAGATCGTACATGTCCCAGATATGCCAACTCCGTTTCTGTGTCGTGCATCTCCTTTACCAGTGCTGCCACCTCTTCCTGCTGATCTCCTGGAGGTGGGCCCTAGTGTGGAACTGTGTGTTCCTCCATCGAAGGTGGAGGAGGTGCGTGAGATGGAACAACTACCATTGGGAGCATAATGACATGTTGTCAGATCCAAGGGAATGCCTCCGCTCCCTGTTGAGGTTGTGGGTAGAAAGAAAACTTTGACACCACCTAAGAATTTATCGATGTAGGATTTGGGGATGGGATCAGTGACCAGTGTTGATGGGAAAATGCATCTAATGAAAGCTTCATGCCCTCTATTATAATTTGAGCCAAGTTCGGTGGGTGCTGGATCATTACAAGGACTTTCTCCCCATTGATATGCATGTTGAGGGTTGGTGTATATCCTACCAAACCCATTTACACCCATGAGCAAGGTGCGCAGAGTGGTACAGAGTTCATAAATATGTACATCGCATGATTCTGGGGAATGTTTTCCATGGGAATATTGCTCTCCATTAGTACAAGACGTAATAATTGGTTTATGTTATTTTCTGGATTTTCTGCAAAACGTTGACACACAAATAGCACACAAAAAATTTGTTTGTTCTAAGTCCACAGTTATACTGTGTCTCCTTAAAGAATCTAATCCCCTCACTATTGCCTGAGGTATGGATTAATTCTTCCCAAGATAAAATAGAACATTATTCTACAATATCGGCAATGAAAATTGTAGAACTTCGTCGAACTCAAGAACGGAGTAGAATATCACACTGACTATTTTGATGTTGTAGAAGAAGAGAGTTTTCAATTTTTTTATTTCACTCCTTAAAAAAATTTTGAATAGCTGATGAAGGAAAACACAGGTATTTATAGCCAAATACGCACTGTTTCGAAAAGATGCACTGCTTCAAAAAGTTGCACTGTTTCGAAGCACTATTTCTGAAACATCGCGTTTGTTCTGGAACTGATGCATCATTTCTGGAATGTTGCATGTTTCTGGAATGGTTGCATTGTTCTAGAACGATGCACTGTTTCTTGAACAGTCACAAACGGTTGCAAAACATTTCGTTGGAACATTGCATTAGGAGGAAAATTTCGGACGAATTTTTCTGGATTAAAAAAATTTGTCCAAAAAGATACTCTCTCGATCGATCATTTGCCAAATCCAAAGCCGAAGCCGAGCCAAGCGAGCGAGCGATGACGACGACGGCGCGAGGCTTGGTTTCTTCTTGGCTCACTATCCCTTCAAAGGAGTACTTCTTAATATAAAGGACAAAATGTTTCTTTCTCCCACCAATGAGGGAGAAACTACTTTTCCTTCTATAAAGTGACTATTCACCTCCCTTTGTTCCCATTTTGTTCCACCATTTTCCATTCATCTTTCACCAAAACCCAACAATCCCCCACATGAATGGGGAATGGCTATTTCATTTTAGAAAAACATGTGTGATCTACAAATAAGAATCAGTTGCATCTGGATAAGTAGGTTTCCCTTTGAACTTTCCATAGTGAACATACATCGTGTATCCTCGGTCAATCGATAGATTTGATATCTTTGAACCGTCGAGATTTTATGTATACCTAGACAATGTATGTCACACAACTAACCCTTAACCGTTCTTGGTTCTCATTGTTTTGTTCGTTTCAGCCATGAACACGTCCTGGTTTCATAAGTGCGCAGAGAATTGGCCTTACGTTATATTCTCCTTGAAGTGGCTTACACTTGACACTCACATAGGTGATTCCTAAACGTTAATTCCAATAGACAAAATTATTTGTTCATACCAGCCAAACTTAGGTAATCATTAAAAGCTTCACATCTTAAGCTCTATCCTTGGTTTCTGAACATTGTCTACATCATGAGAATAGGTTGAGTTTAGTTGACAATGTTCAACCACCAGTCACGACTTTGTTTGATCTCTTTGAACCTAGCTCTTGGTATCTCCAGTCTGCTAGGTAGAGTTACCGCCGTGATGACTTGTCCTAGGCCTTAAACCCATTCCCTTCGATGATTTATCAACCGCCTCTCTAGTTAGGCCTTTTGTTAGCGAATCCGACACATTATCTTTTGACTTGACATAGTCAATTGTGATAATTCCACTAGAGAGTAACTGTCTAACAGTATTTTGTCTTCGTCGCATGTGACGAGACTTTCCATTATACATAGAATTTCCAGCTCGTCCGATTGTCGATTCACTGTCACAATGTATACATATAGGAGCAACTGGATTTGGCCATAAAGGAATATCTTCTAGAAAATTCCTTAGCCATTCTGCTTCTTCACCGGCCTTATCCAAAGCTATAAACTCGGATTCCATTGTAGAGTGAGCTATACACGTCTGTTTGGAAGATTTCCAAGACACTGCTCCTCCACCAATGGTGAACACATATCCACTTGTGGATTTTATTTCAGATGATCCGGTGATCCAATTTGCATCACTATATCCTTCAACCATCGCAGGATATTTATTATAGTGCAATGCATATTCTTGAGTGTATTTTAAATAACCCACCATTCGCTTCATCACCATCCAATGAGTTTGATCGGGATTACTCGTGTACCTACTCAGTTTACTTATGGCGCAAGCTATATCAGGTCTTGTACAATTCATTATGTACATCAAACTTCCAAACACTCGAGCATAGTCCACTTGGGACTTGCTTTGACCCTTGTTCTTTGTAAGAGCAAGATTTACATCAATTGGAGTCTTTGCGACTTTGAAGTCCAGATACTTGAATTTCTCCAATACCATGTTGATGTAGTGAGTCTGAGGCAAAGCTATACCTTGAGGAGTTCTATGAATTTTAATTCCTAAAATCAGATCTGCAACTCCTAAGTCTTTCATATCAAATTTTCTAGCAAGCATACGCTTAGTAGCATTTATGTCGGAAATGTCTTTACTCATTATCAACATATCATCAACATACAAGCAAACAATGACAACGTGATTTGGAGTGTTCTTTATGTAAACACATTTATCACACTCATTGATCTCAAATCCATTTGCCAACATTGTTTGGTCAAATTTTGCATGCCATTATTTGGGCGCTTGTTTTAGTCCATAAAGTGACTTAACCAGTCGACATACCTTCTTTTCTTTTCCTGGAACTACAAACCCTTCGGGTTGATCCATGTAGATCTCTTCCTCTAATTATCCATTTAAGAAGGGTGTCTTCACATCCATTTGATGAATTTGAAGACCGTACACGGCGACTAACGCTATCAATACTCGAATTGACATAATTCTTGTTACCGGCGAGTACGTGTCGAAATAATCAAAACCTTCTCGTTGTCTGAACCCTTTGACAACTAGTCTTACCTTATATTTATCAATAGTGACATCATCTTTTATTTTTCTTTTGAAGATCCATTTAGAACCCAATGGTTTGTTTCCTGGAGGAAGATCAACTAATTCCCACGTATGATTATTTAATATGGATTCTATTTCACTATTGATTGCCTCTTTCCAATATTGTGCTTCCGAAGAAGACATAGCTTCCTTAAACGTTTGAGGCTCATTCTCTACTAAGAATGTCAAGAAATCGGGACCAAAGGAATTTGATGCCTTTTGACGTTTGTTGTGCCTTACACTTTCTTCATTAGGCGTACTTTCCTTTTCTTTTTCTCGAGGTCGTTTAGATTTTTCACTAGACGACTCACATTCATTCTTATACGGGTAAACATTTTCAAAAAATTCAGCATTGTCTGATTAGATTATCGTATTTACATGAATGTCAGGATTGTATGATTTGTGAACCAGAAATCGATACGCCTTGCTATTGGTTGCATATCCAATGAATACCCAGTCAATTGTTTTCGGTCCTATTTTAACCCTTTTGGGTTTAGGAACTTGGACTTTTGCCAAACACCCCCACACTTTGAAATATTTCAAGGTGGGTTTCCTTTCTTTCCACTTCTCATATAGAATTGACTTTGTTTTGCTATGGGGTATTCGATTGAGTATTCGATTAGCCGTTAAAATAGCTACCCCCCACAAGTTCTGCGGTAAACCAGAACTTATCAACAAGGCATTCATCATCTCCTTTAATGTTCTATTCTTTCTTTTCGCAATTCAATTGGATTGTGGAGAGTATGGGGCAGTTGTTTGATGAATAATGCCATATTCCAAACATATTTCTTCAAAAGGAGATTCATATTCGCCGCCCCTATCACTTCTAATCATTTTGATTTTCTTATCAAGTTGTGTCTCAACTTCATTCTTGTATTGCTTGAATGCATTAATTGCCTCATCTTTGCTGTTAAGCAGATAAACATAGCAATATCGAGTGCTATCATCAATGAAAGTTATAAAGTATCTTTTACCACCACGTGATGGTGTTGACTTCATGTTACAAATATCTGTGTGGATTAAGTCTAAGGGATTTGAATTCCTTTCAATCGACTTATACGGATGCTTAGCATACTTAGATTCCACACATACTTGACACTTCATATTATTACTTTCAAACTTAGGCAATATTTCCAAGTTAATCATTTTTCGCAATGTTTTATAATTAACATGTCCTAAACGCGCATGCCATAAATTATTGGACTCATGCAAGTAAGAAGAAGAAGTACTTTTATTGATATCAACAGCCATTACATTTAGCTTGAAAAGGCCCTCAGTGAGGTAACCCTTTCCTACAAACATATCATTTTTACTAAGTACAATCTTATCAGACACAAAAACACACTTAAAACCATTTTTGACCAGAAGTGACGTCGAGACCAAATTCTTGCCCATTTCGGGAACATGAAGAACATTGTTAAGCGTCACTATCTTGCCCGAAGTCATTTTCAAGCCAATCTTTCCAGTTCCTTCTATCTTTGCGGTTGCAGAATTTGCCATATAAATGATCTCGTCTTTTTCAGACACAGTATAGGAAGAGAACAACTCCCTATTTGAACAAACATGTCGGGTAGCACCTGAATCCATCCACCATTCTTTTGGATTCCCCACCAAGTTGCACTCGGACAACATTGCACACCAAAAGTCCATGTCCTCATTCAGGTTCGCTTGGTCTTTCTTTTTCTTGTCCTTCTTAGGAGCACGACACTCCGAAGCCATATGACCATACTTGCCACAATTGTAGCAATTTCCTTTGAACCTCTTCTTGCTTGGTTCATTCTTCTCTTCATTGGACTTTTTCCTTTTCTTGTTCGTTGGAGGAGTTTCAACATGATTTGCTCCCGGAATTGAAGACTTTGAAGTGGCTTTCTTTTCAGCAGCTTTGTTGTCTTCTTCAATCCGTAAACGAACAATCAAGTCCTCCAACTTCATTTCCTTTCGTTTATGTTTCAAGTAGTTCTTAAAATCCTTCCACAAAGGAGGCAATTTTTCGATAAAGGTTGCCACTTGAAATGCTTCATTTACAGCCATTCCTTCAGCAAGTAAATCATGGATTATTACTTACAATTCTTGGACTTGAGACATGACAGTTTTACTGTCAACCATTTTATATTCCAGAAATTTGGCCACCACAAATTTCTTTAGTCCAGCATCTTCAGTCTTGTATTTCTTGTCTAATGCGTCCCATAATTCTTTAGACGTTTTGCATACTCTATAGACATTATACAAGCTATCTTTCAACCCATTCAGAAGGTAGTTTTCCGGTACTGACTTTAAGAGGTGGCAACAGAAGATGTCAGTACCGGAAAACTTTCTGGGTTTTTCAGTTGCTGTCAGTGCAGGAACAACACGGTTTGACGAAACTGCATTTGTTTGCACAGAATCAGAAGTCATAACAGTATCAACAGGTTCTGCCATTTCGTATTAGATTCTTTAAGCTTGTTGTTTTTCTGGATTTTCTGCAGAACGTTGAAACACAAATAGCACACAAAAAAATTGTTTGTTCTAAGTCCACAGTTATACTGTGTCTCCTTAAAGAATCTAATCCCCTCACTATTGCCCGAGGTGTGGATTAATTCTTCCCAAGATAAAATAGAACACTATTCTGCAATATCGGCGATGAAAATTGTAGAACTTCATCGAACTCAAGAACGGAGTAGAATATCACACTGACTATTTTGATGTTGTAGAAGAAAAGAGTTTTCAGTTTTTTCGTTTCATTCCTTAAAACATTTCTGAATACCTGATGAAGGAAAACACAGGTATTTATAGACAAATACGCACTGTTTTGAAAGGATGCACTGCTTCGAAAAGTTGCACTGTTTTGAAGCACTATTTCTGAAACATCGCGTTTGTTTTGGAACGTTGCATGTTTCTGGAATGGTTGCATTGTTCTGGAATGATGCACTGTTTCTTGAACAGTCACAAACGGTTACAAAACATTTCGTTGGAACATTGCATTTGGAGGAAAATTTTGAACGAATTTTTCTGGATTAAAAAAATTTGTCCAAAAAGATAGTCTCTCGATCGATCATTTGCCAAATCCAAATCCAAATCCAAAGCCAAATCCGAATCCAAAGCCGAAGCCGAAGCCGAAGCGAGCGACGACGATGACGGCGCGAGGCTTGGTTTCTTCTTGGCTCACTATCCCTTCAAAGGAGTACTTCTTAATATAAAGGACAAAATGTTTCTTTCTCCCACCGATGAGGGAGAAACTATTTTTTCTTCTATAGAGTGACTATTCACCTCCCTTTGTTCCCATTTTGTTCCACCATTTTCCATTCATCTTTCACCAAAACCCAACAGTTTAAAACCTGGAGGTTCCAGGTTTTTGGTGGATATGGAGTCTATTATAAGGGCAACTATTGGGGTGGGGTTCCATTAAATAGAGGAGGTAAGTTCGAAGGGTCGGAGCCCGTGGGGGCAGATAGAAGAAAGGCAGTGTTTATAGTTGATAAATGAAGAACAAGTTGCATAAGGGGAGGAGAATTACTTACGTGTATTGGAGTTGGGTCCATGTTTTCCTCGCAAGGAGGGAAATTGTTATGAAGATTTGGCGAGATCGGAGAAGAGATAGAGATGGGAAGGTCATAAGCTTGGAATTTGGACAAAGTGGAGTGGAAGTTAGGTCCTACATGGAGGCCACGTGGGATACTGTATTGGGTTGTATAGTAGGCCATAGAGAAATCGCAGTTGGAGTAGACGTACTTGGGGCCACAATATTTTACTTTAGGATGTGATCCTCCTCCTTTAAATCGTGGAAACTATTTTTTATTGTTAAGTTATTAGTTTTAGAAGTAATTATCGGCTCCTGATTGGTCAGGTAGGCCTTATGATAATTTAAGGTTGTTTCTTTGTTCAACGAAAGCTTACCTAGGACCCCCAACGCTGTTGTCGGGGAGTCCAGTGCCATAGGATTGGTATGATACTTATCTTTGTTCAGCAGAGCGGAAAGCCGATTATGATTAAGGAGGCGACGATGTGGGGAAGGCTTAAAATCAACAACTTTTCATTCCGATGTAGGATGGAGTGCACTGGTGTCATTATCACCATTAACAACAGTAGCTTTACTTGGAGAACGAGGGCATGTTCTGGATTGATGGCCCAACCGGCCACAAGATGTACATAATAGATTGAAACCCTCATAATGGATAGTTTTCTTGTGGGATACGATTAAAACATGGTGGAGCAGAGGTCGCTCTAGTAGTACTTGGACACTTAAGCGGGCATAGTGCCCTCATGTTGTAGTGGAGGTACATGTGTTTACCTTCAAGAGGGTACCCACCTTTTGTCCCACTTTTTATAGTATAATCAAGTCGTAAAATTCGATCGGTAATTCTGAAGGCGAAGCCAAATTGCATAGTAAGAAACTGGGGCTTGTGAGGCTACAAATTTAGGTTCCCATCTCTGCAAGGATAGGAAGTTAATAAAGACAAATCAAGGCCCAGCATGTAATACGTGGAGCATATTTTGGTCATTGCAGAACTTAATAAGAAAGAAGTCAGCTCCTAATAAGTCAACTAGAGTTAGCACTTCTGTGGGTTTCCAGATATTGGTTAGCATTTGCTTCAAGAGCTGATGGCCCCACCTTACGCCCGATAACTTTGACGATTAAGGAGTGTTGCCATGGCGTGCAAATACGATTTTTATCTGTAGACATAAGTGGAATAAAGTTGGCATCATCCAATAATGGGGTGACTTCATCTGCCATATCTGCCAGCAGGGCGGGAACATTTGTAGTCTGCACAGGTACGTAATAGTTGAGGAGATTATATTAATTTTTGCAAATAGGAGAGTTTCCCATCTGCATAAGGTTCTTGATTATCAAGCTGCATATTGCAATTGGCGGGTGATGGTGGTGGAGTAGCGATATGTACAGAGGAGAGATGATTCATTATATGTAAGAAGGTAGGTTGCTAGAGCAAAGATAGTAGAGAGAAGGGAGAGGATCCCATGTTTTTTCCTCAAGAGTTCACTATTTACCTTTCACGCTAACTGTGTTAGTTTTATATATTTTGGCGGGGGGAGGGAGAGCTTGTGTCAAAGAAGGGGTGGAGTATAGTGAGGTGACTTACCACGTGATGTCCACTTCCGTCAAAATTTCTGTGCCACATAAAATCGAAAAATATTTATCTTGGACAATATTAAAATTAGATAGATATTATTATACAAGAAAAAGTTAATGTCTTCCGTAAAGGAGACAATGGATGATTATCTGTGGGGCAAAAAACAAATTAAAATGAGTGAGAATAAAACATCTAGACGACATATATGCCACCAAATGCTTGTATTATGTTGTTGATTAGCTTGGAAGATGGTAGAACATCTAGACGACATATATGCCACCAAATGCCTATATATGTTGTTGATTAGCTTGGAAGATGGAAAAGGGGAATGTATGACAAAGGTTGTCTATTTCTATTCAAAGTGCCCTCCTTTTCAATTTTTTCGGCAATTCAACTAAAATTTACGTAAATTAAGATTTCTTTTTTCTTTTTGAAACTTGTGGTCATGAGATTTTGATGGTTAAAATAATATGGTATGCTTGCATATTCGTTCATAGGCCAAATTGGATATGTAATTATTGGAATAATTGTTGGAGACTCCAATGATGGATATGCAAGCATGATAACTTATATGTTGTTCTATATCTCCATGAATCTAGAAACTTTTGCTTGCATTGTATTATTTGGTCTACGTACCGGAACTGATAACATTCGAGATTATGCAGGCCGCCAGCCGGATCGACCAACAAATGATAGGCTAGAGAGATGGGCTAATTCGACTAATCAGTGATTCCTGGGGCTAAGACATTCCTTTTCGTGCTTTCGATCTGCTTTCTTTGAATAAAGAGAAAAAAAAAAGAAACAGATAGGCGGAAAGTATAAATTAAATTCTTTTCAAATATAAAAATGTATTATTATTATTATTTTTTTTGGAAAGAGACAAATAAAGAAACAACATCACATAAGATGAAACAGATGAAATGTATTTTTAGGATTTAACTAATATACTTGATTTTGTATTTTGACTGATTATAACAAATTATTTACCTAAACAATTATTAACTTAGAGTTATTATATATAGTTAGTTAATTTTTTTGTATGTATAATTTTTTACCGTTATTAATTAGATTAAGTTGCTCTAAATTATTATAAAACTTTTTTATATTATTTATATGTAGAACTTGAAAATTCACATACAATTTGGTATAGTTTGATAAGTTGAGCCTGGAAAGGATGGGAAGTATGCACCTTACCTCTAAGTTTGTAAGGTAAAGAGATTGTTTTCGATAGATCTTTAGCTTAAGAAAAATGATTTTCAGAACATGGTTTGAAAGAATTGAAAAAATCGAAGCTATGATGAAAATATTAAAGGAAAAAAAGTGTGGATGGTGAAATATCAAAGATAACCAAAATAGAAGAAGAAAAAAAATGAAATCAAAAAATAAGATAATATGAACATAACAACAATAATATTTATAAAAGGACCGATTGGAACAATTGATAATATTAAAAGATTTAATACATTATTTTTGTGTTATAAACGTATTTAAACATACCTTTGACAATCAGTAAAAAGTGATAAATATTCATTAAATTAAAGAAACAAAATAAAGGAAACTCTCTCAATCTTCAAATGATGATCAATACACATGATGCGTTATATATAGTACCCCCAAAAGTTTATTTTTGCTATTTCTTTTCTATATAAACTAACCATTAAAATAATGGTGTTCTCTCTTTCCTACATCATAATTTTATTTTTTAATTTTTAAATGATCACCAAGTCCTCAATGGATAATTATGTATGCAATCATTCCAAGGGTTACCAGAATCTTGAGTTGAATCTTGAATCCACTTCCAAACCAAACTCCCAACCTTAAAACCTGTCCCAAATCCAATCATCCACATCCTGTCCCCTTTTTTGACCTTCCCATTTTTGGCTTCAAAATAAGCCAACTCATAAAACACTAAGCTACCTGACGTGTTACCAAATCTGTTCAGTGTCATGCGTGCTGGCTCCGTCACTTCATCGCTAAATTTTAGGACTCGACCAACTTGCTCTATCACTGCCTTGCCACCTGCATGCAGATATAAAATTAGCCCATGAAAGTATATGATTAGCTCAATTTTATGCATAAAATTAACCCATAAAAATATATGATTAGCTTAATTTTAGACAGATTAATACTCCCTTCGTTTAAAAAAGAATGATTTTTTTTTTTTTAGTCTGTTTAAAAAAGAATGATTCTTTCCTTTTTTTTGGCAATATTTTAATTCCAACTTTCCACGTGACATGTTTAAGACCACAAGATTAAAGGGCATTTTGGTACATTTGATACAAATTTAATTTATGACCACATGATTCAAAAGTCTTCTTTATCTTTTTAAACTTCGTGACAAATCAAACTAGGTCATTCTTTTTGAAACGGAGGAAGTAAATATTTATTTATTAATCAATCTATTTTGATTAGTGATTTATAAGAATAATTTTGAAAGTAATGGTCTTGACCCTTGAACGTTTGACCCAACTTGACCAAATACTTTTGACTTTAAATCTTGACGGTTCACGGTCGCAGTTAAAAATTCAAGACCATTAATTTTCAAGCTCATTCAATGTAATTTCCTGTAATTCAACTATCTAATTAAAAGTTGGACTGACATGTATTCCTAATTGATCAATGAAAATTTTTGTCATTATATTTCAAAAGAAATTTTTTTGTTTGTTTGAAATTTTTCTATATATAGTCACAAAACAATTAAACTTTTATTAGGTACTTAAATAGAACATAGAAGAATAAGTTAGATTATCATTCTTTTGTTAGCTAATTTCAACATAATCTATTGAAATCTAAGTAACTTTTGAATGAGTTAGATTCCTTGAAACTCATCTCAACCCGTTTATTTGACGTCACTACGTACCTGAGTGGATGCATATATGTTCGAAAGTTGTTGTAAAATCAGGAATCACTGGCTTGAACTTATGGGATAATATTGTAGACATGATTATTGAATAAGCATAATTTGTAATTTGGGATAATGGGAGGACACGTGGTGCCAGAATTTTGATGTGTTGACGTAGATTGACCCCTGCCACTCTTATCAAATCTTTGGTAAGTGAAATCCCAGTAATACTTGTCACATGAGGATAATAGTAATTTAGGTTCTAAGTTATTATGTGATAAATTCTGTTTTTAGTCTATAATATGTAACTTCATATAATTAATTTTTAATTATTTAAAATGTGTTTTAGTCTCTTCATACAAAATATATTATATTTAATTATTTATAAAATATATTACAATTAAATATGAAATAACAATATAAATTCAACGATACACATGTAAGTAATTAGTTAATTAGTTGTAGAATGGTTTGTACATACTTACGGAAAACTTGTGAAATAAACTTTTTAAAAGTGTATTTAATTCATGTCAAATGGGCAAATGTATATAATGGGTTATTATAAATGTCAGAAAATAATTCAAAAGTTGTTTTACATAATACTTATCACATATCATATATATTACTCCCTACCTTTCTAATTTGTTTGACATAGTAGGTTGAATGGACACAAAATTAAAAAAGAAACAAAGATTTTAAAATTTATAGTCTTATACATATAAATATGTTATAATATTTGTATTGTTATAAAATATTTGAAACTTATGGTCATAAAACTCAGAGACAGATGTATAGTATTGGTTTAGGTTCATCTGAATATTATTTATGTAGAGCATAAAATTATATCTAAAAATTCACAAAAATTATAGTAATAAATAGTGGATATGAACTTATAACTTTAAAAATACAATGAATTTAATACTAAGAACTTTAAAGATTGAACCCATAAAACGTTTATTTATATGTTTTCTGAGTTTTCTGACGATCAGTTATCTATCATACCATGTTCATTACCATTTTTATCAAGTTATCACTAGCCATTGTTTATTATAGAGATTAACCTATCGTAATTACTTTATAATTAACATGATTATGTAAATATTTTTTTGCAAAATCTTGCATAATATAGAACTTAAACTATTAAATGTAGATATCCAACGATGCATGCGTCTAAAATATAAATCTGTTGCTGCAAATTCCATCATAACTATATATTTGCTCACATTTCAGGCGAAGGTCATAGTTTGCATGAACATTCTATGGTCTTAATAAGAAGAGGTTAAGCGAAAGATTCGCCATGTGTGAAATCTCATTGTATTCGACGAGTCAAAAATTTGTTGAGAAATTCGGATCGAAGAAGAGACATGTCAAAGTATGTGGGGGATAAAAATCAAAATCGATATAATTGAAGAGGCCTATGAGACTGATCCTCTTTTTACAAGCTGAAATTTAACTCCCAGCAGGATACACTACCTTTAGGGGTCGTTTGGTAGAGTGTATTAGAAAAATAATACATGTATTAAGTGTGGTATTATTTAATATCTTGTTTGATAGTAATTTTTGGATAATGTATAACTAATACATATATTAGTTATACATCCTACATGGTATTATAGTGTGTATAACTAATACATCTCATTTGGTGGTATTAGTAATACATGGGTTATAATGCATGGGATAAATATGAGAAAAGACAAAAATGCCCTCAAATCTCTTTAAATCTTTTCTAAATCTTTTTCAATTTATTCAATATGAGTTATTTCTTTTCAATTTATCAAGTTGACAATTTCCCTCCAAATAATTTTAGCCATAAAAAAACTATTCCATTAATTTAAAAAATACTTATATTTTAGTAAATTGATCAAGACCGGAAAATATATTGCATGTTTGCATACAAGATTTAATTTGTAAATAGGATATATCACAAATAAAAATAATCTTTCTGGTTAGCATTAACGCTTTACGGAACACGATTTTATGTTAATAATGATTCCACCGTCTCATTCAAAAGTTACACGTATCTCCCTTCAACTTAAGCACACCACAAACTGGGAACAACAAACAAATGATGAACAAATAAAGAAAAGATAACAAAAAAAAATTCAATTCGTACAAGTAAATGATTAAATCTTGAAATACCAAAGTAAATTATTAGTTATATTGTTGGTTTTTGTTTTTATTTTTATTTTTAAATAAAGAATAATAAAGCTTTGCAAAAAAAAAAATACATAAAGCTATAGAATGTAGAGGGTATTTTTGTAAACAAACGCTATCATTTTAAAAATATAACAATACATGTTGTTTTCAATACATCATACCAAACACTACATAAAAAATAATCTCAGCATAACTAATCCCAGCATTACTAATCTCAGCACTACTAATTCCAGCATTATTAATACACCATATTCAATAATATCTTATGCACTCTACCAAACGATTCCTTAATGTAATAAATTTTTTTATAGGAGAACAAAATAAAGCTAATTTACAACTCTTGTCATATATATACATATTAATCTCACTGAAAAGCAAAATAATACTCCACTACTTACTAACCATCTACCTTAATCTGGGACCTCTATTTATATTACTTAAAACTCATAAAATAATATGTCAGTAAGATATACTAGCTAGTTGAAGCAAGAACGTAAGGGGTGGTTAGCAATCTACTGCCCATCAAGAAAACAGATCGAATGCTTCTATCTTTGGCATGTAATATATATTAGATGGATAAATTTTCATTGTGTGTTTATCTTCTATCAACTAAATCGTTGAAAGTTAGGAGTTTATTCAGACTTGTTCTTACTTCCAACTCAAACTCTGTCACTTCTTTGGAAGAACTTTTTAAAGCAAGAAGTCAACTATTAACTTGCCCCCCCCCCCTCGAAATATGATCTCATTTGCCCATACCATTCAGATAAGAACTATTCTGAATATTAGGTTAAATATTGGAAAAATTACATAGCATAGATAAAAAGGGTTCTTAATTATCAATCATGTTTAATGCTTAAAATAATTACCTGACATAGTCAAAAGTAAGTTAAAGAACTATTATTTAAGTGGGCCCTCATATACAAATATGATAGCTTGTATAACATGTAATTAATGTCTCTCATCTAATTAGTTTAAATTTTGGCTGATTTAATTGAGCACTTAATTTTTTTTTTAATTTAATTTTTTAAAAATTGGCACTTTTTAGAATATGTATTGATATGTACATATCTTTTCCATTTATTTGATTTTTTTCTCTCTTCACACCTCTCTCTTCTTAAATTTTCCACCATCTTCTTCAATCTTTTTCCTTGAAAAGTAGTAACTATTGGTAGGTTTTGTTATATTGACTCTTAAATATTATATTTTTGTGATTCGCCTAAATATTTATTACATCAAAAAGCATTTCTTCAAATTTTTTATTTTAACTCATGCAAAAAAAGGTCTGTTAGTTACACACAAGTATGTATACCATGTCAATTTTTTGATGTATAGATATACACAAATAACCGTCATAGACAATTAGAAAGTTGTCATGTGTTGGCATATACATATATATACACATATAAAATACATATAAGCTGTATAATCAGTTGTTGGTTTGTATAAAATATGTTTGGTTCATATTTTATACATTACATATAGGTATACAACTATCATGTGTTTGTGTATAACTAAATTGTACATTTTGAAGTTTGTTTGTATAAATTATGTTTGTTCTTCTATTAGACGTTAGGTATATCTCAGTTTGTATAATCTGTTATTGGTATTTTGTATAAACTAAAGGAAAAGGAATAGATTTCAAGAATTCTCACTCCAGAGGGGGGAGCAACGACGTTGTGAATGACTTGAAGGTATTTTATATATACCCAAATGTATATTCGTATGAATGTATATATAATAGATATACGTAAGTCTATCTATCTTTTTTTTTTTCTGTTAGTTACACACAAGTATGTATACCATGTCAATTTTTTGATGTATATATGTATACAAATAACCGTCATATACAATTAGACAGTTGTCATGTGCTGGTATATGCAGATATATTCATATATAAAATATACATATAAGTTGTATAATCAGTTTTTGGTTTGTATAAAATATGTTGGTTCATATTTTATACATTACATATAGTATACAACCATCATGTGTTTTTATACAACTCAAAGGTATTTTGTATAAATTATATTTAGTCATAAAGTGAATTTGTTTCTATATTTCTATCAGTGCGTTTGTATTTTTATATTTATTTTGATATATTTCTTTCACATGCATTTTTAATTTTTATACATTTATACATTTGAGTTTGTATATTTATACATATAATCTTAATTTATATTTCATTTTATACATTTGAATTTGTATCAATTCGTATTTATCTTGAAGATATGAGTTGTAAGCGTTTGTATTTGTATTTAAATGTTAAATTCAGAGCTAATTTTCATTTGTATCAATTCTACATTTGTATTTCTGAAGTCATACGAAGAAATCAGAGGAATTTTAGTTTGAATTCTATTTTTGTATTTTAAAAATTAAAAGGTAAACTATAACAGTCCATAAGAAAAAGGAAGAAACAAAATATTTGAAAAAGATATGTTGGAAAGAATAAATGAAGTGAATCACTCCCCTTTCCTTTTTTATCTCTAAACATAAATGAAATAGTAATAAAATCTGTTAGTTAATATTTGTATATTAGATTCCTAAATACATTTAATCACTAACTGAAATCTATAAAATATAATTATTAAAACTTAGAATGAGAAGTTAGTTAAGAGGGGTATAAGTTTTCTATATGTGAAGTTTTGCCTTAAATATTACCTTTGTGGTTCTAAAATAATTATTAATTAAGCGTTGAATTTTTCGTTGTACTTCTCTTTGTTGCATATTAGTTGTCCATTTTTTCTTTTACATATCCCTTAACAAATGATAAATAACAATGATAGTTTTACTAATTTAGCCTTTTGAAAAACTTTTTGAAACTTTAAAAATAACTTTTTTTCAATTTCAAAAAGAATTAATTGTAAAGATGAAATGGGAAAAATGTAATTAGTTCTATCTTAGTTCTTTAAATAAACAAGTAATTTGGGACAACTATTTATACAATTTCAAAAAAAATTAATTGTAAAGGTGAAATGGAAAAAATGTAATTAGTTCTTAGTTGTTTTTAAATAAACAAGTAATTTGGGACAACTATTTATAGTAAGGTGAACAATTAATATGAGATGGGAGAGTACTCTTAATGGCATAATATTTTAGACGCAAAAATATCATGGTAAATTCTGAAGCTACAAATCCTTAAAGTACTTTTTCGATCGGAATATATTGTCAATCTCTTAAATTTGTCAGTATAATTTATTTAGACGTTCGAATTAAAGTTTCTATCAATTGAGCATTTGAGCACATGCCAAAATGTTCCTATTTGATAATGTTGATTCAAAATTTAGAAACACTTTTGTTTGTATTCTCAAGCGCCTGTTACATGAATAATTAGTTATGCCGCATTCATTAATTATAAACATCAACCTTAATAAGTCGTAAAAACTCAGATATGTTTCAATTGACGTTGATGTGTATAATTAAAGAACATGACAACATGGCATATTTCAAGTGATTGATTTATCTATGTAATAGACGCGTAAAAACATCTCAAAATTTAATCTTAAATTATGTAATAGGAACACTTTATCATGTATTGAGGTGTCAATTGAATCATATAGTATTCCAAAATATCTAAATAAAATATATTGACAAATTTAACAGGCTATCGATATATTCAACCTTTTCTGTTTATTATTAATTTTCATAATATATAAATTACACACCATCACATAAATTAAAATAAAGTGCGTACATGATAAAACTTTTAGTCGGTGGTTAATGAGTTGGAAAGTGTTTCCTAGACAAGTTGACCAAAGAAGATCTCAACAAGTTGGACAGTAGCCGTAGAAAACTAGCTAAACTAAGTCCAGTTGGTTGTTGCAAAGAGCTAACATCATGCACCATAGATCATTAGAAGATTTAGAGAAAAGACATAAATACCCTATTAAAGTTGTCTCAAATTTTTAAAAGGACACTTAAAATTTGCGGGGGTCCTATTACCCACCAATACTTGTTCAAGGCAAAATAAATAACACCTTCCAATCCTATGTGGCATAGAGAGTGTAAAACACTCACTTAAAGAGAGTGAGAAGTAAAAATATTATTATTGAATATTTATTTTTATTATCTCTTTTACTAAATTTTTTGTGTGTTCGTTTTTTACTTTTTCTTTTTCCTTTTCTCTCCTCTCCTCTATGAGATAGTCGAAAAGTATTTTTCCAGTGATTTCTCACCGGATTTGAATTAATCCGTTAATATTAGGAGATTTTGGTCTGTTTCAAGGAGGAAAAAATTCAGCAATGGAATGTCGAAAAAAACTCCGACGACTGAATCATCTCTTTTCGATCATCATTTTCGGCAACAATCAGTATTTTCAACCTAAAATGGTGGAGAAAGAAAAGAGGGGAAAAATAAATAGAAAAATAAAAAATAATAAAAGGGATTGGAGAAGTCATGAACTCTAAGTTGCTATTACCTTTTTCCCGCTCACTTTCTCTAGTTACACTCTCTCACAGGTCATCTTCTCCGGCAACAGTAGCAAGAAGGAGCTAGCAAAAAAAGTGAGAAAAAATCAATAAAAGAGGATAAAACGAGTACTATTGCTAAATCAAAACATAAAAAAGAACAAAGTAAATAAAGGAAGAAAGGAGTAATTCCAATGGAGGAATTGGTGATGGGTTATTTCTGTCAGCATGGAGATGGGGTTGTTAAGGGTGGGTGTTGAGTTTATTATTTTGGGGTAGGGTCTACTATTAAAAAAAAGTTTTTCAATTTTTTTAAAGTATTTTGACACGTGTTTGCGCTTGTTTATCACTTTCCGTTATTAAAGTGGGTTATAACGTATAATGGCGTCAAAGATGCACTTTGAACAAAAATAAGGGGGTAATAGGACCCCCGCAAATTTTAAGTGTCTTTTTAAAAATTCAGGACAACTGTAATGGTGCCTTTATGCCTTTTCTCGAAGATTTACAATTCGAATTTTATGACTTCCCCTTTTATATTCTATTCATATTTATTTTTTTTAAGTTGTGATTAATTTTTAATTATTGTATGGAAAGAATAACTTTGGTGCAAATTCTGTATTTATCTTAAGATCATTCAACATATACAAATTATTAATTTAGAAATGGTTTAATACATAGTCAGCCCCTTAAACTTGTCAGAATATTTCATTTAGACACTCGAACTACGCTTTGTTCCAATTGAACAACTCAACTCCTAATAAAGTGTTTCAATTAAACACCTTTGATTCAAATTTTGAAGAAAAAAATGCGCGTGTTTTCATCCATCTATTGAATAGTTAAGTTAACCACATAAAATATGTCATCTTTTTTAATTATATACATCAACCTCAAGTAGAAAATGCTTATATGGTATTTTATAGCTTATTTAGGCGGCTGTGTATAATTAAAATATAACTTTTTAAGTTGCTACATTTTTTTTTTTTGGTTTATGTGGATTTTATTATCAAGTGAGAACTCAAGCTCAAAGAAACCAAAAAAACAGGCACTGGACATAGGCCCAGTTCCTGAAAATGCACCCCTACTCCTTTACTACCTATGTAATTCTAACTAGGACAGAAATTAAGTCCGGACAAAATTTTAGCTAATTTAGGCTTCTCGTAAGTGCAGTAGTATACTACTTGGATTATCAATCTCACAATTATACCCGACGTTCGCTTCTTTCCTTGGAATATGGCTTGGTTCAGCTCCTGTCATACTTAATATATGCATCCAACCAAGGATATTTGATAAATGATGGAGTAAGCTCTATTTTTTCCACAATGTCATTCTATTCATACACACTATATTGCCTAGTTCCAACTATACCTTGTGATTTTTGCCATTTCAACAGTTGATCCCATATCTCCGCCGCTACTGGGCATTGAAAGAATTCAATGCCCAAGAGTTTCATCTGCCCCTTCACATAGCTTACATTGCCGTTCCACATCAAGCCCCCATTTGATCAACCTATCTTTCGTGTATACCTTGCCATTAGCCACCAAGTATGCCATAAACACCCATTTTGGAGGGGCTGAATTACTACACACAAGCTTCCTCCATCTCATTCTAGGCAGGGTACCCATAAACTTAAGTATATATGGCATATTAAGGACTTCCCAACTCCCATTTCTTTGGATACATTCAGTCCAACATCTTCCATATAGGTAGCAGCTTTGAGAATTTTCCTAACCAGCCATGATGCCTGATTAGCTACTGTAGTACCTACTGCTCCTCCTTTTATACGAACCCATAATTTATCTTTTTGTTTCATAGGTTTCACAACAACTTACATAATGCAGCTTTATTCCACATACCTATATTCAGCAAATTCAAACCTCCTGCGCTCATAGGCATACACATTTTATCCCAAGATATCAGTGCTTTCTTGGATAGATCCATAGAACTAGTCCACAAAAATGTTTCTTAAATCTTCACTATTTGTTCCACCACTTCCTTTGGATATTGGAATATTTGTGACCAACATATTTGTATAGACAACAGTACACAAATTTAACAATTGTACTCTACCTGCGTACGAAAGTAACTTTGTTGTCCAGGAAGTAACTCTACTCCTCATCCTTTCTAATAGTGGTTGACATTGGACCAAGGATAGCCTTTTGGTACTTAGTGGAACCCCTAAGTACCTAAAGGGTAACTCTCCTTTATCAATACTAGGAGCTCTAGGATTTGCTTCTGTACTTCTGTTGTCACCCCTCCAAAGTAGATGGATGATTTTAGTAAATTTTCTTGTAGCCCAGACGCACTTGAGAACTGTCGAAATTTGGCAAACAATCTTTGAACTGATACCAAGTCTCCCCTGTTAAATAAGAGTGTTGACACCTAATTTTTGCCCTCCACGACTAAATTTAATCCTGATTTTCTTCGATTTTAAATAAAATCAAAATATCTGTTTTATCCGGATAAATACTTTCTAATTTATTTTGATTTGAGTTAAATTTATCATTTAAGTGATAAATTATATATTCTGTATTCTTGAATACGAGATAATATAATTTTAGTTGTTTAAATGATTATTTTTATCAAAAGTTAGATTTCTATCAAGAACCATCTTGAAAATTAATTCAAATGGTTGAATTTCGACTTAAACCTGTAAGTTGTTCCTAAAATATTTTATTTGAAAAATATTTATTTTATTTTGTGAAATCAAGAAACTCGAGATTAAATAGGTGCTTAATTCGTGTTAGATTGCAATTCAATTTAGCCAAACTCATTAAATTTGGCCTTAATTGCAATGCAATTGGCCAGTTGATTTTTAATTTGTCCGAAATTTTAATGAAATTTGGCTAAACCCTAAACTAATTGGCCATTTCCTAAAATTACTAATTACCTACTACCAGCCCAACAACAATTTCAGCCGCCCCCGGCCCAAAATCCCACTACTGACCCGGCCCACCACCCTTATATCTCCCTTCTTCCTCACCTACAACAACAAAACCTAATATTATCAATACCCGACATCAACAACAACTAAAACCCGATGCCCAAACAACAACTTCAACCCGACCTCGACCCGGTAAGAAAACCCAAAAAATCTTGCCCCTTTTCCCGATCAAATTGTCACGCCCCGAATTCAATCGAGACATGATTGGCACCTGTAGCCGATAAGGCCCGAGAGAACCAACCTTTGCTTACGTTCAATCATATGCATGCCATAAGAAACCCATAAGCACATAACAGCTATAGAGACCAACAATGAAAGTCATGGGACATGATATATATATACATATGCGAAATAGGGCCGTTGAGGCCACCGAGTCAAGTACGACATATCCCTTTTACATTTATACACCCACACCTGTCTACAAAAGCCTCTAACAAAGCATTGACCAAAATGAACTAAGAGTCGGGACAAGTCCCCGCTTTATACAACATGTACCACACCAAAACATATATACACTCTGACTCGGAGAAGCCCCGAATTAGCTGGAGCTCACCAATGATCTGCAACGACTGGCAACCTACTGTGGAGGCCTACTAGTACCTGCGCCTGCAGCAAGTAAGCTAAATTCCCCAAGAGGGGTCAGTACGAAATAAGTACTGAGTATGCAAGGCTTAGATGAAACTATACAACACATGAATATTTCAATGAACTCAAATACAAATGACTAATCAATGTGAATAAGTCACCATGTTGCATTTTGGAAACCATGTGGATTGCTTTCATTACTTTCATTACTTTCTTTACATTCAATGCTCACTTGTCATTACATATGTCACAATGTACCCGAGCCTCGACTGATCAGTGGGTCTTTTCATATCATATCATCGTGTTGGGATCGAGTCGAGCTAGGCTTATGCCCCTAGACTTGCCACCCATACATCAATGCATCGGGATCGGGTCGAGCTAGGCTTATGCCCCTAGACCTGCCACCCATAAATCCATACCTCGGGATCGAGTCGAGCTAGGCTTATGCCCCTAGACCTGCCACCCGTACTTGATCATTGACCACATATGCATTACTTTGAGATTGATACTTTGATAGTCACAACATCACTTGGAACTTTAGAACATAACATTGTTGGAAGCTTTGAATCATTAACCAATAAGTGAAGGACATGTGAATAAACATCATGAGAAATATAACATTACTAGCACCATGATACCATTGGAACCATTGGACAATAATCCATGAACAAGAGACACAAGTATAGTCACTATTGGAACATTGGAACATAACCTTACTTTGAGCTTTCGGACCATTAACCAAATAGGAGACATGAGATTCACAAATGATCCATGAGTAGGAAATATATGACCATGACTCTTGATAAACGGATATCGGATACCTTAGCACATTTCGGGATAGGACTAGTGACATGTCAATAAGGACACTATTTGCCGCAGAAAGATACGGACAAAGTAACCTTACATACCTGGGATTCGCAATACGTATATACAACCTTAGATGCGTATACAATAATCCGGCTCCTTCTTTATGTGTCACTCTACAACATAAATACATAACGAAATTCACATTAACCACCAATTACTTTACAAATGCATACAATGTCAATGAGTTACATGTTTGCCTTTAAACATGTCATTTCCCCTTGACAAAACCATTGATCATACTATTATTCCAAAAATTCCATAATATTCCCAACATTGACCAATACATGATAATTGATACATTTCACCACAACACTTCTCCTTTACACTTTCTTATCCATAACACATCACAAATAACCCATCAAATAACCTTAATACAACTCATAACACATATCGGCCAAAATCCCACAATTTCCACTTATAGAAAAGAACAAGTTTAATACCAAAAATAACACTATACATGTTCATATTTTGTCCATACCATGCTTTTTTATCAAAGGCACAAGTCCTAATTCAAGTTCAAATCACCAAGATAGCACATCTTTCACCAAAGGCAAAAATACACTATTCACCACCTTGCCAACACAACTATCATAATATACATAATCTCCCATGCATATAATATGTTAATTAATGAGAAGAAATACTTACCAAGGCTTGGAATATGTTGATCTTGTCCAAGGAGTCCAAAGGAATATTTTGCTTTAGGGTTTGGAGCTTTGGAGCTTAAAGAAATATTTGAGAAAATATCACAAAGGCATGAGAGGTTTTTAATGATAAAAATATGATCTTGGGGACTTTATATAGACCCCAATTCAAGCTTATCCACACTTGGCACTAAATGATATGTTTACTTAGTCAATTCTTGGAAGAATGGGTTATTTCCTCTTTGGGCCAAGTCTTTTAATCCCATTTTGGGCCTAACTTTGGGCCCAATAACACATATCCATGTAACCATCAAATTTCATATATTATTCACCATATATCTCATGTTTACATAATTCCATAATGTCACGACAATATTCTCTTACGAGATTCTCATTCGTCGTCTCGATCGCAAAAATAGGAATTCTAGTCGCCCTTGGCTTCATTTGACATTTTGGATCACTATTCACATTTCATGATTTGATCATGTAGGAGTATGTAGGAGTGTATTGAAGTGTTTGAAGCTTTAACAATGCTCAAAGAACACCAAATAAATAAAAGAAACCATCCAAGAATCGTCGTAGAATTGCGTTACAAAACGGGTCCGGAAAGGCACAAGATTTGTGCCTTGCGCCAATAGCTGCAAAGCAGGCTGTGGCGCAATATCTCAGCCTTCTATGAATTTTCAGAATGCAGGTGGCTTGCGCCACACCCCTGAAACAGGGTAGTGGCTCAAGTTTCAGCACTTTGCTGAATTTTTCGGCCACTTATCCAATGTTTGCATATCGTCCAATCCCTTATCAAAACACTACAAAATACTTACTTAGTGATCATAAACATCAAGTAAACATGACTTAAAGTCACCAAATGAGGTTATAATATGTATGGGGCATCACCCAAATGCATCACGAAACCACAAAACACCTCCTACAAAGGTCTAATAGAACATTTTAGGTCCGATATTAAATGTTTCACCAATGACACTATAAAACACATACTCATGGAATCTCAACACCTATGTAGATATGATCCCAAGGTATCAAGTAAGTTTAGAAAAGTATGGGGTGTTACACAAATCATCTCCATCTCCCCTTTGATTCGTACACCATATGACTATCATACACAAATCCATACTCGGAAGCTTCTAGAGATAGCATAGGTGGCCTCTCCAACGTTCAAAATTTGTACCTTAGAGGTACAATGATGGTGGATTTTCATTAGCTATGGGTGATTTCGTTTCTTCCCCCAAAGTTCCCAAATGAATCTTCCCAAAATTTGGTCCAAATTCATTGATTTCAAGCTGAAAACCACAATCCTTATCCAATTTCGAATTTCAAAAGTTTTCAATTCCTATCCCCAAATTACCCCTACATTTCCACCCCATTTTCATCCCCAATTCCCCTATAAATAGATAGTGTGGGTTGAGGGTAGAGGGTGGATTTTTTGGGGAAAAATTGGGGATTCGGGAGGTGCATGCTTCTAATCCCACGTAACCAAAAATTCTAGAAGGAACACCCTTGAAATATTCAAATTCTGACAAAAATTTATCTCCGACGAATTCATTTAAACTTCGGCGAACTGGGATTGAGTTCTAGCAGCGGTAAAATTTGTCTGATTGAAGCTCGTTGTCCCAAGTTCCTTCTCTGAAACAGGTGTGAAATTCATCCTTTTACATTATTTTCTGTTTCGTTGGAAATGGTGGATCATAACTGGTCTTGTCTGAAATATGTGTTTTGACATCGATTGAGGGTATGTTATTTACGTTAGTGTGTAATGTTGTAAAAAATTTAAGCTTTTTTTTGTGTGGTTTTGTATGATGGTTGTTGTTCGTGTTCGAACTTGTAGCATATCCAAGCGTTTCAACACTTTCAAACGATTAAAAGCGACATTTTTTGCTCTCTGTTTCGTGCAAGAATAAAATATGCTTTTCTTTGGTTATGAATCCGGTATAGAGAATGTGAAATCTCACTATTTTTGTGACGGTTGGGATTGGCCTTATTTGAAAGCTTGCTTGATATTGGTAAAGATTTAGGATTGGGGACTTGATTTAAGCTACGTTTGGTCGGTGATATGTTGATCGTTGCTTGCTTGATGTTTATAAGTATCATTTGAGTTAATTTCTATTTTGTGAAGACTGATTCGGGTTAAAAGCATCCTATATTGTTATTTGGTGTGAGAGGAACGTGTGAAGTATCTACCTAGTTGTTGATCGTATTGGTATTGTTTCTCTTCTACAATGCTGACTATGACATGCTTAAGAGTCGTCAAGAGTCCAAAGTTCATAATTATTATTTTGCTAAAATTGTCTTAAAACAATAGTCACCCCCCATTCAATCAGCTCTTTAATTAAGCTAAATTTCTCATTGAATTTCCTTGTTTCATCATGTCAAAAGAAGGTAAATGAACTGAAATTTGGTAATGGAGATCCTCTTTTGCATGATTTCCTTGGAATTGGAACAAAAGATAAAAAAATATATATCCATTTTGATGTAGTTCATCTTTAAAAGTTCCTAGCTTGAGACTCCAAATGAATGTGATTCCCTATTGATTGTTCTGATTTTTTCTGATAAACTTGTGCTTTTATATTAGTAGCGGTCATTTTTTTTATTCTAGCTCTATCAGTATGAAGTGGTGAAAAGTGGATGCATCAGGCTTTGTTTGCCTACCCGCTTTATCTTCTCGATGATATGACAGAAGTAGAGAATAAAATGAGCTCCTACTATAGCTCATCCTTATTTTCTAGTCTATGCAGTTAGAACAGTGATATTGTGAAAGCCTTTCTATGGCTTCTTCATAATGTTACTGGACTCCCACAAACACAATAATATCTCATTTTTTTTGGGCCACGTTTGGTTCCGAAACAGTGATCTCTCTTGAGTTCTCATCTTAGGTTTGCTTGGTCATGACTTTTTTTTTTTAGGCAATTTAATGTGAGGCATGGTTCCCTGTTAAGACCCTCTTAGGATGAATGATTCGGATATGGTAGTTTGAGAGAATTATTCATACCTTGAAGTATTTTGCTGCCATGAAAACTGCTAGTCACATAGCATGTTCACCTATCTTTTCTTTTACATGGTTAAGCACATGTTCTAAGCTTGATGTGATTTCTTATTCTTTGTATGACTTGAGCCCAATTCGAGTATAATGTTGGTCAACAATCTGGAACAATTGACTATTTTTTTAATGTCTCTTTTGTTTTATGGTCCTTTAAGCTTAAAGATGCTTGGTCACTATGTGTTTCATTAAAGGTTCAACTTGTTTCTTTCTACCTCATTGGCTTACAATTGACTATCTTTATCTATCCTTTGATGTTTTAATTTCTAGTTTACGTAAATAATTTGATTGCTTGGTAATACTATGAAGCTTCAATCTGACCATACTAATAAAATGACATGAGTGAGTAGTTTTATTCTCCTTAAACATGTTTAATCTTACTTTTCTTTCCTATCTCTTTTACTCTGAAAATTAAGTGTATTGATATGAGTAAATAAGTGTTTGTCTCCTATTGAATCAACGTGTTTGTATCTCTTTAAAGTTGCCAACCAATTTGATTTGAATCAGTTCATTTAAGATATGTGCTAATCCATATTGTTTCTTTTTCATGCATGTGGCATTCGGATTGAGTCCATTTGGACTCTCCTCCCTTTGCATATCCTAATGGGCCAACGAGGCCCAATGTCGCCGAGTTGAAACCTCAAGGCCCAAAAAATGGGTAAAAGGCTGAAGCTAAAAAAAATTAAAATGTGTAGCTAAGACTATAAAGGGAAGCTACTATACAGGGTTGAAGACGAAGTGGAAAAAATTGAAATAGGCTAAAAGCCTATGAAAATTGAGGATTAAAGCCGAACAGGTCCAAACGGGTTCAAAACCCATTTTTCTCAACTTCTCTACGTTTATTTATTTGTAATTCATGTTGGATTTATTTGTATGTGATTAACTCTTAAATTTGGTTAAATCGAAATAAAGTCCCCTTCGAAATTGGCATTTTTGCTTTATCTTTTTAGTTTTCTTTTTGTCATTTGTCACATAGTCTAATATCTTGGAAATAGTTCATTTTTTTTATTATAAATAAACCTTTAAAATCAAAAAATGGCATTTGCTTTTGTTCATGTGTTTAATTGGTTTATTTAAGTTAAAAGAGTTCTCTTTAATATAAAAAATCAATTTTTCCTGTAAAAATCAAAACCTTGCATAACTAGTCGAAATTTTCATAACTTGTTTAAGTTGATACTTTCTTTTAAAATTCCTATTTACTCAAAATCTATATTTGTAATAAAAAATCACTTCCCTTCCCTTTTAATGAAGATAGTCTGTTTTTTTCCTTAAATCGACAAAAAATTGGATTTAGTTTAACCTTCTTATTAGGAGAACTTTTTCTTTAAATTAAATGAACTAATTTTCACTCGAATAGAATGAATGCCATATTTGCAAATTAATTCAAGATTTTATAAAGTTAGCCATTGTTTTCAAAACTGATCATTTTTACAAATCAGTCAAACTGTCTTTTGGTCAACCGCTTTCGCGGACTCTTCTTGAATGCCTTAAAAACCTTCTCAAGGTGTTACCAGAATCCTTACCCATTTTTTCTAATTTTAAGGATTTGTTTCTGTTTTCAAGTCTTTAAAATTTTTTAAGTTTTTCTTGATATTTTCTATAAAAAATCAAGTGGCGACTCTGTATTTTTTAAAAATTATTTTAAAATTTTCTCTAAAGTTTTGAAATAGTTTAAAAAATCAAAACCAATGTTTTTCCAACCCTTCGAGTCTAGAAAGGGATAAAACAGAAATGGTGAATCTGCTGGGGAAGTTATTAAGATTCTAACCAAATCTTAGACTATTTGGATTGATTTATGTGGCCTTATTTGAATAATTGTGCTAATTTGATAATATCTTGTGATTATATCTATCAATTGCATTCATGGCATACTTCCTCATTTAATATTTAACTGTTTGGGGTTTCGCGGTTGCGCGTCCTCTATTGATCAATTCCAAATGAAAGTGTTGGAAATACAACAGTTTATTGGTACGTTAGGCATCCAATGGTTGTTTGTATTTCCAAACCCAAGTTGTCCACTTGGGAACCTGGTCAAAGCCCACTCTAGATACCTAGGATATAGCAAAACCAAAACCTTTTTAGGCATGAGCCTAGGACGACCAAATACCTGAGGGGGTATTGGGCTCATTAGAAAACCTACCTTGTGTCTATTGACCACGAGTCAATCACAGACGAATCATGCTTATGTGTTGAAAGAGTATATGCCAATTAATCTAATCCATTATCATTTGGGGTGAGGGGAAAGGCTTACTTTGTCTGCTTTTGTGTAGGAATGGCTCAACCACTCCCCGTTAAAAGATTCAAAATGGTTACCAAACTAGATGATTTCCTTAAGGTTTGGTGGGCCTATATGAGTCCGGAAGATATGAAGACTATTAAGACGCATATCGATCACCTACCTTCACTTCTAGATATGGATGTTTGGCCTGAGATGATTCATGTGTTGACAGAATTCTGGGATGACGACAACATGGTATTTCGCTTTGGCGAAGCTGAATTGACCCCTACTATCGAAGAAGTAGTAGTTAGCTATGAAAGCGTCCACATGTGCAACAGAAGGAAAAAGACACCGGACAACAATGTTTTAGTCCCGGACATATGGAACCGTCAAAAGATCAAGGATGCCTTTTTGGTTGAAGATGATACCTGGCTAGGGAAGCTTGATGGGCCAAATATTCCTTTTCGTGAGTTGTACTACAGATTTGGAAGATTCAATTCTTTCCAAAAGTTCGGGCATGAATTCACGTCTGAGTCAGAATGGAAGGATAGAAGGGCATTTGCTTTTGCGGTGAGTCTACTTGGAACCATGGTATTTCCACAAGGATCGAATGGTAATATTCATCCAAGCATCATTATGGTAACACATACCCTCTTCTATGGGTTGAAATATGGCTCTTCTAAGGTATTCCACACTTTAGCTCCTATGATCGTCGCAGAAATATATCGGGCTTTGGAAAATTGTCAAAAGGGGGCCCATTTCTTCCAGGGATGTAATCTTATTTTGCAATGGTGGATGATAAAGCATTTGTTGAAAGATCCTAGAATGGAGAAAACAGACCATCTGACAAGGTACGATCTTCTTTTATCCCATAACATGTGGTTGACTATAAATAGATTTAAGAGGGAAAAAACTCTGGAATTTTGGTTCAAACAATTCGGGGAATTGAGAGACGACAATGTCCAATGGTCAATCAAATACCTCAATCTAGGGAAATACACAATTCGAGGAAATAAACATCCTTTCTTAGTACTCGCTAGCCTTAGAGGGACTCGTCCTTATATTCCCGTCAGAGTTCTTAGACAGTTTGAAATCAAGCAGGAGACACCACAAACAGAGCCCATGGCTAGATTCATCACCGAATACGGGGAAGGCGAGACGCCACTCAAAGACTTTATTATACGGGAGTGTAAGGAAAGAAAGACCAGAGAAATATCTTTTAGTATTGGTTCGAGCCTGAGGTTAGCGAGAATGGTTGAAGAAGAACCTCGCAGGAACATTGGTACCTAGTCCGAATGTGACCATACAAATTATTGACGTAGAATCAGAGCATCAGATTCGGCTTCACAGGCTTAAAGATAGGTTCCAAACAAGTGAGATTGCTCATCAACGGAAACATATGGAGGATTTTGCAACCATACATCAATTGAGGGAAGAGCTAAAGCGAGCCAGACAAGAGGTGGTTGATGACAGACAGTGTTTGATCAATTTGGATGATTGTATGGCTTCCCAAGTTGATAGCATAGGGAAAATGACCTACTAGAGTAGAGCGCAATTATGTGGAAGTCACTTGATTGCCAATCGATATCGCATATGGTATGAGGTGGACAAAGCCAAAAAGGCGAAGACCGATGAGGGATCATCCGAATGCTAGTATCTTAATTTATTATCCCCTGCGTGGGACTATTTTTTCTTGCACTGTTATTTCCCTTTCCCCAAAGATTGTATCCCTCATTTTGCTACTTTGTAGGCATTTATGCCTTTTTGGATATTTATGAAAACGTTATTTTAGGGATAATGGATTTGTTTTTAAAAGGCATATACTTCCTGCAAACTCGTTAGGACAACCCTTGGCTCAAAAAGATCACCCAAGTAGGATACGCGCTTATTATAATATGTTTGTGTGATATAACTGTCTTACGTATTTATGAGCGTTGTTTGAATCAAAGGCGAATTGATCCAATCCCATTTTTCATAAGAGCCCTCAAGGCATAAATATACACCCACTAAACAAAAGTCCGACCAAACACTCTGGGTCTCCCAAGTTTCCCAAAAAAAACCTCAATCATTCTTTATTAACTTTCTAAGATCCGATCCTACTCTTTCAGGAAGATTGATCATGGACTCAAGGGCCAGTCAATTGAAAAGACAGATAGTGGAGTTAGCCCTAGTGGAAGAGGTGCTAAAGGAATAAACCAAGAGAGTGGTTAGGAAGATCAATCAGACTGATAGGGAAATTGCTAAGGTCAAACAGTTGATCGCGCAAGAAAAAGAGGTTGCTAAGTACAAGGTTGAAGATTCGACCAAGAGCCATGAGAAAGAAAGCATGGAGTAAGTCCTGTTTCCAAAAGTGAGAGATGACTATTGGGCTAAGCTAAAAGGGAACGTCGTTTGGCCAACTAAGGTTTGAAAAGATCATCCTCAGAGCTCACTTTAGAGGATCCTCCAGGAGCCCCAGGGTCATGATATGCTCGGAAGTTTATCAGACTCTAAGAGATATGAGAATTCTCCAACCTGACCAAACAGAAGGATTTGGCTGCCTTCCCAGCGATGCCGACAGGAAATGCTCATACCATCCACAACAACATGGCCATACCACTGATGAATACATCACTCTGAATGCCAAAATTTGTAACATGATCCGCAATGGTCAGATAAGTAGCCTATGGGGGTCGCAGACCATTCTCACATGTGACCATGTCAATCCAGGCATGCCTATCACTGAAGAGGTTCAGATTTACAAATATGACTTCACAAAGTTTGAAGAAGCCTATCATGATATTTATTCAAAGCTCATCCATGCCAAGATCTTAGAGCCAGTAGAAAGAAAGCCGAACATAATATCAAAGGCTTGGAAGAAATTCAAGGAAGTTTGTCACTATCATGGAAGGAGAGGGGGGCATAACTTAGAGACTTGCCATGCTTTTAAAATAGAGTTGGAACTCCTGGTGGAAGCTAGTAGAGTTGGAATTGCCACCATTTCACTCTTAAAAGATCAACAGATGGAAGGAGTAGAATAAAGCAGGAATGCCCTCACTTATCTAGAAGCTAGTTGTTAAGTTTTCCTTTAGATGTTGTTCTGTTTTCATGTTTTACTAAATGTAATGATTCCCAACAAGAGTGTAATGAAATGAAGATTTCCCTCAACTTTTTCGAACTACGTTGGACCTGATTTCCCCTTCTTGGGATACGTAGGCAGCCTTCCGGCTCGGTCCCTATCCTCAAAAAGTTTTTGTTTCCCCTTACTTTGTGGAAGGAGGCATAAGGATGATGAAGAAGAAGGCATTTCACAATCAATCTTCCTGGCAAACTCATTTATCCCAAATCAATGAGCAAAATCCTGTTCATTAAAAATTCTGAGTCAATATGCCGTGGATAAATTTGCTTACGATGAAAACAACTTTATGTGTTTACTTCCTCCCTAATTATCTTGCATTATTTATTACTGACGGGATCTAACACATTGGCCTTTGAGTTGTTTTTATTTTACAATAATAGAAACTACTCCGTATTGTCATAAGCTGGCTGAACATCCTTACTTCACCCGATCAAAAGCTTACAAAATCCAATCCCCTAGTCATCATTCAAGTATGACTGGAAGTGAAGAGGATAACACATTGGCCATCAGGGACAATGCCATAGCAGAACAAAGCGAGATGATTGCTGAACTTGCGAGGAAGCTGGAAATGCTTCAAGAAAAGGTGAATCGTACTAGAGACTTGGCTAATTTATCCATCACTACTAATGCTCCTGTCCCAGGAGGGAACGGTCCTCCACTCCACGTCCCTCCTCTTAACACACCTGACCTCGGGAATCATTCGAATAACGTTTCATCCACTTCCGCCTCTCAACTTCCTGCAGACTCAATCATCAATAATCCACCAGTTTATCAAACTCACACTCACCCATTCAAAACACTAACCGAGATAAGAACCCAGATGATTACCATCCACAAAATCCTTCCCTGACTCTACAAATCCATCCTCATATCCCACAGAACTACTCTCAAACTCCACAAAACACCTTTACCCCTCAAAATGTCCCCCTGCCTATAACCCAACTTCCGTTCATCCTCAAAATCACACTTCAGCATACCAAAACCCTTCTGCCACTATCCCAAATCCATCTCACATCCGACCTATAACCCCAACTGCTTTTTATGTCGTCACCTTTTACGATCTCTATAACCTTTTTCCTAATCCAGAGGTAGACCATTATAAGGAGAAAGAAAAAGAATCGAGGATCGAGCATGAAAAGAAATTGCTTGCAATGAATAAAGAGATTATGAGGATCAAAGAGTATCATGGAGCAGGGGATAATGATGACCTTGGTTATGATGATTTGTGTGTCCACCCCGGTGTAGACCTACCAGAAGGATACAATGTCCCCAAATTTGAAATGTTCGGTGGTACTAGAAATCCCATGGTGCACTTCAGGAGATACTGTGATCAAATGGTTGGAATTGGAAGAAACGAGGCGTTGCTAATGCGCCTATTGAGTCGAAGCTTAAGCAGCGAAGCTTTGGATTGGTTCACATCCCAGGAACTGAAAAAATGGTCTAGCTGGAAGGCCTTGGCCAAAGAATTTATCGACAGGTTCGCTTACAATGTGGAAATAGTTCCTGACCGATATTCACTAAATAGGATCAAGGAAAAGAGCGGTGAATACTTTCGAGATTATGTCTATCGTTGGAGAAAGGAAGCCTCTAAGGTACAACCTCCTATGACTGAGGAGGAAATGGTAGCGGTATTTTTCCGTGCTCAAGAAGGAGAGTTCTATACTAGAATGGTGTCTACAGTTCGTGCAACCTTTGTAGATTTGGTAAAGATTGGTGAATCACTCGAAGAAGGAATTCGAACGGGGAAAATTGTCCAGACTTTAACATCAGCTGGGTCCTCTGGGTTCCCTAGGAAGAAAAGAGAAGACGTGACTGTGGTATCCACTGATTCTACTGCTAAATTATAAAGGAAGTTCATCCCCAGGAGTATCCTTTCTTCTTCGCTGCCCCTGAGTCCTCAATCCAACTTCTATGCTAAACCTCAATACCAAGCTCCACAGCCAAATTGTCACGCCCCAAAATCCCATTCGGGCTGGACTGGCATCCGAAGCCGATATGGCCCGAGAGAACCAATCTTTGCTCACGTTCGTTCACATGCATATCTCTTTATGAATAACATACTATCTCATGTAACTGATGAAATATAAAATGCCATTGGCGAAAGTCATGGAAAACATGTACATTATATACAACTATGGCTGTTAGGGCCATTTCGTATTATACACCTCTTACATTCATGTACCCACGTATGTCTACAAAAGCCTCTAGCAGATGTAACTACCAACAACAACTGAAAGACGGGACAAGTTCCCGCTTTATACAACATATACAAAATCAAAACACATGTACAACAGTGACTTGGAGAAGACCAAACTAGCTGGAGCTCACCAATGAACAGCGAACAACTGGCAATTTACTGTGGCAGTCTACTAGTACCTGCGCCTACAGCAAGTAAGATAAATTCCCCAAAAGGGGTCAGTACAACGAAAGTACTGAGTATGCAAGACTCATATAAAACTACATGAGATAAAAATACTGCGATGGAAATAAATGTAAGCGAATAATCAATGTGAATAGGTCACCATTCTGTATATGTAGGGAACCATGTACATTACGTTCTTTCTTTCTCTTGCCTTTACTTTACTTTACTTTTACATCACTCATACACTGTCTGGGCCCTCATCATGCAGGTGTTCTTTTCACCCCATGGATAAAATATCATCATCATGCAGGTATTCTTTTCACCTCATGGATAAGATCATATCATCATGCGGGTGTTCTTGCACCCCATGGATAAATGAACATCATCATGCGGGTGTTTGCACCCCATGGATAAATGAACACAAGCAATATGCATTACTTTATTCTTACTTCATTTCTTTGCTTTTGAGATTGATACCTTTACTTGTGAGAGATTGATACTTTTGTTTGTGAGATATCGATACAATGATAGTCACAACTTTATTTGAAGCTTTGGATCAATAATCAATGAGTGAGAAACACGCAAATAAACATTATTGGAAACATAGCCTTCATGGAATCATAACACTATTGGAACCATTGGACAATGATTATTGAACAAGAGACATGAGTATAATCACTATTGGAACATTGGAACATAACCTTATTTGAGCTTTTGGAACATTAACCATGAATATGAGACATGAGATTCACCAATGATCAATGAGTAGGAAATATATGACAATGACCATGGATAACCGGATATGGGATACCTTAGCACATTTTGGGATGGAACAAGCGTAATGTCAATGTGACTACTATTTGTCGCAGAAAGATACAGACAGAGTAACATTACATACCTTGTACTCTCAATACGGATATACAACCTTAGATGTGCATACAATAGTCCCGCTCCTTATTTATGTGTCACTCTACAACACAAATATATAACGGGATTCACATTAACCATCAACTACTTTACAAATGCATATAACATCAATGAGTTACATGTTTGCCTTTAAACATGCCATTTCCCCTTGACAAAACCATTGATGAAATTATTATTCCAAAAATCCCCCACTATTCCATACATTGACCAATACATGAGACTCAATACATTTCACCACAACACTTCTCCTTTACACTTTCTTATCCATATCACATCACAAATAATCCATCAAATTACCTTAATACACCTCATAGCACATATCGGCCAAATCCCACAATTTACACTTTTAGAAAAATAACAAGTTTAATAACAAAATCACACCATACATGTTCATATTTTATCCATACCATGCTCTTTCATTAAGACATCAAGTCTCTTTTCAAATTCAAATCACAAAGATGGCACATCTTTTACCAAAAGCACAAATACACTATTCACCACCTTGCCAACATAACTATCATGATATACATAATCTCCCATGCATATAATATGTTAATCCATGAGAATAAATACTTACCAAGGCTTGAAATGGGATGATCTTGTCCAAAGAAAAGGCTTAGGGTTCTTAGGGTTTGAGAGAACCAAAAAGGAAATGTCTTGCAAATTCTTAAAATGTGTTGCGTGTGTTTAGGAATAAAAATATGATTTTTTTGACCCTTATATAGTGCTCAAGTCATCCTTAGCCATTTTCTAGCATTAACTGCAATGGTCCCTTGGTCAAACTGAAAGAATGGATCATTTTGCCCTTTGGGCCATGTCTTTTATTCCATTTTGGGACCAATTGCACATGTAGCTTAGCCCATCAAATTTCATGTATAATTCACCATATATCTCATGTTTAAATAATTCCATAATTTCAAGACAATATTCTCTTACGAGATTCTCATTCGTAGTCTCAATCGCAAATATAGGAATTCTAGTCGCCCATGGCTTCATTGAACATTTTGGATAACTATTTATATTTCATGATTTGATCATGTAGGAGTATGTAGGAGTGTATTGAGGTATTTGAAGCTTTAAAAATGCTCAAAGAACTCCCAAGAACCAAAACAAACCATCTAAGAATCGACGTAGAGTTGCGTTGCGAAACGAGCCCGGGAAGGCAAAATCTTTGTGCCTTGCGCCACTGCTGCAAAGCAAGGCAGTGGCGCAAGAAATGCACCCCCTTCAAATCAGGTGGCTTGCGCCACACCCCCTGAAATAGGGAGTGGCGCAAGTTTCAGCACCTTTCTGAATTTTTCGGCCACTTCTCCAATACTTGCATATCATCCAATACCTTATCAAAACACTACAAAATACTTACTTAGTGATCTTAATCATCAAGTAAACATGACTCCAAGTCACCAAATGAGGTTAGAATGTTTACGGGGTATTACACAAATGCTCCACGAAATCACAAAACACCTCTTACGAAGGTCTAATCGCACACATTAGGTCCGATATCAAATATTTCACCAATGACACTATAAAACACATACCCATGGAATCTCAACACCTAGGTAGATATGACCCAAGGTATCAAATGAGGTTAGAAAATGTACGGGGTGTTACACAAATGAGTTCTAGCAGAGGTAAAATTTATCTGATTGAAGCTCATTGTCCCAAGTTCCTTCTCTGAAACAGGTGTGAAATTCATCCTTTTACATTATTTTCTGTTTCGTTGGAAATGGTGGATCATAACTGGTCTTGTCTGAAATATGTGTTTTGACATCGATTGAGGGTATGTTATTTACGTTAGTGTGTAATGTTGTAAAAAATTTAAGCTTTGTTTTTATGTGGTTTTGTATGATGGTTGTTGTTCATGTTCGAACTTGTAGCATATCCAAGCATTTCAGCACTTTCAAACGATTTAAAATGATATTTTTTGCTCTCTGTTTCATGCAAGAATAAAATATGCTTTTCTTTGGTTATGAATCCGGTATAGAGAATGTGAAATCTCACTATTGTTATGATGGTTGGGATTGGCCTTATCTGAAATCTTGCTTGATATTGGTAAAGATTTAGGATTGGGGATTTGATTTAAGTTACGTTTGGTCGGTGATATGTTGATCGCTGCTTGCTTCATGTTTATAAGTATCATTTGAGTTAATTTCTATATCGTGAAGACTGATTCGGGTTAAAAGCATCCTATATTGTTATTTGGTGTGAGAGGAACGTGTGAAGTATCTACCTAGTTGTTGATCGTATTGGTATTGTTTCTCTTCTACAATGCTGACTATGACATGTTTAAGAGTCGTCAAGAGTCCAAAGTTCATAATTATTATTTTGCTAAAGTTGTCTTAAAACAATAGTCACCCCCCATTCAATCAGCTCTTTAATTAAGCTAAATTTTTCATTGAATTTCCTTGGTTCATCATGTCAAAAGAAGGTCTATGAACTGAAATTTTGTAATGGAGTTACTCTCTTGCGTGATTTCCTTGGAATTGGAACTAAAGATAAAAAAAAATATATCCATTTTGACGTAGTTCATCTTTAAAAGTTCCTAGCTTGAGACTCCAAATGAATGTGATTCCCTATTGATTGTTCTGATTTTTTCTGATAAACTTGTGTTTCTATATTAGTAGCGGTCATTTTTTATTCTAGCTCTATTGGTATGAAGTGGTGAAAAGTGGATGCATCAGTCTTTGTTTGCCTACCTGCTTTATCTTCTCGATGATATGAGAGAGGTGGAGAAAAAAATGAGCTCCTACTATAGCTCATCCTCATTTTCCAGTCTATATAGTTAGAACAGTGATATTGTGAAAGCCTTTCTATGGCTTCTTCATAATGTTACTGGACTCCCACAAAGACAACAATATCTCATTTTTAAGCCTCGTTTTATTTCGAAACAGTGATCTCTCTTGAGTTCTCATCTTAGGTTTGCTTGGCCATGACTTTTTTTTCCAGGCAATTTAATGTGAGGCATGGTTCCCTATTAAGACCCTCTTAGGGTGAATGATTCAGCAATGGTAGTTTGAGAGAATTATTCATACCTTGAGGCAATGGTTAAGCACATCTTCTAAGCTTGATGTGATTTCTTATTCTTTGTATGACTTGATCCCAATTCGAGTATAATGTTGGTCAACAACATTAAAGGTTCAACTTGTTTCTTTCTATATGTATGCTTGGTCACTATATGTTTCATTAAAGGTTCAACTTGTTTCTTTCTACCTCATTGGCTTACAATTGACTATCTTTATCTATCCTTTGATGTTTTAATTTCTAGTTTACGTAAATAATTTGATTGCTTGGTAATACTATGAAGCTTCAATCTGACCATACTAATAAAATGACATGAGTGAGTAGTATTATTCACCGTAAACATGTTTAATCTTACTTTTCTTTCCTATCTCTTTTACTCTGAAAAGTTAGTGTATTGATATGAGTAAATAAGTGCTTGTCTCCTATTTCCCTAAGTGCTTTAATGTACTACAATTTACATTAAGATCACCTCCAACCAACCTATTTCACAACACTTTTGTCTTCCCAACTCTTTTTTATTTTTCCCCATCTCTTTAAGCTAGCTTGCACATATTAGGCAAGGAGTATTTGCTATCAACACATGATTCACTTCTTTTGATCCATTTCTCTTTTCATTACATTACTCCCTACCAACAACACATAAACTTTTTCACATACCAAAAGCTATTTACTTGGGGCTTCAACTTCACTTTTTTCCTTCTTCAATTTTTACACTCCTTAACATCTTAATTTCTCAACTAAAGCGCTTAGGAGTTAATTGAAAGAAAAGGATTAAGCTACATATATGGCTACCAAAGAATAGGCTAAAGGCTCAACGGGGCTAATTAACATCATGAAAAAAGGGTAGATAAAGTAGGTATAAAGCATGGCTATCAAAGAAATGCCTATAACATCTCCTAAACTCAACACTCTTTATTTCTCTTTGCAAACACACCAGGCAAGTTCTAGACATCAAAATCAAGACGGATCCCTATAAACTCTCAACCAAACAATAGCAAGAATTCAAACTTAAGCCAACATCACACAAGAGTCAAGCAAATGAGTTTAAGTGACTCTACAATAGTCATTCAATTCACTACACATACTGGAACATTCAAAACCAATTCGTATCATGAAATCATGCGTAGCATCTAATTAGAGCACCTCTAAAATTGTAAAATTACTCATAAAAATAAAAAAGGATACTGGGTTCAAAGGGCATCCCCTCGAAAAAGAACCGAAAAGAAAAACCAAGGGGTGGATGAAGTGTGCTCCTAAAAGAAATTAAAAATTACTAAAAGAAAATCATTTTGTATTTTTCAAATTTATTTTCAGCAACATAAGAAAAAACATAAGCAAAAATACATAATCAAAAGACTCCTATAGCACACTCCACCCTAACCAAATTGGAAGATTTCCCACCCCACACTTAAAATCACACTTTGTCCCCAAAGTATAACTTAAAAGTTAAGATAGAATACTCCTTGAGGCCTCTAGGCCTTGCTAGTAGCATCGTGTCCATCAAAGAAGTCGGGGGACCCCATACTCAGTTTTTACCATGCTCCTTAGCTAAGATCTCGGGTACTCAGACTTCCCCTCAACTTGCCAACATAGAACAAAACAAAAACAAAGGTGATACTAAATAAAAACTAAAAAGTAAAAATACTACCTTAACTTGGGTAGCCTCCTAAGCAGCGCCTAATTTAATGTCGCGGCATGACTTAAATCACAACTTCATCATCCACATTCTCTCATCCCTTTCCTCCTACTTGGAGCCCATCTTCTCCTTTTTTTCTGACCTGTCAAGTGCTCATGATCGAGGTCTGCAACTTTTATTACACCTACCTTTTCAGCATGCCTTTCAAGTTTTTCAGGTTCAGGCTTATTTGTCAACTTGGTCAACTCCATGAGAGAGTCCGAAGAAGTAGTTGGTGGTTTGAACTCTTCTTCCCCACACTCATCCATTTCCATTGGTGTGATCATGCATAGATCTCTATAGTGTGAGGGTGAGTTGAGTGCTTTGTACACTCGAAAGACCACCTCTTTATCATTCAATCTTATCATAAGTGTACCCTCTCTTACATCTATTAATGCTCCACCAGTCTCCAAAAATGGACGTCCCTATATGATTGGTACCCTATCATCTGCATCATAATTAAGAATGATTAAGTCAGCAGGAGTAATGAACTTATCAAACTTAATGAGAACATCTTCTATGATTCCTTCTGGCACCACTCGTGTTTTGTTCGCCATTTGTAACACCACTGAGGAGGGCCTTGGCTTTCCCAAACCAAGAGTATTAATAACTAAAAGGGGCCTCAAGTTAATGCTTGTCCCTAAATCACTCAAAGCATGGAAAATATCACTTTCACCAATTTGTATGGGGAGGGTAAAACTCCGTGGGTCCTTGAGCTTTTTGGGCATCTTGCTCATGACCACAAAACTGCACTCTTCAGTAAGTACCACCGTCTTAATATCACCAAGCCTTCTTTTTTTTGTCACCACATCTTTCAAGTACTTAACATACTTTGGCATTCCCTGCAACACATCTACAAGAGGAAGGTTAATGTGAAGCCCTCTGAATGTGTCAAAGAACTTCTTGAAAAAAGCATTTTCCTTTGCTTTATTGAACTTTTAAGGGAAAGGTGGTGGTGGTATTTTTCGAGATTGCTCAACCAGTTTCTCCTTTGGGTACTCAGACTTCCCCTTTTCATTAGAAATTTCAGACTCAACTTGCTTGTATGTCTGCTTGGGTATGATCAATTCAACTTGCAACTCGTGATTTTTCTTTGGATTTGCATCACCCAACTCTTTACTACTCCTTAATGTAATAGCCATAACTTTCTTCGGAGCTTACTCTGTATCACCCGGAAGACCCCTTAAGGTCTTAGATTCTGCGCCTGAGCTAACCGAACTATTTGTATCTCCAAATTTTTTTGGATAAGTTGATAAATTTTGAGATCTTCAACCATTTTCTCTTGGGTGGCCATGATTTTCTTTAATGTCTCTTCAATGCTATTGGACTGAGTATTCATCTGCATACCTTGCTACTGCTAAAACTGCTGAGATTGGGCTTGATTATTACCCCAAGAGTAGTTGGGTTGAGCCTGCCAATTGCGGTTGTAGGCGTTACCATAAGCTTGATTGCCTTTCTGCGCATTACCTACAAAATTTACTGCTTTTGAATTTACCGCACAATAGTCAGATGAGCGACCTCCATTATCATTAGTTTCACACTAAGTTTGAACTTGTTGGATTGTATTAACCTGTGACTGCGGTTGAGCCACACTCAATTTGCTAAATTAGGCCATTATTTGATTCTAAAAGCTAGTCAATTGTGCAGAAAATACTGTGACATCATCTACCTATAGCATACCTGCAGGCTTCTTTACCATGCTCCTAGACATATCACCATTCCTGTCTGGATTACCTTGTGTAATTCTATTCAGTAGAGTGTATATCTCATTATAAGTTTTCTCCAATGATTGATCACCTGCTACTGAATCTAGCAAAATTTTTGTGTTGTGGTCAAGTCCTTCAACAAAAGTGTGAGTCAGTACCTCATTGGTTTACTGGTGATGCAGGCAATATCTTAGGAGAGGCTTGAATCTTTTCCAAGCATGATAGAGATTCTCATCTGGTTTCTGCTTGAAACTCAGAATCTCACTCCTTAACCTTGCAGTTTTTCCTGATTGGAAGAAATGAATAAGAAACAACAAACTTCTTTGCTAAGTCTCCCCAAGTTGTGATCGAGTTTAAAGGTTCTACTTTCAACCATTTCTTTGCTTATCAAAAAAGTGAGAATGGGAAAAGTGTGAGCCTCACATAGTTTGTGGAGACTCCAGTGGGAATAAAAGTATCACTAATCTCTAAAAGATTTTGTAGATGAACTTGTGGATCCTCATGTGATAAGCCTGTAAATTGCCCACTTGTGTGCAATAATTGTACCATGTTATGCTTCAGCTCAAATCTTTGAATACAGGAGGTCACATTAGTTGTGAGTGGAATTGCCACATCATGCACGGTCCTGTGGGCGGGTTGTTGTTCATCACCCATTGTTGCAGGAACGATCTCGTGAACCTGCACCAAAAACTTGTTCCTGTAAATTCAGTAGCTAAGACCAAGTTGTTAGCACTTATCAAACAAAATAGTAAAATTGAAAATTAGAAGGCAGCTAATTTTCAAGTCCACGGCAACAGCGCCAAAAACTTATCGCTCCCAAGCACACACGCAAGTGTAAGTGGTCATGCAAGTAATATAGTGGATCTTCGTGAGCTGAATATCAATCCTATAGGGACTTGTATTTAACAAGCGATCTAATTTAAGCGTTACTATTTAAGTTAAACAAGTGCTAATTGTAACCAAAAAGAGTTTTCGCTTTGTGTTTATAAATAAATACTAAAATTAACAATGATAAGGAATTCGGGTTGTGAACAATATATGGAGAGTTCCAGGGTTACGACATTCGATACAATCACACATGGTAGTTATTCTATTCAATTAGCTTTATTTCTCGGATAATGGGTTTCAGGGTTAAGTGTTGATCCAGGAATTTTCATCCTCTAAATCGTCTACTTGAACTAGTCTCACAACTCTATCATTGAGTGGGGATGCGATTCCCTAATTCAAGTGTATTAGTTTATCATCCAGTTTGTTACCAAAAAAGGTAACATAGGCATACATCTATCGTAGTTGCGGATCAACCCTAACTTGCACTAGAGATGATCTTATTCCTTAAGTTATTAGGCCTATTCATACAATCCCATGATCAGCTCATACATGAATTACTCATATATTCCAATATTGGTCAAACATCACAATAGTAAAAATCAAGAACAAAAGCATAATCAGATGAGAAACGATGTCATTGAATAAAAAAAACTACTACACAAGCATGATCTAGCCGTAACCCAAGAATGAGGGTGTTTATCCACTTATATTCATACAAACAATCTCCATAAAAAAGTTCATAAAGCAAAATTACAAGAAAGAAAAATAAAGGAAGAAAAACCCTAGCGCAGAGCCTTTCTTGCCTTCTCCTCCTCTCCAATTCGAGTATTGATCTAAAGATGATAAAAGATGTGTGTAATTGTGGCCAGGTACTCCTTTTATAGTTCTTTATGTTTTCCATGAGTTTTCCCAAATGAATCCCATGCATTCACAACTTTACTGCCACTTAAAAACAAGTTAAAAACCAACTTTGGGTCGTCTTAGGGGCTTGGTGCGTCGTGTGGCCATCGCACGCCCAATCCAGTGGCATGGTGAAATATTGGGAGGGTTGTACACCCTATTATGCGTGATTTATGTTGAAGTATGGGGCATGTACTGATACACGCGATGGATGGTGCGGGGCACGGCTAAAGAACAATGCGAGATATTTGTTCCCTCTTCTTCATTTCTTCTCGTGCATTTGTCCCTTGTTTCCATACTTATTTTGGCTTGTTTTTAGGCTTCATTTAGCTTGAATAGCTCCTACATTGGTCTCCTACAATATATCATAACAACCATAAGTCCGTACAACACAATAGAACCAATCAAAGTACACTAGAACAAGCATAGCTCAAGCTAGTGACACTAGTTTCCTCGTCTAAGCTCTAATTGATCATTTTGACTCTTAACTTGGTTAAAATGCACTTTAAACATCATGAACATGTCCTTTAACACACAAATACACACATACACACTTTATAGCTCAATAAGCACCTCAAATTATCCTCAAAACTAAGCTAAAAGAACATAGATAATGACACTTAGGAGTATAAATACGCTTAAGATCACTAGGGATCATGATAGGGTTGCCTCTTTAAGTTTAAGGTTTCTCATGATGATGGTTTGGTTGGTATAGATGGGTCAGATATGGCACAGATGCAACCTAGTTCTATTTTAATTCTTATGTTGCACGATGTCTTGGTTCAGGTATTAGGACTTCTTGAGAGGATGGATTAGATTCCCAGTTAGCATAATACTTTGGGACTTTAGACTCTAGATACACAGTTAGTTATGGCTATAGATTCTCCTAGTGTTTATGTGTTACTGTCGGGTGTTGGTCCACACCCAGAGACCTTGCCCACTATATCTATGAAGGGGCATAAGAGGTTTATGGAGTTCATAAGGATAGATCCACATAATTCAATGGGGATCCGAATGTTGATGCTTATAGATTCTTGGTCGGTTACCATAGTAGATTGCATAAATTAGGGTTGGTAGGCTCTAATAGAGTGGATTTCACTGCTTTTTAGTTATTTGGACCAGCTAGGTAGTGGTGGAGGACTTTTGTTGAGGGTATACCTGTTGGGTTACCTCCACTCTCATGGGATCAATTCATTTAGTTGTTTCTGGAGGATTTTGTTTGGAGATGTGAGGAGCGTGTGGGCAAGAAGCCCCGTAGACTTGAAAGTGGTAGTGGCATATTAGACTTCTCATGGTTCTTCTCATAGGTGGTTAGATCATGGTGGCCATTCAGGTTCTTCAGATACAGATTAGCGGACTTCTACTCGTTTGGGTTGCTTTACATATGGGGATCTCGGGCAGTATAGGAAGAATTTCCCATTACATAGCATGATATGTGTGCTACTAGTAGGCCGAGGAGGTGACATGGATTAGTGATATGCCTTTTTAGATAGACATGAGGGTAAGCCTCTGATGGATTAGTGATCTGCTTCAGTACTATTTGACTTTGATTCTACATTGTCATATGTGTATACTTATTCTACATTGGGTCTTGAGATAATTATTAAGCCTCTTACAGTATCTATTCATATTGCTACCCCAGTAGGTGATTCTTTAGTGGTGAATCAGGTGTACTGATCCTGTGATGTGACTTTTTTACGATATATTTCTGGGTAGATTTCATCATTTTGGGTATTGTAGATTTCATGTGATTTGGGTATGATCTTCTCGATGGTTATGTTGTAGGATAGTGGTGAATAGATGGTAGGTATTGGTATGTTTATATAATGATATATATTTCAGAGGTTTACTTGAGGGTTGTAATATCAGTTAGGATCGAGAGAGTGATTCGATTATTGGGATAATGAGTTATGGATAATGGGAGTTTATAATGGGTACACTTGTGTGGAATTATCTTAAGGTGTTAGCATAAATGTGCATGCACGGGTTGATTGTCTTACAAGATGAAATCATTACATCTGTGGTTTGAGGTAGCGTATCGATAACAAAATCAACTTTGTGGGACGAACAGGACTACTAAGTAAAATTTTAATGAGAAGAATTTTTGATGGATTATGATTGTGGTGCGACTAATTTGGAAAGATTTTTAATTAAGAGATATAATTAAGGTAGGAAAGACTTTTTGATGTTTAGGATTCGCGGTTTATATCTACTGTAGTAATGGGCTCAGTTTTATGAAAGGACTTATTGTATTTTGAAACACCATCCCATGAATGTGAAGGATTTTCAGCTTGCAATAGTAGGAGTAATAGAATGTAATATTTGGGTATCTAGCTGATAAGAAGGGTTATAGATTTGTCTTCAAGAAGTGGGACTTGTGTTCTAAACCATGGGGTTACCTGGGTCTTGATCAGGTTATAGTGGTGCTACTACATGTTTTTGAACGGGTTGTAAACTACCGAATATGCTTGAGAAGGAAGTTTATAGAAGTTGTAGTGTGATAGGTTCCATGGTGGTTTTGAGATTTGTAACTAGTGAAGTTCAGATTTTGAGGGGCAGTCATGATCTAATCATTGGAAAATGATTGTTGGTGGAACTAAGGTGTGTGATATTGTAGCATTCTATGGTGCATGATTTGACCATCTTCATAGGTTGGATTTGGATTCAAATTTTCTATGGTAGGGCTTTATTTGTAGTAATGAGTTACATCACGATGTGGGCAAGTGATGTAAGAGAGTTTTGAGCATGATTGGAGATAGAATTCTTAGAAGGACTCATGCATAAAAAAATGCCAAGGTTGCAGAATTTAGTATTTTGGGGTGTTAAAAAGGATAGTAAAGTACTTCACTCAAGTGTTTTGATTTTGAGTATGAAATAATGCTCCATGGACCTTGTGATGGAAAATATGAAAGGGTGAACGTGTTAAGAGGAAGGATATTAGGTTGGTACATTAGAGAGTTTGGAATACTCAGAATTATATCATAGGTATGAGTTGAGAATTCAAAGAATTATCAACATTACTTGAACAATATGAGTTGAATAAGGTGAAGAAATAGGGTGGGATATATAGATTCTTAGTAAAATGTTGAAGGTTTGAGTGTTTTTCAGCCGTAATGTTAAGAAACGACAATGGAGGTTGGGACATTCTTTAGTGAAAAATAGAATGGTTTGTTGCAGACTTATAAGGGGTGTGGTAAGGAAATTTTCTAACTATTTGGTTTTAGTTTGGATGACAATTAGCAAAACATGGGTAATTTGTATTTCTACGTTGGGTCAAATCACTGTCATGACAGGTTGCTTACATGTGTAATGTTGAAAGAGGATTCAGTTCTACAAGGTTATTATGGACTTCGGGTTGATTGCTACTATTTTGTTGATGAAAAACTGAACAGGCTATTGTGAATGATTTGCAGAGGTATTGGGTGATGCATAGAGGGTACGTGCTATGGCATGATGGGTTTTTTGAGTTGATTTGTGGTTTCCTCTAAGATTTGGCATTGGAATATGATTGTATGAATAGTGGTCGGAGCATGAAATTTTAGCATTTGTGTAGAAGTGATATCAATTTCTAACTTAGTAGCTTCAGCTCATAGAAATAGTATTATTCGACTTGGAATTTATGGTATCACCTTTGGGTGAGTCTAATTCTGATAGGAAATGCTTGGAGTAGGCTTGGATATCGCGGAGGCCCTTTAAGAAATAGAAAGCCATAGTTCAGAATAATGGAAAGTGGAAAAGGATTACTGTGAATTCTTGATCGCCCAAAATAGAGAAATGAGCCTAAAACCCAAATGAACTGCCTGATGACCGAACCGACAGCTTCAACAAGTCATAAATGACCTGTAGCCGCTGTGGGATTATTTGAAATACCAAAAACACATGAAAATTGAGAAAATTACCTGGAGGGGCATTACAATATCCACGACTAAAAGGTCTTTTGTCTGTGAAAGTCAATGGATAGAAAGAGCCTAAAAGCTTGAAAAGAAGAGGTACTATGCCCTCATGCCCAGAGCAAGACTCCCCAGATAATCTCCAAGGCAAAACAATGCTTCCAAGGGATTTTGCTAAAGGCATCCCTTTGAACTTCATATTCTAACTTCACTTTTCCAAATAACCACAAATCCATACTCAACAACCAACTGGCCTCCAACCGAACCGAGCACGGCTGAAGCACGGAAACCCAAACCAAAACATACCGACGTCACACTGAAAAAAGCACAACCAAGCGGATACCTAACCAGACTAAGGATAACCCAAGGCATTAACCATACAACTAACTCCAAATTCCAAATCTAACATTCCCTTGTCTTTTCAAACCTGCTGCTTACTGTGAACTACAAAAAATCTCTCAGGCATCATCAGAGTCCTGCCTTCAAAATCACATAACACTAGAATATGAGGAATACCCAATAAGGTCTACCTAAAGACTCAAATGGGGGGTGATCAATGGCTGTGATCTCTACCAAAGCCACTAACTTGTCTGGATTATCCTCGAAACCAATAGTTACTAATCTGAAGAACAACCTCTCATAACTGAACAATCCACTCTTAAATACCCCACCGACTATGGGTGAAACACTGCTAAGCCCAACTCAAGTACACATCTTCTGCTGAATAGGCAATCAAAACTCTAGCAAAACTGTGAACCAAGGTCAAATACCCAAATCAATCTTACCATCAAAATTAAAGCATATATTCAACGGTTTTCGCAAGGGCAGAAACTGAAATGTTGTCAAAGAACATACTCACAACTGAGGAGAACCATATGCTAAAGATACTAGCGATAAAATCCACATCCACTGAGGGCATAACCATCAAGGTATAACCAAGAACTCACCAAGGCTATAGGAAGCACTAATGGTATCTTCTCAAGCAACTCAAAAAATAATGATCTTAGCCTGAACCTGGTCAACCCATACTCAATCTATGGTGACAAATACTCACTCCCAAACAGGAACCCATGTTGGTCACTGAAAACTGATCCACAAACATATACAACTAATTAGAAGCATCCCACGAAGTCATATTAGGTCGAGCAATTACCGAGATGAGCAATTTCTGAATTCACCCATTTACACCAACCTTAACTCAATTAAACCATGAACCATAGCGCAGGGAGAATAGAGTACCCAACTCAGCAGCAACACCAAGATCAAAACTACTACCAGGAGTTGAACCTGACAATTTGGAATAAAAAAGCTCAAAATTATCGATAATGGAAGTGGCTATAGAAAATATTGCCAAAGCTAGAATCACCGCCAAACCATGGAAGGCCAAACCTTTTTTCACTTTCACAATCCACTCAACAATCAATATTACTAGAAGAAAAGAAAAACAACCAAGGTAAGATAACATTAGAAAAGGGAATACTGACTAGATAACGTTAGTCTAGTTATCTATAAAGTAAGGAGCAATCAAAGTTAAAACAACAACAATAATAACTACAGTATAAATTGTAGGTGGCACCAAAAGGGAAAACAACCCGTACCACTATAAGACAACATCAAGGCCAATATGCCAAAGGAAAGGGACTTTAACCCAAGTGCTACATCCCAAGGAAATCATAACACTGATCCACTTAATTTACTACTAAAAGAAAATGTCTATGGGGTTAGTCAAAGATGCATAAAATCTACACAAAGGCTTACAACTATCAACATAAAATAACTAGGCATATAATCATCGATGGATATGAAAACCCCAACTTAACTCAAACAGAAACTAAAGGTAAGGAATCAAAGGCGCACCTATCATGGTGGAAATTCAAAGTCATAGTCCTGGCTGCCCGAAGAAGTATAAATCTAAATGCGTCCAAACCTGAACTGAGCGTCTGAATGACCAACTGAGGCACTAAGCGCACTACCTATAACCGAAGGTCCCACAACGCTATGAGATTGATCCGGATGAGATAAAATAGTAAAATCCCATGCAGGGGACACCCTCTGGATCAGTGACCGGTCTCTCTATAGTCGTAACAAACTTCAAATGCTTTAACCTAGCGAGAAACATGAGCTGTCCACAACTGGCTAACCAACTCATGACTGGGGCATTCCCTAGACCAATGACCAATATCACCACGATCAAAACATGTTTCTGGGACTCTCTGATGTACTATACCTGCTGACCCAGAATGGACGCCATGGCCTGAAGACATAGACCGAACAACCCAAAATATCTAACTAGAACTCTTTCCACTGTGACCACTACTACCCATCTGAAATACACCCATACTCCTAGGTGCTACATGTACGTACCTGATAGGCTACAAGTGATGCTGACCTCTACTAGAAGGATCCCTACATCCGAACAGAATACCACTAACACTATACTTCTAACAGTCCTCTTACCGCTATCTCCATATATCTCAATACAAGAATTTTTTGTAGCCCTTGTATGATCAAAGACCTGAGAGAAAGAAAACCCAGCTGCTATCAACTATTCTAAAGCCCAATAGAGTGGTAAAGCTAATCCTATGATAAATCTCTCGACCATCCCATGCTCTATAGCATATAACATAAATGTTTGACTGGTCTACTCGAGAAACCCAATCTCATACTCTGAAATCAATAAAGAACCCTACTAAACACCAACCAATCCAACTCTAGTCTGAGAACCACTCGATGTATCGAGTATCATCTCTGGCTGAATCTGCAGATCCCAATATCAACCTCTAAATCCCTAGCCCGATGCTGAGCAGAAACTCTGGTAACACGCATAGAAGTCCCATCCATATCTATCAAATACCTCATGCTATCCATCTGGGAAAGAGTGCAACCAAATGAGTACCTATAGGTTCATAGAAGTACAGACACACGACTAGTAATCAAGAAATAAAATTTTCTATAAATGCCCTATAGCCTCCCGAAGATAGGATACAAAGGTCTCTATACTGATCCGCAGGACTCTACTAGGCACTTAGCTCTTGTACCAACAACACCGATGAACCTACGCTCTGATACCAATTAGTCATGACCCAATTTCTCAGGTTATGATGACACCTACTATAACCCACCAGTAGGTAAGCCAATCCATAGTTCGGAACAGCTAGTAACGGACTACTAATAGACATTAAGAAAATAGCAGAAAGGAATTTCATAAAGAGACTAATATAGATTACAACCCTAAGACCTGGTAAAGTCAGTATAAGAGCTTCTAACAATAACAGGGTATAAGTGAAATACGAAATAAATATAAATACAACACCATATTTGAAACACAAATAAAGATTAGTCCAACAATAAGAGGGAGAGCAGGAACACTCCGAATAGCAAAAGCTTAACCTAAATCTTAAATCCATGGCTGCTTCGCACGACACATACATCAACGTTGAGAACTCATACTATGATCTGCAGGTTGCATAAGTGTAGTATGAGTACCAAACATATGGTACTCAGTAGGCATCGGTCGACTGAGATCCAAAGATAATATAAGCATAAATAACATGTAAAGCAGGAATATAACTACAGACAACTATCCAATAAACTAAACATTATAATGTTAATGGAATAATAAGGATAAACAATCCTATTCTAACAGTATTCAGGAACTAAAGTGCAATATTGTATATCACTAGCCAATATACAACTGAAGAGTGAAAGAAGGATATATAGTAGTAATACAAGGCCAAAGGATACATATATAATATGAACGGATAAGGAAAGAGAATGATATATGGTAATGCCATATATACAAATATATAACCTCAAAGGTAATATCCTGAGGGAGACAACCTAACATCTCGAGGGTCATAACTAAGAAGGAAAGCTAATACTTGTATAATCGTGGTCTCTAACCAAAATGAGACAAATCATGAGAAAATCTAACAATAACATATTTTACCAAAGCAGATAGAAGAATTCAGAAATGTACCAACAATCTTGAGTACTAGTCCATAACCATCCTATCAAGAACTAACCATAATAATCAAAAATAAAGTAACAGGATAGTCCAGACAATCAATAACCTAACTGGGCCCCCATAAGCTCGGAAGGTCCAAGTAAGCACTTAAGAAACTGTAACCATAGCTTATACCTATACAACCCCCATAAAATCGATAGATAAAAGTGCCCAACAATCATACTGGTGATAGGCAAAGCATATGATTGAATGAATGCAACATAACCAGTAATACCATAACTACTAAGTGCCAAACCATACCAAGTATACACACCTCCTTTGACTCGCCGCCTTGTAACGCAGGGCCTACAGATATCACCTCTTCCTGTACATGGTCCCAAAATAGAGGAATCCATAAGGGACTCGAGAAATACATATATATTGCCTGGTTCCGAACTAGGAATTCTAATAACCATCATAACAAATCTACTCCATCTAGTATTGGAGAGATAAATAAGAATAATAAGGAATGTCGGACTTTAACTGGAATCGATTAAGTGTATAGTAAATACATGGAATAGAACCGAGTGTAAAGGAGTGCAAACCTGTACAACTATTACCCGAGATTGAGTTTGGGACTAAATAGACATAATAGTGTAGAAAGGGTCAGAATCACCCTTGACTGAAGTGAAATAGTAGTAGTGAAAAGAGTGGATTAATAACAAACTAAAATCAACGTCAGTCTAATTTATCAATGTAATACGTTTAGTTTTAAAAGATCATAAACCATTAATAAAAGTGGTACAACTTTCATTGTAAAAGAATAAATTTTAAAGTGAAAAGTGGGAATAAATCCCTTTTTAGAATACAATAGTAAAATCAAGGTTTTGATTGAAGTCGTACCATTAAATGAGCATAAATGCACTTAAAAAAGTGCATGCCATCACCAGTATCCAAGCAAGACGACCATCGGTGCCTACACATCGATAAACTAGAGCCACGTCCTTTCAAAGGATAGAATACTAACCTAGTGTCCAACTGGTCTCATAACCATGACCTCAGGCCCAACAATATAAACATACCAGGATAGCAATATTATAATTTGGGAAACTATGGTAAATAAGGGCATAAAGCCACTAGAAGCTTATAATCAGGAAAATATCATTCAATTCCCTAAGTAACTTGGTAAGTCTTATACTAAGGATCCTTAATGTCAAACTATCGTTATACAAGTCAATAATTAAGGATAATAGGGTTCTATAACCATAACGGGTGATCTCGGATAAGGTTCGGGTCACCTTTCTATTCTAAATTCCCTAAATAGGTCAAGTCATGAAAATACTAGGTATAAACCTATCCTATAATCCCTACCTAGCATTAAAATTTATACAATACACAATCTCATAGACAAAAGAGGCCGAAGACTACCTCGTTGCCGAACCGCAATCTTGAACCGTCCACAAATTGCTTGAGTTTGCTCCACAATCTTGAAAATGAAGTCGCACTATCAAAATGATCATCTACATATTAACAAGAGTAAAATGAGACCTATATTGTAATATAAAACTCAGGGCCCAAAATTGGGTCAAAAATAGGCCCATGGGGCCCATAAATGAAATCCCAAAATTGAATTCTTCACAAAGTCCCTTGAAGGACAAGGAATGTGCTCAAAAGTTTAGCACAAATGGGTCACAAATCAGGGCTCAAATCATCCCTGAAAGATAAAAAGACTAATAGGGGAAATGAGAATTAACCAGAGGAATTAGGTCGAAAACTTATGAAGAAATTAATGGAAATGATCACCTCCACTTGCTCTATGCACTCCCAACGTCACTTGGTCGATTTCCACACTTTTCTTGAGCTTATAGGTCTAAAAATGGGGGAATTGGGGCTTGAAAATGGGGGAAGATCGTAGATTTCAACTACTTATAGGACCAGGGATTACCCATCGAGATTACGAGAATCCCTGGTTGCGAACGTGATGTACAACAAAAATTGCCTTTAGCAAATGCAGGTGAAGGGCCGCGAACGCAAAAACTCGTGGAGATATACCTTCGCAAATGCAGACAACCCACCGCGATAACGAAGAAGGAAGTTAACAGAATCGGGGCTGACCCTTATCGCGAATGCAAGAGGTGAGGCTCGTGATCGCAAAGGTCAAGAACTTGACTCTTTGCAAATGGAAAGAACAAAAGGTCTTCACCAGATTGCTGGAAAACCAACAATTTTCTTAAGTCCAAATGGACTTCGACCGGGGGCTCGCGATTCTTTTGAAACCCCATGCATGCAAATAAACTATGCTACCATACCAAATTCGACACTTTGGACTCAAAGGAATCAATATGGAGGTCATTTCAATTAAATGTGGGTCCCATACCTATAGTTCCATTTTTCATCAAATCCACCTGATAGCCCAAAATGAGTCCAAAAGCCTCGGGACCCAAATAAGAGTCCCCCTAGCCTAAAATCAACATTCTAGAGCTGATAACGCTATCAAAATTCTTATCTGAGGCCATTTACCATGATTTTTGGTACGAGACCAATTCCTTAACAATGAAAGCCCCAAAATAGAGAAATAAGCCTAAAACCCAAACGAACTGCCTGATGACCGAACCGACAGCTCTGATAAGTCATAAATGACCTGTAGCCGCTGTAGGGATAGTTGAAACACCAAGAATGCATGGAAAGTGAGAAACTAACATGGAGGGTCATTACAATATCCACTACTAAAAGGACTTTCATCTGTTAAAGTCAATAGATAGAAAGTGCCTGAAAGCTCAAAAAGATGAGGTACTGTGCCCGCATACCTAGAGCAAGACTCCACGGATAATATCCAAGGCAACACAACACTTCTAAGGGATTTTTCTAAAGGCATCCCTTTTTCCTTCATATTCTAACTTCACTTTTCCAAATAACCAAAAATCCATACTCACCAACCAACTGGCCTCCAACCTAACTGAGCCTGGCTAAAGCACACAAACCCAAACCACAGCATACCAATGTCACACTGAAACAAGCACAACTAAGTGGATACCTAACTAGGCTAAAGATAATCCTAGGCATGACCTACACAACTAACTCCGAATTCCAAATCTAACATTCCCTTGTCTTTTTAAACCTGTTCTTACTCTGAATCGCATAAAATCTCTTCTGCATCATTAAAGTCCTGCCTTCGTAATCACATCACACTAACCTCAAAAAACTTACGTCGACCAATAAAAAATCCATATGGACTAGCATATGAGCAATGTCCCATATGGTCTACCCGAAGACTCAAATGGGGGGTGATTAATGTCTATTGATCTCTACCAAAGCCACTAACTGGTTTGGATGTTCCTCAAAACCAATAGTCACGAGTCTGAAGAACAATCTCTCAAAACTAAACAATCTGCTCTAAAATACCCCACCAACTGTGGGTGAAACCCTACTAAGCCCAACTCAAGTGTACTTCTTCTACTGAATTGACAATCAAAACTCTAGCAAAACTATAAACCAAAGTCAAATACCCAAATCAATCTTACCATCAGAATTCAAGCATATATCCAATGATTTTCGCAAGGGCTAAAATTGAAATATTGTCGAAGAATATACTTTCAACTAAGGAGAACCATAGGCTAAATATACTAGCGATAAAATCCACATCCGTTGAGGGCATAACCATCAAGGCATAACCAAGAACTCACCAAGGCTGTAAAAGCACTAATGGCATCTAATACTCAAGCAACTCAAAAAATAATGATCTTAGCTTGACCTGGTCAAACCCATACTCAATCTATGACGACGAATACTTACTCCCAAAATGGCACATGCATTGGTCTCTGACTACTGATACAAAAACATATTCAACCAATCAGAAGCATCCCACAAAGTCATATCAGGTTGAGCAATTATCAAGATGAGCAATTTCCTAATTCACCCATTTACACCAACCTTAAGTCAACTGAACCATGAACTACATTGCAGGTAGAATGGAGTATCCAACTCAGCATCAACACCAAGATCAAAACTACTACTAGGAGTCGAACTCGACAATTTGGAATAAAAAACTCAGAATTATCAATAATGAAAGAGGATATAGAAAAGATTGCCAAAGCTAGAATCTCTGCCAAACAATGGAAGGCCAAACTTCCCTTTACTTTCACAATCTACTCAATAATCGATATTACTAGCAGAAAAGGAAAACCAACCAAGGTATCTATCTAAGAAACAAACAAGAATCACAAGAAAAAGGGAAAACTGACTAGATAACGTTAGTCTAGTCATCTATCTAGTAAGGACCAACCAAAGTTAAAAAAACAACAATAATAAAAAAGTATAAAGGGCAGGTGGCACCAAAATAGAAAATAACACGTACCACTGTAAGGCAACATCAATGCCAATATGCCAAAGGAAATGGACTTTAACTTAAGTGCTACACCCCAAGGAAATTATAACACTGATCCACTCAATCTACTTCTAAAAGAAAATGTTTATGGGGTAGTAAAACATGCATAAAATCTACACAAAGGCATACAACTATCAACATAACATAGCAAGGCATATAATCATCGATGGGTATGAAAACCCCAACTTAACTCAAATAGAAACTATAGGTAGGGAATAAAAGGAGCACTATCACGGTGGAAATTTGAACTCATAGTCCTGACTTCCAGAAGAAGTATGAATCTGAACGCGTCCAAACCCGGATGGAGTGTCAGAATGACCAACTTAGGAACTAAGAGAACTACCTCTAATCGAAGGTGCCACAACTCTATAAGACTGATTTGGATAAGCTAAATGATTAATAATCCCATGCCGGGGGCACTCTCTAGACTAGTGACCGGTCTCTCTATAGTCATAACAAACCCCTGAAGCTATAACCTAGAGAGAAACATGAGTTGTCCCCAACTAGTTGACCAACTCACGCTTGGGGAACTCCCTAGACCAATGAGCAATCTTACCATAACCATGGCCTGAAGACCTAGACCAAATTACTTAAAATATCTGACCACAGATCTGTCTACTGTGACTACTACGACCCATCTAAAAGCCACCCAGGATCCCTACCTCCGGATGAAATACCATTAACACTACACTACTGACATGGACTCTTACCACCATATCCATATATCTTAATACAAGCCTTTTTTATAGCCCTCATATAATCAATGACCTGAAAGAAAGAAGACCCAGTTGTTATCAATGCTCTGATGCCAAATGGAGTGGTAAAGCTAATCCTATGATAAATCTCTGCACCATCTCATTCTCTGTATCATATAACATAGATGTATGACTGGCCTACTCGAGAAACCCAATTCCATACTCTAAAACCAATAAAGAACCCTATTGAATACCAACCAACCCTACTCTGGCCCGAGAACTACTTAATGTAATGGGTACATCTTTGGTTGACACTAAAGATCCCCAATATCAACCTCTAACTCCCTAGTTTGATGCTGATTGGAAACTCTGGTAACACCTATAGAAGTCTTGTACGTATCTATCAGATACCTCGTGCTATCTATCTAGGAAAGAGTGGAGACAAAGGAGTACTTAGAGGTTCATAGAAGTATGGACACACGAACGGGAATCAAGAAATAGAATTTCCTATGAATGCCCTCTAGACTCCCAAAGATAGGATACAAAGGTCTCAGTACCGATCCGTAGGAGTCTACTAGACACTTAGCTCTTGTACCAACAACACCGGTAAACCTACACTCTGATAATAATTTGTCACGACCTGATTTCTCAAATCATAATGGCACATACTATAACCCACCCATGGATAAGCCAACCCGTAGTCTAGAACAGCTAGTAATGGACTACCAATAGAAATGAAGAAAACAACAAAAAGGAATTTCATAAAGAGACTAATATAGATTATAACCCCAAGACATGGTGAAGTCAGTACAGGAGCTTCTAATAATAACAAAGTACAAGTAAAATACGTAATAAATATAAATACAACACCATCTCAAAAACACAAATAAATATTAGTCCAACAATAATAGGGAGAGCAGGAACACTCCGAATGTTATAAGCTCACCCCAAATCTCAAATCCATGGCTGCTCCGCAAGATGCATATATCAACAGCGAGAACTCATACTATGATCTACAAGCTATAGAAATATAGTATGAGTACCAAACACGTGGTAATTAGTATGCATCGACTGACTGATATCCAAAGATAATGTAAGCATAAATAACATGTAAAGCAGGAATTTAACTACAGGCAGCTATCCAAGAAACTAAACATAATAATGTTAATTGAGCAATAAGGATAAACTATCCTATTCTAACAACATTTAGGAACTAAAGTGCAATACTGTATATCACTAGCCAATATATAATTGAAGAGTGAAAGAAGGATATATAGTAGTAATAAAAGGCCAAAAGATACATATATAATATAAATAGATATGAAAAGAGAGGGATATACGATAATGCCATATATACCTATATAGGATAACTAAAAGGTAATATCCTGAGGTAGATAACCTAACATCTCGAGGGTCATTACAAAGAAGGAAAACTAATACTAGCATAATCGAGGTCTCTAACCAAAATGAGACTAATCGTGAGATAATCTAACAATAACATATTTTACCAAAGCAGAGAGAAGAATTTTAAAATGTACCAACAATGTCGAGTACCAGTCCATAACCATCCTGTCACGAACTAATCATAATAACTAATAATAAAGTAACCGGCTAGTCCGGATAATCAATAGCCTAACTGGGCTGTATAAGCTCAGAAGGTCTAAGCAAGCACTTAACAAACTATAGCCATAACTTATACCTATATATCCACACATAAGACCGACTGATATAAGTGCCAAACAATTATACTGGTAATAAGTAATGTATATGAATGAATGAATGCAACATAACCAGTAATACCATAATCATTAAGTGCCAAACCGTACCAAGTATATAGACCTCCTTCAGCTCATCGGCTCATAATGTAGGACCTATAGATATCAGCTCTTCCAGTACGTGATCCCCAAATAGAGGAATCCATAGGGGACTCGAGAAATCCATATATACTGCCTGGTCCCAAACCAGGACTTCCAATAACCATCATAACAAATCTACTCCATCCAATACTGGAGATATATATAAGTTTAATAAGAAATGCTAGACTTTAACTGGAACCGCATAACCGCATAAGTGTATAATAAATGCTTGGAATAGAACTGAGACTAAAAGAGTGCAAACCTGTAAATCCATTACCTGAGATCGAGTTTGGGACTAAATCGGCATAATAGTGTAGAAAGGGTCAGAATCTCCCTCGACTGAAGTGAAATAGTAGTAGTGAAAAGAGTGGATTAATAACGGACTAGAGTAAACCTCGATCTAATTTTCTAAAGTAATATGTTTAGTTTTAAAAGCTCATAAACCATTAATAAAGGGTGGTTCGACTTCCATTGTAAAAGAATCAATTTTAAAGTGAAAAGTGGGAATAAATCCCTCTTTAGAAAACAGTAGTAAAATCAAGGTTTTAATTGGAATCGTACCACTAAATGAGCATAAATGCATCTAAAAAATGCATGCCATCACCAGTATCCAAACAATACAAGAATTAATGCCTACGCATCTATAAACTAGAGCCACATCTTTTCAAATGATAGAATACTAACTAAGTATCCAATTGGTCTCGTATCCACAGCCTCAGGTCCAACAAGAAAAATATACCAGGATAACAATATTATAATTCAAGAAACTATGGTTAATAAGGGAATAAAGCTATTAGAAGGGTCTAGTCAGGAAAATATCATTCAATACACTAAGTAATATGGTAACTCTTATACTAACGATCCTTAATGTCAAACTATGGTTATACAAGTCAATCAAGGATAATAGGCTTCTATAACTATAACGGGTGATCTAGGCTAAAGTTTGGGTCACCTTTCTATTCTAAATCCCCTAAATAGGTCAAGTCATGAAATTAATAGGTATAAACCTATCCTCCAATCCCTACTTTGCATGAAATCTATACAATACACAATCTCATAAAGAAAAAGAGACTGAAACCAACCTCGTTGCCGAACTGCAATCTTGAACCATCCATGAATTACTCGAATTTGCTCCACAATATTAAAAATGACCCACAATATTGAAAATGACATCATACTATCAAAATCATCATCTATACGTTAATACGAGTAAAATGAGACCCGTATTGTAATATAAAACTTTGGGTCCAAAATTGGGTCAAAAATATGCCTGTGGGGCCTACGAATGAAATTCCAAAATTGAATCCATCAAGAGGTCCCTTGAAAGACAAGGAATATGTGCTCAAAATTTGAGCACAAATGGGACACAAATTGGGGCTCAAATCAACCCTGAAAGATAAAAAGACTAAGAGGGGAAATAAGAATTAAACGGAGGAATTAGGCTAAACACTTATGAAGAATTTAAAGGGAAATGATCACCTCCACTTCCTATTAGCACTACCAACATCACTTGGTAGACTCCCACACTTTTCTTGAGCTCATAGATTTAAAAATGGCAAAATTGGGGCTTGAAAATTGGGGCTCATAGACCAATTCCTTAACAGCGAAAGCCCCAAATTAGGGAAATAAGCCTAAAACCCAAAAAAACTGCCCGATGGCTAAATCAATCACTCCATCAAGTCATAAATTACTTATATTTTCTATCAGAAGTCTTGAAATTGTAAAAATGCATGGATGTCGAGAAAATAACCTGGAGGGTCATTACATGTTGAACCTGCTGGATTGGGTAAAAAAGAGTAGCCTCTCTTCTTCTTTGAGGAAGTAGTTATTCTGGTTAAGGATTTGGTTCCTCTACCCCCCTATTTCATGCAACCTTATACAATATCCAAATTTTACCTGTAGAAATAACGACTAAGATCAAGTTGTAAGCACTTACATAATAAAACAATAAAACTAAAATTAAAAATTTGCTAATTTCTAAGTCCTCAAATATATAAACGTACATTCAGATGCATATGATGAATGTACGTATGCAAGATGTATGTATCATCTCTTTCTCATCTCAACATTATCATCAATTCACATGTAAGCAAGAGTCAAGAAAGTCTTTTGCTACCAATAAACTTTAACTTACCTCAATTCCTTACTCGAGTAACTACAAGGCCATAAGCTTGACTTTCCTCGCCCTTTCAGTCTGTTCTTAATATATAAACAATAATTATGCACACCCATTTAAATAATCTTACCTTTCCCAACCATTAGGAACTTACAATTGTCAATTTAAACTATGGGATTGCCCTAGTTCATCAACTTAGGGTTTTCCCCTTTAAACATCATGAATTCTACATAATTTAGCATGAACAACAATAATCTACCAAAGCACGTGTTTTATAACACCCTAGGATCATTAACAACTAAAAATAATCAAATTTCCACCAATCTCCTTCAGTTCATAATTTAGGGTTAAACCCAAAATTCTACCATGGATAAGTTTCTATCAATTTCAATGAATTTTAAGAAGTAATTCAAGTTTAGAATGTAAAGAAACATGCAACAACACTTTTACCACTGCAACAAAACTTTTGTCCGCTAAAGTATCACGAGGCAGTAACTCGGGACCTTATCCCAATTTAGGCTATTTTACAACACACCTCTCGAAATACGACATCATGAACTAGATTTTTCATGGTATCTCTATAACCAGAGTTCTATAAACCCAATTTACATATCAGAAGTTGCTATGACTTCCTAAACTCATCCTCTAACAAAAAATCAAATCAAACAAACCCACCAATGCTCAAATTAATATCAAATTTCCCTAGGTTACCACACCCTCAAAATATGTCTAAGACTAGCCCAACTCTAAATTTATAAAAATTTGTCTACGAAAAGACTAAGCGATAGTTCTACTCTTTACTTTAGCGTAACAATGATTTGGGTCATTATAACAGTAGATCTATGGTGGTGGGCCTTGGTTTACCTAACCAAGTGTTTTAAAAATAGACAAGGGCATCAATTTTTTACTCTCCCCTAAATTGCACAAAGCCTGAATAACTTCACTTTCACCAATTTGTATAGGGAGGGTGAATATCCCAGGTCCTTGATATTTTTCGGGAGCTTGGTCATTACCCTTGAACTACACTTTCAATAACTGCCACTATTTCACATCTTCCAACCCTCTTTTGTTTGCCATCATATGTCCCAGGCACTTTGCATATTTGGGTTTCCCTTCAAAGCATCAATGAGAGGAATATTTATATGTAGCTCTTTGAAGATATTAAAGAACTTCTTGAAACTTGAATCCATTTTGATTTTCTATATATTTTAAAGGAAAGGTGGGGTCGAGGTGTCTTGACTACCTTCTCTTACTGGTTAACAACATTTTTAACAATTGTCTTTTTTGGAACTGCTTCTACAGCTGAGTTTGATCTAGGCAACTCTTCAGGTACGTAATGGATTTTCTATTTGTGAGGTGCTTCATCTAAGTCTTTCTAACTCCTTATTGTGATTGCTATTACTTTCCTAGGATTAGTATCTGTATCACTCGAAAAATCCCTATGAGGCCTTTTGTTTGGAGCTTTGGTTTATTGTCCTATTTGCCTCTCTAAATTCTTGTTGGCAAGTTGTTGTTTTTTATATTGGCAGCCAATTATGCTTGGTCAGACATAATTTCCTTCAACATCTCTTCAATATTGCTTGGTTGAGCATTATATTGGTTTTTCTATGATTGCTGCTAAAATTTTTTATTCTTTCCTCAGTTCCTATACTGAATTTGATGTGAGTTATGCACTTGGTTACCTCTCCATGAGATATTGCTTTTGACAGTTAGGATTGTAAGTGTTACCAAAATTCTAATTTTCTCCTCTATGTGCATTACCTATAAAATTAACTAACTCTAGATTCTCTCCATACAAATCTTCTGAGTGATCACTACCTCTACAAATTCCACACCAAGTTGAAACCAGCTGCAATGCAATCACTTATGCATGCGACTAAGTAAAGCTCAAGTTGTTGAACTGTGTATTCAGCTGATTCTGAAAAACAGATAACCATGCAGCCAAAATAGTGATACTATGAATATCTAACACACCTGCAACCTTCTTTACCATACCCTTAGAAGTGTCGCCATTCAACTTTGGATTACCTTGTGCAATACGATTAAGGAGAGTGTATAACTCATCATAAGTCTTATCTCTAGCTTGACCACCTGCTACTAAACCTAGTAATATTTTTTTGTATGGGTCAACACTTTATATAAAGGTGTGATCCAGAAACCACATTTTTCTGATGACGATGTGGACAATCCTTGAGGAGGGACTAGAATCTTTTCCAAGACTGGTACAAGTTTTCACCATCCTTTTGTCTAAAGCTCAGGATCGTACTTCTCAACTTTGCCATCTTCCCATATGGAAAGAAGTGGATCAAGAACTTGCTTACGAAGTCATTCCACAGAGAAAATGGGAAAATTGTGAGTCTCACATAGTCTTCGGAGACTCTTGCAGGAATATAAGTATCACTAATCTCCAGAAAGTTCTAAATATGTTATTGTGGATCCTCATGTGGAAGACATGTGAACTTTCTTCTGGTGTGCCAAAGTTGCACCATATTCTATTCGAGCTTAAATCTACCTCCTGCTTTTGGTTGTGAATGTTAGAGGTGACATTATTGATGAGTACGAATTCCACTTCGTGAATTGGTCTTTATGCCATTTCTACCAAAACAGCCTCATCCTGTTGAACCTGCTGGATTGGGTAAAAAAGAGTAACCTCTTTTCTTATTTGATAAAGTAGTTGTTCTGGTTTAGGATTTGGTTCCACTAACCGCCTATTTCATGCAAGCTTGTTACAATATCAAAATTGTACCTGTAGAAATAACGACTAAGATAAAGTTGTTGCACAATAAAATAGTAAAATTAAAATTAGAAATTTGCTAATTTCTAAGTCCTCAAAAATGGTACCAAAAACTTGTGGTGTCCAAATGCACACACAAGTCTATGCAGTCATATAAGTAATAAAGTGGCTCTTACGAGTCAAATATCGAACCCACAAGGACTTGTAATTTAGCAATCTATCTAATTCAATTACTTTTGCAATGTTAAGCAAGTGAATAAGAAACTAAATAAGCTATTTGTTTTTATAATTCTATAGCTACTAATTCTAAAGCAACAATTAATTTTATAGTTGTGATCACTATGATAGAGAAATTCCAGGGTTAGAACATTTAAACACAATCATGCAAAGTATATAATTTCATTGACTTGCTTGTTTACCTAGTTGTTGTTACGAGGTTAAAAGTATGATTGTAGTCTCTAAAGCCTCTATTCGTCTATCTGAATTGACCTCACAACTACATCATTAAGTGTCGATGTGATAGCCTAATTCAGATGAGATAAGATATCTTCTTTGTTCTAGCCGAGTAAGGCATTCTAAGTATATCTCAATCCTAGCCATAAATATGTCTTTAATTTGCCAAAGAAAAATCCTACTCCATATAATCATCGGTCTATTTTCTTAATTCTCCTCTCGAGTTCACAATAATAGAAAAATCCTACTCCATATAATCATCGGTCTATCTTCTTGATTATCCTCTCGAGTTCACAATAATATTAAAGATGTATTTCAATAGTGTCAAATCACCAAAATAGTAAGAACAACCAATATGATAAACAATATTTAAACGAATCAATAATCCACTATGCATTCATGCTTGTAAACACAACCCCAGAACAAGGGTTTTTAGCCACTCATATTCAAAAACATACTTACAAACATGAACTTTTTCATTCAAGAATTAAAGAGTGAAGAAGAACGAAATAAGAACCCTAAATAGAAGCCTCCTAGTGTGTTTTCTCTACCTAAGTCATTATGAATCCTATTTAATTTCACTAATTGTCCAATTTATACTAGGTCTAAAATTTGAAAATGAAGGACCATAGAGCTGTGGTACGACTTTAGGAGTGCCAAGATGCTAGCGTGGCACGACACCAATGTGATAAGGTAGTAGAGTGGCATGGCAGTGACATACATGCTCACTATTTAGGCTTCCCACTTTATTCAAACTTTGAACCTTGCTCCGTGACATAGTATAGAACTCACTAGAATGTCTCCATGGTACAATATACATTCTTAAACATCATATTTCCATCATCAATCATCCATTGGTCCTGCCTTTTACATTTTTGATCAATTTTTGCTCATTCTAGCTGTATTTCATCCTACAAATTGCCTAGTTACATATATTAGTCCCATCACACAATTTAATCAAAACATATGAGAATAAAAATGAACTAGTTTTTGAACTAAGCTAGAATATAGGTAAAAAGCAGCATTTGGACATTGAAATATGCCCATGATTTTTAAGCAGAGCCAAATCTACAAACTTTAGGGTTAAAAAGATGAAGGGTGATAAATCAAACATTAGTTAGTTGATGGAATCACATTTTACTTCCGTAAAGTAGCTCGTTTCTCAAATGGGTCAAATATCTGTAGCTTTGAATCAACTGAAAAATGGTACTTTGCCTAGTGACACAATACAAAATCCTAGGAATGATGGTAAATGCATGGATGTCACTACTAGAAGTAGGAAAGTGTTACCAAAACATGTGCCTATTGTGGATAAGAAGATAGAGAAGATGGTCTCAGATTCAGGGGTTGTAATTAAGAAAGAAGCCAAGAAGGGAGTATCGACTAGTTCTAAAAAGTCAATTGCTATTGAGAATGATCACAGAGATGCTGAGGAGTCTCCAGTAAGAGAGGATACTATTGATGAAGGGAAGGAAAAGGAGGTCTTAAAGCCTTTGACTCTAATTTCTCGACCTCCACCTCTATTCCCCCAGTGTCTAAAAAAGAAGGTAAAACATGGAAAATTCTCCAAATTTATTTCCATGTTGAAACAATTATTTGTGAATATCCCATTGGTGGAGGAACTTCAAAAAATTCCAAGATACTCCAAGTTCATAAAACATTTGGTTACAAAGTACAGTTTTAAGTCGACTGGCAATTTGCATCATTGTAGTGCAATGTTTCATGCTTTCTAGTGTAGAAAAAAAAAGATCCTAGTGCCTTCACTATTCCATGAACTATTAGTGCACTTAATTTTTTAAATGCATTGCGTGACCTTATTGCGAGCATTAATTTGATGCCATTTTAAATCTATAAGCAGTTGGTCTTGGGAACCCCCACAACGACTATAATATGGCTATTAATGGTTGATCACTCTATTAAGAGACCTGTGGGTGTATTATGTGATGTGATGGTGAAGATAGAGTATTTTATTTTCCCTACTAACTTCGTTATCTTGGATTATGAGGTTAATTTTGAAGTTCCCATAATCTTGGGATGACCCTTCTTAGCTACGGGTAGAACTCTTGTTGGTATTGAGAACAGTTAGCTGAAATTCCAATTGAGCGATAAGGAGGTAGTTTTTAATGTGTGTAGATCAATGAATCAACCAAGAGACATAAACGTGGTATCTATTATTGATATTGTTGATAATGAGGTGTTTGAGGTATCCATTGAGGAAAGGTTTGTGGCTTAAACTTTAGCTGCTATTATGATGAATTTTGATGGAGATGATATCAAGGTCTATGATGAGATAGTGAAATCCTTGACTGGGATGGGGTATTACTTTTATGCCACGATAAAGTTAGACCTTGATCTAAAGAACAGAGAAACTCCACTAGTTAAACCTACTATTGAAGAGCCACTAGTATTAGAGCTAAAGGCTCTACCTGATCACCTTTGCTATGTGTTTGTAGGAGGAAATAACACTTTACCAATCATCAGGGCAGTAAATTTACTTGAATGGCAGGTGGAGGCCACTGTATCTATGTTGAAACACTTCAAAAAGGTAATTTATTGACTATTACAAACATTATAGGGATCCCACCAGGTATATGTTCATAAAGGATCCAATTAAAAGAGGACTTTGTTCTATGTATCAAACATCAATGTAGATTAAATCCTCCAATGAAAAAGGTGGTAAAGAAGGAGATCATTAAGTGTCTTGATATAGGTGTGGTTTATCCTATTTCTGATAGTAAGTGGGTGACCCAGTTTAGTGTGTAATTAAGAAATTGGGAATAATTGTAGTCCCAAATGAGAAGAATGAGTTGATTCCGCTTTGACCAATCATATGTTGGCGCATGTGTATGGACAACAGGAAGGTGAACTCATGGACACTTAGAGACCATTTTCCAATGCCTTTTATAGATAAAATGTTGAAAAGATTGGAAAGTAGAGAATAGTATTGCTTACTTGATGGTTATTATGGGTACAACCATATTTTTATTGCCCATAAAGATAAGGAAAAGAATACTTCCACTTGTCAATATGGGGTATTTTCCTTCAAGGGAATGTCATTCGGGTTATGCAATACAGCTGCTACTTCTCAGAGGTACACGGTGTCCATCTTTTTAGATATGGTTGAGGACACCATGTAGGTCTTTATGGATGATTTCTCTGTATTGGGTGATTCCCTTGAAGATTGTTTAGTCAATCTCAGCAAGGTACTATAGAGGTGTGAAGAGACGAATCTGGTATTAATCTAGAAAAAAATGCCACTTTATGGTAAAGGAAGGAATTATTATGGGAGATAAAATTTTAGAGAAAGGTATTGAGGTAGATAGATCTAAGATTGAGGTTATTGAAAAATTACCTCCACCAATCTCTATCAATGGTATTCATAGTTTCTTAGGTTATGCTTGTTTTTATCATAGATTTATCAAAGATTTCTACCAGATTGCTAATATTCTATGTAATATACTTGAGAATGTAGTGAAGTTTCTGTCTAATGAGGCATGTTTGAAGGTATTTGAGTGCCTTAATGAGAAGTTAATTTCTGTACTGATCATAGTTGCTCCTGATTGGTCAAATCCCTTGAAGGTGACGTGCAATGCAAGTGGAGTAGCGTTAGGGGCTATCTTAGGCCAAAAGTAAGATATAATATTTCAGCCGATTTATTATTCTAGCAAAAATTTAAATGGCGCTCAAAAGAACTACACTATGATCGAGAAATAGTTAATAGTTGTAGTTTATGCTTTTGATAAATTTAGGGATTATTTTCTTGGCACAAGAATCATTATGCATACCGATCATAAAACTGTTAGATACCTAATGGCCAAGAAAGATGTAAAGCTGAGATTGATTAGATGTGTATTGTAGGAGTTTGACTTTGAAGTCAAATATCGAAAGGATTGTGAAAATCAAGTGGTTGTCCACTTGTCTAGGCTAGAAGAAGAGGGAAGAGCAAAGAATGAGCAGGATATAGATGACTCTTTTTCGGATGAACAAGTATGGCTGATTCTCATAATCTAATCCCATGGTTTGTAAATTTTTCTAACTTCTAGGTTAGTGATATGATGCCTGAGGAGATGAAATTCCATCAAAGAAAGAAATTTCTGCATGATATTAGTATTATTTTTGGGATGATCCATACTTATTCTGGCTATATACTGAAAACTTAATTAGAAGGTGTGTTGCAGAGCTAGGGATGATGAGCATACATATGTTGTTCCACTCATCCCCTGTTGGGGGTCATCATAGTGGTGCATGTACAGAGTAGAAAGTCTTGCATTATTGGTATTCTAGGACACAATTCACCAGGATACCCATAATTTTACGAAGGAATGTGAACAACGTCATCTACAAGGAGCTATATCTCGAAGGCATGAGTTTCCTATAACTCTAATCCTTGAGGTAGAATTGTTTTACATTTGGGGAGTATATTTCATGGGCCCTTTTGTCAGTTTGTATGGACAAAAGTGCATATTGTTAGCAGTCAATTATGTGTCAAAATGGGTGGAAGCCATAAGGCTACCTGATAATAAAGGTAAGAGTGTGACTGTATTCCTGAAAATGAACATCTTCTTAAGGTTTAGTACTTCGTGTGCAATAATTATTGATGGGGCATTGGCACTTCTGTAATTGGGTGTTCTCTGCATTGTTAGCCAAGTATGGAGTAAAATAACATCAAGTTTTCACCCCTTATCACCGTCAAATTTATGTTGAAGTGACAGATTATTAAATAAACGTTATCATTGTAAAGGAGGTGAATGCCAACAGGACAAACTGGTTTCGAAAGTTGTATGATGCCTTATTGGCATATCAAACTACCCTTAATATACCTATATTATGTCTCCTTACCAGCTGGTTTTTGGAAAGGTATGTAACTTGTTGGTAGAGCTTGAGCACAAAGCTTTGTGGGTGCTCAAGTATCTAAAATAAAATTAGAGTGATGCCTCTAACTTGGACTTGAAGAGATCAACAAGATGGATGAGTTTTACTTAGGGTGTATAAGAGATCAACCCTCCATAAAGAGAAGATGAAGTTATATCATGGCTGGAGCATTAAGAAGAAGAAATTCAGTCCAGTTGATATGGTTCTGCTATTTAACTCTAAAATTTGCTTTGTTCTAGGCAAGCTAAAGTTTAAGTGGTATGGACTCTTTAAGGTGACACAAGTGTTTTATTCTGGCGACATTGAGCTCAAAAGCCAGAAAGGAGATCAATTTAAAGTGAATGGATAATGTGTCAAGAACTATTTCAGAACACATGATAAGGTAAATTTAGTAGAAGTGGTGTACCTTGATAAATTTTGAGTAATCAAGGTACTCACATTGTGCCGCGACATTAAATCTGACGCTCCTTGGGAGGCAACCCAAAATTGCTGTATTTAGATAATTAACTTGAATTTGCTTTGTGTTCTTAATGGTTTTTATGTGTGTTGAAGCATATAGGTGCATGTATCAAAGAGGAATAAATGAGCACATGAATTGAAGTAAAACAATGCAACCATGGATCGTGAAACAACCCATTATTCATGGCTTGCACAGTCAATAAGAAGAGGAATAAACCAACATCACTGGAAGGTAATCACTGTTGATGTCACGAGTTGTAAGGTAATTAATGGTCTATGGTATCGGCTGTCATTTTATCAACAAGAAAATGGAGTCGCAACAAGAAAATGGAGCTATTGGTTTGTTTTAACGGTTAACCTGAAGATCTGTACGTTAGTTGATGGATCATCACTTTAATCATTGTAAAAATTGACCATGTCACCTCATTATCTATGACACACGAGTTAAACAATGGACCGTAGGTCAAGTTATGATCCATATGAATTTAACTTTGGGTCCTAGGTAAGTTTTTAATTACTCAATTAACCAAACCCAGTCCAAATCCAAATGCCCTCTTTAACCGAATTGACCCAATTTTCTTAACCCAAATGTGTCCAAATAAAAAGGAATAAATTTAATTCTTTTTCAAACTCCCTATCTTCCCACTTCATACTCACATTCATTGCCTTCACCACCTCTACTTCTATAACCATTCCTCTATCACCTTAAATGCCTCACTGTAACACACCATCATCATCCCTCACCCTAATTCACCAAAGTTAAAGATTAACATCCATCATTTCTCCTCCATTTTGTAGTTCTCCATAAAGGTAACAAGATATACTTTTATTTTTTTTGTAAACCATATCGTGAGGGAAAGGAATCGGGTTCCCCTTTTGTTAATTGAATCCATTAATGAAACCCTAAATTAAAATCTATTTGTTTTCATCTAGGATAGAGTTGAATTGTGCGAAATTGGTTAAATGGACATGGTTATGGGTCTAAAATAATAGTATTTCTTTTGATTTCCTTTTTCTATTATTGGTTGAGGGTAAATAATAAGTCAGAGGGCATCATAATTTTTCAATTCCGTAAATGGAATACAATGAAAATTGTTTTTCCCACCAACTCTAACCACTGTTCTTGTTTATGAACATATGGGTGAAGTCTGAGTAACCTGGGTAGTCGTGATAATTGTGATAATGTATGGTAAGAACTTCACATAAATAGATGCACATGGCTTGAAGTTTGTGTGTTTCATCACGCAATGAGTTTTGCGCCTAATTTTGGTCCATAACCTTAATTGTGGGATGAAAAGTTCAAACTTCAAGCCATATTTTTCATTGACGAGCCATCCCACAAACCGTGGGATGCCCCACAAATAATGAGATGACCCATCATGAACATATGTGATCACTGTTGTCACTGCTCCAAAGTGATGGATGGGTTCACCAACTGTCAGTTGGTTCACGACTCATCAACTTATCCGTCGCTTTGCTAATAATGTTCATTTATTACTATTTCAAGTCGATGGATGGATCCACAAACTATCACCCATTTTATGGGACATTGAATAAATTCTCCTGGGCATCTAATCTCACTGCCTTGATTTTACAACTCCTACCATGAACCGTCATCAACTTGACGACCCCTTCCACAAACCATCATCCACTTAATGGTCAGTCATGTATATAAAAAGAAAATTAAGTTTTTGTTTTGTTTCATACTCTCTTCTCTTACTTCATATACTAATGGTTCTTTTTTATAGGTACTTATGGCTCCAAAATTGCAACCAACAAGGGGTGGTGCTCACAAAATACTCAAAAGGTCCTCTCCAATGCCAACTCAAAGATGAGCCTTTCGAGTTTGAACCCTAGGTTGAGGTGGTCGTGGAATCTCTAGTTTACCATACTAGACACAATACTAGGAAACAAGCCACTCCCTACACTAGTGAGGGAGGGGAGTCTTCATATGAGTCTAATATAGAGGACACAAGCAGAAATGATGAGAGTGGTGTCGATGCCACTAAGAGCTTGAAAGCATCTCTTGCGCCTATGAGGGGTTCAATCATTAAAAGCAAAAATTCGGAGTTTACAGATAGTATTCGGTGGCAAGTCAAGGGGCTAGAAGAGTTCTTTCAAGATGCCCTCTCCACCTTGGCTAAAGGCAACATCGAGAGAAACATAGTAGAGAAAGTTAAGATCAACTTTTCAGAACTAGACGAGTACCCCGATATTGAATGACTCTTCAAGCATTATAGATTGGAGTGGATGAGTTAGACATCGGGGGAATATTACCCTATAATGTTCAGGAGTTCTATGCCAACTATGCAGTACCCAAGAAAATAGCTGGAAAAAGAGACAAAGAAAAATACCTACCTACTCTTTAGACTATCCAAGTACGAGGGGTTACAGTTGATATTTTGGAGCAGACAATAAATAGGTTTTTATATGGGCCCACTTATTTAGAACTAGGAAGGACCTTAGATTATAATCACTGAATGTAAGACAAAATAAGCAACAAAAATGGCTAGCATAGGTTCTAACTGATGATGAGGCGTTGTGGCTAAATGATGAGAAATCAAAGATAGTCAAAGCCTCGCTATGTTTCATTGCATAGTTTTATGGGTAGTAACGCATCTCTGATTGGTGCCAACAGCGGGAGACAATCAATTGAATGAGAAGAGGACTATTTTGGTTTCCTACATCATTTATAGCTACAAGTTGATCTTTGGCTGGATTATAGCATATTAGATAAGGGCTCAAGCACTAAAGCCTAGCACTTTGTTTCCCTTTCTGTTCCTAGTGACCCACTTATGCAAAGTGGCTAAAATTTCCATATTAGGAGTGATAGATAATCCGGTAACAAAATCTAGGACCCATGACATTGAGAAGACACGGGATGAGACAAAACATGATATTTGGGTACACAAGACAGTTCCCAGGTGTTTGGTTCTAGTAGTCAGACAGAGGCCACTGTTGCTATCACCTAGGGGAGGAGCCTATTATTACTTCAGGGATATTGGGAGCAACCATAGATATTGATTTAACTCCAGCTACTTATTCCACCCCACCTCTTTTGTAGCAACTACTACCACTTCTATTGCCACAACTACTTATACTATAGCGACGGTCTTAGCCTATGCTCTTACTTTTCAAAACTTCATGAAATGGGTCAAGAGGGAAAAAAGGGTGGATTGGCACAGGCACGAGCTGAGTTTGAAGAGTTGCGCTTGTGACGTACATTGGCATTCTAGACTATTCCTAGTAAGGTACCAAAAATATTAGAGGAGGAGGACCTATTGATCGATTTGTTACGCAAATACCCCTAGGCTACGGGGAAGAGAGAACATGAGAATGATGATGATGAGGAAAGGTTTGCGAAAAGAGCACAAAAGAAAGAAAGGAAAGCAATAAAGGCAGCCCAACAACATTCTAGAGAGGACAAACATTAGTTGTAGGAAGCCTGGCATGCCCTATTTTTTACCGAGGTTAAACAAAGCTTGACTTATGGATTCTAAAAGAATTATTTGTGCACAGAGTCGCCACCTAATTTTTAAGAAAAATAAGGAAACCTATTTGATTATTGACATGTATAACTTGTGTTTTAATCTAAAAAACCAGTTTAGATTCTTGGTAAGGGTTCAAATATTCTAAAGGGAAGGGATTTAGCATCCTTCAGAATTCACAAAATGTGGTACCCAACTAGACTAAATTTATCAAAATAGAGAGGAGGTAAACTCATTTTTTTGAAAGTAAAATAATGTGCTAGAAATATATATATATATATATATATATATATATATATATATATATATATGTATATATATATATATATATGTATGTATGTATGTATGTATGTATTTATGTAAAGAATGTGTATTAATTATATAAATAAAGTCTATCACTATAAAATGTGTTTAACGAAATATGTAAAGATATATAAACAATGTATAAAAATGTATAAAATCTTTTATGTGTGTACTAAAGTCCTATGTTTTTTCTATGAGCGTGGAGATGATAATGTATGTAAAGAACATTCCCGTCGGACACCCAAAAATCAAAATTTTCACAATAATTAATATTTGTCCAATGGTAAGAATATAAAAGTAAATACAAACAATGAGTTTGAGGAGATCTTCAAATTTCTTTTAAGCATCATCTTTCGAAAGTATCTCCGGGAACCTGTATACACACTTTGTAGAAATGTTAGTAGTGAACAAATAATTATCAACTTAAACTAAAAAATATGTAAGAATATATATAGAAAAATAGAATTTTATTTTAAAATGGGCTCATATTAAGTTTTAGATACGCCATGGTTGCGAAATGGTTGGTCGAATTATTAGCCGTCCCAACTTGCCTCGCCAAGCTATAAATCGTAAAACTTTTGGCTTGTATTGAAAATATACATATTTCATCATCGCCCAAATTTATTTATATATTTTGTTACATATTTTTATATGTATATCCATCTTTTTATTTATGGAGGCCTAAAAATCGGACGAAATTGTTTTATTGGTCAATTTGGTATAGTACATTATTCATTATTGTAGACACATGATTTTTGACCCTCCCCGAGCCTCATGTCATTTTAATGTGTTAATTTTAGTTAGTCTTTCTTATATGAAAATACAAAATTTTAAAAATAGTGACCAATCAAATAGGGCCACTTGGCAGGATTCTATTTGTTCAAAAAATAAAATTTTAATAATTGATTTTTATTTTTATTTTCTTGCCCACTAAGATTTGCTAGTATCTCCACGCACACCCTAATCAAATTACACTCCCAACATGTGGATCTTCTCCTAAGAGAAAGAAATAAATAAACTAATCTTATCCTCCACCTCACAAAAATACCATACACTTACCCACATCAGATAAATGAACCCTTCCCCCAAGTTTCTTGGAAGTTTCCTTCCCCTATAAATATTAGAAAAGTGTCCTTTATACACAAACCACACCCCACACCCCCAAGAGGTCGCACGATGCACCCCCCTACTTTGGCTCACATTTTTTTTCATCATCGATGGATAACAACAACACCATGAGTTTCTGCTCCATGAACAACTAACACCCAACATCCAATTATCCACTAAAAACACACACAAATTCATCACCTCCATCTTCTTTCTCCCTCAGCCACCAAAACTTCCATTAACACCCAATTCTCTCCGCCATTTTATTTTTTAGACACCAACCAAAACCACACCAATAACACACAAAATTGACATCTCTTCCACCACTACACCAATAGAGAAAACAGCACCAACACCATGGAAAACCACCGAAATAGACCATTAATCTCAACCACCACTACTACTTTGACACCTCTCCATAAACACACCATTTACCATCTCTTCCATTAGAATACACCCACTGCCTATTCAACTCACCCTTCATTCTCAAATTAATCATGGACTCACCATTAAAACCCACATAACACTAGTAACACATATACTCTCCAATTCAATTATAACAAAGAAAAAAAAACAACAAAACCTATTCATCACCAGCAACCCAAATGACAAACGAAAACAACGAACAACCACGACAAAACAAAATTCAAAGAAAAATTACTAGTCGGGGTAAAATGAGGTGCAATTTTTGATCAAGTTGTCAAATATCTTTTTTAGTTGAGGTTTCTGAGTCTGGTTCCATCTCTCTACTCAAGAGATTGTTGTGATTGAAAAGCATGCTTTAACAGGCCCATTTCTATTCTTAAAGATTTTCAATTGAAAATTATTTATTTCGAGTGAAAGTTCGGATTGCCATGATTTTGTTAGTTTTGTTGTTGGAATCATTGTATGATTGGATGTTTGTTGTTGATAGATGATCGGGTTTGCTTATGAACACTTAATTCTTTATAGCATGAAATTGGTACTAAACGAATTCAGATTAAATTCAATTTGGGGTGGGATTGAAAATTGACTAATTCATAACTCTAATTGGTTTATTTAATTTGTTATCATATTTATTTTGTATTTGTTCAACTCGGTAGTAGCATTTTTAGGTCGAGGTTGGTGTAGGCAAATTTTAGATTCAATATTTGATTGTATTTTGATTGATGTGCTTGTATTTGGAGAATGCCTCGAGGAACTATGTATTTGGAGACAGCTCTTGATCAATGCCCAAGATGTTGGGTAAAGAATAGGTTAGGATAGTTTAGGTAGTATAGCTTTATTTTTCATATTTTTCATTTCTCTTGGATTTTATAATCGGACTGGACTTTATTTTTGTTTTGAACTCTTTTTTTGTTTGTCTGTTTGTGTGTTTCTATGAGTTTATTCAATTATAGTGTCAATTTAGCCAATGCAAGTCAACAAAGCAACCCTGCTAAAACCATGAAATCGAGGGGTGCCTCACACCTTCTCCTCGATCAACAGAATTTCTTAACCAATATCTCTATTCGTCGATCATTATTTTTAAGAGTCAACTATTTTGAAATGAAATATTTTAAAGGTTCCTTGGTACACTAGATCAATGCCAAGTGGTGACTCTGAGTTTTAAATATAAATTCTTTTTTGAATCACTTTTTTTAGTCACTTTCAATAATTGAAAACCCTTTTGAACTTTAAATAGAAATCAATTTTTTTTGGTAAAAAAGGGGTGTAACAACTCTGGTGACTTTGCCGGGGACTTCTAGAGTTCAAGCTTTGCATGTTGAGTTGTATCGGCTTCGTTGACACTATAGTTGAACAGATGTTTTGTTTATTTTATCACTTTTTCTCATTGTTGGATGTGTACGTGCTACTTGTCTACTATTTTTCGCTTATCTGTTATTTCTTTATACCTATAATCATATCCATACCCAAAGTCATTCTTTTGAAACAAGTATTGGAGTACGATGTAAGCATACAGGTATATTTAGTTGAGTCTTCCAAATTTTAGAGTGGTGGCATGGGAGCGTGGTGTATCGACAACGCACCATCTCGAATAGCCTTATCTCATTAGTGGACCGCCATCATTGGTCGGCTTTTAGGTCATATTTTATTTGCATTATGCTCAGACCTAGCGGGACTCATTTGGTCCTTTGTAGGAGAGTCATCCTGAAGCATCCCTATGTGCTACTTGTTGCATCTCTGAGGGTAAAAGGATAGTTTGGCAGACTTATTTGAGGCGTGTGTTACGAGTGAAGGAAAGGAGTAGGTGTTGATGCTATAGGAGTGAAAAAAAAAGTTTAAAAAATATTTTCTTATTTTATAGGAGTTCTCAATGACTTTTGTTTCACAAATCAAAAAAATCATAAAAAAACAAGTTTTTTTTTACCTTTTGCACTCATTTTTTGAAATTTTTTTTCAAAAAGAGTTTCTCTTGATTTTCACGAGGACGCATTTATGCTAGAAAAAACAAAAAATTTTTTTTTATTATTCGATAGGAACTTTTGTACACTTTTATATAGAAAAAAAGAAAAAAAATATTTATCCTTTTATTGCCTTTATGCTTTCTAGTCAGAGCCTAGTCATTCATGTAGTCCTTAACTATCCAATCTGGACAAATTGCACACACCTGATTCTCCAATCTCAAGGGTGAGATACGTAGGCAACCCTTCTTGGGTTCGGTGATCTTTATTCAAAAGAATCAAAAAATGCTTGCTTATATTTTCTTATCGAAAAAAAGATTTCCACTCTTCTTTTAGATTAGTTGTTTCACACTCTTTTTCTAAAGAAAAAATACAAAAAAGATTTATCTTTTGTAATTTTAGGTTTCATTTTTGAATGAAATCCAAAATGGAAAACTCAAAAATATTTTTCATGAATTTCTTGTAATAAGAAGTCTAAAACAAAAAGATTCCTTCTTTTGTGTTTTTATAGTTTTTTGTTTCTCTAAATTTTTATATATAAAAAAAGTGTTTGATTGGTGATCTTATGTCAAAACGTCATGAACAATGCACACCTGATTCTCCTTTCTCGGGGGTGTTATACGTAGGCAACTCCTATGGGGTTTAGTGATATTTCTTACAAAAAAGAAATTTTAAAAAATGTCGAAGTCTAACGCATTTGTTTGTCTCTAATATTTAGTTAGTTTAAGGTGGTTGGTATGTGACATTCTGGTTAGTCATCCAGTACACCAGGTCCAAGGAAAAGTTAGATTTGGTCAATAAGGACACCAAGGTTGTTAAACCTAATCAGACAAAGAGTCCTGGGAATGAGGGTTTAGGGCCTAATGAAGAGATTTTGAAACTAAGACAACAAATGACAGAAATGCACTAGGCTTGGGCTACTGGGTTGCCTCCTCCATTTCCCACTGTTAACCCAAAAAATTCTTCTAGCTTATCACCAGTGTCTCAAGCATAATTTCCCATCTCTCTTTAAATGCCACAACATGCATCAGGGTTCGCTCCGGGGTAACACAATCCCAACACTTCCAATATCCATTTCCTATCTCCTCAACACAAAACTACCACATACCCGACTCCACCTAATATCCCTATTTATGTGGCTTCACCCCCACCTGAATCTCCTTCTTTTGATGTTTATCCAAAATCTGCTAGTGAGATTGTGTTTAATATTTTTGATGACCAACGATATGCTCTGCGGTCCAAGTTTAAGTTGACTGATCCTTATAGCTACACTCAACCACCTGGATGTCCTCTTGATGCTGAGAAGCCTGTTATGAAAGAAGAACATAAAAAAATTACTAGAAAGGTGAAGAGTTTAGAATTGGCTATGAAAAACTTAAAGGGACCTAGGTTTTACAAAAGTATTTCATATAAGGACTTGTGCATATTTTCAAGTGTTAAACTTCCTCCTGGCTTTAAGATGCCAAAGTTTGAGAAGTGTGATGGGCAAGGCTATCTCGTGGCACACTTAAGACGGTATTGCAATAAGTTGAGGGGAGTTGGAGGGAAAGAAGAATTGCTTATGGCTTATTTTGGGGAAAGTCTAGAAGGTTTACCTTCTGAATGGTTTGTTGATCAAGACATTGTTAAGTGGATTATTTGGGATGAGATAGCTAATGAATATGTGCAATAATTTCAATAGAACACTGATTTGGTCCCTGATGAGAAGTCCTTGACCAACATGAAAAAGAAGAGTATCAAAAGTTTCAAAGAGTATGCCATTAGGTGGCGTGAACAAGCTGCTAGGGTGAAACTACTGATAAAGAAAGTAAGATTGTACAAGTGTTTATTCAAGTACAAGATGAAACGTATTTTCAATGTCTGCTGCTTGCAACAGGCAAGCCATTTATTGAGGTCCTCAAAATGGGAGAGATGATAGAGGATATTAATACAAGTCTCATTATGAGTTTTTCAGCATTAAAAGCAACTACCCAGGTAATTCAAAATGGTTCAGAAAATTTTAGAGGTAAAAAGAAGAAAGAGGATATAGATACTGAGGGACATGTATTTAACTGTGGTAAAAGATGTAGTAGTGCTGATGTGCAAAATAGTGGCTAATATTTCAAGCTCGAAAATTGGGAAGTCACTCATTTTCCTCCCGAGGAGGGAGATTTGGTAGGCTATTTTGTTTTTCTTTTGTTATCTAAATTATTCCAGGGTTATAGTTCGGGGTCTATCTTGTCTTGTTTCCTTATCATTTATGTTCAAACCCTTGTATATTTTCTTTTAACAAAATGCTGTGTCCCATTTTGTTTTTTATTTCAATATATTTTATTTGTTTTTATTTTCTTTACATAGTTCTTTCTAGGGAAAATGGTCCGAAATATACCCAAACTTTGGGGAAATTTGCTGTTACATGCCCAAACTTTGCGGGGATCCTATGACCCCCCGTACTATTTATTAGTGTATTTTTGTGACGTTTATTTGCTTAGCTGGACCACTTTTTTAGTCACACGCTCAGCGCGTGTGTATTCACATTTGGTGCCAGCTGTGCAAATAAACGTCGCAAAAATACACTAATAAATAGTACAGGGGGGTCATAGGACCCCCGCAAAGTTTGGGCGTGTAACAGCAAATTTCCCCAAAGTTTGGGTATATTTCGAACTCTTTACCCTTCTTTCTATGTTGATTCTAGTGATATGGCATGCATGCGGAAATTTCAGCCAAATCTTAAAATCCAATTTAATCATGACACGATGTGTCAAGAAGTTAAAATTTGGACAAAGTGCATCTGAAGAAATAAGTAAAGTGTTGAGAATATTTTGTGACTAAGTTGAAGCTTAACTCGAATGGAATTGAGGCAATCAGAGGACCTATTAGAGAATGTACAATCTCCCATATCAAGAAAATCTAAAGTAAATTAGCTGCAAGAAGGCATGAGTCATCCATTGTGAGGAATGTACAATATAAGTGGAGCTATACGTCTGACAAGCGTAGAAGAAGTGACACATCTGCTCAATCAACATCAGTATTTGAAAATGATTTGTGTATGATCTTCATTTTCCAATATTATATTGCATGTTATGCACTTGCATTTTTAAGGATTGATATAACGAAGGTATTTCATTCTGCTATCCAAATATTGTGCCATCTTTTGTTTACCCCTTTTGAGCTTTAGTTCTATTTTCTTTTGCACCCCATTATTAGAATCAAAATAGAGTCAGAAAAAGTCCTAAAAAGTGAAACGTGTCAAGAAAAAGAAATAGAGTTAGAAAAAGTAGAAAAAAATAGAAAAGCTTTAAGGAAAAAAATAGAGTCAGAAAAAAGTCCAAAAAGAGAAAAGTTAAATAAAAAGTCAAAAAAAAAAAACAATAACCAAGAAAAAGAAAAAATTGTCTGAACTATGTTTGACCTAATTTTTGCTATGACAAAATACGTAGGCAACCCTACTTTGGGATTCATTCCAACTAAGTAAAAATTCCAGATTACCCAGTTTTAAAGAAACTAGGGCAAAGGTTATTTTTGCATTGTTTGAGTCGATTCCAAAAGTTGTAAGTCCCATACCATATTGAGTGTCATTTGAGCCTTATGTCGTACTTTCTTTCTAATCCTATCCAAAAGCCTCGTTACAACTATAGAAAGACCTTCAAATTAATCTTTAAGATTGCCAAGGCTAAGCATGCTATGAATATATGATGTTCCATATTTCGGGCACTACTTGTATTTATCAACTTAAGGAAATATGAGAGAAATTAAAAATGAGAGAGTCTTACTGGTGAAAACCCTTAGGAGCACCGCAAGGCGATGGTGAGCTGAGAGAATAAAAAAGAGAGAGTCTTACTGGTGAAAACCCTCGCGGACACTATAAGGTGATTGTGAGTCTATAGACATAAAAATGATAGGCATGTTGGTGAAAAACCTTTGAGGTATCACTAGCTGAATAAGTTATATGCTCTGAATATAATAGGTTTAAGGAAATAAACCCTGTCTCAAGCTCAACAAGTTGGCAAGAGTTGATGAATTGGGATGGAAAGATCAGGTGGTTCAATCCAAAATGCATGTCATAATTATTGAAGCTTGCTACCATGCTCAGATAATTTTTTCTTTTCTCCATTTTTGAAAAGGAAACCAATTGTCTTTTCTTTTCTATCTAAAATTTGATTTTTGTTTTCTTATGTCTATTATCAAAGTAAAAAATTATCAACTTTCTCGTGTCTTTGAGTTAAGTCCATGCCTAATAAGTAAGAAAGAACTTCAAAACTTTCTACCAACTTCTTCAATTGCACAAAGCAAGACAAAGGGCCAACACATGAAGGCAACATGATCCAAAGTGAAGCAAAATATCCAAAGAATTCCCATCATCTGACCAGTTCTGGGTTCATGTAACAACCCTATTTCTCAGGTCATGATGGCACCTACTTTAATTGATCAGTAGGTAAGCCAAGCCATAGCAAAGAAGGTCAAGTTATGGGCTAACGGGAGGAAAATAAAGGAACACAAGGGTGAAACTAACATGCAACAATAATATAAACGTAAGCAAATATATATATATAACATGCTGTACAAGAGAGGGAGAGGACAAAACGAACAAAAAAAATCCCTCCCAGGACCTGGTAAGGTCAATACTAGAGCCACTACGACCAAAAACAAGAGTACTAGACAATATTTAAAATATACATATATAAATAGTAGCCTCGGATTACAAAAGACTGTAACTAAAATAGATGGAGGAGGATCTACCTCAGACTCTAGAAAGCTCACCCCATGTTTGGATCTGTAGTCAGGACTGAGGATAAAGTCAACACCGGTGGCATGTACTCAGATCTCTGCACAAAGCAAAAGATGCAAAAGTGTGATGTGCCATGGTTTCACGACACTTTTGATGCTTAAAACAAGTAAAATATGGAATAACTTGGTTATGTTTGGTTGGTATGATGTGTTTTCTATCTATATTGCAGGGAAATAAGTTATGGAGGCAAAATGGAGAATAAGGGAAGAAGCATGCACTAAACTGGAGCATTGGAAAATAAAAGAGCCAATTTGAAATCGAGGAGTGACCCACGGTAGGGACTCACGTAACGTGAGTCAACCTTCGTCACGTAGGTTGGTAACGTGGGTCAACTCCTGAAAGTTCTAAAATGGACTGATTTCTATGAGATGGACCCACGTGATGTGGGTTGGGTCCACGATACCAAGTCACAAAATCATGGAATGTTGTAGACTTTTTTCTCCTACTTTGTTTAGGATAGGATTCACATTGTATCTATAAATACCCCTATATTTTCCTATATTTAGGAGTAGTCAATTAAATTGTTTTGGATTATATTTTCATTATTTAGAGTTCATAAACATATTATTGATTTTGTAATCTTAGAACATCGATTCTAGGGTTTTCATTCATATTGAGATTCCAGAGTTTTCTTCTTATTGTGAGTTTACAATTATGATTTCATCATTGAATTATTCTTATGTTCTTGCAATCATGAGTAACTAAACTCATCAACTAGGGTTATGTGAACCATGAGGAATTAACGAAACGGGTTAAGTGCAAAGCAATTCTAAACTGATATGAATGCATGTATTTTTATTTCTTTTATTATGATTGATCTTCTAACGGTTGCAAATGTTAGAAACTCGCCTGTATTCTAGACTTGCTTGAGAAAGAGGTAGAGATTGGGCAAACAAAATAACAACAGAGATTTAGAGCTATCAACCTTCATATAATAACTTGAGTCGTAACAGGGATAGTTATCTGAGATCCACAACAAGGGTTAGTAGTGCGTTACTCAGATTCCGAGAGGTGAACAGTGAAATTCATCTAACCAAGGTCGAGAGATGTTTAGTTTAACCTATCTTGTTAGATTTTCCATGCAACACATTCCTAGTGTATTTCTCATATTGATTACAAATCCAAAAAATCAACAATCGTTACTATTACTAGTCGCTTACAACCCCCCCCCCCTCTTTTACGTACTTGCCAATTACTCGAACAAGCACTCGACGTAAGTTAGTCCTATTCCCTGTGGGATTAACCCCAACCAAGTTGGGCTTTATATTTGATTCAGCGACCGCATTATACTATTTTGGAGGTATAGTTTGGGCGATATCAAATTTGGACGCCGTTATCAGGGACTATGGTTTTGGAGTTGATTAGTTTGCTTGTTGGAGTTGATTAGTTGTATTTTTCTATACTTTTAAGGGCATACGCCGGTGTATGTCCAATACTTGGATTCATGGCAATCCCCTAATTCTACTTGATACTGAGATAGAATGAACACTAAGAGCTAATCGAAGAATGGTGAATACCAATAGAGTTCAGGATCTCACAGTCGTGGAAAATATTCATAACCAGCCAATTCAACCAGTTAGTTATGAAACTGTGGAACAAATCACTACTCGATTAACAGTTGAGAAGAATGCAAGGCAAACGGCTCTTAGACAAGCGAATAGAGATCATCAAGGAATGCAAGTAGCAACACAATGTCTCGCTGCACTTAAAGAGAGACAAAAAAGACTAAGGGTGCAACAACTACCTCAAAGGCCATATGTGTCGGTTTATGATGATCCTAAAGAAGAGGATGTGGCTTATTTTGAGCCGATTGAGACAGGTGCCATTATTCCACCAGATTTTCCACAGGGCACTAAGTTTGACATTACAAGTGCCATGATCCACCTGCTAAACTTGAAAGGTGTGTTCGCCGGTCTTTCTACAGATGATATGAACATGCATGTGGTGAACTTTGTGGGGGCCTGCTCTTCATATAATTTTCCTGGAGTTGACCAAGAGGCTATTCGATTGAGGTTGTTTCCATTCTCTCTAACAAGAGAAGCAACTTTGTGGTTGGCCAAATTACCACGAGGTTCCATCACTACTTTGCAAGAGTTGAGAAATCAATTTCTGGAGAGATTTTTCCCACCCTCCAAGATGCTACAGTTGAAGGATGAGATTTATTCCTTTAGTCAACTACATTTTGAAGCACTTTACGAGATATTGCTATGGTTTAAGAAGAAGCTACAGAATGTTCCAAATCTTAGGATGAGTGGTAGGAGTTTACTTGAGATCTTCTACAGCTCTTTAAATACCAATACCATGGTTGTAGCTGATACTATCACTGGCGGAGCATTTATAAGTCTTAGGTGGGAACAAGCTTCAGAGATCTTAGATCGTATCACTAAGACAGACCAAGGATGGCATACTCGAGAGGAAGATACACCTACTGGGACGTATGCTATTGAGCCACGACAGCACAACGGGCTTTGGATGAATCTGTAGCTCAAGAGGTCGCACAGTAGAGGGAAAAAATAGGCTTGCTCGCCAAACATATTATGGTTAGAGGTGCTGAGAAGGTGCATGCCGTAGGTTCACAAGCCAAAACACCTAGGCATAACGATTATGAATCTGATGAGGGGGATAAGTACTTAGATCGAGAGGTGGCGGGTTTTCGAGCCTTGGGCCAAGGGTCTAATTAAGACTCTTGAAATTCAAGGCAAGGGAATCAAGGTCGGAACTACTATGGAGAAAATTATAACAAGTTAGGATATAGAGACAGAAAACAAGATCGTGATGGTGATTGGAGGCCAAAGGATGATTATAAATAGAAGAGTGGCTCATATATGCCACCGAGGAACCACGATGCTAATTATGGAAATTCAAGAATGGAAGACCTTCTTAATAAACTAGTTAAAAGGTCAGAGAGCCAGGAGAGTTGCTTGAAGGAGATTAGGTCAGACGCTTCGGGAATAAGCCAAAAAGTAGAATCTCATTCGACTGCCATTAAATAGTTGGAGCAACAATTTGGGTAGATATTGGTGGCATTGAACTAGAGTCAACCAGGCACCCTTCTGAGCAACACCATCCAGAATCCAAAGAATGATAGTCATTGTTTGGCCATTACTACTAGAAGCGGGAAGTAAACGACTGACCCATCAATACCTGTGGATAGTGGTAATGAAGATGAGAAGATGATAGTTGATGTAGAAACTGAGATAGATCCAGAGAATTCAAAGGTTGATGCAGTTCAAAGACCTCATGATGCTGACAAAAAGGCAAAATATGATAATGGGAAGGAATAAAAGGTCCCTCAAGTGTTCAAACAAATTCCTCAACCTCCTCCTCCCTTTCCTCAAAGATTGAATAAAAACGATTAAGTGCATAAATATCAGAAATTTATCTCAATGTTAAAGGAGTTATTGGTAAATATTCCTCTTATCGAGGCTTTAAAACAGATGCTAGGTTACGCGATATCATGAAATATTTGGTGACGAAGAAGAGAACTGTTAGTTTTGTGCCGACAGATAATTTGCACCATTGTAATGCAATTTCTTCTCGTTCACTTGTCGAGAAAAAGGAAGATCCGGGAGCCTTCAGAATTCCTTGTACTATTGGGTCTTATAATTTTACAAAAGCTCTGTGTGACTTAGGTGCTAGCATTAACTTGATACCGCTAGCCGTTTTCAAGCAGTTAGGACTGGGAGCACCCAAACTGACTTCTATGAGACTTCTTATGGCAGATCGAACTATGAAAAAATCTGTGGGCATTTTTTATAATGTTTTGGTGAGGGTTGCATCTTTCATCTTTCCGGCTGACTTTATGCTTTTAGATTGTGAAGTTGATTTTGAGGTTCCCATTATCTTGGGAAGACCATTCCTTGCCACTGGCTGTGCATTGTTGACATGGAATGTGGGAAAATGAAGTTTAGGTTAAATGATGAACATGTTACTTTCAATGTTTTCCATTCCATGAAGCAACCGAAAGATATGTGGGTGATTTCTGTAATAGATATGATTGATGAGAGTTACATGGTCGTTACTATTGAAGAAAGGTTGGGGGTAGAATCTCTTGCGACTGTGATTATGAATTTTGATAGCGATGGTATTGAGGAGTACGATCAGATTGTTGGTGCACTTGTTGGTAGGGGATCATACACTTATGCTCCAAAGAAACTTGATCTTGATTTAAAGAATAGGGTGACCTGATTGGCTCATCCTTCTATTGAGGAGCCTCCAGTCTTGGAACTTAAAACTCTCCCATTTCACCACTGTTATGCATTCTTGGGAGCCAACAACACCTTGCCCGTGATTATTTCTGCTGAGTTGGTGGAGTGGCAAGTAGAGGCTCTTGTTTCAGTGTTGAAAAGGTTTAAGAGGGCCATTAGTTTGTCCATCGCTAACATTATCGGTATTCCACCCGGTAGCTACACTCACAAAATTAAGCTTGATCCTGAGTGCATACCAAGCATTGAGCACCAACGTCTGAACCCACCTATGCAAGAAGTTGTGAAGAAAGAAATCATCAAGTGTTTAGATGCGAGTGTGGTTTACCCCATTGTTGATAGCAAGTGGGTGAGCCCAGTTCAATGTGTGCCAAAGAAGGGAGGAATCACTATGGTTCTAAACGACAAGAATGAGTTAATCCCAATGAGGCCAGTTACTGGATGGAGAGTTTGCATGGATTATCAAAAGCTGAATTCTAGGACTGAAAAGGATCACTTTCCTATGCCCTTCATTGATCAGATGTCAGACCGTCTTACTGGTAGAGGATGATATTTTTTTCTTGAGGGTTATAAGGGTTATAATAAGATTTTCATTTCTCCAGAGTACCAAGAGCAGACCACTTTCACTTGTCCATATAGGACGTTCGAGTTAAAATGGATGCCCTTCGATTTATGTAATGCACCGGCTACTTTTCAGCGTTGTATGATGGCCATTTTCTCTGACATGGTGGAAGACACTATTGAGGTTTTTATTGATGATTTCTCTATTGTAGGAGACTCATTTGATTACTTCTTGGCCCACCTTGCTAATGTGTTGCAAAGTTGCGAGGAGTGCAACTTAGTGCTAAATTGGTAAAAATGTCACTCTATGGTAAATGATAGTATCGTATTGGGGCATCGAATCTCAAAGAAGGGTATTGAAGTTGACAAAGACAAGATTGAGGTGATTGAAAAGTTACCTCCATCTATTTCGATTAAAGGAATTCGAAGTTTCTTGGGGCATACAGGGTTCTATAAAAGATTCATCAAGGATTTATCTAAGATTGCACATCTATTATGCAAGCTTTTAGAGAAAGAGGTGAAGTTTGTATTTAATGAGGCTTCTCTAAAAGCATTCATGTGTTTGAAAGAGAAGTTGATTTCATCCCCTATCATAGTTTTGTCAGATTGGATGATGCCATTTGAGGTTATGTGTGATGCTAGCAGTGTGAACTTGGGTGCAGTCCTTGGCGAAAGGCGTGAGAAGATTCTACATCCAATTTATTATGCTAGCAAAGAACTTAATCCAACTCAAAAAAATTATACTGCAACCAAGCAAGAATTGTTGGTAGTGGTCGTTGCTTTTGAGAAATTTTGATCTTATTTGATTGGTACGAAAGTGATTGTATATACAGACCACGTAACACTTAGATATCTTATGTCAAATAAGGATGTTAAGCCAATACTGATTCGGTGGGTTCTTATATTGTAAGAATTTGATTTTGAGGTTAAGGACTGAAAGGGGAATGAGAATCAGGTTGCAGACTATATATCACGCCTTGAGGAGGAGGCCATGCTTAAATTAAGGGATGATCTTGATATTGATGATAATTTTCCTGACGAGTAAGTGTTGGTAGCATCACAAGATTTAATCCCCTGGTTTGTAGGTTTTACCAACTTTTTGGCAAGTGATCTAGTTTCAGAAGATATGTCGTATCAATAGAGGAAGAGATTCATGCAGAGGTGAGAAAATTCTTTTGGGATGAACCCTATTTCTTTAAATTGTGTGTGGATGACATAATTCGAAGGTGTATTTCAAAAGTTGAGATGATGAGTATTTTGGAAGCATGTCATTCATCTCCAGTTGGGGGTCATCTTGGAGGTGCACAAACAGCTCACAAGATCTTACAATGTGGGTATTATTGGCCCACCATCTATAAAGATGCTCATGACTATGCTCGGGCTTGTGACCAATGTCAAACACAAGGGAATATCTTGCGTAGACACGAACTTCCTATGACAACTATTGTTGAGCTCAAATTGTTTGATGTATGGGGAATTGATTTTATGGGCCCATTTGTGAGCTCAAATGGGTGAAATACATTTTGGTAGCTGTTGACTGTGTTTCTAAGTGGGTGGAGGCAATTTTGATTCCCAATAATAAAGGAAGGAGTGTCACGGCATTCTTGAAAAAGAACATATTTTCACAATTCGGTACACCCCGAGTTATCATTATTGATGGAGTATCCCACTCCTGTAATCGGCTGTTCAAAGCCCTGCTTGAAAAATATGATGTCAAACATAAGGTGGCAATACCTTATCATCCTCAGACGAGCGGGTAAGTTGAGGTGTCAAATTGTGAGATTAAGTCTATTTTGGCTAAGACGGTGAATTCCAATCGGAATGATTGGGCAAGAAGATTGGATGATGCATTATAAGCATATAGAACGACATTTAATACACCGATTGGTGCATCTCCATATCTGCTGGTGTTTGGTAAATTATGCCATTTGCCTGTCGAACGTGAACATAAGGCATTATAGGCATTGAAGAGGTTGAATCTGGAATGGAGTAAAACGGCTAAATTGAGATTAGAGCAGATAAATGAGATGGATGAATTTCATCTCCGGGCTTATGAAAGTTCAGCATTGTATAAAGAGAAGATGAAATTATATCATGATTATAAGATTGAACGATGAGAATTTCACCTGAGAGATTTGATATTGCTTTATAACTCTAGGCTTCACTTGTTTCTGTCACGCCCCAAATGCCATTGAGGCGGACTGGCACCCGAAGCCGATAAGGCTCGAGAAAACCAATCTTTGCTCATGTCTGTTCATATGCATGTCTCTTTACGAATAGCATATTATCTCTTGTAACTGATAACATATAAAATGCCAATGGAGGAAATCATGGAAAACATGTACAATTTATGAAACTTGGCCGTTAGGGCTATCAAGTCGAAGTGAACATTCATCCCTTTCATTCATAAACCCACATATGTCTACAAAAGCCTCTAACAAAAATACATACACGACCAACCTAAATTCGGGACAAGTCCCTGCTTTACATAACATCTATAACATCAAAACAAATGTACAACTGTGACTCGAAAAGCCCCAAACCAACTGGATCTTACCAAAGATCTGCAAATACCCGATAATCTACTACGGAGGTCTACTAGTACCTGCGCCTGCAGCAAGTAAAGTAAATTCCCCAAGAGGGGTCAGTACGAATAATGTACTGAGTATGTAAGGCCATAAGAATTACATCATACATAATAACAACAACGATGGAGTCAATATAAGAGAAATAGTCAATGTGAATAAACTCTCTTTATGTATGTGGGGACCCATGTACATTACGTTCTTTACTTCTCTTGTCTTCATGCTTATTCATCTTTATTGTTCTACCCATGCTAGGTTGTTCTGTCGCCCTTGGGATGAGATTAACCCATGCTAGGTGCTTTGACCCCTGGGATGTTATACTAACCCATGCTAGGCTTTTGTGTCGCCCCTGGGATGTTATTAACCCATGCTAGGTACTGTGACCCCTGGGATGTACTATGATAACCCATGCTAGGCTTTCGTGTTGCCCCTGGGATGTACTTATGATAACCCGAGCTAGGATTTTCTGTAGCCCCTGGGATGTACTTATGATACATTGAGATCGACCCATGCTAGGTATTTCAACCCCTGGGATACCACCCAAGATTACTCATCGATTATATATTACTTCTTTTTTTTATTACCCTTTCTTTCATTACTTAGCGATACCTTGTGACTTGGAACACATACATACATTACTTCACGTCTTTACTCTTGTAAGATTGATACCTTTACTTGTGAGGGATAGATACATTAGCTTACACATTACTTCCTTTATTAACTTTATGAGATTGGTACTTTTACTAGTGAGAGATTGGTATAAACATAATCATAATATTGTTAGACTTTGGAACATGACATGATTGGAAATGCTATTCAAGAATAAATAGATTCTCTTTACATCTTACTCTCTTTGAGATAGTCCTTTTAGAAATTACAACGTTATGACAACTTTGGAACCTCAGTCAATGAATAAGAGATAAGTGAATCATAATTCGTCTAAGAATAAGACACGTGTGAATAACAACATATGTCAACCTGACTTGAGATACTATAGAACCCTTTTGAATGGAATCAGTATAATGTCAATGTGAATAATATCTGCTGCAGAAGAATACGGGAAAAGTAACCTTACATACCTTCACTTCCAAGTATGAGTACACAAGTCTATATATGAACACAACAGTCCATCTCCTTCCTTATGTTTCACTCTACAATACAAGTCCATAATGGAACCCGTTTTAACAACTATTTACCATACAAGTGTACAAAAGGACAATGAGCTATATGACGGCCGTATAGCGTCATTTCACCCTTTACAATACAATCCACTTCATTCTCACACCAACAACACCATAACATTCACATTGACCAAAATATCACACATCAATAGCATTTCACACCACACTTACCCTTTATGCTTTCTCATTAGCATTCTGTCACAATTACTCTTATCAACTTGCCTCATAACAACATATGAACAACAATACATACTTAATATATTCCAACATTCCTCCATACGAAACTTTAAAGTCATTAAAACGGCATCACAAGTTGGTAATTACATCCGAAAAGGGTATAGGGGCCTTCGGGGTCAAAGGGGGACAAAAACATGCAAAACAGTGTTCTGAAAGGGACCTGCGAAGCCTCCTGCGCCCGTAGGTGGATGAAATGCGTCCGAAGGTGACCTTTGGCAGTATCCATAGGCACCTGCGAAGTCACCTGCGCCCGCAGGTGCTTCGTCTGCTAGGGTGGGTGCCCGTTTCGGCCAAAAAGGGTCTCTTTTAGGTCTTTTTATGCAATGAATGGTCCATGATCATAACTAAACTTATTTTAACATATTTTTGATCATATTTAATGCCAAAAATCATCCATGGTCTCACAACACACATAAACATCACCAAAACCTCACTTTCTTTTCAATACGTCACCAAATCCATAACCAAATTTACAACAACAATTCCAAACATTATACACAAGGATAAAAAAATGTAAGACTATAATCACATCTAAAATTTCAATATTGAATCCATCAAGTTCACTTCCTTCAAGACCATAAGTCCATGTTCAAGTTTACAAGACAAAACCGTCCTCCGATTTAGCAAATATGTAATATTACACACATATTGAACTTCTCATTACTCCACCAACATAACCAACATCATATACACCATCTATAATGCATTAAATATATTAAACCATAAGCATAATCACTTACCAAGTCTTGCAATATGATGATCTTGGCCCAAGGAATGAAGGATTAGGGTTTGTGTGAGATAAGGAAATGTTGTAGAGAATTCTAGAAAAGGCATGGGTGTACCAAATGAAATAAAATCTGATTTTCCCTCATATATATAGGCCCCTTTAAGTCTCTCTTATCCAATCCTTGGAATTAATTGCATGGTTGATTAGTAAAAAGGAAAGATTGGATCATTTTTGCCCCATAGGGCCTAGTCTTTTGCTCTTGTTTTGGGCCTCATTTGGCCCAATGGCTTAAGCCCATAAATTTTAATGTATAATTCAATAAATCTCTCATGTTTCAATATTTCCATGAATGTTACGGGAATTAACTAGGTTCGGAAACATACGGGGTGTTACAGTTTCCTGGAAAATTAAGGTCCAAATGGTTTGGACCATTCACAGTGGTTAGGGTATTCCCGTATGGAGTTATTGAGCTAAAAGGTGATAAAAATGCTATATTCAAGGTCAATGGACAACGTGTAAAGCACTATGTGGAAACCACGGAATAAATAAGGATGTGTGAAAAGTTTAGTCTTGATGAAGTCTAAGTAGTCAAGTGAGTTGGGTCGTGCTGCGACTTTAAATCAGGTGCTTCATGGGAGGCAACCCAAGGATTGATACCAGCCGTGAGTTAAAAATAAATATGTGAACTCAAAAGTGTGAAGATTAAACCACGGAAGGGACCCACGTGACGTGGGCTGGTACCGTGGAAGTCAGACTAAAAATTCAAATTGCAGAATTCAATCCACGCCAGGTACCCATGTGACATAGTCGATCCACGTGACATGGGTCTGTATCTGTGGGAATTAGGTGGCATTTTATGTTTTTAGGAACTCAACCTACACCAGGGACCCACTCACGTAGGTCAACCCACATGATGTGGGTCGGTACTGTGAAAATCAGAAATACCCTAAATCTAGAAATCCGACCCGACCCAACTAGAAATTTCGGCCTATTTCTTATAAAATCCGACACCACCCGATCTAAAACCCTAAACCTGATCTTCCAAGCCTCTAAATACCCGATCACCTTTGAACACAAATTGCTACAAATTAATACTTCAAAGCCTAAGTTCACTACCTTTCCCAAGTGCCCAACACGCAAATTCATCCATATTAACTTCCTAATACCCAAAAATCCTAAATCCCCAAACAACCCAATTTCGAAAACCCTAAAATCAACCCTTACCCTCGACCCACAAACTCGATCCAACCTAAACCAATATAAACTCGACCCATTTGAACCAAATTCCGCAAAAAGGAAATATCAAACATGGAGATATGGGTTTCTCTTCACGAATCCGCATCATGAACCCAGAATTCACAATAAGGCTATGAGATGAGCTTTCAGAGCAGAAGAAAAGTGGGTTCAAAGAGGTTTATGAGATCGTTAGGGATGATTTTTCTCTTGTGCCTCGCACCATAAGATAACGAACTATGGCATAGGTTGTAGCCCAGGGTACACCTTAGCCTACTACACAGCCCCCACCTCCTGCCATATTGGTGACTCCTATTCAGTCATCTGATTCCTTCCCCAGTCTAAAGAGGGGGTGTATACTTTTATAACTAGTGGTACTGAAGACGATGATAATTCCCCTGGGATCGATGAAATTGTTGTAGGTGAGGATGATTATGAGTTCGATGGTAGTGGTGAGGCTAATAAGACAACATATATTTTCGGTACTGGTGTCCAGGATTCCATAACTTCCTCACAGAGATAGTTGGCTGCCCAATGGGTCGCAGGTGCAGAATGAAGGGAAAATAAGAGGTGGTGTGTTCAGGATATGAAGGCCATTTATGATAGGGATGCAAATCCGACTGAGCGAGGTGCGTGTAAAAGAAATATCACTGAAGAACCCCGTTATCGGATAGATGAGTTGAAGGCACTACCCGAGTTAAGTCAGTGTTTGATCGCTATGGATTGTGGTAGATGACGGAGCCTTCTGGTAGCTACAGTCCAGAGTTGGTCCATGAGTTTTATGTGTCATATGCTTCCTCGATTGCATTGATTACACCAAATGAGCAGCGATATCGAGACCAACCACCTTTAACTCACATTTTGGTTCGTGGTACCAAAGTAGACATATTTGAGTAGACTATCCATAAGTTCTTATTTGGTGCCGAACCTGCACTTCCAGCTAGTACTACTGAGTTTGATCACCGTATGGAGACGGTGAAAAATAGAAACAAAATGAAGGATGCCAATCAGCGCTTGGATATACAACGGTAGGTTGCGCATTATATTGCTCAGGATGGAGTAAATACAAGATGGGTAGCTGAGAAGTTGGATATTAAGAAGTCCTTGCTTCACTTTTGGGGAAGGTTTTGGTGGTCAGTTGTACGACACCATCTTGGTACCACAGGTGCAGATAATTATCTTACTCTTGACCGAGCTATTCTGGTAGCGAGCATCAGCATCGGATATGACATTAATATTGCTCGCTACATTATTGCGGAGATTTATGAGCGTGCCTTTAGAGACTTTACCAACATCCTTTTCCCATATTTGATTCAAGGCCTATGTAATAGTGCTGGTGTGGTTACGATGCCTGTCATAGATCACGACATTAAGGTAACCAGCATAGCTTATATAGGGTTGATGCAGCAGCGAGGTGCTATCCTGGTTTCCCAGAGGAGGTCTCAGCCCTCTACTTCGTCAGGTTCCACCCTTTTTGAAAGGGAAGTGGATTGAGAGGAAATCAGTTAGTACTTCAGCACCAGTTAGTGAGCCCGAGGCTCGAAGTTACCTACTGAGAGCACAAGCCCTGTCATTGATAAGGGGGCAGCAGGCACTACCGCATCATCACCCTCGTCTGGCATGGTTGCAATTTTGTGAGAGTTTTTACAACAGTTATTGGATTGATAGGCACAGACTATTGAGCGGCAGACTTACATAGAGGCCCATATGGCTAAGTTAGTCTCTCAACTTAAGCCATGGGTTTAGACTGCGATAGATTCTTTAGAGAAAAGAGTTAAGGATCGCATGACTGCTGCTATGGAGAGGTTTATGCATAAGCTGTATGGGCGGATTGGTAGTTTTGAGCACTGGAAGGATAGCCGATTGAAAGAGACCCATATCCCAGATTTGATGGGATTGACAAAACAGGTGGCTGCATTTAGGGCTGAGGTTCGAGATTTAGCAGTTAGCCATACTCCTATCATTCCACCCATACCAACACCAGTACCTACAACACCATTTTTTGAGGTGGATTTGTTTGCTGACGAGGAGCCTCCTCTTGCTAGAGGCAAGAGGCCATGGAGTCCCAAGGGTCAGACTGATAGTGGAGACGAGTTTGAGAGTGATTTATAGAGGATGAATAAGGCCTCCCTGGAGGAGTACCATGTCAGTCAGATTTCTCATGAGCAGAGAGCACTGGGTACATTCTCTAGTCAGCCACCCCCTCCACCGTCCGCACCTAGCGTGGAGCCCATAGAACATACAGATGATCCCACTGCGGACGAGCCCATATCCAGCGACTAGTGCACCGCAGGTATGTATTCACTCCCTTACACTTATCTTGTTGATAAATGTACACTGAGGATAGTGCATTATTATTTTTTTGGGGGTGGGGGTATACCACCACTTGGGGTTTTTATTGCCTTGTTTTCTTTTCCCGTAAGTGTGCTATCATAGTAGAAACGACATGTTTAGGTTGTTATTGTTAGGTTGTTATTTATATTATTTATGTGTTTTCATGTTTAATTTGGAGAAAAATACGAGAACCTTAGGGCAGTTTAGTTTTGAACAAGTTTATGATAATGATGCTTTTTGATTGTTTAAAGGACACCTTGAAAATTTTATTTTAAACTGTGTGTGTAGTATTTTAGTTTATGACAACTGTTGGATCTTATTATGGTATTAGTATTATAGGCAGAATGTTTGTAGCCAGCAATGCATGAACTGGATAGGTAGTAGTCGATAGTGTAACCCTGTGCTATGTGTGTATGAGGTCATTACTGAGTTCAGTTTGTACGATCTAGAACTTGCCCGGTTAGTCTTGCCGATGTTATAGGATAGTGGTTAGGAATGGATCATAGGTTGTTTTTGAATAATTCCACTTTTATCCTAAATTACAGACCAAATAAAATAAGTATCCCTTGATTCAGATTTTGAGCCTTAATTGACCTATTTCTTTTATTAGCCTATTCACCTTCCTATTTTGACTTACAATGAACCTGTCTTGGCCCTAGCCCCTCCTTGGACATTGTGTACCTCAACTCAGAAAAATCACCTAAGTTGAGGGTGGCTATCATAGGGGTGCGTAGCTTAATATGGGTATGAAGAAGGGGTTAGTAAAAAAAAGAGAAAAAGAGAACAAATTTGGCTGTGAATTAAAAAAATGAGTGAAATAAATAGAAATTGCAAAAAAAAAAAAGAAAAAGAAAAAAGAAAAAAAATTGTGTTTTGAAAGTATGAAGAAAATCACACCCAAAATTTGAAAATAAATGAAGGAAAATAAGGGAGAATAAAATGAGAATGGTTGGATAGTGGAGCCATAAATAGTGTGATGTTAAAGAGGGTTGAGTCACCATATCCATATGTACCACACCCGTCCCCAAGCCTACATTACAAGCCGATGAAATTCCTATAGTGATCCTAGTCCAACTGTCCAAAAACCTAAGGCATAGAAAATAAGGGCAAGCCTATGGTATTTCACGCACACAGTTTGAACTACTTTATGAGAGAGAGTATTTTTGCCCAGTCCCTTTTTTAATATTCATTAGTATACTTTGAGTATATGAGACTTCTTTCTTGTAAGAGTACATGGGTTGCATTGTTAGCTGCTATTTGTTCAGATAGTGTAATTTGCATATATGCTTAGTTGTCTATTCATAATCTAATGCCATCACTTTATCCCTTCCATGTCATGATAATATGCTGCATCTATACACACCATGGTTTTGATTTGCAAGTAGGAGGGTTCGAAAAAGTTTTGGTGCCAAAAGCAATAAGTCGACTGCTGCAGGTCTCTTAGGTTTCTCTTAGTTAAGCATCGATTGTGTTTATTTTGTTTTGTTTGCCTGAGGACATGCAAATGCTCTAAGTTGAGGGTGTTGATGTGCCATTGTTTCATGGTATTTTTGTTGCTTAAAATAAGGAAAATATGCAATAACTTGGGTATGTTTGGTTGGTATGATGTTTTTTCGGTCCTATCTTGCAGGGAAATAAGTCATGGAGGAAAAATAGAGAACAAAGGAAGAAGCATGCACTAAACTGAAGCATTGGAAGATGAAAGAGCCAAGTTGAAACCGTGGGAGTGACCTACGGCAGGGACTCAAGTCCCGTGAGTCAATCTACGCCACGTAAGTTGGTACCGTGGTTCAACTTCTAAAAGTTGTAAAATGGCCTGATTCCCACGAGATGGACCCACGTGATATTGGTTGGGTCCACGGTACCAAGTCACGGAACCGTGGAATGCTGCCGACTTTTTTCTTCTACTTTTTAAGGATAAGATTCACCTTGTATCTATAAATAACCCTATATTGTCCTATGTTTAGGAGTATTCAATTACATTGTTTTGGATTATATTTTCATTATTTTTAGTTTATAAGCATATTATTGATTTTGTAATCTTGGAACATCGATTCTAGGATTTTCATTCATATTGAGATTCTAGAGTTTTCTTCTTATTGTGAGTTTACAATTATGATTTCATCATTGAATTCCTCTTGTGTTCTTGCAATCATGAGTAACTAAACTCATCAACTAGGGTTGTCTGAACCATGAGAAACTAATGAAATGGGTTAAGTGCAAAGCAATTCTGAACCGATGTGAATGCATGTATTGTTATTTATTTCGTTGTGATTGATCTTCTAATGGTTGAAAATGTTATAAACTTGCTGGTATTCTAGGCTTGCTCGAGAGAGAGGTAGAGATTGGGAAAAGGAAATAACAATAGAGATTTGGAGCTATCAACCTTGATCTAATAACTTGAGTCGTAACAGTGATAGTTATCTGAGATCCAGAATAAGGGTTAGTAGTGCGACACTCGAAGACTAAGAGGATAAGAGTGAAATTCGTCTCACCAAGGTCGAGAGACGTTTAGATGAACCTATCTTTTTAGATTTTGCATGCAATACATCGGGACAGTTTGCCACACAAGCAACCGGTGGAGTTAAGGAATCATTGGGGATCACAGTCCTAGTGTATTTCTCATATAGATTACAAATCCAAAAAATCAACAATCGTTATTGTTACTATGCACTTACAACCCCCCCCCCCCCCCCATTTTTACTTACTTGCCAATTACTCGGACAAGCACTCGACCTAAGTTCGTCCTATTCCCTGTGGGATCGACCCCAACCTAGTTTTGTTCTATATTTGATTCAGCAACCGCATTATACTTTTCTGGATGTATAGTTTGGGTGACATTAATGTGCAGTATGAGTAACAAAGCAACGGGTACTCAGTAGACATCATCGGCCGACTGAGATGAAATAAAATAAAAACATACTAAACAAGAGCAATAAATGGAATAAATAACTCAGAATGTAAGATAAATAAACTAACTACAACCTAACTGGGTCTCCATAAGCCCAGAAGGCACACACAAGAAGAAAATTAACCCTACCGCGCTCCCATAAGCCAGCGGGTGCAAACAAGAGAAAACTACGATAGGAAACATAAATATCCAGCAGCTAAACCGATCTCAAGTAACTTTTGTATCCCCAAATCCATGATTAAAAATCTAGATATGTATCGAGATTGAGCCGAAACCAATGGGTAGTAACGAGAGGCCAAACTTTGGGTTCAAACCTAATGTAGGTCAAATCAGTGTCAACCTTTCTTGGCCTTTATTTCAAGAACAACACCGAGAGATTAAAGTCATGAAGATCTTAAGGTTACAAAAACGTGTGTGGAGGGTCCACTTTGATCTCCAAGTAGAGCAATATCACATTTGAATGATAGGTTGGAGTCAGGGAAGCCATTGGGGAGGTCATTAGGCAACAAAGATGATCTAAGTGACGAGCTGGAGCCACCTGCTCCCTAACCTATGGCCACAGGTCACCCATCTGTGCCACCAAATGTCCATTTGGCCACTTCTTGTGGCATTTCCACCCTGACATGAGCCAACAGGTGCCCCATCTGCATGGACAGGTGCCCAATTTGCTGAAATGGGTCACTTTTGGGCCCATAAATGTAATAAGAGGCCCAAGGCTATAAATATTAGTTCCTTTCATCATTTTTCCTAAGTTTTGATGATAATTAAAGTTAAGAAACTTTTGAGAGAGTGTGAGAAAGATTGAAAAACTTGTATGTTGATTTTTCCTTAGAAACGTGTGGTTGCAAGGGCCTTATGATTGTCTCACGGTCTTAATAGGAGATTAGGTGCTTGTTGATAATCAATTAGGGATCTTTGAATTTAATATATTCATTGGTTCCTATTTTTCTTATCTTCTTGTGTCAATCTAACTATCTTTATCTTTCTATCCTTACTTTTCGCACCTATGGCCTTACCTCACTAATTTAGGTCACCCAACAACTTTCTATTTTGGGACCTACGAACCCCACCTACGAGGGCAGGTCACCACATACGTCTACACCTCAGTACAACGCACCTCAACTACCCCAAATTCGATTTCCTTAGGTTCAAATTTCTTAGTTTCAATTTTTTATTCCTAATCTCATTTCTTGATTCCTAAACTAATTAACAACTAGTACTTGATCTGCTTAGTTGGTTGATTAGTCTTTGAGTCCTTTTTCTTTCTTAGTCCATTTTCTTTGTGTGCTTTTCTAGTTTTATTTCATAATTAACTTCTTGATTCAAGTCCTTTTGTTTATAATTGAGTTGTCCATCTTTATTTAAACAAGAATTTACTCTGGCCAAGAGTAGAAATCGACACCTTGTGTACCACAAAAGTATAAGCAATCTTCACTATTAGCTGATTCAATTTTGGGGTAGTTAAAGGTGTGTAAACACGAGTGATTGTGAGCCTTTATTTTTCTAACACTAACATTGTTTGATGACTTTGGTGAGCGTATTATAGTAGGTACAAGAATAGCAAGAGGAGAAACACAAAAACCCCAAAGGGAGAATACACTTGAGGATTTGTTGAGGGAACTCCTAAACATTTCCAAAATTTGTAAGTGAATTTGTAAGTGGATACTCCTTCCATTTGACCCCAGTGACCATTTGGAATGTGGTGGTTTTTATACACCCAACTTGGTTCTTGGTTAAGATGACAAGTAAAATTTGATTGAGGTTGTTGGTCTCCTTCCCTATTACTAAAAATCCTTCTTGAGGATTTCTAATCAACTTGATGGACCAAAGTTGTGTACGGGGGGAATTTCCAACAAAGATGTGATTCTTGACTTAAAGGGAGTTGTGTTCTTGATGAAATGCAGAACCAATGTGGGATTACATGTGTATTTGACTAATTACTATGGTTCTTTTGATTTGCCCCTTTGACAAGAGCCCTTATGTAGCCAAGTAGTTCTTAATCTATGGGGTTATACGCCCTTGATTGATTGTTTAGATGCTTGGTTATATGTTGAGTGTGTTCCTCCTTGGCATGGTGATAAACTTTTTGTTGCTAACACTAACCCTCATACCATAGGGATATTGTGGTTGCTTGTTTTCCCTATAGTTTTGCAAGGTTTGGATTCAAGGTCAAATACTTTTCAAGAGGGAGAGGATAATGCAAGTCAAATAAGTGTCACCCTTTCTTGGCCTTTATTTCAAAAACAACACCACGGGATTCAAGTCGTGAAGATCTTAAGGCCATAAAGACGTGTGTGAAGGGTCCACTTTGAGCTCCAAGTAGAGAAATATCACATTTGATAGATAGCTTGGAGTCAAGGAAGCCATTGGGGAGGTTATTAGGCAACAAAGAAGAGCTAAGTGATGAGTTGGAGCCACCTGCGTCCTGATCTACAGCTGCAGTTGTAACACCCCGTACCTTCCCAACCGAATGTGACAACGTTGAACAATGGTTACTTAAGTGTCGAGATGCCATGAGTATGTAATTTGTAATGTTAGTGATGAGAAAATTGAAATTTGGCCTTGTACATGTCATTAAACTTGCGTAGGAGGTGTTTTACAATTTTCATGGAGCATTTGTGGGGTTCAAAATGAGGCTAAGAGGACCTCTAAACAAAGGATATTAAGGGTAAGAAGTAAGTTAAAGAATAGGACTTGAAGTATCTAACCCAACCCGCGAAGAAAAGTCGAAAAATGAAATTTTCAAAAATTTTAAGTGTTGGGCACGCTAGAGGGCGTTCCACGCCACTCTGGGCTAAAATTTTTAGTCCATAGGCAGCAAGCTGGCGTGCCCAAGGGCGTGCCAGGCTGGTTTCGGCCACTTTTCAAAGTTGGAAATTTTCTTAAGTCCCAAGGGTGCCTGGGGACGTAGCGAGCTGATTTTTTCCACGTTTTTTCTACAACCATGAGAATATACATGAAATGAGTAAAGTATTATATTTTTATGATTAAATTACTTGAGAATGAATTGGGCATCAAAATGCAGATTTTACCCTTGTAGTCAAAATAAACCATACGTGGCTAGAATTGCTCGATTTTGGAATTGAGGCTAAGAGTATGAATTATGTGAGTGGGAATATTGTCTTAACGCGTATGAAATGAATTAAACATGAGAAATTATTTATTTTATTGGGTTAAGTGAATTGGGCTCAAAAAGGGCCCAAAATGTGAAAGAAAGCATGGGCCAAGAATGGGTCAAATGACCCATTCTTCCATTGACTAAGCCACACTTAGCATTAAATGCCAAGAGTGGATAAGCATGAATTTAGAGGTATATAAAAGGAGGCAAAAAATCTGATTTTTAATACACAACAACACACATGCTTTTCTATCTTTTTCTCTAGAATTCTCAAGAACACCCTTTTGGGCTCTCAAACCCTAAGTCATCTTTGGAGCAAGATCACCATTTTCTAAGCTTGGGTAAGTGTTTATGCTTATGGATTAACATATTATATGAATGAGATATTATGTAGATCATGTTGGTTATGCTTGGAAGTGTTGGATATGGTACTTTGTATTTTTGTAAAAGATGTGTCATCTATGGAATTTAAACTTGAAAGATGACTTGTTGTCTTGATGAAAGAGCATGGTATGGATGAAATAACAACTTGTATCGTGTTATTATGGTCCTAAAATTGTTATTTCTCTATAAGTGTAAATTATGGGATTTTGGCCGATTTGTTGTTGTGAGGTGTATTGAAGTAAATTGATAGCATAATTGTGATGTTGTGATAATGGAGAGTGAAAAGTATGAACTTGGTGTGACATGCTATTGGTTATCATGTATTGGTCAATTTATGGAATATTGTGGGATTATTGGTACAATAATTTCATAAATGGTATTGTCAAGGGGGAAATGACATTTTAAAGCCAAACATTTGACTTATTGTTATTGCATGCCGTTGTAAGGTAATTGGTGGTTAATGTTGGTTACGTTATGTACTTGTGTTGTAGAGTGAAACATAAGGACGGAGCAGGAATATTGTATGCACACTTAAGATTGTAGAATTGTATTGAGAATACAAGGTATGTAAGGTTACTCTCCGTATCCTTCTACAACATATTGTTCCAATTGACATTGGACTTGTTTCAATTCCGAGAGGCTTGAAGTATAGCAATTCAGGTTGACGTATATTGTATCCATATGTGTCCTATTATTAGATGACTTATGATTCACTCATATCTTATTCATTGATTGAAGTTCCTAAGATGTCATAACGTTATAATTTCTAAAAGAACTATCCCAAGAGAGTAAGATGTAAGAGAATCTATTTATTCTTGAATAGTATTTTCCAATCATGTCATGTTCCAAAGTCCAATAACATGATGATTATCCTTGTACCAATCTTTCATAAATAAAAGTACCAATCTCATAAGAGTAATAAGAGAAGTGATGTGCAAGCTAATATATCTATTCCTCACAAGTAAAGTTGTCAATCTTACAAGAGTAAAGACGTGAAGTAATGTATGTTTGTGTTTCAAGTTTCAAGAATGTTTCCCTCATCAAGGTCTCACTCTTAGAATGAAAGAAAGAGTAATCAAAGAAAGAAGTAATGTATAATTAATAAGTAATCATGGGTGGTATCCCAGGGGTTAAAATACCTAGCATGGGTCGATCCCAATAACACTGGTGGTATCCCAGGGGTGACAGAAAATCCTAGCATGGGTCGATCCCGATACATCCCAGAGGCGATGGAAAAGCCTAGCATGGGTTATGACGGTACATCCCAGGGGTGACACAAAAGCCTAGCATGGGTTACGATAAAATCCCAGGGGTCACAGTACCTAGCATGGGTTAATGACATCCCAGGGGTGACACGAAAGCCTAACATGGGTTCACGTAACATCCCAGGGGTCAAAGTACCTAGCATGGGTTAATCTCATCCTAGGGGCGACAGAACAACCTAGCATGGGTAGAACAAATAAGATGAAAGCACATAAAGACAAGAGGAGTAAAGAACGTAATATACATGGTTCACCACATATAGAAAGAGAGTTTATTCACGTTCATTAATTCTTTTATATTGGTTCCATTATTGTTGTTATTATGTATGATGATTTCTTATGAGCCTTGCATACTCAGTACATTCTTCGTACTGACCTCCTCGGGGGACTTACCTTACATGTTGCAGGTCCCGGCATTAGTACACTTCCTATGTAGACTGGGGATCATTTGCAGATATTTGGTGAGCTCCAGTTGGTTCGGAGCCCCCTGAGTCATAGATGTATATTTGTTTTGATGTTATATATATTGTATAAAGCGGGGACTTGTCCCGACTGTAAGTTGGTCTTGTTGATATATCTGTTAGAGGCTTTTGTAGACAAATGTGGGTATATGGATGTAAGAGACGAATATGTAAAAGATAAATGTCCGTTTTGACTTGATGGCCCCAATGGCCAAGTTTCCTAAATATGTATATAGCATATGTTTCCATGATTCATGTCTTCCGCATAGTCGCATGAGGTATAATAAGATTCATACGAGGTTATGCATACGAATGTTCATGAGCAAAGATTGGTTCTCTTTGGCCATATCGGTTTCGGGTGCCAGTCCCGCCCGAATGGGATTTCGGGTCGTGACAGCAGTTCACCCATATGCACTAACAGATGGCCATTTGGCCACTTCTAGTGGTACCTGCGCCCTGACATGTGCCAACAGGTGCCCCATCTGCGTGGGCGGGTGCCCAATTTGCGGAAATGGGCCACTTTTGGGCCTATAAATGTAATAATAGGCCCAAGGTTTTAAATATTATTTCCTTCCTTCATTTTTCCTAAGTTTTTGATGATAATAAAGTTAATAAACTCCTAAGAGAGTGTGAGAAAGCTTGGAAAAGCTTGTATGCTGATTTTTGCTTAGAAAAGTGTGGTTGCGAGGGCGTTACGATTCCCTCACGATCGTCGTAGGAGATTAGGTGCTTGTTGATACTCAAAATTAAGGGTCTTTGAATTTAATATATTCTTTGGTTCCTATTTTTCTTATCTTCTTGTGTCAATCTAACTATCTTTATCTATCTATCCTTACTTTCCGTAATTTTGATTCTATCATTCTCTTTGTTTTCGTACTTTATTTTTCTTCTTGTGGTTTGTCTATTATCAAAATCAGAAATAGTGGTAATAATAAGAGGCCACATGAATCATGTGCAACAGAACTCAGTACCACTAACAATACTCCCTGTAACAACCGTAAACAACTCTTGAAAATCTACACCGTATCATAAACCGATGCCGGACTCAAACCGGAACTCATACTAACCATACCTTAACTAGAAACAAGTGATCCCATAAGTAGCCATTCTCAACGGTCAGACTGATGCCAAAACCATATCGGAGTTCGCACATAAGAACTACAACCATAGCCATAATCGATGCTAATATCGTACCAGGACTCGCGATAGTAGTAGAAATAAAACATATGCCAGACTTGAATCAAAACTGAAATGCATTTACTTAGAAATAAGCATATCTAGCTAACAGAAAGAAAATCAAGTTTATACAAGCCTGTCTCCAGACCATAAGGTCATAAATACCAACCTCGGGTGGATAAGTTACTAAGGAAAGGCGGGTCCTAAATACTAGGTCAAGGTAGTGCTGTCCAGGTCCGTTACTACTACTCCCGAGAAACAGGGGCTATCATAGGCCAGAAACCAAGTCTAAGTCAAACCCAACCCAAGGTAATAGCCTAAAAAAGTAGTCAAGAGTCTAACTAAACCTAAAGAATCATCATGTCTAAATAAACTATTTAAAAAGGGTAGTTGGGCCCGCTATAGTGGCTCGATAACTATACCAAAACCAGAACCTACCCGCGTCTGGTCTAAGGTTTCCCCATCCCATAACAAGGAACTACACGCACTAATTCTAGTCCTAAGGTTTATAGCACACTATACTAGGGTAGAATCGTCTCGATATCTACCAAAGTCCTAGAACTATATGCCCAAAACTAGTACAATAGTAAGCTTAATCTAAAAGTAGGGTAAACCTAGCCTCCCTGGACGCCACCGAACATTTGCCGAATCCTCTATAATGGAGTTTTAACCTTCTGAAAAAATCCTCTGAGAGCTGCCACACTATCAAAACAATGATCCATGCAGCACGATGGGAAAAATGATACCCATATTGCATATAAGAGCTCTAGGTCAGAAATTGGACTTAAAATCTTACATGGGGCCCGCTTGAGGAATTATAGAACTGAAACCATCTAAGCATCCCACGTAGCTCAAGGATTATTTGCCACATAAAATTTAGCTAAATCCGAGCTTAATTACCCCAACACCAATCCCAACAATAATTCAAAAGATAAGGAATACATTGGGGAATTACATGGGAAAATTGATGGGAAACTTACAGATTAACGATGATATAGGGTCCACAAACAAGTCCCCAAGCTAAACCCAACTCAAATATATGCTCCCCCTATGATTTAAAAGCTCAGCCAACCCTCTAATAGAGTTGTACTTAGAGAAAATGAGAGAGAAAAATGAAAAGGATGATATATATATATAGTTACGGGTTTCCTCATTGCTTTCGCGAGGTCCTCTGGTCGCTGTTACGACATCCCAATAATGGGACCATCACAATCACGATGGCCTAGCCATGCAGTTGCGATGAAAAAGATGGATTGGCCCCACAAACTCCGTCATCATGATCGCGAGATCTCAAGCCTCGCAATCACGATGGCTAAGATCCTAGTGATTGTAGGGTCCTCATCGTGGTCTCGATGAAGGGACTGGGTTTGCACCAAGTGCTGATGCATCAACAATTCCATCAAGTTGCAAATATTCTGACAGGACCATAAGATTCGTTTGGAATCTCGTGAATGCAAAAGAACTATGCTAACCCACCAAATTTGACATTCCAGACTCATCGGCGCAAATGAAATTTCCAACTGGGGTCATTCCGATAAAAAGTGGATCCCACACCCCAAGGGCCATTTTAACCAAATTCCACCCAATAGCCCAAAATGAGTCCGAAAGCCTCGGGACCCAGACTAAGGGTCCCTCTAGCCTAAAATTCACATTTTGGAGTTGATGGAACTACCAAAAAAGGCATCTGAGGCCATTTACCAAAGGTTTAGGCCCAAGATACATTTCTTCACTTTAAAATCTCAAAAATAGGGTCATAATCCTAAAACCCAAACAAATTGCTCGGCGACCAAACTGTCAGTCCCAACAAGTCATAAATGACTTAAGGTGGATGTGGGAAAGCTCTAAACACAGTAAAAGCACAAAAATGGGGAAAATGACCTAGAGGGTCATTACAGCCTCCACTACTAAAAGGACTTTGATCCGTGAAAGTAAAGGATCAAGATGTACCTGAAGACTCAAATAGGTGGGGATATTGGGCACACATATCAAGCTTGGTTTCCCAGGTAGTACCCTCGACAAGATGGTGATGCCACTGAACCTTAACGACAGGAATGTCTCTGGAGCATAACTGCCTGACATCTTTGGCCAAAATAGTCACATGCTCATCTGTAAAAGTCAACCTCTCATCCAACTGAACTGAGTCCCACCGAAGCACATGAGACTAATCCGAAATATAGCATCGCGATATAGATACATGAAAAACTAAATGGATTGCTAAAAATGCTGGGGGGAAAGGCTAACTCATAGACTACCTCCCCAACTGTCCGTAGGATCTCAAATAGTCTGACATACCTGGGGCTGAGCCTGCCCTTCCTCCCAAACCTCATCATGCCCTTAAAGGGCGATACTCGTAGGATGACTCTGTCACAACCTCTAAATCTCAAGGCACGAAGTCTACGGCTAACATAACTCTTTTGCCTGCTCTGAGCTGCCTGTAGCCTATCCTAAATCACCCAAATCCAGTCCAAATACTCCCGAAGCAAATCCATACCACGGGGCCGGCCTAACCTCAACAGTCTTAAACCAACCCACTGGAGATTGACAACGCCTATAATACAATGCCTTAAATGGTACCATCTGAATACTTGAATGGTAGCTGTTATTATACGCAAACTCTGCCAAAGCTAAAAACTGATCCCAATGACCTCCAAAATCCACACACAAGTGTGGAACATATCCTCCAAAATCTGAATAGTACGATATGACTGGCCATTTGTTTGGGTTGAAAAGTAGTGCTAAGATCAACCTAGGTACCTAACTCCTCCTAAAATGTCCTCCTGAAGATAGAAGTGAACTGAGAGCCTCGATTGAATATAATAGACATGGGTACCCCATAAAGGTGAACCACCTCTCGAATATAGATACGGTCTAACCTCTTGGAACTAAAATATTTCTGAATAGAAATGAAAAAGGCAGACTTGGTCAACCTGGTCATAGGGGCTGTAATAGAAGCAAATCTCTTGATGAACCGCCTATAGGAGCCTGCTAATTTAATGAAACTGCGAACCTTAGTAGGCGACGTAGGCCTATCCCAATCACAAATATCCTCAATCGTCACTGGTTCCACCATAATACCATTCTTGGACACCATGTGCCCCAAGAAAGCTACAACTCAAGCCAGAACTCGTACTTTGAGAATTTGGCATAAAGACTATGATCTCTCAAAGTGTGGAGCACAGTCCTCAAATGCTTCTTATGCTCCTACCTACTCCTCAAATATACAAAGATATCATTAATGAAAACGATCTCGAAGGAGTCAAAATAAGGCTTGGAAATGTGGTTCATCAAATCCATAAATGTTGTTAGGTCATTGGTCAACCCAAAAGACATCACTAGGAACTCATAATAGCTGTAACGAGTCCTAAAGGTTGTCTTAGGGATTTTCTTAGCCTAGATCCTTAATTGATGGTAAACAAACCTCAAATCAATCATAAAAAACACCGTTGCACCCTAAAACTGGTCAAATAAATCATCAATACGAGACATAGGATACTTATTCTTCACTGTCACCTTATTCACCTGCCTTATAGTCGATACATATACACATAGAACTATCTTCTTCTTTACAAATAGAACAGGAGCACCCCAAGGTGATACACTTGGTCTAATTAAACCCTTAGCTAAAAGATCCTAATGCTTAATATTTAGCTCCTTTAGCTCAGCAGGAGCCATACGGTAAGGAGCCATATAAATAGGTCAAGTTCCCAGCTGGAGGTTAATAGCAAACTCTGTATCACGCTCAAGAGAAAGGCCAGGTAGTTCGGTAGGAAAAATATCAGCTAAATCTTGAATGATAGGAACATAGTCAAGCGAAAGAGTAACATCACTAACATCCCGAACATAAGCAAGGAATGACTCACAACCCCTGGAAACTAGTCTCCTATCCCAAATATAAGAAATAATCCCCGTCGGTGCGTGGCTAAAAGAACTCTGCCACACAATCGGGGGTACGCCAAGCATGGCTACGGTAACAGTCTTGGCGAAGCAAACCAAGATTGGATGATAGAGGGATAAGAAGTCCATGCCCAGAATCATATCAAAATCCACCATATCCAGCATAATAAAATCAATCTGAGTATCAAACTCTTGAATAGTCACCAAACATGACGTATATACCCAATCCACTAATAAAGAATCACCCATGGGGGTAGCTACATGCAATGGAACAAATAAAGACTTTGAAGACAAACCCAACCACGGTGCATAATGAGAAGAAACATTTTAAAATGTGGAACCAGGTTCAAATATAGTAGAAACTGGCTAATGGCACACTAAAATTATACCTATAATCACAGTATCTGAAGCCTCAGCCTCAAGCCTACCCGGTACAACATATAAATGGCCCTATCAGCTACCGTACTGGGTACATGCCAGACCACCTATCCTACCTGCCTGAGGAAAACCTTTGAAACCTTAAGGACTACCTCTACAACCCTTAGCACCACTTCTAACCTGTGGCAACACTATTCTAATTGGTTGTACACTCTGAACTACACGCTTAATCACCTTACGGTAGGGGCACTCTCTGGTAAAGTGTCCAAAAACACCATACTCATAATATGATCCTGGCACCCTACTCTATCTAAAAGTTCTAGCTGACCCGGAATGTCCACCTCGGCCTGATGACCCTGACTGAACGCCCCTCATTGGTCGACTACTGCTATGACCACTCGAACTACTACAACTGGGCTGACCCTCATTTGAAATCTAAATCGCTACCTGAACGGTCCTACTAGACTGACCCTGGTGCTGATAAGACTGGAACTAGGGGAACTGGTGCTGAAATCCTTGGCCCCTAAATTATGAATCGCTATGTCTCCCACTATAACTACCCTAATAACGGGGTCTATTATTGTTGTCCCCTTGGGCATCCCAATCCATCTCCTTAATAGTATAAATGTGGTCAGCAATCTCAATAAATGACTTCAACAAAGTCACCAAACCCTGAGTAGCCCTACAGAGTGGTAGTTTCAACCTTCTAACAAAACACTGAATCCTCTGGTACTCTGTAGGAAAAATCATAGTAGCATGTCGGACTACCTCGTAAAACCTCACCTCATACTCGACCACAATTGTAAAACCCTTTCTCAACATAGGAAATTTATCCATGAGGCGCTCACACGTACTATGAGGCATAATTTTCCCCAAGAAAGCCTCGGAGAACTGAGTCCGAGTCACAGGTGGAGACCGAATTGGCCTGGAATCTAGCTAACCTCTCTACTACTGTCTTGATTCCTTGTCAAGGTGGTAAGAAGTATAATCCATGCCGCGAGACTCGACCAACTCTGAATTATGCAGCCTCTCTTTACGACTGGTCAGAAACTCATAAGCATCCTCTCCTAGGACCCCAACAAACCTAGGTAGATTTAATCTAAAAAATTGGCCCAACATCTTTTTCTCATCCATAGTCATAACTGGCTAGGTGACTACCGACTACTAAACTACAAGTGTTGGCTGAACCTCAACTATAGGAGCCACAGCTGCATCCTGCACCCCTAAACTAATGCCACCCTTGGTTGTTGTCTACGCCCCATCTATTAGTGGATGATCAACTAACCCCAAGAACTGAACTAACACATCTCGAAGCACTGCAAAAGATATACACCTGGGTGGCACTTGGATTGCCCCCTGGCCCACCTACTGCTAGGGTAGCGGTACCTCTAGTGCTATATGTCGCTCAGGAGTAACTATATGATCTGACAATGGCTCCCTAGCATGATCTGGACCTCTAGGTCAATCTCTGTGCCAAACAAGAGCTCTAGTAGCAGGCTCGAGGTCTTGATCCCCGGCTATTGTGCCTCGCATCCTAACAATCTACAAAAGAGTGAAGCAAAAAAGAATTTTGAAATCAACACAAACACAACTCATAGAAGTGAACCAAAACGATGAGATTTTCCTAAAAATATCCTATACCCTCCCGAAGATAGGATATTGACGTCTTTGTACTGATCTGAGGAACTCTACTAAACATTGGCTCTTGTACCAATAATACCGGTGAACCTAGCTCTTATACCAAGCTGCCATGACCTAATTTCTCAAGTCATGATGGCACCTACTTTAACCCACCAGTAGGTAACTCAAGCCATAGCCTGGAACTTTTAAGTAATGGGCTAACGTGTGAAAAATAAAGGAACGCAAGGGTGAAACTAACATGCAACAATAATATCAGTTGAAGAAAAGAGATATGTATGTAACATACTACACAAGAGAGGGAGAGTACAAAATGAACAAAAAAAAACCCTCCCAAGACCTGGTAAGGTCGGTACTAGAGCCACTATGACAAAAAATAATAGTACTAGACAGTATCCAAAATATACATTTATCTATACACAGTAGTCTCAGATTACAAAATATTGTAATTTAAATAGATGGAGGAGGATCAAACTCGGACTTTAGAAAGCTCACTCCGTCTCCGGATACATAGTAGGGCCTAAGGATAACATCAACGCTAGTGGCTCGTACTCGGATCTGCATCAGGGAAAAGATGGAAAAGTGCAGTATGAGTACCAAAGAAATAGGTACTCAGTAGACATTATCGGCCGACTGAGCTCAAATATAATAAAAGCATAAATATAATACAACTGTGGAAGCTAAGTAAATAGTAACAAAGGTAAAATGTAAGTTTCTATCATACTAAACAAGAACAATAAAGGGAATAAATAACTTAGAATATAATATAAATGAACTAACTACAACCTAACTGGGCGCCTACAAACCCAGAAGGCACACACAAGAATACAATTAACCCTATGGAGCCCCCATAAGCCACGGGTACAAACAAGAGAAAACTACGATAAGAAACGTAAATATCCAGCAGCTGAACCAATCTCAAGAAACTTTTGTATCCCTAAATCCATGATAAAAAATCCAGATATGTATCGGGTTTGAGCCGAAACTAATGGGTAGTAATGAGAGGCCAGACGCAGAGTTTGAACCGAAAATAGTAGGTAATAATAATAGGCCACATGCATTATGTACAACAAAGCTCAATACCACTACCAATACTTCTAGTAACAACTATAAGCAACTCCTGAACATCCACACAATATCATAAACCAATGCTAGACTAGAACCAAAACTCATAGTACCCATACCGTAACCAGAAACAAGTGGCCCCATAAATAACCAATCTCAACCCTCAGACTGATGCCAAAACCAAAATAGAACTTGCACATAAGAACCATAACCATAACCGTAACCGATGCCAATATCTTACCAGAACTCACGATAGTAGTAGAAATAAACCATATGCCGGACTTAAATCAAAACTAAAATGCATTTACATAGAAATAAGCATATCTGTCTAATAAGAAGAAAATCAAGGTTTCCAAGCCTATCTCAAGAACATAAGTTCATTAACACCAACCTCGGGTGGATAAGCTTACTAAGGCAAGATGAGTCCCCAATACTAAGTCAAGGTAGTGCGGTCCACGTCCTTTACTACTCTATTCGAGAAATAGAGGCTGACATAGGCCAGAAACCAAGTCTAAGTAAAAACCAACCCTAGGTAATAGCCTAGAAAATCAGTCAAGAGTCTAACTAAACCTAAAGAAACATCATATCTAAATACACTATCTAAAAAGGGCAGTACGACCTGCTATAGGGTCTCGATAACCAAACCTAAACAAAAACCTACCCGAGTCTAGTCTAAGGCTTCCCCATCCTATATCAAGGAACTAAAAGAACTAATTCTAGTCCTACCATTGATAACACACTATACTAGGGGAGAATGGGCCCAAGGTCAACTAAAATGGGTCCCTAATCGGCTAAATAAAACAAAAAAAGAACAAAGGTAGCACCGGGATATAACTACCTGTCCAAAACTTAAAAAATAGTATAACAATACTATAAGTAAGCTCAATCATAAAGTAGGGTAAACCTAGCCTACCTGGACATCACTGAATGCTCGTCGAATCCTCTATACCCGAGCTTTCCCCTTTCGAAAGGCCTTCGAGAGCTACCACTCTATCAAAACAATGATTCATGTATAAAGAAGAGAAAAATGATACCCATATTGCATATAAGCGCTCCAAGTCAGAAATCGGACTAAAAATCCCAAATGGGGCCCGCTTGCAAAATCACAAAATTAAAATCGTCAATGCATCCCATGCAGCTCAAGGATCATTTGCCACATAAAATTTAGTTAAATCCTAGCTCAATTAACCCCAAAATAAGTCCCAACAACAATTCAAAATATAAGGAATAAATTGGGGGATTACATAGGAAAATTGATAGGAAACTTACAGATTAACGATGATATAGTGTCCACAAACACGTCACCAAGCTAAACCCAACTCAATTATATGATCCCCACGATGTACAAGCTCAACTAGACCTTTAATAAAGTTGTACATAGAGAAAATGAGAAATAAAAATGAATGGGATGATATATATATACTACTAAGGGTTTTCTCATTGCTGTAGTGAGGTCCCCTGGTGGCAGTCGTGACACCCCACTAACCGGATCATCACGATTATGGTGGACTTACCACACAATCGTGATGAACAAGCTTTCCAAACCTCACGACCTTCTTCATCGCGATCGTGAGCCCTCAAGCCTCGCTATCATGATGAATAAGATCATGGCCCTCAAGCCTCGCAATCATGATGACTAAGATAATGCACCCTCAAAATCGTGGGTTTCCTTATTGCGGTGATGATAAAGGAACTAGGCTAGCATCAGGTGCTGATGCACCAATAATTCCACCAAGTTATAAATATTTTGACCGGACCCTCGAGATTTGTTTGGAATCTGGTGAACACAAACAAATATGCTACCCTACCCAATTTAACATTCCAGACTCAACAGCGCCATTAAAATTTCCAACCGGGGTCATTCAAATAAAAAGTGGATCCCACACACCTAAGGTCCATTTTAACCAAATTCGACCCAATAGCCCAAAATGAGTCCGGAAGCCTCAGGACCCGGACCCAGGGTCTACCTAGCCCATAATCGCCATTCTGAAGCTGATTGAACTTCTAAAAATTGTATACAAGGCCGTTTACCTGAGGTTTAGGCCCGAGACCCATTTCATAACTTTAAAATCTCCAAAATAGGGAAATGGTCCTAAAATCAAAGAAACTGCTCGGTGACCGAAATGTCAGTCTTAGCAAGTCATAAATGACATGGGGTTGATGTGGTAAATCTCTAAATACAGTAAAAGCATGAAAATGGGGAAAACGACCTGGAGGGTCATTACAGTTCATGAAAATGCAAAGGTTCAATAGAGTTTAGTTCAGAGACACCAGGAAATAGAGGTATAGTATTTGTATCAGAGTCACTCTTGATAGCTTGAGTTCAGGTTAATAGTACAACAAGTCAAGGACATGTGCCAACAGTTTGAAGCAAGTTGAATGTGACAAGTGCAGGAGAAATCACCTCAAATGCTAAATCCAGAAACCAACCACCATGTTTTTAAACTCATAAGTTTTCTTTGTGTGAAAAAAAAAACGCATGTTATCTTCAAATCAAAGGCTTCAAAGCCTGAGTATAAGAAAGGTGCAATTCCTCACTTTTGTAAAGCAAGAGGAAATATTATGACACAGGTTTGCAAAATGCAGTCATGGTAAAAATTCATTAGTTTGTACCCCTAAGAGGCACACTTTCTCGTCTGGGTCATTTATGTTATATTTTAGGAGACACACTTCCTAGTTTGAACCTTTATTCCTAGAAGACACACTCTCTAGTGAGTTTTTCCTTTATCACTAGGAAATGTACTTCCTAATCTGGGTCTTTCATGTTTCATTTTATAGGAGTCGCATTTCCTAATTCAAATATTTTACTAAAAAAAGATGCACTTTCTAGTCTGAGTCTATGAATTTAACCCCTAGGAGACACACTTTCTAGTCTAGGTCTTTTAAGTTTTATTTGTATGAGATACACTTCCTAATTTGAACCTTTGCTCGTAGAAGCCACACTTTCTAGTTGAGTCGTTCCATTTAACCCCTAGAATACACACTTCATTGTCTGGGTCTTTCAGGATTCATTTGTAAAGAGACACACTTCTTAATTTTAACCTTTTAAACTAAAAGACACATTTTCTAGTCGAGTCTTTCCATTTGACCCTTAGGAGATGCACTTCCTTTTATGGGTCTATCAAATTTTGTTTGTTAGAAGTCGCACTTCCAAATTTGAACCTTTAGTCCTAGAAATCGTACTTTCTAGTCGAGACCTTCAATTTAACCGGTGAGAGATGCACTTCCTTGTCTGGGTCTATCAAATTTCATTTTTAGGAGACGCGCTTCCTAATTTGAACTTTTGATCCTAGAAACTCCACTTTCAAGTCGAGTCCTTCAATTTAACCCCTCAGAGATGTACTTCCCAGTTTGGGTCTTTTGTGTTTCATTTGTAGAAGATGCACTTCCTAATTTGAACCTTTGCTTCTAGAAGTCACACTTTTTAGTCAAGTCCTTCCATTTAACCCCTAGGAGACTTACTTCCTTATCTAGGTCTTTCAGGTTTCATTTGTTAGAAAACACACTTCGTAATTTTAACCTTTGCTCCTAAAAGATGCACTTTCTAGTCGAATTCTTCTATTTAACCCCCAGGAGACACACTACCTAGTCTGGGACTTTCATATTTCATTTGTAGGAGATGCACTTCCTAATTTGAACCTTTTATCTTACAAAACACACTTTATAGTCGAGTCCAACCATTTAATACCTAGGAGACACACTTCCTTATCTAGGTCTTTCAGGTTTTTTTTGTTAGGACACAAACATCCTAATTTAAACCTTTGTTCCTAAGAGACACATTTTTTAGTCGAATTCTTCTATTTAACCCCTATGAGACACACTTCTTAGTCTGGGTATTTCAAGTTTCATTTATTAGGCTACGTACTTTATAATTTGAACATATACTCCTTGAAGATTCACTTTCTAGTCTGAATCCTTTCAAATTAATCCCTAGGAGATGCACTTCCTAGTCTGGGTCTTTAAAGTTTCATTCGTAGGAGACACACTTCCTAATTTGAAGCTTTTCTCTTAGAAGACGAACTTTCTAGTCGAGTCCTTCCATTTAACTCCTAGGAGAAGCACTACCTAGTATGGGTCTTTCAAGTTTTATTTATAGGACATGCAATTCTTAATTTAATCCTTTTCTCCTAGAAAACAAATATCTAGTAGAATCCTTTCATTTAACCACTAGGAGATGCACTTCCTTCTTTTGGGTCTTTCAGGTTTCATTTGTTAGGAGACAAGCTTCCTAATTTGAACCTTTGCACTTAGAATCCGTACTTTCTAGTCGAGTCCATCAATTTAACCCCTAAGAGACGCACTTCATAATTTAGGTCTTTCTTGTTTCATTTGTTAGAAGACAAACTTCCTAATTTGAACCTTTGTTCCTGAAGTAGCACTTTCTTGTCGAGTCCTTTATTTTAACCCATAAAAGATAGACTTCATAGTTTGGGTCTTTTATGTTTCATGTGTAGGAGATGCACTTAATAATTTGAACCTTTTGCTCCCAGAAAACACACATTCTAGTCAGAGTCCTTCAGTTTAACTCTTAGGGGACACACTTTCTAATCTTGGTCATTCAGTCTTACCCTCAAGAGACGCATTGCATTAGGTATTTTGCAAATAGTTATAAATTTGGCTGACATTCAAAAAAAATTTTAATAATAAATTGGGGCAAAAAAATTATTCATGTTATTTCGGACGTTAATTTTTAACTCAGGACCCTCTTGGAAAATGGAACATTAATTTTCTACTCAGGACCCTCCTGAAAAACTGGACTATACTTTCTGTTCAGAACTCTCCTGAAAAATAAGATTTTCTTTATCATAACCATTTTAGGATAAATTTGTTTTAGTTCACTATTTATTTTGAGTTTAGGAACCCGCCTGGAAAATAAAAATTACTTTCAGTTTCAAAGTTCAGGAATCCGCCTGGAGAACAAAGATTACTTTCAGTTTTGAGGTTCAAGAACCCGCCTGAAGGATAGGGTCAAGACTTTCATTTCATGCTCAGGAGCCCGCCTGGAGAATTAGGGGAAGTCTTTCATCTCAATTTTAGGAGCCCACTTGAACAACTGGGATTACTTTTATTTTATGTTCAAGAACCTGCCTTGAAAATAGGGTCGATTTTCAGTTTCAAAGGTAGAAGTAGCGGGAGCCCACCTGAAAAATAGGGTATATTTTCAAGTTCATCTGCAGTACCAAAAGTCTGCATGGAGAAAAAGTGCTCTTTCAAGTTAAACGCAAGAATAAATTGGACGTCTCATCACTTGACAAAGTCTGAATATCCAAGTCAAGAGTTAAGAGAATACACACAGATAAGAGCTTGTAATATTTATTTTCTTTTTAACTTTTAGTTTTTGTTTCAATGTAATGACAGGATCCCAGACTAAAACCTTGATAGGACCTTACTCGACTATCCATCTCAGGATACTCCATCTCTTTTCTTAACTTCTTGAACTACACGTGACCTGATTCGCTTATATCCCGAAATATGTAGGATGTCCAAAACCAGGGCTCAGTTGCACTATGTATTTTTCCTTTCTCACTTTTGAATAATGGTGGGTTAAAATTTGTCTCGTTTGTATACTTTTTTGTTTGTAAACACTTTGTGTTCTCAGTCAAAAAGGGGAAAAATATACACACGTGATTTTGACCCTCCCTGAGCTTCATATCATTTTAATGTATTAGTTTTAGTTACTCTTTTCTTTATATGGAAATAAATAATTTTTAAAATAGTGACCAATAAAATAGGGCCATTTGGAAAATTCTATTGGTTCAAAAGATAAGATTTCAATTATTTATTTTTATTTTTACTTTCTTGCCCACTAAGATTTGCTATTATCCGAACGCACACCCTAATCAGATTACACTCCCATCATGTGGGTATTTGCCTAAGACAAAGAAATAAATAAACTAATCTTATCCTCCACCTCACAAAAATACCATGCACTTACCGACATCGGATAAATGACCCCTCTCCACCAATTTCTTGGAAGTTTTCTTCCCCTATCCATATTAGACAAGTGTCCCTTATATACACCCCACACCCCCAAGACGTCACACGACACCCCCCCTACTTTGGCTCACATTTTTTTCATCTTCAATGGACAACACCACCACCATGAATTTCTCCTACATGAACAACTAACACCCAACAACCAATTCTTCACTAGAAACACACACAAATTCATCACCTCCATCTTTTTTCTCCCCCCCACCACTAAAACCTCCATCTTCTTTCTCCCCCCACCACCAAAACCTCCATTAACACCCAATTCTTCCTGCCATTTTATTTTTTGGACAACAACCAAAACCACACCATTAGCACACAAAATTAACATCCCTTCCACTGCTACACCAATAGAGAAAATAGCAACAACACCATGGAAAACCACCGAAAAAGACTCATTAATCTCAATCACCACCACCACTTTGACACCTCTCCATAAACACACCATTTACCATCTTCTCCACTAGAATGCACCCACTACCTATTCAACTCACCCTTCATTATCAAATTAATCACAGCCTCATCAGTAACCCATATAACACTAGCAATATATATAATCTCCAATTAAATTTTCACAAAGAAAAAAAAACCAACCATACCTATTTATCACCAACAGCCCAACTGACCAACGACAATAACGAAAAACCATGACAAAATGCAATTCAGAGAAAAATCAATAGTCGGGGTAAAATGAGGTGGAGTTTTTGATTGAGTTGGTGAATCTCTTTTTTAGTCGAGGTTTCTGAGTTTTGTTCCATCTCTCCATTCAAGAGATTGTTGTAATTGAAAAGCACCCTTTAAGAGGTCTATTTCTATTCTTAATGATTTTAAATTGAAAATTATTTATTTTGAGTGAATGTTGGGATTGTCGTGATTTTGTTGTTGGAATCATTTTATGATTTGATGTTTGTTGTTGATAACTAATTGGGTTTGCTTATAAACACTTGATTCTTTATCGCATGAAATTGGTATTAAATGAATTCCGATTAAAATCAATTTGGGGTGGGATTTAAAATTGATTAATTCATAACCCTAATTAGTTTATTTAATTTGTTATCATATTTATTTCGGATTTTTTCAATGCGGTAGTAGCATATTTAGGTCGAGGTTGGGGTTGGCAAATTTGAGATTAGATATTTGATTGTGTTTTGATTGATGTGCTTGCATGCTCTTCACTTCATCGTTGGAATCAAAATATATTTATTCAATGGGGAATGCCCCTAGAAACTATGCATTTGGAGGAAGCCCGTGATCAAGGCCCGGGACGTCGGGTAAAGTATAGGTTAGGATAGTTTAAATAGTATAGGTTTTTTTTGTATTTTTTGTTTCTCTTGGATTGTATAATCAAACTGAACTTTATTTTTGTTTTGAACTCTATTTGTTTATCTGTTTGTGTGTTTATATGAGTTTATTCATTTATAGTTTCAATTTAGCCGATGTAAGTCAACAAAGCAAACATGCTAAAATCATGGGATCAAGGGGCGCCTCACACCTTCTCCTCAATCAATAGAATTCCTTAACTGAAATCTCTATTCGTCGATCAGTATTTTTAAGAGTTAACCATTTTGAAAAGGAATATTTTAAAGGTTACTTGGCACACCAGAACAATGACAAGTGGCTACTCTGAGTTTTAAATGTAAATTCTTTTTTTGAAACACTTTTTTTAGTCACTTTCAACAATTGAAAACTTTTTTGAACTTTAAATAGAAATCAATTTTTTTGGTAAAAAAGGGGTGTGAAAATTATCATTTGAAAAAATGATCCCCAATCAGTTTTGAAAAGTGAAACACAGTAGCGAGTTGGCCGAGATAGAGCAAATATAAAATCAAGATTTCTAGAGAAATATTTTTCCTGAAAAGACTACCATGTAATTGACAACAATATCATAAAAGGAAAGCCCAAACAGTATAAAAAATGGAGCAACAGCACGTCAAAATTTCATTGGACACACACACAAAACAGTCTGTCATGACCAAACTATCTGGATTATGTGAGAACCTACTCTAATCAACCTTGATAGGAGAACCCTTACCACCCATTCAGAAACACATGCGGAAGTTATCACTCTTTTACAACAATCTTATCATTCTCAGTACTTATATATACCAGGCAATTCACCACGTTAAAATGAATACAAATAATCTACTCAGTTCTTGTTACACCTCACTACTAACTACTAAGTTCATGTGACATCATCAATTATTTAAATTAATTATCATATTCTACACAAGTGAACCAATTTCTAGATATCCTACCTATTTCAACATATAGGTGCGCATATTTTTGGGACCATAGGATTTAGTCTACATTGGATTCACAAATCAAGAACTCTCTAACCTCCACCTTCCATAACTCATATCAATCTGTCGCTTTTAAGGCATATCACCGAATACTCAATAAGACAACTTGTAAATCCTTATCATCAATTAATCATAACCCAATTTATTCCCTTATAGAAAACAAGGGTACGCGTAAACATTTTTAGCTTGCCACACTTTCATGATTATATTATCACATCAAGACCATTACATGTCAATGGAACACTCAGGTATCAACCACTACAATTAGACCATTTATACTCAATCACTAAATTAACAAGGGGGTAATTATTCTCGATGCAACCTACTATCTTATTCATCATGACTTTATTCCCTTTTCAACATTCCACAAGAAATCATACATGTCAATAACTGGATCGCACAAGGATCCCAATATACTAATATAATGTCAAATGATCAGACCACACATGGATCCAGAGATATGTTAAATAATCGGACCACATATGGCTGTAAATATAATATCAATCAAATAACCAGAACACACAAGGATCCAAAGAATATGTCAAAAACCGTACCACACAAGGATCCATCAAACTATCCAAATCATGAGAACAGACATGCTATGGGACTTATGGTTGCCTATAAGCCATGACCTGTAGGGGACAAGCTCAGTCCATGTACCAAGCATATTAGACAACTATATGTCTTGCCACCATTATTACAACATCCCCACCCTTATACCACCTTAGAACCAACAAATTCAATCACAAGCTACATATGTAGCATCAATCAATTCACAACAATAACCCTGTCCTAGTCATAAGTTCAATCTTTATAATAAGTTAATTATTAAAGAACACTTGAACTTTGTACTATACATTTAGTATCATTCACAAGCATGACTTGAAATGAGTAAACAAACATTAAATTAATAAGCACATAAATAATAAAACTGAGTCTCTACTCCAATTCAATAATGGATCAAGCATGCAACATCGCTCACTTCACAGTAAAAAAGTTAACAACATAAGTACGTTTTATCAAGAAAGTTCATTCTTACAACTCTTGCATAATAATCATGAGACATCATTTACAATCATGTCCAAAGGACAACTCAGTCATTTATTAATTCTAGCATTATCAATAACCATTCATAAATCTAAATTATACTCGGGAACCAATCAACAAATACTCATATAAGAGCATACTTGTACTCAATTAAGTTCTGGCTCAATTCATATGAAACACATGAATACAATAATAATATCTTATTACAAGTTCTTACTGGTTTTCTATTTGATCCTGACTATGTGCCATTAACTCATCAATCTTCTACACTTATTCCTCTACCACAATCATTCATTTTCCATTGTAACCAACTTTACTGCATAACTTTTAACTTACTTACTATACCACAATTACCGATTTTTAACTCACATTATTTCATAGTTCCCTTATTAGGAATACTAACATACACCCTGCACAAATAAACATGAAGAGTATATCAATACATAACAATCATCAATGAATTTATACAATCAAAATATTTGTCTGGGACTAATTCATGTTCATATTAATTTTCATATTTTATCAAACCATACACCATGTCCGCTGGCCTAAACAATCTTTCGTCAATATATATCATGATTATGCTTTCTAACCATATTCTAATACTCAATTAAACCAAGGCTAATTGGGCACCGAAAAGCTACTATGGAATGCATAATACCGCGGTTGCCTTGGCTTTTCTTGCTGCTCTGGCTAGATCTCGATCTAAAAATAACAAAGGAGGAACCATTCAATAAATATTTTACCAATTCTAGGCATTGTGAACTTAATTCCACTTTTTTTAACCATATTTATAACAATTTTTCCCATCGTAGGGTTTTCTACCCTTCACTCTACTCAAATTCCCCATAATTTGGAATTTTAATGAAGTAACTTCTACTCTGGAGAGCATAATCTAACCACCTAGGGTCAACAATAAGCAATTCTAACTCCTCTATAGTTAATTCAAATGAGGTTCTTCAACTTAGGGTTACACCTACCATCCCTACCATGATCAATCCCTATGAATTCTAAGGATTTGGGGATTAAAATTACATTAAAGGAGAAGAAATTCACTTTCTTTAGGAGTGCGAGTTGATTGAAATCATCAGAAATCACTCCTTTTTGACCTAACTCGACATCTAAAACTCTTGGAATAGAAAATAACATTTTGACTTTGAAACTGCTATTTTACTGCATCGAGCCCGCTATAGCGGCCCGATTCCTACTTTAGCGGCACCACTATAGCAGGATCCTCCCACTATTGTGGTGCTGACTGAAACTGACTTCCGTTGTAGCAACACAAATCCAGCTATAGCAGGACAACTAAAGTGGACCTCATTTCCTCTACAGTGAGAATGAGGTAGAAACTTGGGACTTGTCAGTTTTGGTGTTTTTTCAACACAAAGCTCAGATTTTGAGACTACGAACTAACCTCTTTGCATCAAATGCTATAATTAGAGTTCTACTAACCCAATTTATGTTCCAAAAGTTTCTATGGATTACAAAACCTCTTGGATAACACATTATGATCATAAATCCATGAAATACTAAACCATCAATCATCTGATTTTCCTAGACCGCACAACACTTGAATTTTTTCTAGAACTAGCCTAGCCTGAAATTTCCAAAATATTCATCTGCGGATAACTTCATCTAAATTTTTGAATGCTAGGCTATACCATAATGATGGAATGGGTTGTTACATATGATATTAATTTACCCATTTTTCTTTCCTGAATGGAAATAGGGTAAGGAGGAGCGCGAGATCAAAATTAAAAGGACACTACTCTCAGGGCCACCTATATTGCACCTTACTTGACCCACTTACTTTGTTGCACGATGTAAGGATGATCCATCAATAAACTCATTACTACAAATCATCACACCACGATCCACATTTCAACACTAAACCCTACTACTACGAGGTTTATTATCTTCTTACTAGGAAAATTCTAGTAGGGTACCTATTCTATAACAAGGTTATAACTCATAATAACCATTCACATGAGTCATTCCCCATTGGAACGATAGGAATTATGAACTTACAACAACTCAATTAATAGTAATCTCCATGAATCATAATACATCTTCAGAAGTAGAGGAAATATGGACGACCACATATAATAACTCTAGTCTTACTCAACTCTTACGAACTACCTTCTAGTTATGTACATTCATACATACATACTTTTACATGTTCATTGCTCATTATAAGATACACCATCACAATCTTCTTAATTTACCCAACCTCATTCTTCTACCACGATCACCCTCCTATGATATTACTTCACCCTGTTTGTCTGTTTAACCCAAGTACCACTTGAACACGCTGTTTTTAAAGAAATTAAGCAGGATCTCAACTTACATATATCCACTATTCTATTATCTTACACAAGATCATATAACCCCAAGCAACTTAACATAGATATCATATGTAACAACCAACACTGATTTCACACCATCAATCCTATCCACACCAGATTAGTCCATTTTATAGCAATTCCCCATATTTTATCCAACCAACACACACCTTTCCTTACTCCAAATATGTGAATCACCCATTAAATCCCTAGTTCTATGTCCAACATCTCTCTCTCTCTCTCTCTCTCTCTCTATATATATATATATATATATATATGGGACTCACCATCACTATCAACAAATATGGGACAATCATCAAAACCACACCCTTGAACTTTCATAAAAAGGCTACTAAACTCCCCTATTTGGTACTAAGCCATATCTTCATCATCTAATACTTCACAATGGTTAATATTCATATAAAACATACTTTTTTTTTACTACATTAACACCAATAAGAGCATCTTCACAAAATTCAGGTTTACCTAATCACACAAGAATTATGTAGTCCAAGACAACAGATAGTAGCCAATAGCCATCCCAGTTAAGTCAATAATTAAATGGACATGTAAGTCACCAAAAAGACATATCAAGTCGATGAATAAGACATATAAGTCACCAATAGATATGCCGAGTCGCTAAATAAGTCATGTAAGTCACCAATAGATATATCAAGTCAATGAGTAAGATATATAAGACACCAATAGATATACCAAGTCGTCTCAAGCCATGTTATAACTTATAATAGCAACTTATCATAATCATTTCCCATTGGTACAATAACCTCACCGAACCATTTTCCATCTGCACAAATACGAATATAACTTTTACAATTTACTGAATGTGCAATATCAACCAATAACTATCATGCAACAAAGAGAGCTGTGTGATAATGCAAAAACACACATCGTAAATTTAGTTCATCAATTGACCCTACGACTAAGGATCATCAATTACAATCAAGTTCACTTTATTCATAATAGATCATATAAACGACCACTAATCATAACAACAATTTCAGTTAGAGACAATTAACAACACAAACACCAACACATACAATGAATAACTGTTCAACAAATTAATAATCCAATTCACCAAACAGAGTTCACAATGGAATCACATGAACCATATTTGGTATCACCATAGCCTCCATTTTATATCATAACCAACAATGCCATAGACAACTACGAAAGCAATAAGAGTATACCACTTCACAAACAACCACAAAACATATATTATAGTATAAGTGTAACTTATTTATATCAACCTCACAATTTAGAACACCATTAGTTCATTATCAATTATCAATCTTATTACCTCTCTCAACATGACAAATCGAATGTACGTCGGTTTCTTATTAATGACATTCACCATTACGTATTACCAAAACAATTTCATCATAATTCACCTGACAATTATAAGTTTAGACTCTTATCAACAAAAATCAATTGGGCTCAACCCAGGCAGATAATGAACTAAGGTAGCACGATAGGCAAGAAGGAAAGAAATAACTACTATATGCCTTATAGCTCCCTAAGGATTTGATGTGGACATATACACACCAATCTACAGGACTCTACTCAACATTTACTTTTGTACTAGAAAAATCAATAACATGATATTTGATAATAACTATTCTGACACAACCAACCGGATCGTATGGACACATACTCTATTATACCTAGATAAGAGAACCCTTACCACCCATTTATAACACATATTCAAGTTATAAAATAATTTTATTTATCTTCTCAAAATAGTATAAATCTCATTACAATCTCTTTAAACATACAACAAAATAAATATTCTTCCTTGAGGACCTAGTCTAACCATGAACAAGATCTTTTAAGTAAAGAAAATGATAACTCTAGATCTAGATTCCACCATAGAAATGAAAGGATAGAAACTGCTGGATATCTCTAACCATATAATATAAGAAACATCAACTGGTCCTACAACCAGACTATACCCCAAAAAGGGTATAGCGAAAGTAGTATTAGTACAACCACATGTACTAGTAGGATTCATCGGTCCACGAGGGTTAAATAACATAAACATAATATAGAAAGCCAAAATCAATCATGAACATATAATATACCAGTTAAATTTCTTTCGGTTGATAAATCATGTTCTCACTTGTTTACAATAATCTCATCATTCTCAGAATATGTATATACCTGTCCACTATGGCCAGGTCCTTTTAATAACCAATTAGTAGCTGAAATGCTTCCACCCATTCACTAACATCTCCTCTAGCCCCCTGTCTATTGTAACAAAAACATGGCAACATTATAAAGGTGCATAAGTTATACCCCGCGAGGAAATTATCACTCAAGGACACTCCCTACTATCACCATCAACAAACATGGGACTCACCAACTCAGATCATACTCTATCAAACCACACCCTTTAACTTTTATAACAAGGCTAGTAAACTTCCCTGTTTGGTACTAAGCAACATCTTCATCATCTAATACTTCACAATGGTTAATATTCACATAAAACATACCTTTTTACTACATTAACACCAATTAAAGCATCTTCACATAATTTAAGTTTACCTAATCACACAGGAATCATGTTGTCCAAGACAATAGATGGTAGCCAATAGCCATCCCAATTAAGTCAATAATTACATGGACATGTAAGTCACCAAATAGATATATCAAGTCAATAAAAAAGACATATAAGTTACCAATAGATATATAGTCACTGAATAAAACATATAAGTTACCAATAGATATATCAAGTCAATAAATAAGACATATAAGTCATCAATAGATATATCAAGTCCTCTCAAGCCATGTTATAGTTCACAACAACTACTTATTGGAATCATTTCCCATCAATACAATAACACACACCGAACCATTTCCTATCTGCACAAATAAGAATATGACTTTTAGAATTAACTCAATGAACAATATCAACCAATAACTATCATGCAACAAAGAGAGTTGTGTGATAATGCATAAACACATATCATAAATTTAGTTCATCAATCGACCCAGCAATTAAGGATCATCAATTACAATCAAGTCCACTTTATTCACAATAGATCACATAATCGACCAACAACCATAATAATAATTCTAGTTAGAGACAAGTAACGACATAGACACCAACAATACTACGAATAACCTTTCCACAAAATTAACAATCAATTCACCAAACATAGTTCACAATGGAATCAAATAAATCATATTCCATATCACCATATCCTCCATTCTAGAATCACAACCAACAATGCCATAGACAATCACATAAGTAATAAGAGTATAGCATATCAGAAATAACCACAAAATAGATATTATAGTATAAGTGTAACTTATTTATCTCAACCTCACAATTTAGAACACCATTAGTTCATTATCAATTATCAATCTTATTAGCTCTCTCCACATCAAAAATCTAATGTATGTCGATTTCTTACCAATGACATTCACCATTATGGATTAACAAGACAATTTCATCATAACTTACCCGACAATTATAAGTCTTGACTCTTATAAACAAATACCAGTTAAGCTCAACCCAGGAAAACAATAAACTAGGGTAGCATGATAGGAAAAAAGGAAAAGAATAACTACTAGGTTCCTTATATCTCTCTAAGGATTTGATGTGGACGTCTACACACCAATTTGCAGGACTCTACTCGATATTTACTTTTTTACTTGTGAAACAGGTAACATGGACTCTGATAGTAACTGTTATGACCCAACTAACCAGATCATATGGACACCTACTCTAATAAACCTAGATAGGAGAACCCTTACCACACATTTAGACCACATGTGCAAGTTATAAAACAATTTCATTTATCTTTTCAAAATCATATAAATTTCATTGCAATCTCTTTAAACATACAATAAAATAACATTCTTCCTTAAGGACCTAGTCTAAATATGTACAAGGGCTTCTAAGTAAAGGAAATGGTAATACCCAATCTATATTCCAATAAGGAAATGAAAGGACAAAAGCTGCTAGAGATCTCTAACCGCATAATGTAAAAAATATCTACTAATCCCGCAACCAGACTATACCTCAAAAAGGGTATAGAAAAAGTAGTATTGTACAACCATATGTACTAGTAGGCTTTATCGGCCCACTAGGGTTAAATCACATAAACATAATATAGAAAGCAAAAATAAAACATGAACATATAAGATTCCACTTAAATTTATTTCAGTCGATAAATCATGTTATCACTCTTTTACAATAATCTCATCATTCTCAGAATATATATATACTTGTACACGACGTCCAGGTCCTTTCAATAACCAATTAGTAGCTAAAATGCTTACACCCATTCACCAATATCTCCTCTAACCCCCTGACTACTATAATAGGAACATGGCAACATTATCAAGGTGCATAAGTTAGACCTTCTGAGGATACTGTCAATCAAGAACACTCCCTACCATCACCATCAACAAACATGGGACTCACCAACTCAGATCATACTCTATCAAAACACACCCTTCAACTTTCATAACAAGGCTACTAAACTCCCCTGTTTGGCCATATCTTTATAATCTAATACTCCACAATGGTTAATATTCACATAAAACATAACTTTTTTATTACATTAACACCAATTTATGCATGTTCACGTAATTCAGGTTTACTTAATCACACATGAATCATGTAGTCCAAGACAATAGATTGTAGCCAATATCCATCCCAGTTAAGTTAACAATTATATGGACATGTAAGTCATCAAACAGACATATCAAGTCAATAAATAAGACATATAAGTAACAAATATATATATATATATATAGTTAGTGAATAATACATATAAGTCACCAATTGATATACCAAGTCAATAAATAATACATTTAAGTCACCAGTAGATATATCATGTCATCTCAAGCCATGTTATAGCTCACAACAACCACTTATCGGAATCATTTCCCATAAGTACAATAACACTCACCGAACTATTTCCCATCTGTACAAATAAGAATATGACTTTTAAAATTAACTCAATGAGAAATATAAACTAATAAATATCATGCAACAAAGAGAGTTATGTGATAATGCATAAACACATATCATGAATTTAGTTCATCAATCGACCCAATGACTAAGGATTATTAATTACAACCACTTTATTCAAAATAGATCACATAAACGACCAACAACCATAACAATAATTCTAGTTAGAGATAATTAACAACACATACACCAGCACATATAATGACTAACCATTCAACAAAATTAACAATCTAATTCACCACACAGAGTTCACAATGGAATCACATAAATCATATTTGGTATCACCATACCTCCATTCTATAGTCATAACCAACAATGCCATAAACAACCACATAAGCAATAAGAGTATACCACCTTACCAACAACCACAAAATAGAAATTATAGTATAAGTGTAATTTATTTATCTCAACCTCACAATTTAGAACACCATTAGTTCATTATCAATTATCAATCTTATTACCTTTCTCAACATCACAAATCTAATGTACGTTGGTTTTTTATTAACGACATTCAACATTAGGGATTAATAAATTAATTTTATCATAACTCACCTGACAATTATAAGTCTTGACTCTTATCAACAAACACCAATTGGGCTCAACCGAGTCAGACCATGAACCAAGGTAGCATGATAGGCAAGAAGGAAAGGAATAACTATCATAAGCCTTATAGCTCTTTAAGAATTTAATGGGGGCATCTACACCCCAATTCGTAGGACTCTACTTGACATTTGTTTTTGTACTTGTGAAACCTGTAACAATTGTTATGACCTAACTAACCAGATCGTATGGATACCTACTCTAATATACCTAGCGAGGAGAACCCTTACAACCCCTTTAAAACACATGTACAAGTTATAAAACAATATCATTTTGTTGCGTCCTACAACACACGCAAGTGTACGTGGTCTAGAAAGTAATATAGTGGCTCTTTGGGAGCAGATTATCGAACCCACAGGGACTATACACTTAGTAATTTACGTAATTTAATTCTCTATAATTGTTTAGACAAGTGATGTGATTATCAAGAGGGTTTATGAAATTATAGCTATCTAGTAATGTGCAAAAAGAATAAAATATGACAATCATGATTTTTTAAAGGTTATAAATAATATTAAGAGAAATTCCAGGGCTACGACATTTATCACCATCATGTATAGTATTTATTCGTCTCAATTAACTTTATTTCTCAAATTTTGGATTTCGGGGTTAAATGTTCAATCCAAGAATGGTCATCCTTTAAATCACCTACTCGAACTAGTCTCACAGCTACATCGTTGAGCGGGGATGTGAGTCTTTAATTCAAATGATTTAACATTTTCATCCCGTTCATAACCAAATAAGGCAACTAGGTATATTACTATCTTAGTTGCAAATCAACCCTAACTTTAGTAAGAGATAATCTTATTTCTCATGTTCTTTGTCCAATCCTTACACTCCCATGGTCAGTTCATGCAAGAATTACCCATTTATTCTAATGTTGGCCAGACACTAAAATAGTAAATTCAAGAACACAAGCACAATTGAATGAGAAACAAACTTCATTGATTTAAATAAAATACTAAAGAATCATGTTCTAGCCGTAACCCCAGAACAAGGGTATTTAACCACTCATAACTCGTTGTAAAACTACAAAGATATTATTGTTCATATCAAAGGAAAAATGAGAAGTGCCTTGGATATGTGTAGATGTATTGTGAAATTACCCCCAAGCCCTTAAACAATTATTGAATTAAAAGAGTCAGCTGCCGCGTAGGCCACCTATGCATCGCATGGCCTAACGTGCAACCCCAAGGGGTGCGGTGTAAGGCCTACTTGGCAGCCTGTGTTTTCTCCCTTCTAGCCTAATTAACCTCATCTCTTGTAATCTTTTGCCATCTTGAGTCTCCACATGCCCCATTCACTCATAATATAATACTAATCATGTTGGTTAACGCATTTACATTAAAAGTATAGCTAAACACACTTACACAAGATAATTTGCTCTCCAAACTTAGCTAAAGGTATGGGTAAAACAAGGCATTTGGGTGTATAAATACACCCAAGATGACCACCCCATATTTAAAGCTTTGTTCATACTCGAACAACTCTATACACTTATGTTTACCCAATGAGACTTTAATGTCACTAATTAAAAACAAGATACGCAAGCTAGAACCACAAAACTAATATGAGCACACGTCTTACAACAAACATGTAACTTAAAAATATGAATGGCCAATCAAAACCTCCTAGCCTCAAGAATTGGCTCTCTGAAATTAGCAAACTCATGCACATTACTCAACCAATAAATTGTATAAGTCGCCTATCCGTCATTAAACATGCCCTAAGAACCAGAGAGTCACCTAACATCACTCACCGACAAGAAATTTAACACAAGATCAGGTGTAAAAATAGAATTTTGCTCACTTTCTCAATGAATTCACATGCAACATAGGATGAACCATAGGCTTGCCCTTAGTGTAGTACTCAACTAATATAAGAATATCAAAGCTTAAGATCAAGTAGGACTTTAAGGGTTGTAAAGTAGGCTAAGGGACAGGTAGGAACTATTTTGGGTATGAATAGTGACTAACTTTCCCAAGTTCTTTAATACACTACACTTTCATTAATCTCATCTTCAACCAAGCTATTCTTTTTTCACCTCTTTTCTTTTCCACAACTTTATTTCGTTTTTCCCCATTTCTTTAAGTTAGCTTACACATCTTTAGCAGGGAGTATTTTTTATCAACACATGACTCACTTCTTTTTGATCAATTTTTCTTTTCACTGCTCTTTTGTTCTTTTCTTTACTTTACTCCCTACCAATAACACATACACTTTTACACACCAACAACTATTATTTTTTAGGCTTCAACTCCAGTTTCTTCTTTTTCACTTTTACATTCCTTATTAACTTTGTTTTTCAACTAAAGTTCTTAGGAGTTTTGGATCAAATTCAAGGTCTATTGAAATAAAAGGAATAAGCTACATATGCGGATGCGGATGCCAAAGAATAGGCTAAAGGCTCAACAGGGTTGGCTAAGATCATATATTATTGGTAGATAAAGAGAGGTACAAAACATGTCTATACAAGAAATACCTATATCATCTCCTAAACTTAACATTCTTCATTTCATTTTGCACACACACCGGGCAAGTTCTATACACCTACATGCAAACGCGGATTAACATTAAACCTTACTCTCACGTGCCACATGTTCATGTCAAGATGGATCCCTATAGATTCTCAGTCAAGCAATGGCATAAATTCAAATTTAAGCTAAAATCATATGAGAGTCACATAAGTGAGCCTGAGTGTTTCAAAATTAATCATTTACTCATCACACATGCTTTCAATTTAAACCACACTTGTATCATACAGTCATGCAACCTACGAGAGCACTTAATCTTAATTTAGTGAAAGGGTTCTACTTCTTACTCTCTACCTAAGACTAATTTTCCCTTAAGATGGTAGTCATCCATCGATCATCGAGAAAAGTACTTAACAACAACTTTAGTGCACTACTTAATCCTAAAAAAATAAATTTATCCTACTCAATTTAAAGGAACTATCCGCGGGAAAAGAATCAAAAACAAAAGCCATGAAACCCAACATCAAATCAACTAATACCAAAAACCATTACTACTACTAAATCATAAAATTCAACAAAGTGCGAATTACTAATTATTACCGACCACAATAATCCAACTAGCATCAAATTCATCTAAACACCTAAACCAGATACCAAAGTATGTATAAACAACCCAAGGAATAATCTTACCCCCACCCTACACTTAGAATAAGCACTGCCCTCAGTGCACAACAAAAAACATAAGCAAAAGATAGGGAAAAGGCATTTCCTGGGCCCTAGTCATCGCCCTCATTAACATTGAGACTAAGATATCATGCCTCAGAGTCCTTCTAATAAGAATTGACCTCAATATCAGAATCAACTATCAAGTGCTTATCATTGGTTGGTAAATCATCATCTACTGGATCTGTAATAGTTTGAGTCACTTGACACATATCTTTTGCATACTCATTTATAGGTTAGTGGGTATCTAACTATCACAGCTCATCTGTAGTGGGTGGACATTCTCCATATATCATCATCAGCTTAGTAATACAATAAAGGTGGCGAAAAAAGCTATCATCACTTGTATTTCTCTCAGAAGCGGTGAGAATCAGCCTATGGGTAGAATCAGGCTCCTTCACCTTTGATACATCAATCCCTTTCATGTTTCTAGGAGGCTTGTAATCCATTGGGTCTTCCTCGACACTATTCTCCTTCAAAAACTTTGTCACAAGGTCCCCAAAACTAAACTGAATGCCCTTGTGAACTCGGGCTTTCCTCATAGCTGATCTAATAACTGCACCAAAACTAACAGGAACATCAATCATTAAAGAAAAAACCAGAAATACTCGATCATGTGTGCATTACTAAAGTGGGTCCTAGGAATCAAAAAAGCACCAATAATTCGCATCCAAATTTGAGATTCTTTGTTAAAATGAGCATAAGGGTATGTTTTGTGATATCCCTTATCTCTGTTGTGTTCTGTCACGCCTCAAATTCCAATGGGGCGGACTGACACCCGAAGCCGATAAGGCCCGAGAGAACTAATCTTCATCCATGTCCATTCATATGCATGTCATCCAAGAAACATCACCATCACATATATATACAAGATGCTAATAGCGGATGTCATGAAAACATATGTTATATACGAAACTCGGCCATTAGGGCCATCAAGTCAAAGTGGACATACATCCTTTACATTCATATTCCCACATTCGTCTACAAAGACTCTAATAGATGCATATACATAACCATCCTAAAGTCGGGACAAGTCCCCGCTTTATACAATATGACAGTACCAAAAAGAATATACACAGTGACTCGAAAAGCCTCGAACCAACTGGAGCTCACCAATGATCAGCAAATGATCCACAACCTACTGTGGAGGTCTACTAGCACCTGTGCCTGCAGCAAGCAAGGTAAGTCCCCCAAGGGACGTCAGTACGGAGAATGTACTGAGTATGTAAGGCTCATATGAAACTGCATCATACACAATAACAACAATGAAGTCAATATAAGAGAAATAGTCAACATGGATAAACCATCTTTCTGTATGTGAGGAACCATGTACGTTATATTTATTACATTCTTTGCCTTTACGTTCATTCATCTACCCATGCTAGGCTTTTTTGCCCCTGGGATGAGATTTATCTACCCATGCTAGGCTTTCCTGTCGCCCCTGGGATGAGATTAACCCATGCTAGGTATTTTAACCCCTGGTATGTAATTAACCCATGTTAGGATTTTCTGTCGCCCTTGGGATGTTACTGTGATAACCCATGCTAGGCTTTTATGTCGCCCCTGGGATGTTACTGTGATATTGGGATCGACCCATGCTGGGTATTTTAACCCCTGGGATGCCATCCAAAAATACTCAAATAATATACATTACTTCATTTCTTTACTTCTATGAGTTTGATACATTAGTCAATGAACCATGAGACATGTGAAGCACAATTGGTTCTGTAAGTAATACTATATGACAATACCTTTGGATATTTTGGAATGGAACAAGTACAATGTCAATGTGAACAATATGTGCTGCAGAAGGATACGAAAAGAGTAACCTTACATACCTTATCTTCCCAATATGAATACACAATCCTATACGTGAATACAATAGTCCAGCTCCTTCCTTACATCTCACTCTACAACATAAGTACATAACAAAGCTCACGTTAACAATCAACTACCTTACAGGTGCATAAGATGACAATGAGTTACATGATTACCCTATAACGTCATTTCACCCTTTATAATACCATTCATGGAATTATCATACCAACAATACCACAACATTCCATACATTTTCCAAGACATCATAAACCAATAGCATGTCAAACCAAGTTCATACTTTACACTTCTCCATCAACACATCACAATTACTCCATCAATTCATCTCAATATGTTGCATAACAACAATCCCACAACAATCCCACAAGTTATACATATATATAAAAAAACAAGTTAAGGACATAACCACACCATACATGTTGATATTTCATCCACACTATTCACTTCATCAAAACCTCAAGTCTCCTTTCAAGTTCAAATCCCATAGATGACACATCTTTTAGCAAAAAAAGCAAAAGTGCACTACTCACAATTTTATCCATACCCATCATGATCTACACCATCTCTCATGCATATAATATATTAAATCACAAGAATAATCACTTACCCAAACTTGAAAAATGATGATCTTGTCCAAAGAGATGACTTAGGGTTTGGAAGCTATGAGAAATGTCTTTTAGAAAATGTCTAGAAAGGCATGTGTAGTTTTTGGAATAAAAATCTGATTTTTTCCTTTATATAACCCCTCAAGTCATCCTTAGCCAATTCTTGGCATTAAATTCCATGTTTACTTGGTCAAAGTTGAAGAATGGGTCATTTGCTCTTTGGGCCATGCCTTTTGGCTTTATTTTGGGCCTCAAATTGAGCCCATTAACACATGTTAGCTTAGCCCACAAAATTCAATGTATGATCCACCATATATCTCATGTTTAAATAATTCCATAAATTTCACGAAAATATTCACTCACGAAATTCATGTTAGTAGCCTCAATTTCAAAAAATACGAAATTCTAGCCACCCATGGCTTAATTGTACATAATTTGATAAAATACTTGTGAGGAAGAATTAACCCCAACTCGGATGCCAAACTCTCTCAAGAGTAGTCCTACTACGATGGAATAATGATACCATAACCCAAGAGTCCTCTTTATAGACTAATAATCATAGAAGAAATTTGGCAAAAAGCACCCCGACACGCTCCCGGGCGCCCTAGGGACTTATAAAAATTTCAGCAGTTGAAAGGTATGCAGGGGAGGCCTGGCACACTGCCTGGCACGCCCCCTTGATGCCTGTGCCAAACAAAATTCAGGCCAAAGTGGCCTGGCACGCCCTGTGGCGCGCTCCACACTAAAAATGCAATTTCAACTTTGCTTTTTGGATTTGGTTGGATCTTTCAAGTTCCAACCTTTTGCTTGCCTCTTATATTTAAGATCCTTTGCTTGTATGTCCTTTAAACATAACTTTTCACCCAACAAATGCTCCACATAGTCACAAACACCTCCTAAAAAGGTCTAATCACATTTACTATCACAATATCAAATGTTTCATCGGCAACAATACAAAATACGTACTTATTGCTCTCAAACCTAGGGTAAACATGGTTCAAGGTTGTTAAGTAAGGTCGAAAATGTACGGGGTATTACATTCTTACCCCCTTATAAACATTCATTCTCAAATGTTAATAAAATCGTCTCATGTACAACAAATGCATCTCTATATTAGCATATATATACATATACACTTAATGCTCATAGATACTTACTTTTTGATGCTCCACTTCCGCGCTTTGAACTTTGTCTTCCATTTGAAACAGATGAGGGTACTTGGACTTCATCATTTCTTCAGCATCCCATGTAATCTCCTCTACTTGTTGATTTCTCCAAAGGACTTTTACGGACGCTACGCCTTTATTTCTTAACCTCTTTACTTGTCTATACAGAATAGCAATAGGTATCTCTTCATAAGTGAGATCCTACGTAACTTATACATCTTAAATGTGAGCGATACGAGATGGATCTCCTATGCACTTTCGAAGCATCGAAACATGAAATACTGGATGAACTGTAGAGAGTTCTTGGGGTAGTGACAATTCATACGCAACTTGCCCAAACCTTCAGACAATTTCATATGGCCTTATATAACGGGGACTCAAATTTCCTTTCTTTCCAAATCGCATTACCCCCTTCATCGGTGACACCTTCAGGAATACCCAATCACCTATGGAGAATTCGAGCCCTCTTCTTCTAACATCAACATATGACTTGTGTCGACTTTGGGCCTTTTGTAGCCGCTGTTGTATCACCCTAACTTGTTCCATAGCTTGGTGAATAAGATCTGACCCAAGTAAAGCAGTTTCACCCGCTTCAAACCATCCAATTGGTGATCTACATTTTCTTCCGTATAAAGCTTCATAAGGTGCCATTTTAATACTTGAATGATAGCTATTGTTGTAAGCAAATTCAATAAGAGGCAAATGATCATCCCAACTGCCTTGAAAATCTAACGTGCATGCTCGTAACATATCTTCAAGTGTTTGGATAGTATGTTCTACTTGTCCATCTGTCTGAGGATGGAAAGCCGTACTCAAATTCACTTGTGTACCCAAGCTCTTCTCAAAATATCTCCAAATATATGCGGTAAATTGTGCTCCTCTATCTGATATAGTGGAAATTGGAATCCCATGCAATCGCACTATCTTCTTAACATACAACCTTGCATAATCTTCAGCTGTATAGGTGGTCTTGACTGGTAGGAAATGCGCTGACTTTGTAAGCCTGTCAACTATGACCCATATGGAGTCAAATTTTTATAGTGTACGAGGCAAACCTGTGATGAAATCCATGTTAATCATATCCCATTTCCAGACTGGAAGATTGATACATTGCATGTAACCTCCTGGTTTCTGATGCTCTACCTTTACTTGTTGACAATTCAGGCATTGAGCTACAAATTCTGCAATGTTCTTCTTCATGTTTCCCCACCAATACATTTCCTTCAAATCATGGTACGTTTTGGTATATCCCGTATGAATAGAATATCATGAATGATGCGCCTCTGTCATAATTTGTCTAATCAACTCATCTACATCCGGTACACATAATCTACCTTGGCATTGAAGTACTCCTTCTTGCGTAAGATCAAATGCCTTTGACAGACCCTGTTGTACATTTTCTTTCAGCTGTAATAAAATAGGATCCGCATCTTGTTTCTCTTTCACCTCAGCTACTAAGGAAGAATCTGCTGTATTTTGCACAATGACCCCTTCATCTGGAGATTCAAGAAGACGAACTTCTAAGCTGGCTAGTTGATGTAAATCTTTTACTAGGTCTTGATTTTCCATAAACTGGCCACTAGTGCTTCCTACTTCTTTGCGGCTTAATGCACCGGCCACCACATTCGCTTTTCCTGGATGATATAGGATATCATTATCATAGTCTTTCAATAGTTCAAGCCACCTCCGCTACCTCAGATTTAAATCTTTCTGCTTAAAGATATATTGTAAACTTTTGTGATCAGTGTAGATGTCAACATGAACTCAATACTAATAATGAAGCCATATCTTTAAAGCAAATACTACAGCTGCTAACTCAAGATCATGTGTGGGATAGTTTCTCTCATATGGCCACAACTGTCATAAGGAATATGCTATTACATTATCGTGCTTCATCAATACACATCCCAGTCCAACTCCGACCGCATCACAATAGACTGTATACCCTTCTATGCCTTCCGAAAGTACTAATACGGGTGTGGAAGTCAATTTATCTTTCAGCTCTTGGAAACTTTTCTCACAGGCATCATTCCACAGAAACTTGACTGCCTTGTGTGTAAGCTTCGTTAGAGGAACAACAATGGAAGAAAACCCTTCAATAAACCTTCGATAATAGCCTGCCAACCCAAAGAAGCTATGAATTTTCGTAGGCGACGTAGGCCTTGGCCAATTTTTCACCATTTCAATCTTTTGTGTATCAACCTGAATTCCTTCATCTGACACAATGTGACCCAAGAATGCTACGAATTTCAACCAAAATTCACATTTAGAGAACTTCGCATACAACTTACGATCCCAGAGAATCTATAACACCTGTCGTAAGTGATTGGCATGGTTCTCTTGAATAAACCAGGATGTCATTGATAAACACCGTCACGAACACTTCTAGGAATATCTTAAACACCCTATTCATCAAACACCCTATTCATCAAATCCATGAAAACAGCTGGTGCATTTGTTAGTCCAAATGACATAACTAAAAATTCATAGTGGCTATACCGGGTTCGGAAAGCTGTCTAAGGTATATCCTTTTCTCTAACTCTGACTTGATGGTAACCCGATCTCAAGTCAATCTTTGAAAAACACTTGGCACCCTGTAACTGATCAAACAAATCATCAATTCTGGAAAGGGAATATTTGTTTTTGATCATTACTTTATTCAATTGCCGATAGTCAATGCACATTCTCAATGTGCCATCTTTATTCCATACAAATCATATCGGTGCACCCCACGGGGACATACTAGGCCTAATGAAGCCCTTGTATATCAAGTCTTTCAATTTCTCCTTCAGTTCACGCAATTCTGCTGGAGCCATTCTATACGGGGGAATAGAGATAGGTTGAGTACCTGGAATCACATCAATGCCAAACTCTACTTCCCGTTCTAGAGGAAAATCGGGAAGATCCTCAGGAAATACCTCAAGGAATTCATTGACCACTGGAACCGACTGAGGAGTTAGTGGTTCCACATCAGTATCTTTCACTCGTACTAAGTGGCATAGGTACCCCTTGGCTATCATTTTCCTTGCTTTAAGGTAGGAAATAAATTTACCTATCGGTGCCCCCATCTTACCCGTCCATTCCAGTACATTCGTTTGTGGAAAATAAAAATGTACTTTCTTAGCCCAGCAATCCATCATGGTATAACAAGAAGCCAACCAATCCATACCCATTATGACATCAAAATCCACCATGTCCAGTTCAATAAGATCAGCCAGTGTATCATGACCACAAACAGTTACCACACAATTACGATATACTCATTTTGCAACAATATATTCACCAATGGGTGTAGATACTTCAATTGACTTAATTAATAATTTTGCTGTTCTTTCAAATTTTGCAGCAATCAACGGAGTAACATATGACAATGTAGAACCCGGGTTAATCAATGCATATACATTATACAAAATATGGATAATGTACCTGTGACTACATCAGGAGAAGCCTCTGAGTTCTGCCGGTCCACTAGAGCATAGGTGCGATTCTGGGTTCCACTGGAACTGGTTGCTCCTCTGGCACCTCTACCACAACCCACAGGCTGTACACCTCTGCCTAGGGAAGGAACCGATGATGATGATGCAACAGTTGATCCCGTCGGTCGTGTTATACCACCCGTGCCTGTTTGTGGGCATTCTCTCATTATGTGCCCCGTCGTACCACACCAAAAACAAACATTTGTCCCCAACCGACATTCACCTAAATGATACCTTCCGCAGCGCAAACACGGAGGAAGAGAGAATCCTACTGTCTGTGAACCTTGCAGCCCACTACTCTGCCCAAAATGGTTGCCTCTAAATCCCCGAAATTGGGATAAAGCACCTGCTGTAGGGGAAGAAAATGATGGTCTAGGAGGTCTAGGAAAAATCCGAGGCCTAGATTCCCCTTGAGTCACCATAGACTGTCCCATAGGTCTAGCCCTCTTTGATGACCCTCGTTCAAATTCGTGTACCCTTCTTCTTTTCCTTTGGTCCTCCATCTTCTGTGCGTAAGCCTGAATTCTAGCTATATCCATATCTCTGTTCAAAGCAGCAATAGTGCAGTCCGTTACCAAATATGGCTCCAATCTATCCACATATCGATAGACCCTATCTGTCATTGTGGCTACTACATTCGGAGCATATCGAGCCAAATAATTAAACTGCAAACTGTATTCTCTAACACTCAGATTCCCTTGATGGAGATTTAAGAACTGATCCGCACGAGCCTCTCAGATCTCATAGGGAAGATAGTGATCAAGAAATGTCACTTTAAATTCTTCCCAATTAGGTAGATTTGCATCGATACCATGAGATTTCTTTCAATCTTCATACCACAATATAGCTTCTCCTTTCAATCTATAGGCCGTATGTTCAACTATTTCTACACCAGTCACATGCATAACATCTAGAGCCCTTTGAATTTGGTCCACAAAATCCTGTGGATCTGCTTTCTGATCTGACCTAGTTTATATGGGAGGGTCTAATTTCAGAAAATCTTGTGTCCGCCGACTAGCTACTTTAGCCGCGTCATCCTCACTTGTCATTGGACCATCTCGTCCCTGAGTTTTTACTACAACTATCTAAGTCAACATATGCACTGCATTTCTTAAATCCTGGTCAGTGGCATTCATAGGCGGTTCTGCGGGTACTTCTCTACCTCTTGGCTCTTTCAAAACTGGAAAGGTAGAAGAAGACCGTGATTCAATTTCAGTGTCAGCCCCACCTTGACTAGCTTGGTCAGGTGGTGATTTACTCATACTTTCTCCGAAAGGCATATCTACCTTATTCCCTTTACCCCTACCACATCTTGTAATCGGCATTGTACTATAATAAAGAAAACCAGGTACATTGGTCAGATATAATTTTCCACCTACAACATTGGCTCTATTGCACGATCTAGAAATGAAGAAAAGAAACAACTCCTAAATGTCCTGTAGCCTCCTGCTTATAAGTGTGGTGCACAACACATCCATAAGAAAGTCTCTACTCAGACACAGTTTTGTAGACACCCTTAGGACAACCTACTCTGATACAACTTTTGTCACGCCTCGAATTCCAACGGGGCAAACTGGCACCCGAAGCCGATAAGGCCCGAGATAACTAATCTTCATTTGTGTCCATTCATATGCATGTCATCCAAGAAACATCACCATCACGTATATAGACAAGATGCTAATAGCGAAAGTCATGGAAACATATGTTATATACGAAACTTGCCTGTTAGAGCCATCAAGTCAAAGTGGACATACATCCCTTACATTCATATTCCCACATACGTCTACAAAGCCTCTAACAAATGCATATACATAACCATCCTAAAGTAGGGACAAGTCCCCGCTTTATAAAACATGAAAGTACCAAAAAGAATATACACAGTGACTCGAAAAGCCCCAAACCAATTGGAGCTCACCAATGATCAGCAAATGATCCGCAACCTACTGTGGACATCTACTAGTACCTGTGCCTGCAGCAAGCAAGGTAAGTCCCCTAAAGGACGTCAGTATGAAAAATATACTGAGTATGTAAGGCTCATATAAAACTGCATCATACATAATAACAACAATGGAGTCAATATAAGAGAAATAGTCAATATGGATAAACCAACTTTCTATATGTGAGGAACCATGTACGTTATATTTATTACATCCTTTGCCTTTACGTTCATTCATCTACCCATGCTAGGCTTTTTTGCCCCTGGGATGAGATTTATCTACCCATGCTAGGCTTTTCTGTCGCCCCTGGGATGAGATTAACCCATGCTAGGTATTTTAACCCCTAGGATATAATTAACCCATGCTAGGATTTTCTGTCACCCCTGGGATGTTACTGTGATAACCCATGCTAGGCTTTTATGTCGCCCCTGGGATGTTACTGTGATATTGGGATCGACCCATGCTGGGTATTTTAACCCCTGGGATGCCACCCAAAAATACTCAAACAATATACATTACTTCATTTCTTTACTTTTATGAGTTTTATACATTAGTCAATGAAGAATGAGACATGTGAAGCACATTTGGTTCTGTGAGTAATACTATATGACAATACCTTTGGACATTTCGAAATGGAACAAGTACAATGTCAATGTGAACAATATGTGCTGCAGAAGGATACAAAAAGAGTAACCTTACATACCTTATCTTCCCAATATGAATACACAATCCTATACGTGAATACAATAGTCCAGCTCCTTCCTTACGTCTCACTCTACGACACAAGTACTTAACGGAGCTCACGTTAATAATCAACTACCTTACAAGTGCATAAGACGACAATGAGTTACATGATTACCCTATAACGTCATTTTACCCTTTAAAATACCATTCATGGAATTATCATACCAACAATACCACAACATTCCATACATTGGCCAAGACATCATAAACCAATAGCATGTCACACCAAGTTCATACTTTACACTTCCCCATAAATACAACATCACAATTACTCCATCAAGTCATCTCAATATGTTGCATAAAAACAATCCCACAACAATCCCACAAGTTATACATATATAAAAAAAACAAGTTAAGGACATAACCACACCATACATGTTGATATTTCATCCACACCATTCACTTTCATCAAAACCTCAAGTCTCCTTTCAAGTTCAAATCCCATAGATGACACATCTTTTAGCAAAAAAAGTAAAAGTGCACTACTCACAATTTTAGACATACCCATCATGATCTACACCATTTCTCATGCATATAATATATTAAATCACAAGTATAATCACTTATCCAAGCTTGAAAAATGATGATCTTGTCAAAAGAGATGACTTAGGGTTTGGAAGATATGAGAAATATCTTTTAGAAAATGTCTCGAAAGGCATGTGTGGTTTTTGGAATAAAAATCTGATTTTTTCCTTTATATAACCCCTCAAGTCATCCTTAGCCAATTCTTGGCATTAAATGCCATGTTTACTTGGTCAAAGTAGAAGAATGGGTCATTTTCTCTTTCGGCCATGCCTTTTGGCTTCATTTTGGGCCTCAAATTGAGCCCATTAACACATGTTAGCTTAGCCCACAAAATTCAATGTATGATCCACCATATATCTCATGTTTAAATAATTCCATAAATTTCACGAAAATATTCACTCACGAAATTCATGTTAGTAGCCTCAATTTCAAAATATACAAAATTCTAGCCACCCATGGCTTAATTGTACAAAATTTGATTAACTACTTGTGACGAAGAATTAACCCCAACTCATATTCCAAACTCGCTCAAGAGTAGTCTTACTACGATGGAATAATGATACTATAGCCCAAAATTCCTCTTTATAGACTAATAATCGTAGAAGAAATTTGGCAAAAAGCACCCCAGCACTCTCCTGGGCGCCCTAGGGACTTAGAAAAATTTCAGCAGTTGAAAGGTGTGCATGGGAGGCCTGGCACGCTGCCTGGTGCACCCCCTTGCGTCCTGTACCAAACAAAATTCAGGCCAAAGCGGCCTGGCATGCCCTGTGGCATGCCCCACACTAAAAATGCGATTTCAACTTTGCTTTGTGGATTTTGTTGGAACTTTCAAGTTCCAACCTTTTGCTTGCCTCTTATCTTGAAGATCCTTTGCTTGGATGTCCTTTAAACATCACTTTTCACACCACAAATTCTCCACAAAGTCATAAACACCTCTTACAAAGGTCTAATCACATTTACTAGCACAATTTCAAATGTTTCATCGATAACAATACAAAATACGTACTTATTGCTCTCGAACCTAGGGTAAACATGGTTCAAGGTTGTCAAGTAAGGTTGTAAATGTACGGGGTATTACATGTTCCCATCTAGTAATGGATCTTATCCCATAAAGTGTGTGACAGATAGCTTGATACGGTGGCCTATTGTACAACTCCTTTAGTCTAGTATGATCAACCTCAAGTGTATACAGGAAAGTATTGAGTGCTGCTGCATTGAGTTTGAGTATTGCCTTGAATATTTGGAAACCAATTAGCAAAGCAATCCCTCACAAAATATAGGTTGTACTCACCCATATCATCAAAAATAAACTCCATATTCAACTAGCAAATCCTTGCTAAGATCTGCGGGTAATTGACTTCCAAGATAGCTTTATCAATCCGCTCCATCGATTGGTAATTGTTATCTTTATTACCTTTGTAATATTGTATTCCTTTTTTTCAACCCATTTGACACTGAACCTCCGAATCCCACTTTGATATACTTTATACATGTTTTATCACTCATGATATCACTTCTCAACTTTTAAATTGCTTAAGAAACTCTGTATATATGCTTTCATGCTCATTTCTTTAGTTTTATTGTATGTATATATTATCGAGCTTAAGGTTTTATACTAGATGTTTGGTAACACCTGATATCCAGCTGATTGATGAGTGCTCCAATCATGTGAGAGGCTTGAAGAGTCTTTCGCTTACTTTTATTTATTTATTTAGACTTTAATTCATTAAAGGTTATGGGGCCTTGTCCCAGTTAGCTTTTATGTTAGTCATAGAGGCTTCATTAGGCAGACATTATTTAGTAGTTGTCATTCTTTCTTTCATTTTATTATGTCTTAATAAGTGGACTATTCTTTCTCTTCTAGCCCACTATGATTACCTATGTTTCCGCATCAGTTTTGTTTATAATTTTCATTATAGATATTCCATGCCAAGGGTTTCACCGGACCACTAGTTCGCAACTAGATATGGCTCACAACTATGGTGTAGATTTGGGTCATGACAAACTTGGTATCACAACAATAGATTTAAGTGTCCTAGAGTATCTGTGAAGCCGTGTCTGGTAGATAATAATACAATCTCAAATATAGAATAAGAAATATCAACAGAACTTATAAAGAGGATCAATTCATAGTGTCATTCACATAAAAAAGATGAAAAGTAGTACAACACAATGGTATATTAAGTATTAATGCTCAAATATTCATCTGGTACACTCCTTCCAAGCCTAAGCTTCCAAGAGAGGACCCATGGGGATTTCACAACCCATATACCAATCATGATCTCATTAATCAACCTTGTCGACACTTCCCGCGGCTAAGGCATTTTATAAATGGTACGTTTTTTAGTAAAGAAATTAAAGATCCATAATAATATTAGTTTCATAAAAATGAGTGATGAATGATTATACATGATCATAGCAGTAACAACAACATATAATAATCAGCTCAACTATGGCATGAGTGAACTCAAATCACCCAAATCTCTGTAATACATGATATAAGTCCTCTCATGACAACACAATGGTGAATAATCCTATAAGACATAAATGATATCAGTCCAAGCCCCTACACGAGCATCACAACAATGATAAAGAATAAATAATGATTAAATAAGACCAATACCAGCCCCCGCACGATATTCTGATGATCATAAACTCCCATATTAGTAATATTATTTACACATACCCTTAGATAGGAAACATGAAAGTAATACTGATTTCAGAAGATGAATGTAACGATAAAGTCCCGAACCCATAGCATACTTTACATGAACAATTATCTACCCAGCTTGATCTGAAGAAAGTTAAGCCATAACATACCTCGAAAGTCGAGAGATGAGCCTATTCCCTTAACAAGAATCCTTTCCTTTCAAAGCTACTTCAAAATGCTCCCAATCTATTTAAAATGGTATCTACAGATAATTAGTAGTCTATTGATACTCATATTGACTTACTTTGGTTCCAGGCCCAAAATTACTTTGAAAATTGACCCAAAAAATAAAAGGGTAAATTGAGAATATTAATAAAGAATCATGTTACCCATACTTTAAGCATCCTAAATATGAAAACCCACTACAAACTAAGTTGAAATAGGATTAAAAATTGAAGAAAAACACATGTTTCACTTTACCGGGTAAAATCCAAAATTTCAAGTCTAAATCTAAGTTTTGAAGATGTTTTAGTTGTAAAATCAATGGGTAATGATATAAATAGGGTTTAAGCTTACCTAAATCAGAGTTGATGAAAAATCCTCTTGAAATCGCCCTAAATCGCGTTCCCCAAGCTTTAAAATAGAGTTAAATCGTGAAAATAGGGTTTATATACTATTTTTGAATAGTTCCTTGTCATCACGATACATCCCACAGGATCGCGAGGTCCACATTGACTGCATGCAAGTTTGGTTATTCTAATCGTATGAGTGGGCCTCGTGATCGCGATGTATTTAACCTGACCCGATCCAGCTAACTTCTCACATCACAGTACCTTACCTTGAGATCGTGATGAGTCATCTAGTCAAGCCTTGCAATAGCAACACGTAGCCACACGATAGCGATAAAGGACCAGATTTTGCACCTGAAACTGCACCAACAGTGATTTGGATAAAATATATGTCCTAATTGGACCCTCGAGATTCGTTTGGGACCCTACAAAAATAACCAGTAGTGCTCCTAGGATTATTTTGATGTTCCCGACTTAATAGAACCATTGGATTTACCAAAAGAGGTCGTTATGAACAAGTTACACCCCGAGAACCTCGTTAGGCCAAATATATTAGTTTCTTGATCAAACAAGCAAAAAACATAATAGAGACTTGAAACCCGAACCAACCACCCTACTTACCCAAAATCACTCACAGAATCACTATTGAATTGACATTATTAAACAAACAGAATCACTATCCAATGTTCGGATCACAAAATATTGACCATAGTCAAATATATCACTTTAAAGACTACTTAATACCTCAAACTCATATATATCACTCTTAAAATTTTTGGGGCCGTACCAACAAACCCCACAAATCATAAATAATAAAAAATAACCACGACAAAGGAAAAAATGGTCAAAACACAGAAAAAGCTAAAAATCCCAAAGAGGGTTGTTATATTATTCAGAACTAAAATATGTGTTCATCCTCGAACAAAAAAACAAAGGTAGTACCTAAACCGGTAAGAAGTTGGGGTATCTACTCCTCATATAAGACTCAACCTTCGGCGTAGCCTCCTCAATTGGGCGATGTCTCCACAGATGTTTCATAGAGTCAATATCTTTGGATCACAACTTTCTAGTTTGCCTATCCAAAATAGCAGCAGGCTCATCGTCAAAGGATAAATCACGATCTCAAGCAACTGGATCCCACTGGATCACATAAGAATCATCAAGATGGTATCACTTCAACATTGAAATATGGAATACTAGATGCACAGGTGACAGGTTTTGAGGTAAAGCCAACCTATAGGCCACATCTCTAACCTTCTTAAGAATCTCAAAAGGTTCAATGAACCTTGGACCAAGCTTTTCTTTCATTCCAAATCTCAACAAACCGTTCATCGGTGATACCTTTAACAAAACTCGCTCATCAAGCATGAACACCACATCACGAACCCATCGATCTGCGTAACTCTTATGCCTACTCTAGGAAGCTAAAATCATCTACTGAATCAATCTCACTAGATCAATTGAGTCTCTCAATAAGTCAGTACCCCAAGGTGTAACCTGAAAAAAATAAAACCATCCCATTGGGGATCTATACCTTCTTGCGTATAAATCCTCAAAAGGCATAATCTGAATTTCAGAATAGTAAATAATGTTGTAGATGAACTTTGTTAATGGCAAGAACTGGCCCCAATGACTACCAAAATCCATAATACACGCTCGAAGCATGTCCTGTAACACCTAAATGGTCCACACTGACTGGTCATCCATTTGAGGATGAAATGTCGTACTTATCTCAAGTTGGGGCAAGTTGGATCCCCAACTCACTATGCATAGAACTTCAAAATTCGAGGTAAACTGAGTACCTTTATAAAAAATAATGGAGATAGGCATGCCATGCAATCGAACAATCTCTCGAATATAGATTTGGCCAACTTTTCTATTTTTTAATTCACCTTCATAGGTACAAAGTGCGCTGATTAAGTCAACCTATACACAATCACCCAAATGAAATCAAACTTCCCCAAAGTCGTGGGCAGGACAACGACAAAGTCCATAGTAATCTGCTCCAATTGCCACTTCAGAATTGGCATCTGCTAGACCTTACCACCCAAATGTTGATGCTCATACTTTACCTATTGACAATTAAGACGCTTGACCATAATCTCAACACAATGTCTTTTGTTATCTCACACCACTAATAGTGATGCTTCATGTTATGGTACATCTTAGCTGCTCTAGGATGGATAGAATACCTCAAACTATGTGCCTCTTACAAGATTAGTTTAAGTAAGTCACCAACCTTTGGCACACAAACACTACCAATAATCTTCAAAACTCCCTCGGGATCAAGAAATTCATGTTTGCCTCGCCACTAAACACTTTATCAAGAATCACTCTCAACTTCCCATCATTAAAATATCAAGCTCAAATTTTCTCCACCAATGATGATTTAGCCTCAACACAAGCTAAAACATGCCCGGGTACTGAAATATCTAGCAGAATTAACTGGTTGGCCAAAGACTGAATGTCTAAGGCCAAAGACCGCACCTCTGCCAAAAGATAAGACAAACTTCCCATGCTCACCACTTTCTGGCTTAAGGCATCTATTACCACATTTGCCTTGCCCAGATTATAAAGTATAGTGAGATTATAATCCTTAAGCAACTCCAACCATCTATGTTGCCTTATATTAAAATCTCACTGACTGAAGAAGTACTGAAGGCTATGATGATAAGTAAAAATATCACAATTAACTCCGTACAAGTAGTGATACCATAACCTCAACAAGAACACAATCGACATAACTCCAAATCATAAGTAGGGTAGTTCTACTCATGGACCTTCAATAGTCAAGAAGCATAATCCATCACTTTACCCTTATACATCAACACATCACCCAATCCAACTACAAAAGCATCACTAAACACTGCGAAACCCACGCCTTCTTTGGGCAAAGTCAAGTTAGAAGACAAAGGCAATGACCTCTTGAGCTTTTGAAAACTTCTCTCACACTCGTTCAACCACTGGAAAATAATCTTTTTCTAAGCCAAATTTATCAAAGGGGCCGCAATGAAAGAGAAGCCCTTTACAAACCACCGATAGTAACACGCTAACCTAATAAAACTCCAAATCTTGATAGGAGATATAGTCCTAGACCTATCACGAACTGCCGCCACCTTTGCCGGATCGACAATGATGCCATGCTTGGTCACCATATGAACTAAGAAAAAAATAGAATTAGACTGAAACTCAAACTTTGAAAACATGGCATACAACTACTCATCCCTCAATCTCAGAAGTATGACCCTCAAATTCCTTACATGATAGGCCTCATTATTGTAATAAACCAAGATGTCATCAATGAACACAATAAAAAATGAATTAAGGTAAGGCTGAACACTCTTTTCATTAACTCTATAAATTTCATCGAGGTGTTGGTTGTCACGCCCCGACTTCCAACGAGGCGTGATTGGCACCCAAAGCTGATATGGCTCGAGAGAACCAATCTTTGCTCATGCACATTCGTATGCGTAACCTCGTATGTATCTTATTATCTCTCATGCGACTATGCGGAAGACATGAATCATGGAAACATATGCTATACATATATATATTTAGGAAACTTGGCCGTTGAGGCCATTAAGTCAAAACAGACATTCATCTTCTACATACTCGTCTCTTATATCCATATACCCACATATGTCTACAAAAGCCTCTAAAAGATGCATCAACAAGACCAACTTACAGTCGGGACAAGTCCCCACTTTATACAATTTATATAACATCACAACAAATATACATCTATGACTCAGGGGGCTCCGAACCAACTGGAGCTCACCAAATATCTACAAATGATCCCTAGTATATAGAGGACGACTAATGCCTGCACCTGCAACATGTAAGGTAAGTCCCCCGAGGGGGTCAGTACGAAGAATGTACTGAGTATGTAAGGCTCATAAGAAATCATCATACATAATAACAACAATCATGGAATCAATATAAAAGAATTAATGAGCGTGAATAAACTCTCTTTATTTATGTGGGGAACCATGTATATTACATTCTTTACTTCTCTTGTCTTCATCTTTTATTCATCTTTATTGTTCTACCCATGCTAGGCTATTCTGTCGCCCCTGGGATGAGATTAACCCATGCTAGGTACTTTGACCCCTGTGATGTTATGTGAACCCATGCTAGGCTTTCGTGTCGCCCCTGGGATATCATTAACCCATGCTAGGCTTATCGCCCCTGGGATGTTATATTAACCCATGCTAGGATTTCATGTCGCCCCTGGGATGTACCGTCATAACCCATGCTAGGCTGTTATATCGCCCCTGGGATGTATCGGGATCGACCCATGCTAGGATTTTCTATCACCCCTGGGATACCACCCATGTTATTGGGATCGACCCATGCTAGGTATTTTAACCCCTGGGATACCACCCATGATTGCTTCTTAATTATACACCTCTTATTTCTCTTGTTATTAGTACTTCCATTCTTAAGAGTGATACAATGAGGATCATGACATAATTGGAATCACACATATATATTACTTCTTCACTCTTGCTTCATGAGATTGACATCTTCACTTATTAGGAATAGATATATTAGCTTGCACATCACCTCTCTTATTCCTATTATGAGATTTGTACTTCTACTTGTGAAAGATTGATACAAAGATAACCATCATAATTTAGGACTTGGAACATGAAGTGATTGGAAAATACTATTCAAGGATACATAGGTTCTCTTATGTTATTACTCTCTTGAGATAGTTCATTTAGGAATGATAACGTTATGACATTTTTGGGAACTTCACTCAATGAACAAGAGATGAGTGAATCATAAGTCATCTAAGAATAGGACACATATGGATACAATATACATCAACCTGAATTTGAGATACTTCAAACCTCTCGGAATTGAAACAAGTCCAATGTCAATGTGAATAACATGTTGCAGAAGGATGTGGAAAAAGGAACCTTACATACCTTGTATTCTCAATACGATTCTACAATCTTAAGTGGTCATACAATAGTCCCGCTCCGTCCTTGTGTTTCTCTCTACAACACAAGTTTATAACGAAACCAACATTAACCACCAATTACCTTATAATGGCATACAACAACAATAAGTCACATGTTTAGCTTTAACATGTCATTTCCCCCTTAACAAAACCATTGATAAAATCATTATTCCAAAAATCCTCCAATAGTCCCAACATTGAACAATACATGATAATCAATACATTCCACCACAACACTTCCCCTTTACACTTTCTTATCCACACCACATCACAAACAATCCATCAATTCACCTTAATACACTTCATAGCATAAATCGGCCAAAATCCCACAATTTGCACTTATAGAGAAATAAAAAATTTAATAACAAAATAACACCATACATGTTCATATTTTGTCCACATCATGATCTTTCATCAAAGGCACAAGTCCTTATTCAAGTTCAAATCCCATGGATCACAAATCTTATACAAAAGCACAAAGTGCCATGTCCAACATTTTCAACCATAACCAACATGATATACATAATCTCTCATGCTCATAATATGTTAAGGTACAAGAATAATCACTTACCCAAGCTTATAAGATGGTGATCTTGTCCAAAAATGCCTTAGGGTTTTTGAGAGTCAAAGAAGTGTTCTTGAGATTTTTCTAGAAAAAGCATGTGTGTTTTGCTTCAATAAAATCTGATTTTTGCCTCCTTTTATAGACCTATAAATTCATGCTTATCCACTCTTGGAATTTAAGGCTTAGTCAATGGAAGAATGGGTCATTTGACCCATTCTTGGCCCATGTGTTTCCTTCTCATTTTGGTCCCTTTTTGGCCCAATCCACTTAATCCAATAAAAATCAATAATTTCTCATGTTTAATTCATTCCATACACATTAAAATAATATTCCCACTCATGAAATTCATACTCGTAGCCTCAATTTCGGAAAAAAGCAATTCTAGCCACGTATGGCTTATTTTGGCTACAAGGGTAAAATCGTCATTTTGGCTCCAAATTCGTTATCGAGTAATTTTATCATACCAATATAATATTTCACTCATTTCATGTATATTCCCATGGTTGTATAAGAAACGGGACAAAAATCGGCTCGGTACGTCCCCGGATACCCTTGGGACTTAGAAATTTCCAACTTTCGAAAAAGTGCCAAACCCAAGGTGGCACGCACCTGGGCGAACCAACCTACTGCCTCTGGGCTAAAAATTTTAGCCCAGAACAGCGTGGCATGGTCACAAATGCGCCCCTCCTTAAAAATTTTCAAAAAGTTCATTTTTCGACTTCTCTTCTCGGGTTTGGTTAGATACTTCAAGTCCTATTCTTTAACTCACTTCTTAACCTTAATATACTTTGTTTAGAGGTCTTCTTAGCCTCGTTTTGAACCCCACAAATGTTCCACGAATATCATAAAACACCTCCTATGAAGGTTTAATCACATAACAAGAACCAAATTCAATTATCTCACCAATAGCATTACCAAATACATACTTATAGCTCTCGATACCTAAGTACATATTATTTAATGTCGTCAAGTAGGGTTGGGAACGTATGGGGTGTTACATTGGTCATCCCAAAAGACATAATCAATAACTTATAATAGCCATAATGCTTTATAAAAACCATCTTTGGAATATATGAAGCTCTAATCTTTAGCTTATGGTAACCAAATCATAAGTCGATCTTAGAAAGAACTGAAGAACCCAAAAGGTGATCAAACAAATCATTGATACACGGAAGATGAGTCACTTTTTTCAATTACCTATAATCAATACACATACCTATGGTCCCATCTTCTTCTTTACAAACATGACAGGAGCACCCAAAGGTGAAGCACTCGGCCTAATAAAAACCTCATTCAACAAATCTTACAATTCCTCCTTTATTTTCTTTAACTCTACTGGGTCCATCCTATAAGGAGAAATAACATTGGGCTTGGTGCCTTGCTCCACATCATTCGAAAAATCGATATTCTTATCCATGGAATACCAAGCAAGTCCATATGAAACACATCCATAAACTCCCTTACAACTCTCACACAATCAAAAGGAGATGGTGAATCCATACTGGTATAGTGCACTTGATCCAAATGGTAAATACACCCCTTTTCTACCATGGAACAAGCATGAAGAAATGATATAACCCCTTTCAAACACAAATTTGGAGTATCCTTCTACTAATCAGGCATAACTAAAGCATGATCTTTGCATAACAATTCAAAACAACATAATAAAAAGATAACCAGTCCATATGTCACGCCTCGAATTCCAACGGGGCAGACTGGCACCAGAATCTGTTAAGGCCCTAGAGAACCAATCTTCATTCATGTGCACTCATATGCATGTCACTAAAAGAACAACACTCTACCTCATTTAGATACCAATTACCATTGGTGGGAGTCATGGAAAACATATGATATCTATGAAACTTGGCCGTTGGGGCCACCATGTCAAAAGCATACATTCTTTCATTCATCTTCCCACGTACGTCTGCAAAGCCTCTAATAGATACCTGTACATAACCATCCTAAGTAGGGACAAGTCCCCGCTTTAAACAACATTTACATAGTACCAAAACCAATGTATACATGTGACTCAGAAATCCCCGAACCTACTGGAGCTCACCAATGATTTGCAAATGACCCGCAACCTACAGTGGAGGTCTACTAGCACCTGCGCCTGCAGCAAGTAAGGTAAGTCCCCCAAGGGACGTTAGTACAAAGATTGGACTGAATATGTAAGTCTATAAGAAACTACATCATACATAAGAACTTCAATGAAATCAAATGCAAGTAAATAATCAATGTGAATAAACCACCGTACTGTATATGTGGAACCATGTACATTGATTTCATTACTTTCTTTGCTTTTCCGCTCACTCATCATTATTTGTATCATATCGTACCTGGGCCCCAACTGATCAGTGGGTCATAGCATAACATAACATAACATAACATTGGGATCGACCCAAGCTAGGCTTATGCCTCCAGAGCTGCCACCCATAAACAAATATATCAGGTTCGGCCCGAGCTAGGTTCTTACCCCCAGAGCTACCCTCTGTCAGGTTTGGCTCAAGCTAGGCTTACGCCCCCATAGTTGCCCCCTGATCCAATAATCTCAGGATCGGCTTGAGCTAGGCTTATTCCCCTTTGAGCTCCCACCCGATCTCAAATATCAAACAACTATGCATTTTTTCATTCCTTTACTTTTGTGAGATTGATACATTGGTGGTTATAACATTATTGGAACTTTGGAACGTAACATTATTGGAACTTTGGAAGCATGTACACAATTATGCGAAACATGAATAACAATTGGTCAATGAATAAGAAGCATGTGAATAACAATATAGGACAACCTGAAATGAGATACCTTTGAACATTTCGAAATGGAACAAGTATAGTGACAATGTGAACAATATGTGCTGCAGAAGGATACAGACAGAGTAACCTTACATACCTTATCTTCCCAATATAAATATACAGTCCTATATGTGAATACAACAATCCATCTCCCTCCTTGCATGTTACTCTACAACACAAGTACATCACGGAGCTCACGTTAACAACTAACTACATTACAAGTGGATAAGACGACAATGAATTACGTGACTGCCATATAACGTCATTTCACCCTCTTAAAATACCATTTATTGCATCACCATACCAAAAATACCATAACATTCCACACATTTACCAAGACATCATAAACCAATAACATTTCACACCAAGTTTTTCCTTTACACTTCCTCATTAACACTATGTCACAATTACTCCATCAAGTCATCTCAATACCTTTCATAACAACACATGAACAACAATCCATAATTTATACCATTCCAAATACCTCCGGGATACTCCTTTAAAGTCATTCAAAAGGTACCATAATTTGATAATTGCATCCATGAAGGGTATAGGGGCTTTGGGGGGTCAAAGAGATGCAAAAATAATTGAAACGGGGTTCTGGACTGACATGCGAAGCCACCTGCGGTGAGGTACGCCTGAAGGTGACCATTGGCCTAGTCCAGGGTCACCTGCATTGTCATCTGCGCCCGCAGGTGCCCCATCTGCGAAGGTGGATGCCCGTTTCAAACTCCAGGGTCATTCTCAGGTCCTTTTTCGCAATGAATGGTCCATGGTCATAATTAAAATTCTCTTTTCATATTTTAAGTTATGTTAGATGCCAAAGAACACCCATGGTTTCACAACGCACATAAACATCACCAAACTACATTTTCCTTTCAATACACCACCAATTCCATGCACAATTTTCACAACAACAAGTCCAAATGTTATACACAAAGAGAAATCAAGTTAGGGACATAACCACATCATAAATGTTGATATTTAATCCATGATTTTCACTTCCTTCAATACCACAAGTCAACTTGCTAGTTTAGAAGGCAAAACCCTTCACCGATTAAGGAAAAGTAGATTGTTTTACACATAGTGAACTGTCCAACACTTTGCCAACATAACCAACATGATTTATACACCCTATCATGCACATAATATATTAAACCATAAGAATAAACACTTACCAAAGATTGCAAAAGAGTGATCTTGCCCAAAGAGATAGTTGCTTAGGGTTTGTGGGAGAAGAGAAATATTTTAGAAAAATCTAGAAATGGCATGTGTGCTTTTGTGATTAAAAATATGATTTTGCCCCTTATATAGTCCCTTTTTGGTCATAATTAGACATACACTTGGGCATAATTAATGTTTTTTACTTGGTCAATGGTAGAATGGATCTTTTCTCCATTTGGGCCATGTCTTTCTTGAAAATTTTGGGCCTCAATTGAGCCCAATAGCACAAGATGAATTTAGCCCAACAAATTGAATGTATAATACCTCAACAATATCATGTTTAAATAATTCCATACATGTTACGGTACGCAATTAGGTTCGGAAATGTATGGGGTGTTACATCCTTCCCCCCTAAGAAACATTCGTCCTCGAATGTTAGTGACGTTATCCAATTTAAACAAATTCAAATCTAGGATTATTCTTCATGTTACCACATATATACATAATGCTTATATATACTTACTTTTTATTTCTTCAACTCCGCACCTTGAATTTTTTTTCTTCCGTTTGAAACAAATACGGGTACTTCGACTTTATCATTTCTTCGGTTTCCCATGTGATTTCTTTTTTCTACTTGTTGATTCCTCCAAAGTACTCAACCTCATCACTTGTCAATCAATAATAGCAATAGGTATCTCTTCATGGTGAGATCCTCCGTAACTTGTATCTCCTCAATGGAAGCAATACAGGATGGGTCTTCTATGCACTTTTGAAGCATTGAAACATGAAATATTGGATGAATTGTGGAGAGTTCTTGGGGTATTTCAAATTCATATGCGACTTGACCAAATCTTCGAACAATCTTATATGGCACGCTATATAG